>CM075770.1:29695000-30895000 GCA_037974665.1 Ehretia macrophylla
CTAACATACTTGTAATAATTTCCTCCCGGTGAGTCCAACGTATGCTTGCATCAAAGCCCTAGATTGTTGAGGCATGTTGAGTGATGTAGCCAAAAATGTACCATAGCCAGCCTAAAAAGATGTTACAATATAAATTAAAAAAATTAGAGCAAATCAAATAGGTTGATAACTAAAACTTGTTTGCATTTTGAATTTGAATTAGTTAATAAATTATTCTTTTATAGGCTTTGAGCTTATTTAAACCGGATTATACCTCTTTTGAACACGGTTATGTGTCATATAATTTAAACGGAGGCATAAATCAAAAATATTTTTCACGAATATTCCCTTATTAAAAAAAAAAGCTAAAGGCTTGGAAATTTATTCTAAAATTCTAAAAATATATCTTGTCGTACGTCTACTTTTGGGTTGACGAACATCGTCTAAGTCCAATCATGCAAGATTAATTGATAATCCTGTTGCGAAAAATTGATACATTATCTTTCCACAAATTGCATGCCTCTCAATTTGACCTAAACATCTGGTCAATAGTCTCTTTAAATTCTAAGACACTTCCTTTGATTTTTAAAAGTTTCAATTATTAGAATATACAATTTCTACCCACCTTGAACAATAAAACACTCAACAATCATTATATAAGATTATATACTATATTCTTCTTAATACTAATTGATTTTAATATAAAAATCACAATTCTTAATGTAGCATTAGCGTTGAAAATTATTTATATTGAATCAAACGTGAGAGAATTGTTTAAAATATACAATATCACTCATATAAAAAAATAAAAAAATTCAAATATTCTCATAAAATTTTGGAATACGTCTTAACCTATTAAAGGGTCACTTGCATATCTTGTCCTTGTTTCCTACTTCTAGACAGAAAACATAAATACTATGAAACCCCACTTTAGCTCTTCGTAGCCCCGCCGAGCTATAGTAATCAGAAGGCAATAGAACATAGCCACATATCCTAAAAAAACATGTAGGGCCTCGAGTACTAGAAATTTCATGGTCCCCAACCAAGTAGGAGACCTTATTTATCTACTTGTACAACTTTCATTTTTCTATCAATACATCAAAGGATGTGCCCAAATTAAATTGGAGGAACTTGTCATGTAACGGAAGTGGTCCACACTTTTTTTTTAAAAACTTGATTACAACACCGTTATATATAACTTTCAGAATTAAAAAATATATAGCAACTATGAGCCCCATGTTCTCCTAGAAGTATTGGCAACTTGTTTTAAAAATTCCTAGCAAAAAAAAAAACTTGTTTTAAAAATTAATTGGAGTGCGCAACATGCAAGGGGCACTTAAAATAGATTTTACTAATTACTACTTTCTAGTAAAACGCCAAGTTGCACATCCACTAATTTTACTAAATACTATTTTGATTAGATCATCTAATTTGAGATAAATTGTTCAAGTGTAAGTCACTTTTTGTTAAAAATAATAATTAAAAATAATAATTTTTTTCTCTAAACTTTTAAATAAGATAATTATTTAATATGGTATAAAGCTCATGTTATAAAACAATTTGAAATTTAATTATATCGTCACCTATTTAAAAATATTAAAATTATTTATGTACAAAATTTAAAAACAAATTCCACTGCAGCACTCATTAAAAAATTTCAAACTTTTAAATTCAAACTTTTAAAAGATATGTAATTTAATACTCACAGATCGAGGGATTGGCTTTGGTTGGGTACTAGATTTGTTGGATGGTATCTGAACCGTCTCATCCTCTGATGATGAATCATCATCATGAATTCCCACGGCAGAAGGACCACTTCGAGCAGGCCGCAGATTAGACCGCATGGGCGGGGTTGCACTGCCAGCCAGTGATCTTGCTGACCTGCAATGTTCACCCTTTTATCAGAAATAGTTACTGATATTGTCCATAGCCAAAAATTTACTAAAATATTTCCTAAAAACAGCATAAAACAACAGATGTAAACATGAACGTGTACGCACATGTAATAGAATTCTCTACGGCGTGATTCTTTGATGGTGCCATTAGGTATTGGAATGCCTGAACCAGCCGCCATTGATGATGGCCTAAGAGGCCTCTTCATATCCTCAACCTAAAACAAAATTTTTGTAAATTAAAAAAATATTGCTACCCGATCATTTCACCGATATGGGTTCTACATAGTATATACATCAGGAGAAGCAAATTTTACCTCTTGTTTAGAGTCTTGCTTTTTCCTCTTCTTCAACCATCTGTATACGTGATCATAGTACAAGCTTTGCAACACTAGTACAATAGTAGTTATTGTGTATAGCTGAAGGAAAAGAGATTAACAAGAAAAGTTTAGGGAGTTTATGGAGAAATGGTTAGATTGCGTAAGATAGAAAATATGACGTCTTAATTGTAATTATGATGCATTTATGACGTCTTAATTACAATTATGAATTGAAAAAAATTAATGAAATGTAAGCCAAGCAACGCCTGAAATGTGTCGTACCAGAGCGGTGTAATATTGGGTTGGCAACTGCAGACACGAGGAGAAAGAAATGAGAGAACACAACTATGCAAAAGGTAACAAAGAACTAAAAATTACGGTTTCGACTTTTATTACATTAAAAAACTGAAAATGGAGGCTCACCGTTGCAGGTTCAAGAAGGCAACCTACTAGGTTGAATATGTCACTGCAACAAGGGAAAAAAATTCATACAAGTAAAACATTTGTACATGACATGAGTTATAACGAAGAATAATAACATCAATTTTGGTCAAAATTGTGGTCCAAACTTAGAATTTTTTATAACAATAAATCGTTACTCGATTATTCAATTCAACTCTTACATATAATAGCATGAATTTTTTAGCTTCTAATTAATGTTATGTTTATGGTGAAGAGTACGTACCCGACGACCCAAGTGAGGAGAAACAAAAGAGAAACTCCATGGCTGGACTTGGTGCGGAAGTTGGTGATGATTTGTGGGACTTCTGCAACTCCCCAACACAATAAGCTCACGAGTCCAAAGGCAAATGAGAAATCATCTCTCAGATTGCATAGACAGTCTTTGAAATACTTCTCCACCCAACCTACACATGGCTTCTGCTCTTTCACACAGTAAGAGAGTGAATCCTGCAACGACACCTTCATCTCTCTCTCTTCTCACTCTAGAGTGTTTTTGCTGATAAATATAATATAAAAGGCTCTTGGGGAGATGGAAAGAGCATTTTCTTTGCTAGGATGACTGGAAAACGTAAAGGGTCCTTTTTTCAATAATGTAGCGAGTCGAGAGAGAGATTAATAATTACTCAACATCCTTGTCTTATGCCATTTCGATTTTAGTCCAGTGATATATTAATATTTTATAGTATTTATAAAAGGTTTTTTCGAGTTAAATTTTGCTAACTAGAATTGTAATGTATATTGTCTGATTTTAAACCTCTTTTAACTTAAAAAAAATATAAAAAAAGACATCATTGTCTTATTTAGTTATTGTAAGAGTTTATACTAGAGATTAATAAGGGGTATTATTCAACTTCCTTGTCATGGTCTCACATGACAAAACACACCCCGGAGAGTTATAATATTGCATGTTAGGTGGCACAAAGTATCGGGCGATCTTATATCCCTCTAGTAAGAATTTTTATTATAGAACCAAAAATTTAACATTTAATCATAAAACATTACTCGTGATATAAAATATAAAATCGTATTATATATATGTAATATATAAGCGGTGGTGATTTATTAGCTAATAGGAACATCATGGTGGAAGTATTTTTATACTGTATTTAATATTCTAAACTTATTTGAAAGGAAGTAAACAAAACCAGCTAGTAGATTTTATGGTGGAGAGAAAAGAGAAATGTTAAATATCACTTTATATATGTATGTTTAGTTGACATATTAAAATAAGAAAGAAAAATTAAAAAAATTGTTATTTAAATATGACAACTAAGTATCCATATAAGAGGTGATATTTGAGTTATAAAATATTAAATGGTATATAACAATGCTTGAGAGAAAATCAGCATATTGGAAAGAATATGCTACTAGATACCTTATTACGTTCGTATGTAGATAAATCTTCTTCATATAGTTGCCAATATTACAATTCTCTAAATGTTCGAATATCCACTTAACGTTTAAGGAGATCTTTTTTTTTTTTTTTTTTGGGTTCTTTGTTATGTATCTTATTCAGTACTTTAGGCTGTTTTAAAGCATTTTGAAAGGAAAATCTTTACTTACGCCGACATTTGATATATCACCACAGATTTCGTCGTCCTATTGTATATGAAGTACGCTTGATGATATATTATAATTAAATATTAATTTAAGTTTAAATTACTGTTTCGATTTTTATTGTATAAAAATAAAAAAGTACTAACTCGTGATGATTGTACCATGTGATGAGATGTCCTCTCTTTTATCCCAATTTTGTTTTGTTTTTTTTTAAAAAAAAAAGGAAAAAAAAAAACCACAACGCAGACACAGGGCATGAACTAGGTGCATTATGGCGACCAGGTTCGAATAACGAATGAAAGAACTATATACAAGGATATAGCTCATATTCATTCATTTTGATAATATGGTCTAGATATTAATGTACGTACATTCAAGACTGCTATATATCTACATTGTCATCCTTAATTCAGAGGCTAAAGGTTCCCATTTCCGTTGAGACACAAAATGGTGCGTGAGCTTGCAAGCTCACAACTGATAATGTATTTTTCGTTTTTATCTATTTCAGGGTATTATCTAACTTAAACTGACAAATCCACTAGAAATATTTAAAGTCTCGTTTTTCACTAAAAACACAAATTATATTGAATTGCATAATGAATCTTTAAATGTGTATTAGTCGTATTCATTTTCTAAAGTCTTTAGGAAACTAAATTTTTCTGTGCACGTACTAATACGCCGTGTGAGATTGAATTGATACACATTTACAACGTTAGCAATCAAACTTGCGTTACATAATCATTTTATATCCGTTTTAGAGATTTGGTGGAGTGGTTAAAATAGTTAAAAATTTTAAATTCAAATTTAAATCTCTCATTATAAAAATTGTCTGACACTAATTTAGAGTATGTATTGAGACGTACTACTATACTGTAAAATTTATAATTTTAAAATAAATCTAATATGATCTTATATAAGTTGCAAAACTAGACACTTGTCATATGTCCAACTCCAAACTAGGTTTGATAATATACGTACGTACAAAATACTAAAATTATGTCGATATTAATTTTTTGCTGTTATCCTGATATTAATTCAATTTCATTATCTGCACCATATAGTGATGGGCCATTTTCGTAAAATCCGCCAGCAAACCATCGCTTTGCTTCTCTGTAATCTCATATTAAGCCACGTCGAAGAAGACAAAAACGAGGTTGTGTAATGCGTACACGCAGATGAGCATGACATAAAGAAAAGATGTAGACTATATATTATTACTTTCGAGAAAAATAAGAAAAGGACAATGCGGTTTAAAAGCGGCGACGGTGCGCTGCGTGATAAAGGAGATAGAAGCATACACGTGTGCGAGACTCATGCACAACTTTGTTTCATGTCTATCCCAATGATCATTATTATCTTCCTCAGATGAACCCGTTCTCCACTTCCTCTTAATTTGTCGATTTATCATTATTGTCCATGAAACCATGCGAAGGCTGCTCTTTAAGGTTGGCCTTTGCAATTTCCCAACTACCTCCCCACAAGAGTGAGTCATCTCTTTTAGGATTTATCTATCCTACTCGATCATTCTTATAAAAAAAACTTGTAAATTTGGAAACTATTTTATAAATTTTTATGTTACTTCGATTTTACCTAATATCAATTAATTTAGAATAGAGTTTTATAATTCTTGACATGACACCAATTGACTCGCTTCAATATCAGCTCTCTTAGAGAACTAGCTGATCAGCGCAATACCAACTCTCTTATTCAAAAGTTACTTCATCAAATTAAGCTACACATAAAGGAGGTATTCTCTCACGTAAAAAAATTATAATTTTCAATATCACATTATAATATTATGAGTTACTATATCTAATACAAATTGATTTTAAAAATATAGAACCTCACGATAATCTCAAAAGGTTTCATTGTTTTATCTCATGAAAAAAAAAAGAGAAATTGTTATATCTAGGGAAAAGGCATCAATCTAATTTTTCAGAGTATGCTTTTCAATATCTACTTTGCATATTTAATTTATATATTTTGAAATTCGTTTAAATTCTGTAAGAACATAATTAATTAGATTTGTTATTCTTTCGTTATTCATGTAGTATATAATATTTTATTTTAGGCCAGTAACTCTTTTGGAGGTTGGCTATTGAAATCTTTAGAAAATGACTGCCAATCTGCAAGATAATTAGTAAGAAATAGTGCCACTAGTGATGTTTGTCCGATAAGATAATAATGGCCGTCGAGAACTACTTTTAGGCAGCATCTTCACTTAATTGTACCAATGAACAGCTAAAAGACTTATTCTCAGTGACTTAAATAGTCTCTAGAGCTTTTGGTGGAAATGAACGATGGATAACGAGCATGGCTTATCTAGTTTCATCAACTTATCATCGTTATCGGGCCTTTGGTCTAATAATATACTTTTTGTTATAAGTGTGAGAAATTTTGAAATTAAAATTATATCTTTTAATATATATTGTACAATTTAAATTTCATTTAAAAAAAAAAAAAGTTAACATCCTTCTTTAGGAAAAGAAGGGCCAAGATCTGCCTTAAACGAATTCAACATCTTATGCAGTGTCTTATACAATTAACCTAATTTCAACTCAATATTTATTTTTAGATAGTGATAAAAAAGGTGAAATATCTTCTCATCGATAAAGCAGAAAAAAAAAAAAAGGAAAAAGACTTTGTCTTTATCTCGTATTGGACCATCACGTTGCAAAGCAAAATCGTGAAGGAACTAGAGTTTGAAGAATACAGAAAGAGAAAAACAAAAAATAAGATAGACGGAGCTTAAGCGGTAAGATTAAGCGTCCTATTATGGAAATTACAGGAAGCCCAAAGGCTTTTCATAATTAGAAAAAATATGCGATTGTATACTATTAAATAATCACCTCATCTAAAAGGTTAAATAGCTAGTTTTTTAGTCTTGCATTTGAATATAGTTTTTAATGTTTTTTTTAAATTGATGGCGATGAGGTTTGCACCTAGGATGTTTTAATACTTAGACTTTAATACCATAATAAATAATTATTTCATCTAAAAGTTTTAACTAATAGAGAGATATTTATTATCTTTAACATATACGTACTATTGAAGAATGTCATAAATTAGTTGAAGTTGCTTATGGACTTGGGCATGTGTTCACACCATAATTTCAAATTACACGATGGTCTAATTAGATTTAGTAATGTATATATCTTAAAGAGTAAAAATGTGATTATACACGATTAAAATGAAGATGGTTATCGACTCTTACTGATAGTTACACAAATGGTAGGCAACCATACTCAACAACAACATGAATGGTTAAATGTTTTGTTTGGGTGATTTTCAGGACTTTATCTTAGTGTATTTGTTTACTTGCTTTCTCAGGAATAGATGGTAACATATAATAAGTAATTAGCAAAAAAAAAACTTATAATAAATAGGATTTACTCGTATAGATTTTACCAATATATGAGAACTCAAATTGTGTTGCTCTGTTGAAAACTAAAGCTAGCGCTGAAAGCCGACTATATTTGGCCCATTTGGGAAGCCAAAATGAAAACTCTTGTTCGTCTATGAGACTTCATTTCTTGCCCAACTATCGAAATCTAATACATTGATAGAATATCTTTTTTTACGTCTCATCCTTTCCAATTTTGATATGACAGACTTCGGTAAGAGGCTTACAAGGTGGGCTACTAGCTCAATGTAAAGCTTGGTTAAGCAAATGATTCATCCGGAAGTTGGGCTTTTCTGTGTAAGCCTTATTCCAGGCCCAATTTAAACGAAATCCGTAATATTTGTGTCACGTTTTATATAAGACTGACTGTCATTTTTATTCTCACCCAATTCTTATGAAAACCAAAAATTCACAAGCGGAAAAAAGAAACTATTAATGCCATTAGTTATTTAAGCACCATGGTATTTAATTCTGATCAATATATCGTAGATTGATTAAAATAAAAATATTTTTTGGGTTAATAAAAAAAAAGTTTATTCACGAACTATAATAAAGGGTCGCCTTGTCCTAGTGCACCATGATATTTTTTACGGGGCATAATAATTTCACACGGTTCGAATCAACTTTTGGAGAATATTGACTGATTTACTAGGTCAACAAGACTGTTTGGAGCTGAAAGTCAAAATTGTTGTGCTGTCGGGGTCACGTATGACATCATTGGACCCCAATGAGATTCTAACACGATATGATGTCGTAGATTATTATGTTGCTTTTTTCTTAATGATGTGGAATTTCTTGGTAAAATTTTATAGAATTACACGAAAATTAAATTCATTTCAATTATTCAATCACGTATGTTTACATGTATGTTTAGAGTTAGTTAAATATAAAATTTGTCGTTTTAAGAGATTAATTTTTTAAATAATATAAATTTTAATCGAATATAATAAATTTAAGATGTGTACATTAAGTGTATATCACCATATAAATATTTTCTCTTTTTATTTTGCCATATAGACCTTTTTAATCAATTTCCCAAAACCTCATTGAGACCCAACTTCATTTCTTCTTTTGCTTTTCTTTCTTCTTAAGAACTTGATAAATGGTAAGTGGGTTGGATAATGATATGAGTAGTTCTTTCTCTTTCTAGCTCAACAATTATTGACTTATGAAATTATGTTTATATATAAAATTGTTTTGTTGAAGTTCGTTTAAGGAACAACAGCTGACTTTGAAAGCTGCCATAATCTTTACAGATGTCTACAATCCAATGGTCAACCATACACATAGAGATGGTCCATCCAGCTACCCATTATACTAACTTATCAATGAATAAGTTTTGTACTTTTTAATTGTAATGTTGAAAAATAGATGAAGTAGGCGGATAGTAACTTATTGTGATTAAAAATATATATTCTTTTATTATAAATATTATTTAATTTTTGATAAGCATACGTTAGATAGTTTAATATTTTTAAATAAATTAACGGTGAGTTTTGAACTCAAAATATTTTGATACTTATACTTTAATATCATATGAAGTGATCATTTTATTTAAAAATTTAAATTTTTATATAAAAATTTACTATATTATTTATTATCTTCACAGTTAATTTATAGTTTTCGAGTAGATCATCCTGCCCAAGATGAATGGTACTAAAAAAAAAAACTCATATTAGGAAGCTTCCTTTGACAAATTCTACACGGCATGGCTGAAGAACAAGTCTTCTCAGAAAGCCATTTCTCAACTTCCCAAATCAACATAAAATCCCAAATATTAACATTTTCTGCTGGATACACAAAAAAACGCCATCTCGATGTTCTTCTTGCTAAACTAATAATGAATTATAAGCATAACTTCTATGTTTTCTGCATCTTTCTGACCACCATCTCACCTTGGGTTCATGCTCAGCAGCCATATATCAGAAAGGCCACAACATTATGTGACAGCACAGACAATTCAACTTCTGTGCTTGGTTATGCCTGCAATGGCGTTAATCGAAGTTGTCAAGCTTATCTTACCTTCAGGTCTCAACCACCATTCAACACTGTTTCTTCCATCTCTGCTTTATTGGCTGCTGACCCAACAGAGCTCTCTCAGCTCAACTCAGTTCCTGAAACTGAAACATTTGAGACAAACAAGGTGGTGTTTGTTCCTGTCCAGTGTTCTTGTTCAGGTCAATACTATCAGGTAAACGCGTCGTACGTTATTCAGAATGGAAATACATATTTGTTGATTGCAAATGATACATACCAAGGCTTGTCAACCTGCCAAGCGCTCAAGGCGCAAAATAGTAATCGTACGAGGGACTTGTTTTCTGGTACTAGAATTAATGTTCCTCTGAGATGTGCTTGTCCAACGAAGAACCAAACTGATGATGGGGTGAAGTACTTGTTGAGTTATTTAATCACCTGGGGCGAATTTGTTTTCAGTATAAGTGCCATCTTCGGGGTTGACACCGGAAAAACTCTAGCAGCCAATGGATTATCTGAACAAGACACTACCGTTTATCCATTTACTACTCTGCTGGTTCCTCTTGAGAATCCACCATCAAATTTGCAGATCAGTCCTCCACCGCCTCCACCACCACAGCAGCCACCACCAGAACTTGTCCCTTCATCAGATAATAGCTCAAGCAAAACGTGGATATATGTTGTTGCAGCAGTTGTTGCAGCTTTGGCTATTGTATTGATTACTGGAGCCGTTGTTTACTACTTCTTTTTCCGGAAAAAGAAGAAGAACATGAAGAAAGCTGATACAACTTTTGATTCAGAAAGCTTTGAAGCGGCTGAGAAACCTTTAAATAAAGGGTTGGATGAAAACTCAGAGGGTTTCTGGGAAAGCATTTCTAGTATAGCTGAGTCCCTGGAAGTATACAAATTTGAAGAACTTAAATCTGCTACGAATAATTTTAGCCCCGATTGTTTGATTCAGGGATCTGTCTATCGTGGCACGATCAATGGGGATTTTGCAGCTATCAAAAGAATGAACGGAGACGTGTCGAAGGAAATTAGTTTACTT
The DNA here is from genome assembly GCA_037974665.1 of Ehretia macrophylla. NCBI lineage: Eukaryota > Viridiplantae > Streptophyta > Magnoliopsida > Boraginales > Ehretiaceae > Ehretia > Ehretia macrophylla. The sequence continues at coordinate 29,705,636 of CM075770.1, forward strand.
AACAAGATCAACCATTTCAATCTCATCCGTCTTTCGGGTGTTGGCTTCAATGATGGGCAATGGTACCTCGTTTATGAGTATGCTGCAAATGGACCATTGAGTGACTGGATCTTCAACAATATTACTGATCAGAAGTTCTTGAATTGGCAAAAGAGACTACAGATTGCTTTAGATGTGGCCACAGGGCTGAATTATCTGCACAGCTACACATCCCCTCCTCATGTGCACAAGGATTTAAGGATCAATAATGTCCTTCTTGATAGTGATCTCAGGGCTAAGATTGCGAATTTTACGCTAGCAAGATCAGCCGAGCCAGAAGGTCAGTTTGTTTTGACGAGGCATATAGTTGGGACTAAAGGTTACATGGCTCCTGAGTACTTGGAGAATGGTTTGGTCTCTCCAAAGCTTGATGTCTATGCATTTGGGGTTCTGATGCTGGAGATGCTCACTGGAAAAGAAATCTCTCTTTTATACGAGGATGTAAAGACACAATTGTCTGAGGTCTTAAACTCTGTCGTTCAGGAAGAAGACAGTAAGGAGAAATTGAGCAGCTTCTTGGATCCTTCCTTGCAAGGAAATTATCCTGTAGAGCTTGCCATTCAGTTGATCAGATTGATTGATAGATGCATAAATGAAGATCCTTCGGCTCGTCCAGGAATGAGTGACGTCGTGCAATATCTCTCCACAACTATGACTGCAACCCTGTCCTGGGAGCTGTCACTCGGCGTCTCAGGAAACCATAGTATGGGCTAGATTATTTGAATATAAGCTTTTAGGCTATATCATCCTGTTTCCCTGTAATCGCCCCCTCCCCCTTCCTCCTCAGATGGTCGTTTACATGTATAGGGACTGGAATTTAGTGGTTATGATTTTTAATCTGAAGGATAGCACTCGTTTTAGTTCTGGTCGTTTACATGTATAGGGACTGGAATTTAGTGGTTATGATTTTTAATCTGAAGGATAGCACTCGTTTTAGTTCTTGTTCTGAAATGTTTATTAGTATTCTTTTAACTCGTTTTGTTAATGATGGGAAACTCTCTTCGAGAAACCTCTTGTGCTTGCACCAAGAATTTGAATCCTCTCATGACTTAAATCCAAGAGTGGTGAATTGTCCAAATTATTTAATTATAGTTTCATTGACAGTTTACCATCATTGGATATCCTCGTACCATAAGAATACAAGTCCGAAAAGTACGGGGTATGCAAGTATCATGTCAAGAGCAACTTGATCAAGTAATTAGCACATTCTACAATAATACAAAACCATCGATTCTGTATCACTACAGCAATGAAATGCATGTTTAATTTGCGAAAGCAATAGATGCGACAGAGTAAAGATGTGATACACACAAGAAACACACGTATGTTTATTATATTCATTTCGTCTACATTATCAAGAGGTATTACACACAAATGTAAATAGGTGTCGGTCTATAATAAAAGAAAAGAAAAAAAAAAAAAGGCAAGAGATTTATATTTCTATTATAATACCAGAATTTATTTTTTATTGTTCAGCTAGTCATTTTTTATCTGGAATACTCTTTTTCTACTATACAATTGGTAAAAGACGGCCAAAATATCAGACTTCTGAGTGATAATTTCTGAGCATATTTTGATAAGTATAACATATTGATCTATGAGAAGCAAAGGACTGGACAGAGTTAGATATCTTCCTCAGACTCCAAGAAATCGGGATTCTCAGGCGAGACATATATTAAATCCACGGATGAAGGGAAATGTGTAGATGGATCACCAAGCAATTTTAAAATGGGAAACTTCCTGTAAGCCTGATATGGTCGAGGGTGCTTTTAAGGCCATACTTAAGCACAGCCTTGTTACCCTCTCTAAATCCATCTCCATAAGCTGCAGAAGTATCCGATTCAATCTGGTGTTTGAAGAACTCACCAAGTTTTTTCTCAAATTGAGACCTTTTACCCTTCTTTGAAGAACCAGATGATGATGATGAGGATGAGGAAGAAGGCGATGATGAAGAGGTAGAAGCCGCGCTACTACCAGAGCCAGCCATAATTTCAGAATCCAGCCACATGTGCGCTAAAACTTGACAGATACCTTCTTCCACTTCTGGACTTAGATTATGATAACCTGCAAATCAGCCCCCAAATAATATATTTCCGGGTAAGCATGACGCAGAAAAGGACCTGCAAATATATTTAGCTATGGGACAAGAAGCACCTTTAAGCCGGAGCCACGCGTGCATCATCTCATGAGCCAGGATAGACCCAGTCAACAACCTGAACAATGAAGAGGTTTCTTAATTGTCTCAATGAGAGCTCAACTACCAGTCGTTCAGAAAAATACTTTTTACCTTGGGAGACCATACAAGATGAGAATTGCTGTCACTTCACATCGACGGACCAATCTATAAGGCTCTGTAAACATGTCTATAATCCGATAACCACCAATCCTTGGACGCCTTAGAATCTGTTTTTTTTTTTTTTTTTTGGATAAAAGAAATGACTACCAAGTGAACAAGATATACAAACTTTACTAAGACAACAGCATTTACAGGAAAAGAGATTTCTACCGTGCTAACTGTCTGTTCTTCAGACAGGCAAAGCCCTCTAGTCTCGGGCAAGTGATGATGACCCTGAATACAGAAGACAACAAAATCAACGAGTGTTCTCAAAGCAGTAGCATGACAGAGTTTAACAAAAATATTAAGCGTCAGCCTCACATTTTTCTCTCCTTCCATGGCTTCATTCAGTGCTTGTCTCTCAACCAAGAGCAAGGGAACTTGCTGCTCCACTTTCATATTTAAACCTTCATAAAAGTCCTGTATTTCAAGGTATAGAGGTTGACATTCATGAGTGTCCATTATAGCAGAGTCCAAACACTCCAGACAAAGCTTTCGACCATCATCCAGAATCAGGTATCTTGCATCTACAGGCTGCACGAAATGGATAGTATTACATTCACCAACCATTAAAAGACACAGAAAAAGCTATAGGTGCTATCTACGAGTTTCAAATAGATTACGACTAAGGTGCTATTTTGATACTGTAGTTTGCTTTGTAGTACAAGGATATTATCTTCTAACTCACCTCCATTCTCTCACAGCTGCAACAGCGAGGTGTACCATCATGCTCGTGTGATGGACAGTACTTCTGTAGCCAGAAAGGATGCGCCCTATACTCAATAAGACCAGCAGCATTTGTTGGGATCTATTTGCAATGGAGAAGGAAAGGAAAGAGTAAAACATCAATGGGTTACATGATCAGTGCAATATTTCAGTCTCAGAGAGTTTTGCATGCATAGAATCAAGATACAAGCTGGAGGATGTTTCACTGAATTATCAGTAGATTTGCAAAGTTAGAATTAGGAAAAGATAAAAAGAACAAATAGAATAAAGACGGAATCCTTAGCCTAGGACATTTAATGCTCCCACTTCTTACTGATCTCCATATGGGATAAAGGCCATATAATCACAGCCAAAATATCAATTCATAGTCCAATTATCCCTTTCCTTCTGTAGTTATTTAACATATTTCCATAACTTAGCAATTATGGGAACTATTGAAAGGGCAAGGACAGATTTGAAATCAACTTCCATAGTTTACTGTTTTTCTCATACAGCAAGCAAAGCATTGCGACATCCTGAAAGGAAGAATATTAGAAATTTTTATACCCTCTCTTCTGCTATCTTTTCCGGAGAGGTGGATGGTTGTTGCACTAGCGAAATGTTGGTTACAGACAAGAAAAGGATACGAGAAAGCAGTTGTAGCACATATCCTACCATAGGAAATTCAAAGTCTATAAAGTGTTTCCTAGCAAGCCAAAGGTAAACTAAAAACTGGAAATTTCAAAAATTGTATATGATTTAGCATTCATGAATAGCAACTGATGTGAAACAGACACTTACAAAGTTCTTACAAACATCACATTTTGGATGATGTTGCTCTTTATAGCAGGATTTGTGATATGGGCGATTCTCGGACATCGAAAACTGCAATGGAAATAAGAGGAAAAAGAAAACAACTTATTTATTTAGTGGTACTCCACTAATCAAGAAAATCATGGTGCTCATAGAAATACTAACATCAAAAGAAGAAATGTACAAGATCATTTAATTTGATTTGAGGTAAACCAAACTTAGAGTAGTCTAGGCCAGGTTCAAACCTCATAATCTGAAATTGGTAGACCACAAGCATGACATCGAAAACATTCTGGATGCCAAACTGCTCCCATGCAACTCAAAAATCGTCCATGACCAATTTCAGCGTGGCAACCAGCACAGATCCTAGAATTAGATTAAATTAAACAACTATATATGCTCAAATAATTGGAAAGACTGCCAAGAGAACTGAATTTCCTTTGAGCAACTTTTAGGTGAAAATATAAGCATGGATATTAATGTCATAAGATAAGGCTGGCTGGTGCCTCCAAATCCATCGTGTAGAAAAGTGCACTGAAATGCTGTTTTCAAATATTTGAAAATTTCCATCTGTTGTCATGCAGGCCTCTGTTTTGAAATTTCAGATCTCTTTTTTTGCAATTCAACTCTAGGGGGGCTAATATACAACATAAATTACCATGTTTATTTACCAATCTCATCTGGATAGTACCAGCAATGGATCTTAGCAATATGGCAGAAAGGTAAATTATATGACATGGACAAGAATAATCATTTGAGGATCATAAGTCAAAGTTTTAGCCAGCCTAGCCCATGTGGTTCCAGCTATCTTTTTGTTCTTGAAACAATTATATAACAGATCAGATCAAACTTTATTTTTAATAACTTGGAACAATGGGAATGAGAGAAGGATAGCAGACAATTCAATAAGTCAAAGAGCATGCAAATTACCTGTAGCCAGACGGATAGAAGTATGGATAAGGAGGGAAACTTCCGTAATCATAGCGAGGTGGGGAGTCCACATTCAAACTTTCTTGAAGAGCCTTAGCAAGCTGTTCATCTTCCTCCAACTGAACTTCCTCTGATAATCATTGGAAAAACGACATCGAAATTCACAGTTGAAAAAAAAAAAGGAAAATTTATTCATCCAACTGATATAAAAATCAGAACCAAGCTAAAAGATATTCAATACAAGCCCAAAAGAAGAAACTCCATAATCTTGAATGCACAACTTCTCTGTTGGTATTAGCATCTGTATTAGTTCTCGTGAGATCGAAACAGAGGAACAACATTTCGTAATTCTATCAAGAAGCACTGCTAACTTGAGACAAGCAGCACTTGAGCTATGGGATGATGTTCGACCAATGGGACTATAGTAAAACGTAAATACACATATGGCACGCAACGCTTCAGGTTAGTTCCTATTTCATGCTTGTAATTTTTCTTTTGCTGGACCTTTCTGAGCCACCTCGATACAAATCAATTTATAATCCCCTTGGACTTTTGTACATTACCAATGGAATGAAATCTGTCAGCCATGTACTTACCAATTACTTTTTTCCCTTTGTGATCTTCCTCTGTGAAAGAGTTCCCTTTCTGATCCTCCTCAGTAACAGAGATCCCTTTCTGATCCTCCTCGGTGACAGAGATCCTTTTCTGATCCTCCTCGGTGACAGAGATCCTTTTCTGATCCTCCTCAGCAACTGAGATCCCTCTCTCCTCTTCTTCTGCAATAGAGAGTGCGATGGCACGATCAATTTCCTCACTGTCAAAATCTGACCATGCATCCTGCATTTAGTTTCCAGAAATGAAGTTAATATTAGGAACCAAGAGCAAGCTAGGAGACAACAAATTAATACAGAAACTTTCCAGAATCATAAACCAGAACGATGCTCATTCCGTCCTGTCCTCCAGCTAATTCACAAAATGACAAGCCTTTTCTTATCAGAGACGAGGTAAATCATTCTTGATTGAAAATCAGCAGGAGCAGTGATTACCGCGGTATTAGAAGGCCGTTCCCAAATTGTATTCTCTTCATATTTGCCATGATATTGACCTTTGTGGCTGGAACCTTTAAAAATCTTGGTTATCCAACCCATGAAATAAACTACTATCCTCTTGCAGATTGCCAGTTGTATCCTGCAGACTGAATTGTTTATACAGATCAGAGATAAAAGGGCTTCTTTAGTCCTTTAGTTGACTTAAAAGTAAAAGCACCATAATAGGACAATAAATGTGAGCACTCTTCATAGCTGCTATCGGCAGTGTACACCCTTCGCTATAAACATTATCTCCATTTTGTTTCGACCGACGAGAGGAAAACAAGGACTGGGGAAAGGTAGATATGAAGGTGAAGAGGCATAAAAGCTATGAACACCTCAAATTTAAGTGATGCCATAAACAGTATGAATAAATCATATGATCAAGGCATATATTCGACTCGTAGCAGTATAATATTTCATTTTCAGCTTGCTATACAGGTAAACATGCTAATCAGAATGAGAGATGGCATGAGAAATAAGAAACTAAACACAGAGGAAAGTAGCAACTGATCAAATTCTATCGCAAGCCAAAAATTCATCTGAAGATTAATAAAAAGCAATTCATCAAGGGAAGCATAGAACTTATACCTTGATTGCAGAAGATGAATTGCCCTCAAAAAAGTGAATTTACAACTGATGGTGACTATAAACCTCCAACCACCCATAAATTCACAAGAAAGGCATTAAGATGAGAAAAGATGGATTCTTTCTTACATTGGTGGGGTCTCAGAATTTCTTAAGAGAAAATAGCTAGGTTTATCAATATTGTCCAAAAACAGACAAAGAAAAGACCACAAAAGAGCAAAAGAAAAAGAAAAAAAAATCAAGCTTTATAGATGCTCACCTCGACCAATTTAAGAATCTGCAGAATTTTAAGGAATCTGATGAACCCCAGATCAGACAAAGCACCCAATTCAGCAGAAAGCATAGTCACCACCATATACTAAAGACTGCAAAGATGCATCTTTTCCACACATATCAATTGAAAAACAAAAGAAAAAACAAATAAAGCAAAAATCTCAGATCACTGTAGTGTCAGATGAACATTCTAGTAAACAGAAAAGCTGAAAAAAAAAAGGACAAGAAAAGAGGATGTGTGAGAAGATGATGAAAGACAACTTGAACTCTACGCAAATATATGCTAAAAAAGATTGAATCTTTTTCTCTGTGGGATTGGTTAGATGATGCAATGATGCAAATGATATTCAATTCTGTACCTTCCACATAAAAGATTGTAGATAAAGGCATCATCAAGAAATTTCAAAGATGGTGTTTAAGTTTCAACACTTTGTGTTTTTTTCTACACGTGGGGTCCTTCATTCCTCCATTTTTTTTCCCCTACCATTAGTCCACTACATGTCAAAAAACCATAACTTGTAGCCTTTCCCCTTGACAAAGCGTCGTCATCCACATCACAGAAAGAGACCACATTTTTGGCCTTTTCTTCTTCTTGACAAGTTAACTACTACTAGTACTTTGCACTGTGCAGGCAGGTGTGTAATATTGATATTCCTTTTTTATCCTTAGCCTTTTAATCACGAGCAATATTATACATTATATATGACATAACATTACCTACTCTTAACAATTGTTTTTTCTTCTATGGTTCATTTGATACATGTTCATTTGTTACGTGACAAATGTTATTTTATTTAATTTTTTTTTTTAAGTGATTTATATTTACTCGTTGTATTAAAACACATAACATTTCAATTAAGACTTAAAATTTTGATTACTTTATAAATAAATATATATAGATACATATATATGTATACAAAATTTTAAAATTATGTGAATTAATTATCAATTTTAAACACATAATATGAGGTCTATTTAAATATGTGAGTGGCAGAACTGATCAAAAAAGTTGTCTTGTATGTATGTATGGCGTCTAGGCCCATATCTAAGACAAGATTTAGGCCACTTTCATATGTGTGGCAGGTGGTAAGTACATGTCAGTATGTCAAATTGTGCCAAGTGGACAAATGTAGAGCCAAGTGAGCCACTTGCGGCCTCTGTCATTTCTGCAAAAGGTCAACATAGCAGTGACATTGCTTCGTTGTACAATCTTTTTGTATTTTAACTCTCATATTTTTCTGGGAAGTTATATTAATAGCCGTCAATTACATGGTGGAAGATGCTTTTTTACATCAAAATTATAATTTAAATTTAAAATTTTTAATTATAATATAATATATTATAGGATAAATGGCTCAAAAAACTACTAAACTAATCCTAAAATCCTATTTTGGCCACTGAATTAACAATGGTTCTAAAAGGACCATTAGTTAATATAATGAGTCTCCAAATGACCATTTCACTAGTTAACTAACCAAAAAATTAACAAAACAGTAAAAAATGTGTTTGGCACATGGTTTAACAAGGGTAAAATAGTCAATTAATAAAAAATATTTACAAAACAACTACCAAATGAAAGTTTTTTTCATTTTTTGTCCAAAGCACTCATATACCCATTGGGTATCAGACAAAACAAGATGCCCAAATTCAACTTAGGGCTTAGAAATGCTTTAAACAAATTAGGGCTTTGAAATCTTCAATTTTCCAACATTTTTTCCCAAAATTCATGAGATTTCTTTGCTTTATTGCACGGCATCACACAAAATTTGATGCATATACTATTTCAACATCTTGAATGTAAAGTTTTTTGTTTTGGCATATTGTTCTTTCATTTTAGATTGTGAATAAGTGTGTGTGCAGTTGTAGGTGCATGTATGTGTTATCTAGTTTTAGATTGTGTAACAAATGAGTGGAATTTGGGAAGAGGTATGCAAGAATTTGAAGTTTCATTTTTTTTTTTTTTTTAATGAAATGGGAGGCAAAGCCAAACTATCAAACAACGTTCCTAGGGTTTGTTACTCCTTGTCTATCTATTTCAATATTTGTCATAAGCTGAGTCAGCGGAGCCTCAAAAGAGGTACAATCCAAGGGTAGTTGGAGGCTGTAGTTTGCAATCCAATCAGCACACTGGTTGGCCTCGTGAAAAGCATGTTGGAGTTGGTATCCTTCATGGTTCGCTAAAATCTTTTTACAGTCTTCGATGAGGAATATGAAATGACTCTTCAGAGCTACTTTTACCTTTAATAGCTGAATAGTAATCAGCGAATCAGACTCAATAGTAAGATGAGTGATGCCCATGTCAACAGCTCTTCTAAGTCCTTCCCAAACCGCCAATAATTCCCCCTTATTGTTGGAAGCGATCCTCAAATTTATAGCAAAGCCAGAAATCCATAAATTATTTTCATCACGGAAAATACCCCCGGCTCTTGCCAAGCTAGGATTACCTTTAGAGCAACCATCAGTGTTTAGTTTCAAACCCTGGATCGGCTTTCTCCAACCAACCAAGACTTGGTGATTAATGGGATGCGGGTAACCTTCTAGACTATGCCAGGCGTCAACCATACTCAAAGCTTGACCTTGGATGAAATTAGATAAAGCATAGAAGTTATTATGGGGTGTATTATTAAAGCATCTCTCGTTCCTCCATTTTCAAATCCACCAGATGGTAGTAGAAAAGAAGATGTTTCAAGCTACCCCGCGATGGTTTTTAGTACACTTCAGGTTCGTGTTAAACCAATCAAACCACGAAAGGTTGAAGAAAGAGTCCTTGAAGCTGGGTGGTAAAATCAAATTCCACACATGATAAGCAATAGTACATTGACGAAGGACGTGATTGGTGTCTTCAATAATAGCACCACACCAAGGACAGTCAGCAATGTCAACAATACCTCTATGAGCAAGCTGGTCACGTGTTGGGATTCTTTGTAGTGCAGCCTGCCAAAGGAAGATTTTAATATGTTATTGACATTTGAGCTTCCACAAGAGATCCCATTTGATACGAGTATTTGTTCCCACATTATGTTGTCGCAGAGCATAAGCTAAGGCGAGACTGAAAACACCCTTAGTATCCTCATTCCAAGCCACAAAGTTTTGTTTAACATCATCAATAGTCACTCGTATGCTAGCAATTTGGAGCATAATAGTGGGCGTAAAATAATGTCGAAACTTTCCCCAACTCCATGAGCCATCGTCTTCAATATAATCCTCAATAAGCAAATCCTTCTCATCATCAGGGACACGGAGAATAGCATGAGGTAGAAGCTCCGAATTTCTAACCCATCTGTTAAGCCAGAAACAGATCTTTTTTCCATTGTAAACAACCCATTGAAGACCATCATTAAGAAGATCTTTCCCTTTCAAAATCTCACGACAAATGATTGAGTCTGAAGACTTAGGAGTATAAGAAAAAATGCCATCACGAAAATATTTCTCTTTAAGAATTTTGACCCATAACAGTTCTGTGAGAACCTTCCACCTGAGTTTTTCCATAAACGCCTCGTTAATGATAGTTGCTTCCCGCAGGTCAAGACCTCCAAACTTTTTATTCTTGTACACATTGGCCCAAGAAACCCAATAGAGTTTTCTCCGTTCTCCATCTGAGCCCCAAATAATCACCGTTGAATTTTATCAATTTTCTTGCACGTCTGAATTAGGAGTTTGGCAGTCTGCATATAATACGAAGGAATGACAACTATGGTAGACTTGGCCAAAGTGACTCGTCAAGCAAAAGATAACACATTTTTTTTCCTGTCGGCCAACTTTGTCTGAATTTTCTAAAGAATGCATTTGTATGTGCCATGACAGACCTTTTTATGTATCACAGGAATTCCAAGATAGGTACCTAGGTCCGTGGTGATTGGGATACCACTACTTCTAGAGAGCCCCTAAGCAACCTCAGAAGAAGTGTTACGGGACACATATAAATGGGACTTTGCAGCATTGATGGATTGACCAACCTCATCGCAAAACTCTCGCCACACCTTTTGCATATTGTCCATTTGATCAGTTGAAGCCTCTGCAAAGAACAACAAATCATCAGCGAAAAACAGATGGGAAATAGGAGTACCATTCCTACAAATTTTAATAGGTTTCCAACTTTGATTTTCAACTTCACAAAAAATTCTACGAGATAATCATTCAATACACAAAATAAAAATATAAGGAGAGATAGGGTTTCCCTAACGAATTTCCCTATTCGGGGAAAAATGGGAAGATGGAGTTCCATTCCAAAGAATGCACGTTGAAGCTGAATAAAGAGAAGACATGATCAGAGAAACAATTTTTCTTGGAAATTTCGCTTGTCGAAGAGTGTCTTCGATAAAGGCCCAACTAAGACGATCATAAGTTTTTTCAAGATCAACTTTAACAGCTATAACTCTCTTTTGCCCTTAATACGTTTCATGTGGTGGACAATCTCTTGGAGAAGAATGGTCTTGTCAGAAGTAGCTCTACCCGGAAGAAAATTACTCTAACTGGGTGAAATCCAATCTATCAAGAGAGGTCGTAATCTATTGACCATAAATTTTGTAATCAATTTAGCAAGTACATTGAGCAAACTGATAGGGCGAAATTGATTAATAAGCTCAAGAGTCTTGACTTTAGGAATGAGGGTAATCCAAGCCTTGTTAATGTCACTCGGAAAAATGCTTGTCTGAAAAGCTTTTTGGACCAAATCAACCACAGCACCTCACACCACAGCCCAACATTTTTGGAAGAAGACTGCAGGTAAGGCATCAGAGCTTGGAGCTTTAGAGGCCGACATTTGAAAAAGAGCTAACCGAACTTCCTCTTCCGAGACAGGTAGATTAAGATGTTCCATGTCAACATCTGCAAATAAAGGAAACAAAGCATCAGAGAAATTATTAGGAGACAATTCAGAACAAGAATAGATACCCTTAAAATGGTTAATGGCAATTTGTTACAAAAAAGGGGTGTCATATACCCAGACACCCTCCCCATTTTAAGACTCATGATATTGTTCTTCCTTCTGCGATTGAGAATAGAGAGGTGATAATACTTCGTGTTACGGTCCCCAGAGTTAAGCCACAACTTTCGTGACCTTTGGAACCAGTGAACTTCATCTTGGTTTAAAGTCTCCTCATACTCTTTCCTTAACTTCTGTTCAAGTCGTAGCAAAGAAGAATTATAGTTACTTTGGAGGGATTTCTGGATGCCTTGGATACAGGCAAGCAGTCTACGTTTGCGAGCAAAAATATTTCCAAAAACATTAGAATTCCACCGGTTGAGCTTGAGAGCAATCTCTTCAGTTGACACGCTAATATTTCCTCATTGATTCAGCCAATTCGATTCAACAAAGGCACTGAAATCAGGATGAGTACACCAATAAAGCTCAAAGCAAAAGGGCCTGGAGATGGTGGGCCCACCTCGCCTATTAGTATTAATGAGGATAGGCAAGTGGTCCGAGAGAGATTCTGGGTAGGTGCTGGACTGAGCTGTGAGAAAAAAGAAAACTCCACTTAGGATTAATATAAGCTCTATCGAGTCTCTCCAAAATCCTTTGACCTGTGTCCCACGAATTCAACCAAGTATACCTTGGTCCAACAAATCCCAGATCAATAAGATTGCAATCATTACGCCATTTCTCAAATTGAACCATTTTCCTTGTAATTCCCGAACATCCACCTCTCTTATCCTCAATGTTGCCCACTTGATTAAAGTCACCTGCAATAAGCCAAGGGAGATCCAAATTAGTAGAAGCATCACGAAAAGCCTCCCACAAAGACGCTCTCACCAAATCCATAGGGCTTGCATAGACAGCGGAGAAAATCCAATCATTTCCTCCATAAACGATCTTGGTGTTGATAACTTGAGAACCCGCATAAAGCAATTCAACATGCACTGTACTATCATCCCATAACAACTAAATCCCACCAGAGAAACCTTAAGCTTCAACCCTTAACGAGTTACTCATACGGAGGGAATAAATAATCTTATTAGCTTTATCACCACTAACTCGAGGTTCCATAATGACAATAATATTTGGATGGTAGACTTTAGCCAATTCTCGTAACTCTTGACAAAAACGGTTATTAGCTGCCCCCACGGCAGTTCCACAAAATAATTTTAAGATTCATAAAAAAAAGACTGGAGGTCCCAATAAAGGGAGAAGAATATAAGAGATTACCATCCATGATCAACAAAATGAATGGGGTGACTGAACACCCGAGTTTGAAACATATTTAACATCAACAATTATATCCATATTCTGTATGTCGATGTCTGACTGGTCTGAAACAAGTTTAGCATCAACAATCATATCCGTCTTCTGTATGTTAATGTCAGGCGGTTCCATGTCGAAGGCATCATGCTCAGGGGTTTCCTTTACTGGAATGTCCCTTTGTTGCACATTGTTAGCTAATGGGGGGTGACCATCCAGTTCATTTGTTATCGGCTGACTCATGGGGTGAGAAACTGTGACCAAATAGTTGGCAGGTCGTGATACTTTATTGCTATTTTTCCTCCTGCCAAGTTGGGAGCTAAAGGATTTCTATTGCTCAAAAGAGAGGTCCACAATCACAACATGTGATTCCTTTTGCATTGTAGGGGTCTTTTTGTTTGGTCTTGGGGTGGGATTCTGGTCACGAGACTCGTACTGAGTCTTGGTGGTAATCTGTGGAGGAACTATAACACTCTCTGCTTCACCATTCTCTGAATCTCCCAAATTGTTAAGCACACCAAAGCGAGATTCACTCGCAATCTCCATTTGGCTGTTTCTATTATTGGAAGCATTCACATGCTTATTAATGTTCAAGCCACTGTTTTCACCCCTATTCTCACCTGACTTGTAGTTGCTGCCCTTTTCGTTCCCCTTACTGCCACTTGGATTGCTTTGGCCATCTTGACGAGGCATATTGCAACTCCTTGGGGCCCTTTTTTGAACAAACATCAAAGACCCAAAATCCTCACCCAATTCCCAGACATTCTGTTTGTCTTGGTGTTGAGGTTGTGGATCAGGTTTAACAGGGACATTTTCGTTGGAAATATCAGTCACTATAGTCTGTTTGTTAGTTGAACATTGCTCCTTGTGGTGCCCGTACGTGCCATACTCAAAGCATACCATATGAATCCCTTCATACTCGACCCTTTGGATAGCATTTCTTCTTCGAAACTTGGCAACCAGAGGTTTAGCTAAATCAACTTGCACAGCTACACGCGCAAATTTGCCTCGAGTGACAGATTCTGTATCCTTATCAACTTTCAGAGTCTCTCCAACCATATTACCCATTTTACGTAGCATATTTTCTCTGTAATATTCCACCGAAGCCCCCGAAAATTGTACCCAAACTGCCGTCGTAAAGATCGAAGCTGAAAAAGGGCAAAACTCTATAACCCATTTGCGGACTGTAAGGTAGTGGTCAGCTAATAACCAAGGTCCCCCAGTTAACACATGGTCGTAGTCTTGTTTAGAGGAAAAACAAACAACATAGTAGCCCAGCTCAAGGTCCACAAGAGAGATTTTACCTTGAGACGTCCAAAGGTGAGGAAGTCTGTTAGATAAAAAATGGAAACCAACAGTTTTACCCATAAGCTTAATGATTAGAGCGAAACGCCAAGGCCTTCTCATTTCAAGTTTCTCATCTGCTGTTAGGCGTAAATGGGGCAAATAGCAGTCAATTTCTTCGTCATTGTCGGAAAGAGCCTCGTTCAAATCAGATTCGTCTTCATCTTCCACAAGAGATCTCATACCTTCATCACCTTCCATTAATAAGTCATCTTTTTTGTTTTTGAAAAAATCCATCCAGTTCATAGTTTCTTGTTCAACACCAGAGGTAATGCCATTAGAATCCCCCACCTCTATAGGCTCCGCTGGGGTAGCCTGAGAAGATTCCACAGTAGAGATCTTCGGTTTCTTACCAGCTCTGGATTGGTCCTCACCTTCTTCAGATTTTTCAGGGAGAGCTCGCGTAACACCTAATGGTGGAAAGTTGTGGTCCTCTTCCATGGGAGGCAGAAAAGAAGCAGCAATCCCTAACGAGATAGATATAATTGAAGAAAGTGAAATAGAAATTTAAAGAGAGCTTTGTGGTGGTGGCCACTGGGGCCAAAGATTGCCCAGCCAAGGGCTTCACACGGTGGAACAAGGAGGTGGAGTAACCCAGAGAGAGAAAATTTCAAAAGAGTCGTTTCAGTATTCGTATTTACTTGAAATTGGTAAATTGCAGGTATATGTATATTTTATTGAGTATTAGATTGTGCAGTGGGTGAATGGCGAGAAGTGTGCAGGAATTTGAAGAAAAATTAAAGGTGATATAGAAGAAATTTTCGACCAAAAAAAAAAAGATATAGAAGAAATTTGAAATTTAGGGTTGTATAGTAAATATATAATAATTTGGAGGTTGTTTTGTAATTGCTTAGGGTAAGTTTCCCATTTTACCCATGTTTTACAGTCCTGTTAGTGAGTCTTGGTTAGTTAACTGATGGAATGACTATTTTGAGACCCATTATATTAATTAATGGTCCCTTTGGAACCATTATTAGTTTAATGAATAAAATAGGACTGTAGGATTAGTTTAGTGGTCGTTGGAGTCATTTACCCTAAATTATAACTATTCACCCAATACAGTTTTACATGATGGAAAATGTTAATAATGAAATTTTTTTAAGTCAATCTAAATCGATTTATCAGTTTCTCACATAATTAATAAGATTTACACGAGACAATTTTACTTATACACGTGAGACACTAATGTCAAATTGGATTAGCCGAATAATTTTGTGTTAATAATAAATCAATTATACTACTCATTGCCTACTCAAATAATTTTTGTGCGAGATATCATTGTGGACGTGGTATAGAAGCAAGAAACCGAGGAGTTCGTGGGCAGACTGACATGTACTTAATTATCACCTGAAGTAGCGTATTTAACTATTCTCTCTTTGACCAAAAAAAAAAGTACACTATTTTCTCACAATTTTTTTTTTTTTTAATACAAAGAAAGAGAAGAATAAGTTGAATGAAACAACAATAATAGATAAATTCGACACTATCTAACAAATGTGTGAGAAAATATTTGGCCACACAAATTATAGGCCTTATCGTATTAATTTATAATTAGTATACAAGTTAGTATTTTACAAGATGTAACTAGTTTACATAGTTAACGTATACATGATACTTGATAGCTATATAATGTAGGGACATTATTATCATAACAAATAGATGGAACAAATGTTATTCGTAACTGAATGTGAGATTAATCTGATTGTGTTAATAAAATTAATGTAGTTTGATGACAATAATTATGAGAAATAAAAATAAAATCGTTCTCTAATAACTTAAGTCTATAATTGAGATGGTTATTCAATAATTATAATGATGTATCAAGTTATTGTCATAACCTTTAGCAATGTGATAGTATACTTAGAGGCATTACGTTATCTATAAGCATTCTTGGATTTGGGAAACATTGAATTGGATCCTGTGCAGGAACTTTTGCAAGCTTTAAACCATGTGATGCACAGATTTTTATTTATTTATTTTTGTTTCAAAGGAAGTGAAAATCGAAAGGACTAAATTAAATGAGAGAATGTTTCACCCTTAATATCTTTCTTCATCAACAAAAGCACAGATCTCCGTCACCAATTTTTTCATAAGCGGAAGAGTGAGTCCCACTCAAATTACTTTTGAGTATCATTTTTATGTGTGACGGTAGTTTTACATTAATTTTGTAAGAAATTTATTTTTAGTTTATAATTACTTAAATTTTTGTATTATTGTCAACATAGACGTTGTAAATATTTTGAGTTGTTTAACTATGTTTAACATATTGTTAAATTAACAGTTCGATCTTAAATTGTTACAATTTGCCGATATTGGTGAAGATCGATCCTTCTGTTAAGATGCACTACTGCCTGGAATTGGAGCAAAGGATCTATAGGAGAAAAGAATTATACACATATTGAATGGGAGAAGATGTGCTCAAATGTGGCATAAGATAACTGGTCATTTGATTTAGTAGTAGGTGTAAGGTCTCTCGATATCGACTCGCGGAGTTGTAACATCAAGTGATGTAATTGGATTCGGCCTCCCTCTAAATCAAAAAAAAAAAAAGAAAGAAAGAAAGAAAGAAAATGAAAAGAGTGGCATAACAGAATGAAATAAGGTTTCAAAACATCTCTTTAATTTTCATTAGAGAGGGAGATGAAAGAGAATCTATGTTACATTTCAACTATATAATCTAAACCTTCTTATTTTCTTTGTTTTTTGAGGGATTTTTTTCCCACTTACTTTCTTTTGTATACTTTCTTTTTTATTTGTTTTTAGGAGGATTTTTTTCTCATTTATTTTCTTCGGTAGATTTGTTCATTTGTAATTTTAATTGTTTTTTGAAAGATAAAAAGTCATTGAAGTTGTAGGTTATTACTTGATGAAGTTACATTTTGTTAATATCATATAAATCAACGTATGTAAAGGGACATAATTGAAATGAAGCATAGAATATCAAATATAATATGATATAACTAATTAACCTAATCAATGTTTTGTTTTTCTTTTTATACCTCTATTAAACTACACGTTAATACATAACAATATACTCTTTGGTTTTGTTTTGTACAGTTTTATGTTTCTAAACATTCTGATGCATGAAGCGTAAAACATCTATACGAATTTGTTAATTTTGTTTTCATGAAATGGGAGCTTAGATTTAACATCAACGTGAAATCAATTCCAAAATGCCAAGTGTACAAAATATTACTGCTTCGAACTTTTTACCTTTTTCTGGTTATAATGAAGACTAAAATCAAAATTTAAATTCAAAATTTTTAATTACAACAAATAACAATTTTGTACTTAGAATATTTCGTTTATAGAAAATTTACTGTAAGTGGCCATAACACGAGTTAGGAAAATTAATTTCAATTTTCAGCCGACCTTAACTTTTGATCCTTTGGCACAAAATGATGTCGACCCTACCGATCATTCAAAGCGGCATTAAAAGCAAACCTTTTATAGTTTCGTTTGTCACGAATGGTAAAGTCGGCAGCTCACTGTTCATTTCATGCTTGTTCAAGTTTAGCAACAGAAACAAGAATACAAGCAAAGCAAAGGAGATTGAGATGAATACATTTGCAAAAAAAAAGACTAAGTATCATAACTTTTGATTTTGGAAAGAATCACGCTATAGACTCAAATTTTCTGATAAAAATTTGAAGTGGAAGGAAAAAAATATGACTTTGGCATAACATTATAATATAATCTGAAGAAAAAGAAAGAGTAATTTTTTTGTCACTAAGGTTCTGTTTGTTTGGCGTAAAATAATTTGTTGACAGAAACTGTTTTCAGGAAAAAAATATTTTTCTTGAAAAAAAAATATTAAAAAATATTTTCTGATATTTAGATATACGGTGAAAAATAATTTTCAACATAAAATTTTATATATAAAAAAAAACATAAACATATAATATATATGTTAACCGTGGAGGGTGGAGGTGGGGGTGGGGGTGGGGTTAGGATAGGGTAGGGGGTAGGTGGGCCGAGAGAGAGGGTGTGATTGGATGAGGGGTAGGGTAAGGTAGGGTAGGGTAGGGTCGGTTGGGTGGGGGTGAAGTGGGTAAGTTTTAAAAAATATTTTTTTCTCCCAAATGATAATAAAATATTTTATACTCTTTTGAACTAAATTTTTTTTTTGATGGAAAAATATTTTGTGGTTAACCAAATTTTCTGTATTACTAAACATTGAAATATTCGGAAAACATTTTCTAGAAAAATATTGCGAACAAACGGAGCCTAAACTTGGTGAATGTAATGTACAAAATTTGATCTAGGCCCAAATAGAGTTGACTAACATAATGAGTTGAACTTTATTCCATGTAATGGGCTTTGGCTCAATTGATCCATCGACCACAAGCCTATGTAGGTTGATTCGGCATAAAAATCTATAATGAACTATCGTCTAAAAGATAAGTTCGTAAATTAGTTTTATTTGTACATAAATGAATTAACTTATATTGGCTATTGCACAAAATCCATTTGATGAGACAACAAAAAGACCCAACGATTTAACGATTTATCTAAGGAAGACAATTATCTAAGTAAATTTGCTTTTGATTTTTTCTCAAACATCGGATTAATAAGAGTTTCATATATATTAGATTATCGTTTAAGACATTATCTGAAGACCTAGATTGCTATCTTACTAGCCTTGCACCTCAATCAGGCTTAGGCCCATTATAGAAAATACCGACTTTAGTAAGGAAACCCAAATTGATTCGAATTCCAAAACATTGTCCAAATTAGATAATACTAAGTCTACAAGTATTGCTATATATCAACTTCATTATCTCATTATTCTTTTTTATATAGTAGAATTTTTACTATATACACGAGATATTTGATTATATATATATATATATAGCATCAAAGAAGAAGTAGAAGATTAGAAGAAGATGACGAATTCAAGCTGTGTTGAAGAGTGGTCGGATTCTGAAGCTCCATTACTGCAGCAAAAGCAATACTATAAAGGCATGGAAGAAGACAAGGAATTTTTAAGGCTACTAAGCATGGAAAAAAGCACGAAAAAAGAATTTACTAGCTTTCAAAAGAACTTTGCTTTGAGGCAGGAATACCTAAGGAGTTACACATTCAGCAAAGTTGAAGATGAAGAAGGTGTTGACGTCCATGGAAAAAAGAAGTGGCTCAAACTTAAGAAGAAGTTGAAGAACAAAATTAATGATAGGTCATTTAGTATTGATTCTTCTCGCTTTATTAATGGCTTTTTAAAAAAGTTATTTGTATTTGTAGGTAGATATTCCTGATTTTCGTTGTGAGCGTGAGAGATTACGAGATTAATTCTTGCAGGTGACATTATTTAATATGCGTTGAGAGCTATTGAGTTAATTGATGTATTCTTCGATTTCATTACACTACGCATATTAGACAATATAGCATATAATGTGAGGATAAACGTGCTAGCTAATGAGTTCAAATTATAAAACTTAACCACTTGTGTACCGACCGATTATTATGTTAGATTCAGAATTATTGTTCAATAGAAATTAAAATTATACAATTTAGTACTTATATATGAATAATTTTTTTCAATAGAAGTTATATTAAGTATTTGGCCCAAAATTACTTTAAAATTTCACATGTTTTTAAAGATATAAATTCAGATCACTTTGTAATAGCTTTACTCTTCGGATTAATAGTATTTTTTTTTTTTTTTGTTCAAATATATCACGTCTATCTCCCCTCTCCTGTCGAACAACCTTCCCCTAATTCACTAGCAGTACAACATCCTCGTACAACTATATATAGCACCAAATACATTTGGTGAGATCAAAAAATAAAAAAGCCAACAATTTATCTCGGTAAGACAATTATTTTAACTAAAGTGCTTTCAATCTTTCTTAGAACCTTATATACAATGAGAGTTTTGTGTATCAAATCATCTTTTAAGACGATTATCTTACATCTCGCAAAATAAGTTTGGCCACAATCGTATATAAACCCTAGAAGGGAGATATTGATGTTTAATGTCTTGATGTAGTAGACACCCCCGAGGAATCTCCTTTACCCTCGAGCCTGATAATGTGAAAATCAAACAGTAACTTTTCCATTAGTTGAGAAAAGGTTGGATTTCTAACTTGAAAATTCTTCGAAACATGTAGAGTTTTAAACGAATGACATGACATCTTCCAAGCGCTCATGCCCCATCGTTCACATAAAGATGCTTTTTTTTTTCTCTGTACATATTCACATAGGGATTCAGCTGATGAGATTTCATTACACACCATAAGGAAAAAAAATCTTTTTCTTTTCCCCGTGAAAAGGAAAATTGTTGTATATTTTTTCTCGATCGGGCACTTCATAATTTTAATGCGGTTGATGGTTCATGGGCCTCGAAGAGTTGCTTGTAGGCTTTTTGTCCATTTGAACTATTGGATTTCTGTAAAAGCTGCATAATTCAGACCTAGGTTGATATCAACACTGGGCTTCCACTTCAAATCGGGCTTAGGCCCAGTAGAACACATCAAGACCATGTTCTTAAGTTGGTAATGATAAAAGTCATATATTTATGGCAATGGAGGCGTTGGCTGCAATAAATAACCTCATAAACACACATGCACTTGCATAATCATGTCCCTGCAGTTTGGAGACATACTCTGCATTTTTCTTTGCTGTGCATCATCTCATCTTGCCAACAATCAACAATTCAAACTAGTTACTAGCCATACTCAAAATAGCGAAATTTGTTACATTTTTGTTAAACTTGTATTTTTTTAATTGTCGGTAATCCTTTAGTGAGGTATAACCGGTAATTAAATGAAAAAACTGCCATTTATTATTATTTTTTTTTTTTTTGTACTTGAGGTTAGGTATGGATGTATGACCAAATAAAACCAAAAAGGGAAAGAAAAAAAGAGTAGAAAGAAAAAACTACCGATAAATTCATAACTTTTTTTGTTGTTGTTAGTAATTCAATTAGATACAACCGGGAGAAACATGGCAATGGCAAAATTACAACCGGGAGAAACATGACAATTCAAACAACCGTTAGTGAGCTATATGCTAGTTGTCCAATCGACCCTACAAAATTTAGGGACCATTCAAGAAACTCAGAAAAAAGAACTTTTGTAGCCTTTATGGTCTTGACTCAAATAAATATACCCACTTCGCTCGACGTCTGTCCCGGCCTGTCTCCTCTACCTACTTTGTTTTTAAAAATAATGAACTCAATTCAAGTAAAATCATAACAAATTCATTCTAAAATTACAAATATCGTAATACTATACGTCTTAATGTACATGTTTCAATTCAGTTAAAAATCATATAAAAAGAAAAGGCCAACCAAAACCGATATAATACTTATAGTAGAAAAATATAAATTCAAATTCAAATTGTTTGATCACTGTCTATTACTCTACCGAACCCTCGGGGAGGCTATTCTACCAACTTTTACTGCAGTCCATCTTCTTTGTGATTAAGATCATCCCCATCTATCCCCATGGATCTCCCATGCTCTTGACTCAACAGTCTGTCACCTTTCTTTCTGGGACACGTGGAATGTCCTAACACCAGCATGACCCACCTGGACCACATCTCCCACGTGGCTAGGGCCACACCCTGCCGGCCGTGCCACCTGGCCCCCCTTATCACACTTATACATGTAGAGGACCACCATGTAGAGATATACAAAGGAGACCCTATGCTATATATCACCACTCCCACTCTTCGTTTGCCTTTCAATTATTTCATGTCCTTTTCTACATGGGGGGCCAATACCCCCTATTAAAGTTGTCTTAGCTCCACAGGTCCTACACCAGCCAATCATATTTTCATTTAATGCTTTTTACTTTTCTTCTGTTCAATTTCTTTACTTGTGTTCGTTATTTTTATCGTTAGATTAAACAATCAATTTTGAGTGAAAAAAAAAAATACAGGATAAATTTTTAAGAACCAAAACAAGAAGCATTGTCTTGACTGTGGAGCCATACCATGAGAATGTTGGTTCTTTACTTAATGTAAGCATCAGATAGGAAAGTGACCCATTTGAGAAGGACGTGGCTATTTTGGTTAATAACAATCCATAAATTCAAATTTGTGATTCTGCCAAGCTTTCTCAATTATTTTAACTGGGATTAGATGCACTTTTTATAAATGAATCTTCCTCATTTTTTGGAATGATTATAATAATTTCATTAAGGTCTCTTTATACAAGTTTGTCGCCATCCTCAAAGCTTGGGATTACTGATAATGATATGCTAAAAATTGACACAGGCAGATATTAGATTAGTAATTGCAAAAGATTATACACTTCTTTCTAGCACAATTATAATGGTCATTTGAAAGTAATCAAACAAAGATGTAGAATTCGAGCCCACTCTACCAAGGTAGAAAGTTAGTTGTTGATTAAAACTAGTGTTAGTGTCACAAATAAGGACGGATTCATAACGTTTGTTTAATGAAAGTTAATACACATAATATGATACTCATGTATTTTTTTTTGGAGAGATAAATTACTTTTTTAAACCAAAAATACTTTAAAAATATATATATATATTTTAAAAATAATTGGGCTTAGTAGGGGCTGTAACCCCCACCAGTGGTCGCAAATAGTTCCTTAACTTTTTTAATATGAATTTTTTGTCCATGTAGTTTTATTTTGTGGCTCTTAGTCTTTTACATTTTAAATAAGCAATTCTATTAATGCAACCACCAACCTTTATGAAAACATACATGTGTATTTCACTATTTAATACAAACCACATGTATCTTACCGTTATATTTAGATTGGCAAAAAAAAACTAGTTGGACTAATGAAGTTTCTTATATAATGCGTGAAGGAACAGAAGTTTCAAAATATATATTAAATACCCAAATATCTGAAGAAAAAAAAAAAGAGAGTTTAGGGACTGTTTTTGTGTTAACCCTGAATAATTCAACTTCTTCTCACAGTGACCAGAATCGTGAAGAATCTTTTAAGAATACATGTTGTAATTTGAAAATTCTGAGGCTACAGCAATAGGCCTTTGGTCTAATGATATGCTTCTCGCTATAAGTACAAGAGATTTCGGGATTAATTCTTGTGATTGATATTGTTGTACGGCTTTGGATCTCTTTTAAATCCAAAAAAAAAAAAAAAAAAAAAAATCTGAGGGTACCAAATGTGATTGATATACACGTCATACTCAAACCATATCGACATTTCTTTATTCCGTTAACTTGTCCTACTAAATAGAAGTAGCTTGTTCACTTCTATAGTAAAAATTATATAATTAATAAAAAATGAAAATCTTGAGTTGCTCGTTTGTGACATGAATGGCACCTTTGAAATCGACAACACATTACATTATTCTAATGATTTTCTCATTACACAAATCTTAATTAACGTTGCTGCCTTTCAACTTTTTGGACCAATGGAAGAGGAGACTAAACAAATTAAATTCATTAATCTACCGTTTGGTGGGGTGAGGTGACGAGGCTTAAATTCTAAGTAATATATCAAGCTCTTGGTTGCTTAAACATCATATATAGTATAAAAGATCCTACTTCAATCGATGGATAATAATTTGTTGGTTAGTATTTTAAATCATTAGGTAAAAGGTACCTTTTAAATTGTTTTATTCTGAAATTTGATCTACAAACAAGCCATAGGATATCGTTGTTGATGTGATTGCAAAATTTTTAGGCATTTCTTTATTTTGATCACATTTTAAGGATCATGTCGATTTTCCTAGATGTTGCTTCTTGGTGTTTCGATCAAAACCTCGTTGATAATTCATGCTCTATATATATATATATATATATATATATATATTTATGCTTTTAGCAGCTTGGATTTGCCAAATTAGGGTTTTTAGGCATAGTGATTCTTCTCTAAAAAGAAGATATATATACCCTAGTATTATTAGTTTAACTTGATTAACTGTCTCATATGAATTACAACTCCATTAAAAAGAAAATTGAAAGATCTTCTAACATCGGATGTGTAAGTAGTCAAGATAATTAACTACTCCATATAGCTCATAAGAACCTTTTTTTTTGCGCTTCTTAATTTTGGAAATCAGTATGATTTTTGAATCTTCACCGTTTAGAGATCTCCAAGTACTCCTAATTGAGGAGGAATTTCTTACCATTTCTATATTATTTTTGGGGTAAAATACACATTATCCTTTGTAGTTTAACGAGTATACACAATATACATGTCTTGTAACACTATAACTAATTCATAACCTCTTGTGTTTTTTTACCATTTTTATATTATTTTTGCGGTAAAATACACATTATGCATGTCTTGTAACACTTTAATTAACTCACAACCCCTCGTGTGTTTTTTTACCATTTCTATATTGTTATTGCGGTAAAATATATATTATCCCTTACAAGTTAACGAGTATACACCTTATGCATGCCCTGTAATACTATAATTAACTCATAATCTCTTGTATTTTTTTTTACACTATTTTTATATTATTTTTGTGGTAAAATACATATTATCTCTTACAGTTTAACGAGTACACACATTATGCACACAAGCTCGCTCGCTCCCTCTATTTTCTGACACTTCTTTGAGTGTTAAAAAGCGTAAAAAGGTTGGTGAGGTGTGAGGGTTGTATTCATTTGGTTATGATTTAATCCAAACTTTATATACTTGTCGGCTAATGATGGCTGTGCGTGATTAGGAATTCTAGTTTTAAATGCTGCATTGGATCAAAACTACCACGGATAATGATTGACTGACAACTATCTAAATCCTTCGAATAGTCATCAATTGATTTGAGGTTGGACACCTCTGTGAGTACAACCACAATAAAGTTGGAGAATGTGGACAAAAACATTCTTGTTAAATGACACGACGTAGCTCAGCAGCCTGTGAAGTATCCCTTCAGTGTCTCTTCATAGTTCATACAAGGAACCCAATTAAATTCTGCGAACTAGCCATGCATCCTCAAATTTGTCACTCGCTCATTAGTCTTTTCCTTATATTAAGGGAATTTGATAATCTAACCCTTTATCAACTAGGAATCAGAGATAGAAAAGAACAAAACTTTTATTAATGCTAGCTAGATGTCCATTCGAAGAATCTAAAATTAATATATATCGAAGGATCGAAATTTCATGATCTTTATTTTAAATGAGTATTAACAACTTATATTGTCTAAAAGACGATAAAAGTCTGACTGTACAAAGTTGCTAGCAAGATACTAAGTGATTAAGGACTAAAAGTTTGATATGTGCTGAGTATATATAGCTAATGAACGCATCAGCTAGAGTGCCACAAGACTGCAATATTTGTGTGAGTCAACAAGATGGCACCTTTCACCAAAAAAAAAAAAAAAAAACAAGACGGTATGTCAAGGCCTAGGCTGCATTTTGGTACGATACTATGTGTGGCATGCAATTTCAGCCTCCAATGTGCACCTCTCTCTTTCATTTCTTGCAAAATTTTCACTTTTAAGCTGAAAATAAAGGGCGTATTTTATGGTCTATTCATCATCTATATATATATAGTCATTGACCCAAAAAAAAAAAATCATCTATATAGTCTTTATTAGTGGCTAGTCCAAAGAAACATTTTTATATACATATTCATCCTTTTAGCTTGTGTTTCTTCTATAAAACTAAGCAAATAATTAGCTTGCGTCACGTCATAACTAATTGAAGTTGAACCGCAATCCTTAACAAGGAGAGATGCAACCTCAGCTATTTAATTATACTTTACAACAGCCCAAGTCAGTGGCAAAATATAAAAAGAAAAATCATCATCATCTGGCAAATTTAAAATTTGGAATTGATGTCATGGTTACAAATAATTGTCCATAGGTGTTCAAAATCAAAAAGGAACTGAACCCCACGTCTTAGGTACCAATTGGGATTCTAGTCACGGCACAATTAAAGAAAGTTTGGTAAATTAAGTCCAATTAAATTAAATTTTTTTTATTAAGTAGGGTCGATTATATGAATTTGTATACTATTTATATATGTTGAAAGTCGTCTCATTTGTTAGTTTCATACTAGTTAGGAGACACCACCCTAATAATAATATCATAATGTCTCAAATGTATATGAAGAAATCCAATAAGGTTTATGTTGACTATCGCCTACCTAATGCAATCATTTTGTTTTATTCGAATTTGAAACTGACAATATTAGAGATATAATGTGGCGGACCTATGTTGTAAAGAGTGTGTGCACTCAACTTTAAAAAAAAAAACATTATCTTCTTTTGTTCGGTTTTTTTTAAAAATCATTATATATTAGATATTTTTGTTAATCTCTTTTATTACACGAACGGAATGTACATCTTTAATTTAGGTGCTTGAGTCCGTCCTGAGATTTAGGCAGAGTTAAAGAAAAAGTTTTTAGTCGTGTGGTGAATGGAATCCGATACATAAATCAGTTAATAAAAGAACTGAAAAAGCTTTGTAAATTACCGAGTGATTTTCAAAAGTGAGAAGCAAAGGGTAAAGCATCCGGAAAAGGAAAAGAATAATTTGATTGATGTCTTTTTTTTTTTTTTTTACTCAATAATTGATGTCAAAAGGACAAAGTAAAGCAAAGGAACCATCAAATTTCTATCCAGAGTCGCATCATGTATCAGCATTGTTGTTGAGAGCAAGCGCGTACATGTATGTGTGTTTGTGGTGGTCGTACGCATTTGAGAGGGACTACAACTTGTCATTCTTTTTTGCTATTGCTTTGAATTATTTCCTTTTCATTTCTCCATTAGGCAAAAGAGACAGGCATTGGCGTTGACGCTTCCTCGTACGAACATAGCCCTCTTACCTTCTTTACTAGCATTCTTTCTTTTTCACTCTTAGTACTTACTGTCACCAAACCTTTTCAATTGTGTACCAGAGAAAATTAAAAAATAATTTAATATCCCATAAATCATAAGATGCAAAACTTATTAATATGGATGGAATTAACTAGCAATATAGGGTTCGAAATGTGGCTGGAGTTAGACCCGACTCCACCAAGTCGGAAGAACACCGAAACCCTTAGGACAAACCTCTAGGCAGGACCCCAAACCTCTTAGGTCGTCTTCGGCTCCACATGATA
The DNA here is from genome assembly GCA_037974665.1 of Ehretia macrophylla. Taxonomy (NCBI): domain Eukaryota; kingdom Viridiplantae; phylum Streptophyta; class Magnoliopsida; order Boraginales; family Ehretiaceae; genus Ehretia; species Ehretia macrophylla. The sequence goes on from CM075770.1 coordinate 29,732,934, forward strand.
TGGCTCGGGCTATATAAGTATGCCTAAGTCGGGGATATATTCAAACACAACAACTCTGGCATGGGATATGAAAATTATGGACATCACTTCATTCGCGACCATGCTTCTACTTTGTATTTAGCACATGACATTGAAGGTAAGACGATGCCTCTCACTCATGCCTTTTCAACTAAAAGTCTTGGAGATGTCACCGTACTTAGTGAGTATATAAGCCGATCCACTAACATCACATAAAAAAGTAATTGCAAATCAAATAGTCATACACATAAGTCCCCATCTATTTTTTTCACGTAACTTGCTTTCATATAAAAAACTAAATTTGACTTGATCGTCGAAATTTATTTCATACAGAGGCGGATTTAGAATTCTTCTAAGTTGGGGTTTAAACACCTGATATTTCAATTATATGAGTATATTTTTTTTTTTCTGTGGGAACTAATTAATTTTTTTAACAAAAAATACAAAGAAATTTTAATTTTAAAAAAAAAAATACACATAATTTTTAATATTTTTTTAAAGCAACGGGGGTTGTAACCTCCGTTGACCCCTATTATATCCGCCCCTAATTCCACAGAATTGAGCTTCAATTCTTCCTGTAGTTTTGCTGAAGATTCAACCATACATATCAATTATTTTTACTAAACATAGCGTGCATACGTGCAAAAAGCATAAGTGGGTCATTTATTTTAGTCAAGTGTAATTTGTAAGAACAAAAAGTGAAGTGTTGGTCTACAAAAATGTCACAAGGACATTAATTAATTGTTTAGTCTCATTGTCATAGATAAAAAATTAGTAATATCAGATACTCCTCAGGTCACTATGTTAGTATTTGAAAAATGTTTATGATAACTTAACAGGAAAAGAGAAATCAAAGGATGCGAAAAAAACATCCCACTTGATTCTCTCTTAATGTAACTAATTGATAAGCTAAATGATAAATGCAGAAAACCTTTATGATTCAATCATCAATGTCGTTAGTATATATTTGCAAATAAAACAAAAAAGGTATTAGTGAAAGTTTTGAATAGGACCAAACAGAAAATTTGCTAATGTTTTGAAGAAATCCAAAATTATGGGCCAAACGTAGAGTAACTTAGATCACAAAGTTTATTTATTTTTATTTTTTTTGCCAAACGTAGAGTAACTTAGATCACAAAGTTTATTTTATTTTATTTTTTTTGGTCGAACACAAAGTTTAATTGATCTATACAATTCGTGCACCATTTTTTCCTACTCATTCCATTCAGCACGCAAAAATTATGGGAAAAATCTTGCAACCTGATGGATGAAATTTAAAAGTATGAATGACGCAGGAAAACCTTTTTTATAATGTTATGGCAAGCGATACAAAACAAAGAAATCGAAGTGAATAATAAACAACAAAGAAAAACACACTAAAAAATCACATGATTCGGCAAAATCTAATGCCTGCAAGCAAAATATATGTGAAAACTATAATAAAAACATGTAACATTTTTTATTTTGGCATTTTAATTGAATTCATAGAGCTCAAAAGGACAATTTTGGATTTGCTTGATGACGGAAAAGCAAAGGACCAGTTTATACTAAAATGAACGGTGGAGAGAACATGGTAAACCCTAGACTAGATCTAGTTGGTGACGGCTCTAATAATATCGTATTGAAAAATGAAATATGGGGAATATGCTAATGGAAGCCACCATCGACATGGTTACCATATTCGAATAAGGCAGATATCAACTATGGTCCAAATCCAACATATGTGGATCAAGTTTTATTTTCATATATAATTCATGCATGAACATAAATTTGATTGATCAAGTTCATGATGGGTCACTACGTTGGAGAAATTACACATGGTAGAAATACATCAACGGGTCGTGTGCCTAAATATTCAAAAAGTATACACAAGAACATTTCAAAAAGTGACTTGTTGTAATAATAGTTTTTGATTTCAAATCACGACTTCAACTTTCAATGTATCAAATATTCAAAAAGGAGCCAAACTAAGCCATGCATACACTTTGCACCATACCAACAACTAATTCAGGGTTAATTTCTTTTTCAAGCATCATATATGTCATGTGTCAAACCCAATATCATGTACCTGCAAGCGATATCAGTTTTATAGGTTTATAAATAATTATTTTGAGTATCAAATTTTTTAATTTAAAACAATCAAGCGAGTCGTCATTTTAACTGATAATACTAAAGTAAAAATCATTCTCATATTTTGTCTCATGCACCAACATAAAACATCACAATATATATCCCCCATATATGCAAAATGAAAATTGACCATTGCAAGGCTAAAGAGGAGGCTGGAGTACTTGAACAAGATTGCACCAAACCATGCATGAGAAATGTGATAAGATACTAATTAGTAGTAATAAAAGGACACGTGTGCAGCCGACATGGCACGTGAGGGGCAGATAAGATATTGCATTTCAATGATGAAGTGGTCCTGTCAAGCGTGTGAGGGAGGGTGAGATTCATGTGACATCACCCTAAAAGCCGACAGATGGGCGAAGGGTGGCCTGTCAATCATCAATTTGGTTTGCAGTTGAAAAGTTTCCTCTCCCTCAAATTTGAACCATCAGAAGCTACTTATTAAATTTCTTTTTGTTTTTAATTAAATAAAAGCTTAAAAATCGTACAACATATATATAATTAGAATTAAGCTCGTAATTAAATAACATGTAACTTACCATTGGACTAAAGCCCTAGTGGCTTAAATTGCATTTTGTTGGCTAAACAAGAGTTGCATTTTGGTTTCTTAGAAAATTGGTTAATAACCGAGAGGTAGATGTAGAAGATCATAAATTATTATAGCTTTTGGCTTATTATTTTAATTTCTTAATTTAGTTGGAATAATCAAGTAGTGATCTATTGTAGTTAAATGTTCTGAATTCAAACTTCATTATAAAAAGGATCTAATAATCTAGACGAACCCATATAGGAAATTACTAGTTTCCTAACACATATCTATCTGTGCGTATATATGATATTTATTGAATCAGAAGGTTTGTAGTTAAAAGTAAAAGTATTAAAGAATAATGTGCTTAAAAATTCATATAAGGTAGTAACGTTTAATAATTGATAATCTTCCAATTCTTTGATCACTTATTATCCCAAAGCAAAATATAGATCTTAATGGCCTTGTTTATATTTTAAAGCAAGGTACAATTAGGGTTTAGTCTTTATTTTGAGACTTTCTTGTAAGTTACTTAGATGGAGAAAGAAAAGAATTACAACTCATATATGTACAATTTCTTTGTATGGTAGAGTTTCGTAACAAAGCATTACTATATACCACTTTATTTTTATCATTCAAATACTACATCCTACATAGATACTTAGTTGGCATGCTAAAATAACAAATTATTTAATTTTCTTTCTTATTTTAGTATGCCAACTAAGCATATATATAGGAAGTGGTATTTGGGTATTAAAAATAAGGTGGTATTTAACATTTCTCTAACAATGGAGCAGGGCTTAAAAGTAAGGAAAATTTGAATAACACAAGTCATGATTTTACTATCATTTATTAATAGATATACAATTGTTATAAAATTGATTTTTGAAAGATTTCTTTACTTATTAATTATTATTGATTTGAATAAATCTTATAGAATCTTAATGAAATAAATGTGTTGAATCACTTTTATTATTTAAGATTATGTCTATATATTTAAAATTTTCTATGATAAAGGTAATTTTTCATAATTTAAAGTTCTTAAAAAATGATAGAGTTGGAAACTCGATATTCTTTCTGTAAGCTGCGTTCTCTCAAATAACTATCTTTAGTTCTGATTTTTCATTTGGTCATATAAATTAAAATTGGCCAAGGATATTATGGTATCTACATAAAATTGCGCTGAAAAATAAAAAGAAATCGTATCTCACATTTGTTTCTCAATTACTAGACCTTTTTCAAAGGATTTTGTATATTAATTTGATGTAAGAGAATTTAAACAATATATAGGCACTTTGGAGAAATACGGAGAACACACATCTCCAAGACTCAAAACTAAATATTTGAGGACTACAGGAGGAAGTTTTTAATTTCAATTTCCCTAAAAATCTGAGGTCATTTCTTTCTTTTTTGTGTTTTTGAGAATAGTTTGAGAGTTCATGTAATTCACCTAAAGAATAAGAGTAATGTTAGATGTCACTCTTTTTTAGCACCCAATTATCACCTCCTAGTTGGCATGTCTAGTTGTCATGCTAACTAGATAATTTTTTTTTTTTTATTTATCTTTGTTCGTTTATTAACTTCATTTAATTTCTCTTTCTTCTTTAATTAATTTTTCTCTCCTTAATTAACGTTTCTTATATTCTTTCTCTTTCTCTTCAACTCAATCCTACAATACGTCAGTAGTTTTTTCCTCTTAAAATCACACAATTGGCTATATTACTCCAAAATTATGCAGGGACTTTTGTCATCTCCTTTCTCTTTTTGATGTAGTGTCCACAAATATTAATTATGTAAATACTATGTTTAGATCTTTTACTTCATGTCTAACTAAGTCACTTAAATTGATGTTCCAATTTTTTTTTTTTTTTCTTGAAATAATATGTTGGATCCCCTCCTAAACTTCAAGCTTGAACTTATCTTTTCTTAACAAATATTAGCTCCTCTCCAAGCTTCCGTTCTTACACTTAATTAACTTATTTTCTCCAATCTCAGTCATATTTTTCATATTTTCATTTTATATAATTCTCTCTATGATTAAAAGCAGATTAACCATACTAACTTGACTATATTTTTGTTTATTACATTCTATATGCAATGTAGAATTATTCTTCTTTTTTGTGCTAGTTTATGATCATGATAAGGCAAGTGAAAAAATTGTATAGAATCAGAAGTCAAAGCTAAAAAAGGAGAAAACTTTAATTAAGGAAGAAAAAACAAGAAGAGAGAAAAATTAATAAAAGAAGAGAGAGAAATGAAATAAAGTTAATAAATGAAGAGAGATAACAGAATAAATTTATTTAGTTGGCATGACAACTAAGCATGTCAATTAGAAGGTGATAATTGGGTAATAAAAAAAATGTGACGTCTAGCATTACTCAAAGAATAAATACAATAAAAATCCCTGTTTAATATGTCAAGTAAGTGATTAACAAAATACACTACTAGCAAGAACTTCAAACTATTTCTGTACATATATATGATGATTATATAAAATGCTTAAAAGATAATATTTGTGATCCTTCGAACTGGACCCTTTGGATGCTAAAGAGTATCAGTCTCCACATAGGCATAGAGCATTAATGTAGTGTTTTTCTACGTATATGGTAGACACACATTGTATTCAAACGATAGAAAACCACAGAAAATGTAAGAAGCAAAGAAAAAGAAATCAAGGAGATTTTAAGATTTTTTTTTTATTCGAGGGAGACCTAAGCCATTTACATCACTTACACATGACAATTAGTCTCGAAATCTCTTGCATTTAAAGTAAAAATAGTATCACTAGACCAAATGGCCTGTGGCAAATTTAAGATTCTAGACTTTAGTACACAATGAATTTTTTTTTTCTTTTATTACAAGGAACTAAATCATGATAGATGATATTGGATTTACCCCAACATTACAAGTCTCGTGGTGTAGCGGTGGCCTAATGCATGCTTCACGTTAGTTAAGGATCTAACAATGTTTGTGTTGAGATGACATATGTTAGAATTTGAATGCGTCTAACCCTTGGAGCCGATATCTTGCTCGATTTATTACAAAAGAGAATACATTGTGTGAGTAGGTAACAAACTAAGAAAATCTAAGATCAAGCAAAAGAACATCTTGTTGAAACGAAGACAACAAGGAAGAAAGTATAAATGATAGTATCCATCTTGGCTGTGCCAAACCTTAAATTGGTTATGTGTGGCTTTCAGACCTCACACCTCCCCCCCCCCCACAAACCTAACTCGTCCAAGATTAAGAACCCCACCTTTCGCACGTGTCATATTGGCTACTATTATCATTAGTCTTTTTCTATTAAGTTTTTTTCGTCTCTCAACTCAGCTACGTGGCTCAGATACTCTTTTCCTTCCCCTTTCATTTCTCTTAGCACGTCTATGTTTGGGTGTAACACCAGTAACTGGTGCTGCGATCCCCTAAAATGGCCAATATAACCCTCGAGTATTACCGAATACTGATCATTGTTACATATCACTAATTCACTTCTTTATTTCTCATGTATGTAATAATATACATGACAATTTTAATTTTGAATACATAAAATTTTACTATATAAAGAAAGGGAGAACCCGTGACATAAAATATTAAGTAACGAGAGAAGACTTTGAGCTGACTTCGCCCTCCTGATATTCCATTATTTAACATTGGTTTCCACGGAGATAGTGTCCATTGACTATTAAAATCTTAATTAGACATGTCATCTTTGTCATTTGATGCAAATAGTCCTGATACACAATGAATTAAATAATTATGAAGCGTTGATTTCTATTTCGACATTAACTAGTGAGTAGTGATTTACTATTTTTTTATTTTATTTTTAATTTGGTACAATAGAAAATTGATGCAATGACCTTAAGGGAATGGGAGTTTAATCTCTGGCCTTGTGAATTTGCATCTCAATGTGAAATTGGCAAGACATAAGGTTGTCCCGCAATCTTGAGAGAAAATTAAGTGTGCAACAAATAATTGAAAAGATAAAAATATTCCTAAGATATTTTCCTATTTATAATATACAATAAAAAATCATGATTTTAAGTTACAATTTTCATATAATTCTTTTAAAAAGATACAACATAACCTTGTTGTTTTATTTTTTGGTGATGTAAGGAGCTAGGAAGGGATTTTGAAGGGCTTAATCATAATGTACCAATTCAACACATATGGTGCTAATTACATGTTTTATTTATGCTTTTCTTCCCCTTTCCAAGGATTGAAAATTTATACAGTAAATGTGGAATTATTATCATTGACGTTAAGGAATGTAATCCCTATACTAATTCATATAGAAATTGAAAACTTTTTTTCTTTAAAACTTTTTCAAAATAATAAGAGATGATGCAAGAGCTTCTATTGGAATAAAATTTCGCGAATAAGCAATGCCCAAAAAATAACACTTGTTACACATTTATTTCTCAATTCTAAAAATTTACAAATGAATCTAAGTCTTATTGCTTCACTTTCAAAGTGAAAAGTTTTTCTCTTAAAATTCTTTTTGAAATAATAAGAGACATGAGTTTCTATTCGAATAAAATTTCAAGTACAAGCAATTTCTAAAAAGAGACAATTGATACACATACATTTGCCAATTCTAAAAAAATTACAAACTTTGTGCAAAATTCCCTCTAATAACTTACCTTAAGCATCTGTTCCCCCCCCCAAAAAAAAAAAAAAAAAAAACCCTACCCTTAAAGCAAATTTAGATAATAGGGAGGAAAAACATATGGTCAAGCATACACAGAGTAGAGGACAGAGGTTAGTTTAGTTATTTTCATCATCACTCATGTCAAAGTTTGTGCCCGAGGTTATTTTAGTAACTTTGTAAACATTTAGACCATTTCTTATATATCATAACCAAAATCCTCCAATTAAAAATTGCATTGTCAAACTGGAGAAGAAAATTAAATAAGGATAAAATATAGTTGAGTGAAAAAGGAGGTATGGAAGGAGAAACAGCGACCTCTTCTCTTCTCTCCTCTCCCTGATGTGTATTCTCTCTGAGTGAGAAGAGAGACATATAGAGATATCATTCATATATATATATATATATATATATATATCAGTAATAGGAGTTCACAGGTTCACATCCTTTTATTTTATTTTTTTAGTTTATTCTTGTTCGTTCATCTCTCTTTCCAGAAGGCGATTGCAGAGAAAACACACACTGCAAAGAGCATCAAAAAGTGAAAGGGAAACGAGAGAAAGAGAAAAAGAGAGAAAGAGAGAGAGAGAGAGACAAACGACAGCCTCAGAAACAACAGACAACGAAAGAGTAAGAAAGAAAAAGGAATTCATGCGGGTCTATGCAAATCCCACAGAAGAGAAAATGATGTCTGAATGCTTTGCAACCATTTGCAACCTGCAACTCTGAGAGGTATGTGTGTGTGTGTACATGAAATAAAGCTGAAATTTTCTTCTTTTTTCTTTCCAAAATTTAAGAGAAAAAAAAAATTGATATGCTTTCTCTTTTATATACATCCCTTTTTCTTTTTTATTCTCCTTCTATACATGTACAATTCCTATGCTATATGTTTTTGATGAATTACTCAAAAATAACCATAATGGGTTGTGTAATTTTTTTTTGAATTTTTATGTGATTCATCTATGTTTAGTTATTCAAGAAATCAAGAGAGAAGGAAAGGGGGTTTTGTGAGGCTGCAGAAAGAGATGATGATGAAGATGATGATAAAGAAGAAAAGACTGATATGGGAATAGCTAAGCCACCATTTCTTCCTTCAGTAACATCTCATTCAAAAGGTCACTATCCAAGTACTCCTCTAGTCTCCAACAAGTCCAATTCTTCTTACAATTCTATGTCCCAAGATTATCATCATCAAGGTATTTTTAGCTTCCACAATGGGTTTGAAAGATCACAGCAAGAACAACAACAGCAGCAGCAGCAGCAACAGCAACAACAGCATCAACACCACATAGCACAACAGATCCGTAGGGATAAACTGAGAGTGCAGGGCTTCGAGGCGCCATCAAATCCATTGGTTGCTCTTGGTGGAGAAGAATCTAGTGGACTTCAAGCTTATGAATCTGCAGGAATGTTATCTGAAATGTTTAATTTTCCACCTGGAGCCACCACGGCCACTGAATTATTGGAGAATCAGATATCGCAGAGTTATAGAAACGAGAGGCCGTCGCCGGCGGTAGCCGCCGGAGTAGGTATCGATTGGTATGGACAAAGGCACGAGATGGTGGTGGGTGGTTTGGGACCATTAGGCGATCTGAAGAATCAGAACGTTGTCAATGAGCGTGACAGTATAGCTGTTGCGGCTGCTTCTGCTCATCATCATCATCATCATCACCATCAACAGCAGATTTCAAGCATTAATGCGGATTCAGCGGCAGCCATGCAGCTTTTTCTCATGAATCCACAACCTAGATCACCTTCACCATCTCCGTCTTCTCATCCTCCTCCTGCTGCTGCTGCTCCAACATCTTCTACTCTTCACATGTTGCTTCCAAACCCATCATCAACTACAACCCTTCAAGGGTTTCACAACCCAGTTGGTACTGCATCTGCTGCTGGTGGACCTTTCACACCATCCCAATTCACTTGGGTTCCTGACAGCGGCAACGAAGGCGGCGGCACCACAGCAGCCCAACTCAACAACCCTAATGAACTTGGAGGTGTAGTTGAAGGCCAAGGCCTCTCGTTATCGTTGTCTTCTTTACAGCACATGGAAGCAGCCAAGGCAGAAGAATTAAGAATGGGTGATGGTGGGATGTTATTTTTCAATCAAGGAGGGTCCAGTTCTGCACAATTTGCATTCAAGAATTTGGGCGGCCATAATCCGCCATTGCAATTGCAAGGTGGAGTTGGTCAGAACCAGCACCAAGTCCATGTTGGCTATGGACCTTCTATAGGAATGGTCAATGTGTTGAGAAATTCCAAGTATGCTAAGGCCGCACAAGAGCTTTTAGAGGAGTTTTGCAGCGTTGGTAGAGGCCAGTTGAAGAAGAACAAATCGAGTAGGCTTAACACAAACCCTAGTTCTAATCAAAGCAATAGTGGTAACAATGGTGGAACTTCTTCTTCTTCAAAGGAACATCATCCATTATCAGCTGCTGATAGGCTTGAGCATCAGAGAAGAAAGGTCAAACTTTTATCAATGCTTGATGAGGCATGTAATCTCTCTCTCTCTCTCTCTCTCTCTCTCTCCCTCTCTCTCTCTCTCACGCACGAACACACATACACGAGTCAAGGTCCAATGATTGGTGTTCATGTAGTCCATAAATAATTTAATCCCACCAGGGACAACAGAAAATTCCGGCAAGTTTCCAAGGAATATTTTATAGGAAATGCCGGCTGCTGAAACAGTTTTTTTTTTTTTTTTACATAGATTAAGTTTAGTTGAGTTCGATTACGTACGATTTTATACAACAATATAAAATATTTGATTCCATTTTGTGGGGTATTAGGATACACAGTATTTTCATTAGGTAAATATATCCGTTAGGAAATACGTCTGTTTCTGATTGGAAGGTTGCTGGGACATGAGTAGTTGTTGGTTAAGGATGCTGGTGGTGCAAGATTTTCCATACCCTTCATGGTGAAAGCCATTTATGTGCACTGGCAAATTTAGTTTAGTGTTACAATTTTTATTTTAAATATGGGATTAATTTCTATAGATATTTTTTTAATTTTTTTTATTTAAAAAAAAGACCATTGATGTCCATCTGAGTTGCCTCAAGATAGATAGATTCTTGTATTTTTTTCCTTTTATTTTTATTATTATTTTTTCATTTGTTTATATATGTAAATACTTAGGCATTGTCTTGTTAGCCGTATTGGGAAGTAGAGAGCCAACATAAAACACAAGATATTCTTTCTTTCACATCAACAATCATGTCAATGCGCCAGCTTTGATTAGCACATTTTTTTTTCTTCCTACTTTGAATTTCTTAATGCAAAACAAAGTTTTCCGTGTATTTTTTAGGATTAACAAGAAATGTTCTTCTAGAACATTCTACTTTTATGTCAAGTTGTAATCATTTCAAGTAGTCCATGATGTAATTTCCCTGATCCCCTAATTCAATGAACTATAATGATATATGTTTATTTCTTGGGTTCAAATAATTTGATTGACTTTTATGTTCGTTTCAATTTTGATAAACTTTGTGACGACTATCTAAACATACCAATATCATGTTTCGGGGTCCTAAAAATGTTCCCGTCAATAATTTGATGTTAATAGTGCTCTTATGTGACCTTAAATTTCTGGTTTGCAGGTCGACAGAAGATACAACCATTACTGTGAACAAATGCAAATGGTAGTGAATTCTTTTGATTTAGTAATGGGGTTCGGAGCTGCAGTGCCTTACACAGCTCTTGCACAAAAGGCCATGTCTAGACATTTCCGGTGTCTAAAGGACGCCATAACAGCACAATTGAAGCATAGTTGTGAGCTTTTAGGTGAAAAAGACGCAGGCATATCAGGCTTGACCAAAGGCGAAACTCCAAGACTTAAGCTACTGGAACAAAGCTTAAGGCAGCAACGAGCCTTTCATCAAATGGGCATGATGGAACAAGAAGCATGGAGACCCCAAAGAGGCTTGCCCGAACGCTCAGTCAACATTCTACGAGCTTGGCTTTTTGAGCATTTTCTGCACCCGTACGTTCCCTACATCCTAGCCTTTCCTTCTACTACTTCTTGAATATTATTTTTCGAAAAAATCATAAAAAATCTTTCACATAATTAATAAAATTTGTACGTAAAAATTTAAACTTAATTTGGCCTGATTGAACATTTTCTCGAATTTTTCATCACTATGACATATATAAAATAGCAAAAGTTAATGATTATTGACCATGATTACAAAATTATAAGAATAACACAATGCTTTAACACTTGTTACTAAAACTTTAAACCGACATCTTCAACATTGTTTACATTGAGATCAGTGTTTTAAGGAACTATAATGCAGTGTCGTCCTTTAATGCAGTCGCGTCAGTAAGAAAGCTGAAAAGCTGTTTCTTAAGGTGTACACTTTTCCTTGGAAGTAAATGATTGCCCATTATTAATGGCTAGGGTCTTAAAACCCACTTTTACACATAGTATATTCCGCCTAAAATAATAATCATTGTCACTGGAAATTAATTAGTTAGTTTTTTATCAACCCATTTTGCAAATAGTAATACTCACCCTAAAAGGTAAATGAATAAATAAATAGAAATAAAACCCTTCATTTCTGCTGCTGTGCATGAGACGATCAACATTTAAGAATAAATCCGTTCATAATATTATATATTACAAAGTTAGATCAAGCATAAATAAATCCTGGCTCAGTAACATTTAGCAGTAGAATCTAATAGGTCTTAGAAAGAGGAGAGAGGGTGCAGTTGTCTACTTTACTTCTGCTACTGCTACAGCTACAGACATTTTTTGGGTCTTAGATTGTCACGCCCATGCATGGACAGAAAATAAAGCAAGAAACCTCTATACGGATTGCATAAAGCTATGGCCTCTGTTTACATGGATTGGGTAAGAGTCTCTGATGTCATTTTCTGTTCTCTATCTCAGGTACCCAAGCGATGCAGATAAGCATCTGTTGGCTCGACAGACTGGTCTATCAAGAAACCAGGTTCGTCAATCGTACACTATTTCTCTTACACATAAACGTGATTTAATACTTTGAAAATTTTTGCATTAGGACTGATAGGCCAGTATTTCATATAATTAGTGAGATCTAAACGTATAAATCTTATTAAAATGTGAGAGATTGAATAAAGAGTTTTTCGTAATATGATGAATAACTCATTGGCCATACACATATAGTATTCATCTTCCCTGGATAGTGAATCTAGTGATAGATATCGGGAGTGGGGTAGGAGTGGGGGGGGGGGGGGGGGGGGGGGGGTGGTTGGGCCATATTGTATGCAACTTGGTTTTGGAGTTTGCATGGATTTGGGTTTTTATTCTCTGGATTTTCCTCTTTCCGTTAAATAAAAGCGAAAACTTTTTACACTTTCTTTTGCTTCTTTAGAATCTTTACCACAAAGACATAAATTCTGAAACAGTGAAAAAATTCTGTGATGTAGTAAAACTGCAGAAGCAAGTACACACTATACATGAGACATGAAAGTTTGCAGCTTTGCTTGTCTTATCTCTCTCTCTCTCTACCACATGTTGAGAACCATTACTATCATATACAGTAAATAAAATCTGTACCAAAAACAGTAGATTTTATGTCCTTTAACATTTTTCTTATTTTTTTTCAATTTTTTTTTCCATCGATTCGATGTGGATGTATACGTATGCATGTCTAGTAAACTAGATTGAGTCTTGCAGAGTAACCTCGTAACCCACAAGACTATTCTTTTTCGGGGAATCAACCTATTTGGCTGCTTTGACTTCACCTCATCAGGAAAATTGACACATGTTATTAATAGTAATTTAAATCACAATTTTGAAATCTAAAAAACAAAAGTATGCATATGTTAATGAACCTTAGTGGATGCCCTTTAAGGCATGGTGCTCTTTAAGATATTATAACAAGTTAAAGAAAAAAACTTATTAGAGGTTTTTGTTCACTGTTTTAATGTTGGTACATATTATTAATTTGTCATTTTGTAATGCGACAACTGTCACGTACAAATTTTATTATTATCGTTGGCGTTCAAAAAATAAATTAATTTTTATAGCAGTAGAGAGGTCACTTTGAAAGTTAATGTCAGCAATTATTCAACTTGGAAAATCTTTATGCGTTTCATCAATGTATATAGACAAAGGAAAAGTCCAATATGATATGAGTAGCTACTAACATCATTAATTGCATGCAAGTGAAGTCAGTCAACTGCATTTTTTTCCATTTTATTTTATATGACGATATGGGAATCCAATTCGTGGAACCCGATCACATGTTTATATATACGAGGAACCCGATCACATGTTTATATATACGATGGAGGTGCAATTTTATCATCTTATGGTTTAATGCATTATTGGTTGTTATTGTGTTGTTTCAGGTTTCAAACTGGTTCATTAATGCCAGGGTGCGATTGTGGAAACCCATGGTGGAAGAAATGTACCAACAAGAGAGCAAAGAAGAAGCAGAAGAGGGAGAAAAGAATGAGCACGATCAGCAACAACAACAACAGCATAATAGTGGTAAAGCACAAACATCGACGCCTACCACCACCACCACATTGACAGCGACCGCTGCCTCTGCTACAACACCAGCTACAGCCTCCACAGCTGTAGCAGCAGCAGCAGCGGCTAATGCAATTAGAGCAACCACAGGCAAAAGATCCGAAATCAATGCACCTGAAAATGACCCTTCACTCATTGCAATCAATAGACAATGCTTCTCGGAAAACCAAGCTAAACAACACCCCATCATCAATTCTTCCTCCACGATGTCCAATCCAATAATTCCTACCACCAATAATCCTCTTGTCACCACCGCCCTAACGCCACCCGTCGCGCAATCTTTTCAGGCCGATCATGACTCACGCGGCGGCATTCTTGGTGTGGATTATGGGAATGCCACCACTTCGGGTGGTGCTGATATTGGTTCCACACTTATAAGGTTTGGAACATCTTCTGGGGATGTGTCACTCACTTTAGGGCTACGTCATGCCGGAAACATGCCGGAGCAAAATCCGTTTTCTGTCAGAGATTTCGAGAGCTGTTGATGGGATTATACAAGTCTGAAAAATAACAAAATTATGTTAAATTTTATGAATCTATTAGTCCATGTTTTTGTTAAATTTTCATCTAGACAATTACACCATGGTGAGAAATGTAGCAGTATAATCCGAGAGCAGTATGTGACTACAGTAATTAATTGTATAGTATTAATTGTTTGCACCTTTTGCTCTTGTATATTTAAGATTTTGTACCATGACCAGTAACATATTTGGACATTCCCACTTTAATAGATTAATAAAGGATGGGGATTAATTGTGTTCTTGCTATTAGTCAAAACGAAACTAAATATTTATAGACTTATCCCCCCATTGAATTTCATGTGATCTCGTTGGACATCTTCTTGGTTAAAATAGTTCATCGGATTGAAAAAATGGAAAACAAAATATTTATATATTTGAATAAGGTAAACTTGGCAAGAAAACTGGAAGAATGTGAATATTGTTAACCACTAAAAGGATGCATATTCTTCAAGTTTGCTATAAAAAAAAAAAAAATCCAAAATCATTTTTCATTTTCGTTCTCTTTCAGTTAATAAACATAGATGAAATACAAAAATTGTTATTTTATTACATTGAACATAGTCACTCTCCATTTGTCCTTTTTTCAAAATTTGAATTCGAAATCCTTTCCCTTCTTCACGATTCTATCCAATTAATGGCATACAATATTATTTTCAGTATAATTAAGCTTCTATAGAAAAAATAATGTGTGTGTGTGCGGAAAGTGAAAAATTGCAAATGCTATATCCCGTGTCTCATAATAATGCAAAAAAAAAAAAAAGGAAAAAAGATATTGATATGAGTGTAAACCCAACTCGGACTTATATGGGCCAAAACTCGACCCGTATCCGACCCGTGAGCTAACACAAGACTTCAGTATTTAATGTAGGATAAGACATAAAGGTTCTAACCATTGGTAATAGCTTTGTCCGCCGAATAATGAGTTCGGGCAAGCAAGTATAGTGTCTCGCCGAATTAATCATTTAATGCTAACCGGATCAGTTGTAACTTGTAAGTATAAATACCCTATTCAATACTCATATTAGAGATAACTCGTTCTCATTAATTATTCTCTACTTACCGCAGTTATTTGAGCTCGAACATATTAACTGATTCTCACGCCGTAAGTAAAACGTGGGACATATATAACTCTTGCGATTCCTTCCCTTCTTGTGCAGGTAGTCGCCGAGCTTGAGGCGGAGCGGATTTCAACCCTTATCAATATTCTATCTAAATTTAATACAAATTTCAGGAATATTTGCATCCCAAGCTACTAGCTAGTAAAGATTCTCGAAAAAGCTTGTAAATCACTTAAGTTGACATTTAATGCAGTCTCCACAAGTACTGTTATAAGATATATACATCGATCGAAATAGACTTGCCTTAGCAAACTGAATCTTGAAAATTCATAATTGGCTTTTGACTAAGTATAAAATCTTACTAGAGAACAGTTTGTTGTTCGGTAAAGAAAACGATGTGAAACAATTACAAGATCTAGTTAGTCCATTTGCGTACTTCTTTTCAATATAGTTGAGGAGTATAAAGAGACGTTAGCCATTTTGATTAGTTCTTGAAAGATACTTGAGTTTCAAAATAATTATATGCAAAGCAACAGTTACCTTTCACCTAATAGTAATATTGTTGCTTTGAAATTGAGAAATATCATAACAGAATTCCAGTAAGTTGTTCATCAGCAGCTATAATCAGGTCCCTATTAACGCACGTGATAGTATTGCAACTATAAATTCCTTTTTGGACATTGCCTTTTCATCTTTTACAAGCTGAAAAATACAACGATGTCTAATTCAGACCTTTTGATGGTGAAGTTTGTGTTCGGGTAGTTAGAACGAGTTTATAATTTGTTAAATTTATAGAGTTAATTTTTAATTATTTTGTAATTTTCCTTCTGCTAATAGGCTCGGAATTAGCAAGAAAGGGAGGTTTCCGTTCAATTATTACGAAAATACCAAAGTACCCTTTAGTTAGGGCCCTCCCAAAGAATTTTTAAAAATTTAATTGGGTTTATACTACTTTGTCAGGGACTTTTTTGGCTTTATCTCTTTTCCATTCTATCAATTAGTCACTCTTTCTCTTTTTGGATGAGTGAAACACATTTGAAAAGTCTTTTGTACTCACAACACAGTCTAACTTTTACAATACACAATCTTACAAAACACATAATCCGATATATATAGTCATAACATATCAGGACAAATTTAAAAAAAAATTAGGCTCTTGATTCCGTTATCTTTCTTTTACACTGCCAAGAATTAAAATTAAAAAAAAAAATTGAAAAGGACATGACGTTGTTATCAAGTACTAAAGATCAGTAAAAAGGGTCCAAGCAAAAATGTTGCATAAATAAAACTTATTTTCCCAGAATTAAGTCGTGTTCACTTTTGGGTCAAAGAATAAGTAAAAATAGGCTTATTGTATGTCAGGTGAACAAGGTTGTGAAAAGGAGAAACCAAAAACCTCGATCATTATTAGTCTGATGAGTTTGAAAACAAACAAAAAGGTTGCATTAATGGTGCTTTATGGCCTACCCTCAATGCGTTATTAATTGTTCGTTTTTGGTAGTTAGCTTTTTCAGACCATGGTCCATAAACATCTGGACTCTTATAGGTTCGGACCCTATTCATGCATAGATTATTAACATTGTCGCGAATAGGGTTTTCAAGTACTTCAAAATGGTTTCTTTGTCTTGCTTGCTATTCGACAAAAACCAATGTGAAGATACTGACGAAAATTTTGTGGGCTCTCCAATCTCTTCTTGACAACTCAATTAATTCAATTCAGCAGGCATTAGAGACAAAACTAGTGTGGACCCTTTGTTTCTGATTGGATGCACAACCCAAACCTATCGGCCAACCAGAGTCGTCTGTATGGGACCCCATGTAGTGGCGGATTTATACGAGTGCAAGTGATGGATTTCAAAATAACGTTTAAAAATTTTATGTATTTTTTAAAAAAATATATATATTTTTAATTAAAAATATTAATTAGTTTTTATTGAAAAAGAAGCAAATATACTTATGTAGTTAAAAATAATGTATATTAGCCCTCCCTAAAAAAAGAAACTGGATCTACCATCTGAATAGTTTAGTAGTTTCCTTAAGCTTATGCTAACATTTGAGTTGTATATGTATAATTTGATTATGTAGGAAATGAAGAAAAATTCATGTATTATGTATGTATGGAATCATCCCACCTCCATTATTCAAGATAATGAGAGTATAATAGGTAATAATTCCTCCTACTACTCTCATTAACACAAAGAAGGAGATTTCATGATCTTGGATGATATAATGATTCTCGTTTTAAAAAAGAAAATTCCAAATTCTCCCCCAAAATCATCATAGATTTTCCTCATACCAAATTGGTTTTAATTTCTGATCACTTGAAGTCTATTTAGTAGGGAAAAAAAATTGTCAAATTGTCAAATTGTATCTTTTTCTTTTTATTGCTTTTATAACGGAAAACTCTCTTTAAAAATCTTTGCGTTCTAAATTGTCAAATTTTGAAACACATGATCCTATCTGAACAACGTATAATTCCGGTTAGTGAGGGAAATGGTCCCAAGGAAAGATATATTTATTATCTTGATTGACTCCCACATTGATGCATAAGATATTCATGTTGAAATCCAAATATTAAAAAAGAAAAAAAAAATCATTCTTACTAGTCAGCTACTTATAGTGAAAGCACTGGAAGGACCACCTTATTCTCCAGCAGACAGTGAACGATGAATGGAAGATGGGGTTTTTGAAAAAGAAGGCTTCTCATTTGTTAGAACCGATCAGGACCACCTCAAAGTGTAGTATACCAATATCTTCCATATAATCCAGACATGAATGAGGGGATTAACATTAATGCCAACCATGTTGAGGCTTTGAATGAGTCTAGTTTTTTGAGGTCACGTCATATATTAAGAATTTATGTATTAAATATTAATTTTTTTTATATATATGATAAAAATTCTACTATATAAAAAAAAGTGATAAAGTAAAAGAATGATATATAATATTATTCTTAAACTATATATCATTCTAATCAAGGTCTAATATGACATGTTCAAGCACTAAATATGTGAAAGTTATTACTCAATTCTCCGGAACTCATTATTATGAGGATCACTAATTAAATGAAGTTCGTGAAATGATACAAAAACAAGAAAATCTCCACGTAATTAAATGACCAAACAATGCTACAAAGAATTTTCTTCTTTTTGCCAAAACCCAAGGAATCCCCTAACTCTACAACTTTTTTTTTTTGTCTAAGAATTACTAGAGTTTTTCCTATTTTTGCACGTGCATATATACTTTGTTTAGTCAAATATTTAATAGTGATGGTTGTGATAATGGGTTTGGGCAAATTGAGAATTATTTAAATGAACTTTTCAATTTTAACAATGAATGTGATATTCTAATATATACTTATCCCACATCAAAAAAACATAATTTTTTAGACCACCTTAAAGTTACTCCACTTAATAATCAATACCAATTTAGAATAAAACTTCAGTTATTTTAACAGATGAAAGGCCAAAAAGCATACCAGAAACACTTATAGTGGAATCGATGGTGCTGTCTGCATGCCATGTTTGCTATGAGATACATAGAGGGAAGAACAAAGAGAAGAATAGGGAACTAAATTTACGAAACAAAAATAATTATAAAAAAAAATAATTGGGTAGGATGGGATTCTAGACGGGCTTGGATTATATATATTTTTTAATATTCACACTTCATATCTTTGTCATTAGTTCTAATAGAAAAAGCGATGGATCTCTAATAGAAGGGATTTGTTCATCATATTCTTTACCAAGTCAAAGTTACCTAATAATAATCTTTTTTTCCTTTTCTTTATAATCATGTTACGATTTATTATTTTACCCTTATTTTGAAAAAAAAAAAAAAAGTTAAGAAAAGGAGTCGAAGTCTTGCATTTCAAAAGTGTGAAATCCAAATTTTATTTATTAAAAGCTAAATTTTTGGATGACAAAAGTCTCTTGATAATAGGAACATATTGGGCTGCAAATCCGCGTTGGAGGCCCAGATACATCGTTTCGCTTACACAAAACCAAGATGTAAAAAAGATTAGGACCAGATCAGATGATCGACAATAAGATCAAAATAATTTTCTCGTCAAACAAGAAAGGAAATGAGAATTTAGTTTCGGGTGGAACCATGTAGTTTCGGTGAAGAATAAATCAAATCAAATCAAACCAAACCTTGTCAAATCTCGTGTCATTAGATGCATCGACAATAGAGATTCGACAACATCACTCAAACTTATCAAGTGTTATTACTTTTGTAAGCTCTGCAAACATTTATTATCCGAACCCAACCTTAGTTTGCTCAGACACGGATTATCCTATTGGTGATGGATTTTAAAACATCTTTTACCATTTTGCCCCTTCCCTCTCAAACCTAATGACAGAAAAACCACTTGTGTTACAAGAAAGTGGTATACATCTGCTTGGGAATGCTGGAATCACTTGAGAATAAAATTTTATGTATTGATTGAAGCACAATCAATGATATCTAATAAAGAAACACTCTTTGTCTTGACAGCTGAACCGTATCTCACATGGAATTTGAGCCTCACACACATGAACCCACCTCAATGTAAGGTCTGGACGATCTGACCCTCCAAACCCAAGAATTTTCCTATATACATATTTACTCAACGTAACTAACAAAACATCCTACAACCCTGAGAAAGCCCTGCGCCTCAGTATCAAGCCAAAAAGCTAGAGGGGTCCTTAATCCCAGTCATGTTAAATTCAGAAACATTACCTCAAGTGAAAGTTCAAAATGAACAAAACAATTCAGATGAGGAAGCAGTTCAAATGCATTACATACAATAGCGCATCCCATGTATTAGATACAAATAAATTACCTCTCACAAATACATCAGCAGATCTTAATACTGAATATAACATATCATTTTGAAACATTCTTTTGTATAAGATCTCTAAATGCTTGGTATATGTAACTAACTTCAGATACACAAACAAGTCAACACCACGCGTTACCTTAACTCTGAATTATTACTACACAAGTCATCTACAGACATCGGTCCATATAAGTCTCAAGGTGCCTATATGGTATAGGATGGATGTTCAAGGGAGTGAGTTCGCCGAATTTGCCAAGTCTGGAATAAATTGCGCTTTCTCCAATTACAATGACAGCTGTTCCAATCTCATTTGTATCTTCAATTTTGTTTCTCACTCATTTTATCAGCCTCCAATATGAAAATTTGAAGAAAACATCATTACTCCATACCGATATATGAGTTCTATCACTCTGCCATCTTTGGCGTCATTGGGCTTTATGACTGATGGAGATCGCTTGATTCTACGTATGGCCTAATAAATGTCCTCCGCCACCAGACTTCAAAAGCTCTCTGAAGATTCGGGCAATTATCACCAGCCTTTAGAAAACTGCCCAACCAAGTTAGCAGAATACTCTGCTGGTCTTCCAGAGGCAGTGTGAGGATTGTCCTGCCAATTCCTTCCTCGACAACCTTGCAATCAAACGACCTGCACCCATGTTGTAACCAGCTATAGTCATTGAATAATGGTTGTAACCAGGTTTGTAATAACATGTGTCGGGTGTCTTTTGATGGCAGAAGCTCCCCTCTTCCTATTCCAACAAACAATCTTGAAGTGACAAAGTTAACATGATATCGAGATACAGTAGGAAGCTTCCCATGAAGCGAAGCCAACTCTTGCTGGCTAGCCCATAGCAATGCAAACTCATCTGCAGCTTGCCTGTCAGCTAAAATTTCAAGCAACCATGAGAGATTATCAGCTTGTAGGGACATCTGCTTGCCCACAGGTTCTTTAAAATCAGTGGGTTTGTTATTGAAGTCAGGATCTGCAGCTTGTCTGAATAGGGACAATAATGAATCCAGGCAACTTCTGCATGAACCATAAATGAGTTCATTAAGGATGTCCACTGAGCCCGAATCACTTGGAAGATTGTTGTTTTCTCTAAGCAGCTTCAGTACGGTGGATTTCATTTCTCGGCGGCTTCTCTCCTCATTGCTCTTGAGAACAAGCTCTAGTATGTGAAAAAGAGTGTCCTTGGGTTGTCTTGAAATGTCAGATGATACTCGTTTCAGTACTGGGGTTACTCCGATTCCTTCGCTCTGCAAGCGCAAGACTGAAGTAACAACTTTCTCCTCTTCTTCTTCCCCCACCCAAGGGACTGCTTCCAAGTATTCTAAACATGACTCGATGCATGACGTGAAGCCAAGTTGTTCTGCAACCTATATAGTTAGAAGCAGGAGAGAATGAGACATCTTATTGCAGTTGATGTCAATAAAGACTTTAATTGTTTATGAAACATCTTATTGCAGTTGATGTCAATAAAGACTCTTTAATTGTTTATGAGACAATATTCAACAGAAGGCGTCCTCACAAATTTAGCATGAGGGAGAAACAAGATGTGAACTTTCGATAAATATGAATGATAACGTTCTCAGTTCATGTTCTTCTATAGCCTCTGCATAATTCCTAAGACTAGTCGTTAAAAGATAGCAGTAGGCACAGTTAAGATCTTCTGAAAAACACAAAAAAGTAGCCGGATGCAACGCAACCAAGAGAATTGGCTTAGAAGATAGCAACAATTAGATGGTCTCATCATTCTGATATTATTTGCAAATTGTTAATCATCTACATACACGAAATAATGCAGCCATCCTTCCACAGACAACTTATCAAGATCCCTCTCCCCATCATAGCTAAACAACCATCAAAAAACAATCTAGTCAATGATTTTAGTTGGCTGGTCTCCCTATTTGTTTATCACAATTGACTTGGTTGCACTGCCTCTTGTCTACATTTTCAAAGAAGTTAAACAAGATGTTGACCATTATGGAAACAACTCTCCAGTATGCGAAATACATCTAGCATGATTCCACGTTCTGGAAATTTTATGACAGAATATCCCGATATTCAATCAAACAGGGGAACTTAAAAACATCAAATTATTGAATCTCATCATTTTATCATAATTTTCACTACAACTGTATTATGCTAACAGATGGTAAGGACCATTGCATTATACAATTACAACGTCCTATAAAGATCAACTCTTCTCTTGCAAATATTACTTAAACAAGTGTTCTTAAGTAATTGTTCACTTTTCCAAAGAGCACTATATGTCCATGGGTTCTATAAGACAATACTTTCTATTTAGAAATAAGGAGCTCTTGTAAGCAATATTTGATGCACATGACTAAATTTTTAAGATTGAATTTCCTAAATCTTCAACAGCTTCCCTATTGAGATAGCACTATATCTCAACCTTTCTGGTAAAAGAAATGCTAAGATATTTGATGTTAAGCAAGCTAAAACTACAAAGCTTATTTCGAAGAAGTATTAACTTTGTGTATGTGTTTTCTCTTTCTCCAGGAAAACTTAACTTCACTATGCCACTAACTACGTAAAAAATGACATTGATAGAAACTATTATTCGAGAGAACATCCTATGTCTGTTGGTATCATGACGATAAACCTTGTCTGGATGTAAGTCATATTACTATAAATGAAAGAACTAAAAACTACTCCTCAACATAAGCAGACCATATAGTTAACATCGTTTATTAGTAACTTGATATGGAAGGTAAACTCAAATTCGTAGAGAAACATTGAAAACATCACCACATTCAGTATACAGTTACAGAATTGGAGAAAGACTATTACATAGTTCTCTAATTACCTTGAGGATACGCAGAACGCGTGAAACACTTTGCTTGATCAATCGCTGCTTCACTTCTTTGCAATACATTAGTCCAACAGTCTCAACATATACCTCAACATCCTCGCAGTCATCAATTTCAATGCAGGGAAACACAGGCTGCTCCTCTGATATTTTGTTTGCAAAAAAACTACTATTTTCCACCAGAACACTCCTGTGAACACTCAGTTTTACAGCAAATCCCTGCTTTCCCAACAAAATTACTCTCAGATCACTCGTTCCAGGTTCACCAAACTCAATTGACACCTTCCTTGGCATATTTTCTACTTTCGGCCGAGGTGTTCTCTCGGACACAACTGGTACACTAACAACAGGTGCATCAGAAGCAAGACTTTTTCCCTCATCAGAAACAAGACCGGGTTTTAATGCTGCAGGTGTTTCCTTTTTCTCAGTTACTGAGGTTTGCTTCTTCTGAAATGAGGGCTTCGATGTTGGTGGGGTTGATTTGGGCTTGTTTAGATTATTTTGTGGTTTGAGACTCTTTTGAAACACTGCAGGAGATGGACAACACCAGAAACCTTCAGGGGTTACAGCAATTGGAACATTTCTAATTTTTGTTTGACCCTGCTCACCCTTTGAATGTCTAATTTCAGCCATAGTAAGCAACACCTCAAACCACAATTAATTCAACATATATGGCATTTACAATTAAAACAAGAATGCGGACCCGTAATAAATCAGTGTTTTATCCCTAGATGTCCAGTCAACTTCTGCGCCCTCAACGTATTTCAGGAAAACGAACTAGCTCTGGGTTCAAGTGACATTTCACCCTAACCATAGCTCATCCACTGATTCTTCAGCATCCGTCAGTTCAGACCTTCTATGATACCAAAAATCAAATCAAATGGTAGAGAAAAGCATATACAACCAGCTACGTACAAACTCTAACCCACAATCTGTTCAAAAATTTTGTCAAGATGATACTTTCATATCAGCAAAAGGACAACTATCAGAAATTCAAAAAAAAAAAGAAGTTAAATTTCAACAATATATTTCAGTAGAACACAAATGATAAAGAAAAGCACAATGCTAAAAACACATTCTTGTTGCTCAAAACAGCTAAAGAGATGTTTGCTAAAGCATAAAAATGGTGTCTTTACAACTACAGAGAATTTAAAGAAGTATAAAAATGGAGTCTTTACACATACCCAAGTGAGGGAATTACTTGAAACCCCAGAAAACAACAAAGTCTCACAAACAACTTAGCAAGAAACTGAGCTATCTGAGAATTTTCTGAAATACTCAGCTGCTTTTATCTCATTAGTTTATGGTCCAAAAGAGCCATTTGAAAATGATTGAGTAAAGCTTTGATGTCAAGAATCAAGGGCACCACTTTCACAGCGATTTAACAGACTGGAATCATCATGATCGCTTTTATATATCAAGAATAGCAAATTCTGTCTAAAGAAAGAACCACATGGCCCAAAAGCCCGAAGAAAAAGAGAATATGAGAGCTTTTGACATCTTGAGTGTTCAATACGGGTTAGATAAATTTTGAGTGAATTTTACCCGTCAACATAATTTTATAAAGGTGCGACTTAGAGTTTTAATAACATGTTAAGTGATTTTATAAAAAAATTTATTATATTTATTTATTGTATTTAATATATTAATTTTAAACAAATAGCAATAAATAAATTAATTATATTAAAATTATAAATAAATTTATTATATTCAACAATATATAACGAAATATTATAAATTTAAAAATTACTCAAAATTGAATTTATAACACTAAACACTACAAAATTTTTAACATCAACTGTATAAGATGTTTGAACAAAAAAAAAAACCTGTATAAGATGTTACCTGTTTGTGTTACTTTTAGCACTGTGGTGTGTGTGTCTGAAGATGCCTTTTGCTTTTTCTTTTTCTTATTTGTTATGATTGTTTCTGTGGGGTCTTAGAATTTCATGATTTTGGCTTTGCTGCTATGCAAGCTTGCAAATTTTCAGAGTGATCATAGGAGACAAAGCATGCACTGTTTTTGTCTTTCAATCTTGTTTTTTTTTGCTTTTTCAGCTTTTTAATTTTAATGTTCTCACTGTCTCCTTTGCTTTATTGGTCGAATAAAAAAGACTATGAAAATGACAGAATTGTCCTTGAAGATATTGCCAAGTTGAGGCTAGGCAAGGGCAAGATCCGATTTTTGGAATGGGAATTTTTTGAATGTGACTAATTTTGAACATTGATATTGAGAGTACATTCAAGTGATGGGTAATGTTTACTCAAGACTTCAAAATTTACAGAGTTTTTTGTCTTGTCGATATAAGAATTCACTCCGCGAGTCTCTCACCATTCAGGCTAATAATCCAATATTTCTTCTTAGGTTTTCCTTATAAATGGATATGGACGTATGGCATTGTTAATTGGCTGTTTTTTTTGTACATAATCACGATATATACTAAATAGATAAAAAAAATTACATGGAAGCGAATAATCGCTTCTAACGAAATTTCTAGATGACCGACCACTATATTATCTTTTCTAACTTGCTTAGCCTACTTCATTCAGAAAGCTTGATAAAAGCCCGCGTTCAAATAATTAAATAAACTGATGTCACAAAATCAGGTTAAATGAAACAAATTAAAAATACGTTCATCTAACGTTCGGGGGTTAAATCCTTTAAAAATATAAAAAGATTAAAATCCCAATCAAAAATTAAATTATCACTAATTTTAAATTTCACGAGCTAATGAACCGCTCTATTTACTGTACTTCTCGAAAGCCCTATTGGGTGCAAGTCTTGTAAACTATCTTGTATTGCTTTTTGTGGTAAGCAAAGTGGCACGGCACATAAGGTTGGTGGTATTCAAGATAGTTTTAGAATTTAGTCCTGCATAAGTTTGACTAGTTTCTTCCAATGAAATAAATTAATTGATCTTGTGAACGTAAGCCAAAAAACTTTAGAGAGCATGTTTTTTGTTGATTGAGAGTTAATTATACTGCTTTATAGCTATGTGCAAAAACAGACGAGAGAACACTTTTCTCCATACAAAAATCTTAATGTATAATAAAGCTATAGTTTTATGGAGTCGCCCTAAAAAGTAAATTAATGCTTCAACAGCTATCAGTACAAACACAACATCTGATTCACTCAATTCTTAAGAAAAATACTTTAAAATGTTATAATTAGATAAATTCAATCGAGTATGAAGTGAACCCTATAAATGTGTGAGATTCACTCTCTATTTAAATCAAATCATCCGACTGTAAAATTTTTCTAGCATCATCCCATTTTTAGATTTTAGTTCAGATAGAGAATCATCATAAACGTCGATGATCCTCATTGGCAAATCTAGGCTTGTAGAGAAGACAATGTTTTTAAAAGAAATCATTGCAGAAACTAAAATTTGTCTTATGGAAGTGCAGTTCATTATAGTTAATCTCAGTACTTCTCTTTTTCTGATAGTTATTAAATGTACATCTAATGGCTAGCAGAATCTTGCATCTTCAATAAGATCATATTAGGATCGAGTTGGATTTATTGTTGAGGTGCCGACAGAGGTTTATGATCTGTCTTTTACATTCATTATTTGTATTTTAAATTAAGTCTTTTGTTTGGATTCTATTAAGTGTAAACATTGTACATCATAAAATGAGTAAAGAAAGCTAGCATTTACTGGAACCAGTTCATAAATTCACTTTAATATTTAAAACAATAGAGTTAGATCAAAAGCTAATTAATTATTAGTACTGAACTTCTTTTGACTTCATTTATTCTTTTGAATTATTTAGGAAAAATTTCACAATTAGTCCGTATTGTTTATCTATTTTAGATAATTAGTCTATATTATTTCAGAAGTTACGCGATTAATCTCTATTATTTGTAAAAATTTCACCATTAGTTCCTATTATTTCAGAAATCACGTGATTAGTCTTATTATTTACAAAAATTTCATCATTAGTCCCCATTATTTCCAAATGTCTTGTTATTAGTCTCTATTATTTATAAAATTATCACTATTAATGGTGAGACATTTACAAGCATTAGGACTAATAGATAAATTTTTATAAATAATAGAGACTAAATGAGTAACTTTTGAAACAATTGAAACTATTTGTGAAATTTTTACAAACAATAGAGTCTAATCACGTGATTTCTAAAATAATAAGATTATTTGTCCAAAACTTATAAATAATAGAGATTATTTGTCACATTTGTCCAATTATTTACATATATATGGATCTTGACTTGCTGTAGAAATGCAATTATATGAGTGTACAAATGATGGCAGAATGGAAGAAAAGCAGCACGTTGTCATCATCATCATCTTAACTAGTATAACTGTTCCATGACAAGTTAGCTGGGCCACCATTTGATGTGTCCATATGGTAAAGGCCAAATATCTTGAGCAGCAGCAGAATGACTAAAAAGATAAAGAATTATAGTTTAATTTCTTTATGGTCGTTCTAACGTGATTTTCACAATAAAAACATTTGAAACAACGCCCTTCTCTTTAGAGTATCAAAAAATTATTCGGAATCTGATATTAATTTATCACATATTAATAAGATTCACACATTTAAATTTTATTTAATCATGTGAAAAATTGAGGGGTTTGTCTTTGTCAGAATATCAAGCTTTCTCTTACTCCTAGAAAAATTGACTAATGGATGACCAGTACGAGAGCTTTGTTGAACATCGATCCATTATTCCGGCCCAATCCATTTTGAGAGTCTACTTGTTTGTTTTTGGGCCGTACTGTACTTGTGCTTTATTGGATCAGGTTGTGTTAGCCCTTGTTTGTAGATTTTCCCTTTCAAAAAAGTGTTTTTCCTGAAAAAAAAAAATCTCTATTTAGAGAGTCAAGGGTAAACCACCTAAAAGCCAATACATTTTACCTGCAAAAAAATGTATGGTTATCGCTTTAAGTACTAGAGATCCCAAGATTAATTTTTGGAGTGTGTAACATCCTTATCATGTACAAGTTACTTAGACTTCTCTAAGAATAGAATTAAAAGAAAGAAAAAAAAAACGTGTTTCATTGTGCTGACCATGTGGTCCTGTTATAGTGGGCTGGATTGGGCACAAATTATTTTTCCGGGCTCGACTCAATAATTGTACAGCTTTATTCGTTGCCCATTGTCCTAGTGGTCTGATAAGAATTTGATAACAAAAACTCAGAAAAGATTTATGAGGAACGAAGCAAAGATTGTGCACAGTTGTCGTAAAGCAAATAGATGATTGTATACTTGTTCAGAGAAGGTAATGAATCACTAGTCTAGTGATATAATTTTCGTTTTAAATATAAAATTTTTTAAGATTTACTCTCATTTATTTGAGGACTCTCTTGAATAAATAAAATAAAATAAAAAAAGCTTTGACTTTGTAGTACCGTGCCGTGGGTTGGGTATTAGGTATAATTTAGATTTTAGGAGAGTATTTAATTAGTTTTGCTAGTAGTCATGTTTTGGGAATTTCAAAGCGTGTAAGCTCAGCTGCGACATTGAGATGCGGAAGGTTTCATTTCTTCTTCGAGAAAAAAATTTATCAAACGCCAACATTCAAAGAACATTAATAAATGCCAAATGGAGAAACTGCACTCGTTTATCCTGAAATAATTGAATCTTCTTATTTTCAGCTTTTGTATACACTGATATGAAAAGTTTAAGTGATAATTGTAATGCTCAAATTCGTTGAATTCGAATGTATACGTCAAATTTATTGCTCAAGTCAATCTTAATTGTTTGGATAATCTTGAGTTAATAGTAGATTTTAAATTTAAATTAATAACCATTATATCATTAATTTTGTATGTTAAGTCCTTGGCCCGGAGCCCCATATTGCAATCTTGGGCTCTGTTTATTATATAAACTCACGATATTCACATATGAGTTATGAACCATTGACTTAATACTTCTTCAGCTATATAAAAACATTGTAAATCTTATAAAAAACGATATCCAAATAAATTATTATTTTAAAATCTGACCAAGCAAAATTTGACTTTGAGAGAACCATGATTTTTTTTTCTTTTTTCTTTCTTTTTTATTTTTATTTTTTGTCAAGAAAGGAGGACCATGGTTCGCCTTATGCATCTTGAAAGGACCATTGTTCCCCTTGTGGATCAGAAGGGTGCAGTGACCACTGAGATAGATCATAGATCTATATTGGTATTAACAATAATAATAATAACAATTAATTAGTACTTCCAACAAAGCAGCGTTAATCATGCAACCATTTTAATATACTATGACTAACGCGTAATGGGTAACTCTTAAGTCCGTCAAAGTCAGACATGCAATACTTCTAATGGGTGAGTTTCACATGTATGTGAAACTCATATCTCCAATATTTTCCATGCGGAGCTGCATACTTATTGTAAAAGTTCTGCAGTCGCATGCACTAATAGCTGCAATAATTTGGGCCGGATGCCTCCTAAAGAGTAACTGAGGTTTTCAACAATTCTTGGTCCAAAAATGTTCTTGGATGTCAATTCTGACCGTTAACATAATCTCTGCGGAGTTGGATAGTGGTGGCCACAGAGATGTGAATGAACCATGGCAGAATCCTTAGTTTTGTAACATGAGTACAATTAGATGTTTTGGACTCTTTTTACATGTTGGATTTATATCCTTTAATATTGTTATGAGGGGAGATTTAATAGTAACGGAGGAGCCACAACTAGGGAGAAAAATGATAAAAAGGAAAAATATATATCTCTAACTGTGAATCAGTAACACTCAAATTCTGATTCTACTCATATTTAGTAATGGTGATTAATAATACAGTAATTAAATCTATCTCATAACATAAAAAAAATGCGTACGTGAGAGAGTGGGGACAAACTATAGGAGGTAGAGATGCCTTTTGCATCCATATATCATTGGCATTGACTTGCTTGTCCAAAAGCCAAAAAGCCTTTGGAAAGTTGGCTTTTTCTATTTGTGGGGATTCTACACCTTTCCCAAACTAACAACGTCCCTTTGCTGTCTCGCACCCTTGTTTTTCTCTCTCGAAATAGAGATATATCACTCTCCCTCTCTCTCTTCCAATAGATCGTTCATGAAAAAGCTTTATGGTTGCCAACTCGAGGCACAATGGTCAGACATTGTTGGTGAGATTTACATCACCAGAGGTCACAGATGAAGAAGGGAGAAA
Source organism: Ehretia macrophylla (assembly GCA_037974665.1). Lineage (NCBI taxonomy): Eukaryota > Viridiplantae > Streptophyta > Magnoliopsida > Boraginales > Ehretiaceae > Ehretia > Ehretia macrophylla. Next base: position 29,763,149 of record CM075770.1, read on the forward strand.
GATTCTGATTCATGTTTTGGAACTAACTAATGCATGCATATGATTTGTGCACTTCACCCCTTCAATGGAAAGAAACTCTTCATTCAAATTAACTGGACCTTTCATTCTTTTAAAGTTTGTCGATGAAATTGTCTGCTACATTTCACAAAGTTTGTTTGCATGGAAATTAATTAGCTATATTTCAAAATGCTTAAATGGAATTAATGGTCAGACGGTTTTTCTCTTTTTCCTTTTGTGAGGAAAATGAATTATTAAGATCTAGTGTTTTCAAATACAAAATAAAAGGCATTAAAAACCTTATTGGAGGAACAACATCCAATCTGGCGAAGGGAGTTTAATCTAACGCTTTTTACTAGCCAATTTGCAGCTCCATTTACTTGACAGCAAATGTGATTAATGATGCTATATGATCTATCTCAAGGGAAAATCGCTCTAGCATCTCTCACAAGGTGTTCGACTGGCTAGTTTTAATGTAGATGGTGAATAGAAGCCTTTGACTAACTCAAAGCAATCTTAGTCGATGGAGATAATCGGCAAGTTACAATATCTATTCACACGCACACACACCTTTGTTCTGTGCACTCGCTCCGGCACTTTTTGAACTCATTAACGTACTTACTTATTATATCTGTTGTGTACTTCTTCTAGCACTGATGTTTAATTTTCCTATCAAGCTCATCACTAAACAGTAGGAAAATTAATAGTTAGCGGCAAAAATCTATCCATATGGCCTGTTTGAACTTAAAATCTGGTAATTAACTTCACTCTTTTTTCTTTATCTTTTGGCTCTAATCTGTCTTCGATCTGCCGTTTGATTCTTGTAGTTAACAGGAAAATGCAGCAACTGTCATGTAATTCATATGAAGAAAATGGGGTGCTATAGCAATTAGCATGCAAATAAAATTATGTGCTCAGTTTATTTTCAAAGAGACAAAAAGAGAATCACACCCAAGAGGTAGATAAAATGATCGGGAAACGACTTGTTATAATAAAGGTTTTAAGTTTGAACCACGGCTTCCATCTCTATTATACCCAAAGAAAAAAGAGAGAATCTAACCTAATGATCTTGTGTTTAGGAACTAGCTAAATTTCAAACGAAAATCTCAGTAGCACTGAACTCTGTGTGCATAATCAGCAGTAAAATATAGGATATATTCTTCTGTGATATGTATAATCTATTATCTACAGCAGAAGAATATCATTAATTAATTAATACAGCTCAATTATTCGTTTAACAATGAACATAGCATAGCATGTCTGTCAGTTTCATTTGTATATTGTTGCTGCTGCACTTACTCCAAAATGGCATTGTTTATTACTTGCAAATTTTTAGCTCTATCTTTAAGTTTGACATTAGGAAGTATCGTTCGAAACCACTTCGCGTAAAAATTGATAATACGATAAAATAGAAGTTTCATTTGTTTGTTTATAATTTAAGGACCACAAGTTTTCCATCTCTCCTAATGTTTGCGTTTAAATTATGGTACATGTCCATTGTCCAAAAAACACCATTGTCATCTCCTCTCCCTTCAGACACAAATGAACTTACCACAAGTAAAGGAGAAACACCAAACACTGTCTAAGGTCTGATTGATAAAAGAAGGCCCAAAGTCGCATGTAATATATCCCAGATAATCTCATCGGCTGATAGATCATATAATATTATATAGGATTAAACAATTATCCTTCGCCTATCTTCTCTCTTTCCATGATTTGCAGCTGCGAGAAACAAGCTTTTTAATGCATAGCTCTGCTTCACGACAAAATTGAAGAGATGCCTTCGAGGACTTAACCACATCCATCTTTTTTAATTTCTTTTGTATATCGATCTTTGAGAAGGTCAAGAGCCATTGGCCATATTTCTATTTTATTAGCCGATTCTGTGACAAATGTTAGCCTCTTTGATACTCAAGGACAATGTGGGTATCTACCTATCTATTTTACCAACCTTTCAAATGGAGATTAGACAAAAGAAACCCCACAAAACCTCAATTACTTTTCAAGCATCCAATGGTTTTCCCATTAACACACTCACTTTTCATCCCTTTTGAGGTGACCTTTGATTCTTTCTCTAGTCTCAAATCGTTCTCATAATTTAGATGTGGACACAACCCTTTAATTTTTTGATAAGAGATCAAAATTGGCTTTACGTGAATCAACCACATATGAAAGTTTCGTTTGAATTTGTCAAATTGAAATTGAATAAGTTTCTTAAAGAGACAAAATAATTGTACCATGTCTTAGAAATTTTGAATAATGAGACAATCAAGAAAATTTGAATGAAAGCTAAGTTCCCACATTTTGTTGTTTGTATGTAACATGCCTTCGAAGTGCAAGTTTTTATATAAATATTTATTTGGGTTGCAAGTATTTTTTATTTTAGTTTTTTTAAAATGGGTTGAAATTTTCAATTATATTGGTAAAAAATTGATATCTTTTTTCCAGTCTCAACAATTTGTTTTGTTTTTTTTTTGTTTTTTTTGTTTTTTTTCCAACAAGGGATCATGACGCATAGTTCCTCCAGCGGCAGAAAAGGTAATTGACTTAGTGACATGAGCTTAAGTGAATTCAATAGATAATGCAGTAAGTTGTCTACGTCAAGTCCATCTAGGCCGCCGTGGCGAGAATCAAGAATAAAAAATTAAGGTATATACTCATATAATAAAAATATCTAATAAAATAATTTTTTTTAAATCAAAAAAAGAAAAAAAAATTCAAATTGAGAGTAGCGTGTTCCACCACTACATATAGGTCAACCAAAATCAGTGATTCATACATAGTAAATCCATAACTTCTATAACATGGGTGTCCCAATAGCAAATGCGGTAGCAGCAGTTTAATGAATCACAAACTTTTTTGCAAATCCATTTGTAGAGCGTAATGTTATGATGCCAAACAGATTCTAAGGATGTAAACATGAACAATGATATTCATTTAGTATTAGAGTAGAGCATTATTGGCTGCTGCACTGGCAGTGACAATGTTTTATACATAATTATTGACATCCAAAATCAGTTACTATATCTTCACTGACCTAATAATTTCATACTTACTATTTGTAACCAACATTATTATTGCTACTTACTATATCCATATAGAACCAAGGGACTAGTTTAGTTATTAAGGACCCTCTTACTAACGCTGAACTTTTGTATTCAAAACTCGTTAAATTAAATGTTGTAACTTGTTGTTTTAGTATTAAAAAAAAAACTATATATATATATATATAAACGAAGTTCAATTTTCCGGACTTCTTATTATAGTGGTCAAAATTTGGTATCAGCTTAAGTCTCTCATTATTTAGATTGTAAATTGAGTTTAGATCATGTTGAATCTACGAACAATAGTCTCATTCGAACTACAAGCTAGAATCCTGATAAATAATCAAGTTAGTGAAAACTGAATCTAACATTTACATTCTCGACCCCAAAAGCACAATCACCTCTATTCTCTTCACTTTCTCCACCATAATCAATGTTAGAGAGCACCTTTATCATCGATAACCTCTCCATCCCTCTCTGATTTTCTAAATCTTCTAAATTCCTGCGAGTTACTAATGACCCAAATAAAAAATAGATGGATCTTGGAATTTCGAAACTGAAATACAAAGAAGAGAAAAAAAAAAAATGAAAACTACAAATGTATGACTAATGCACCATGACCCAAGAATTGGCCTTAGCTTAGGGGTAAGCTACACACACTTGATGCTAAACTACACGAAGCATACATTTACCCGTATGGGACAAAGGGTATAGAGGGACGGTCACCAACTCCCATTAGCTTTCCATCTAGTGATAGGAATGTGGGTTAGTAATGGCCTAACGGGTTGTTAATACTTTTTTATTCTCATCCTATTTGCACCTATAATATTAATGTACATTTTGCACACACATTTGCCTTATTTATTAGACTGTGACCTTTTAGACTCTACTCTGAATGAGTCAATATCTAAAAATATCAACTTTTTGTACACTTTGACATTTAGAGCCAAAGCAGTAGACTTTCTTGATTTGCTGTGGAAGTTTGTTGAAAAAACACACAAGAGTCAAAAGGGGCGCTTTTTGTTTTGCTGTTTTTTTTTTTGTGTGTCCGCACATGAGCTCTTCTGTTATGTTCAGAGCAAGCCATCAAGTGATCATCAGTTAGTACTGCTTGGTTTTGCTGTAATGCTGGTGAAAAAGTTTGTTTTTTGGGTGTAAAAATCCGATCTTTTTGTTCACATGTTTGCTGACACAGATTGTGATGGTGAAGTTTACTGTTCCCTTTTTTTTTTTTTTTTTCCCTCACTTGTGCATTTCTCTTTAGGATTTCTAATTAGCTAATAGTGTATGGTTTGGTTATGCAGATATGGATTATGAAGGTTTTAGCAGTAGTAGATTGAATAGACTGACAGTGAAGACTGCTAAGCACAAGCGCTCCCAGAGGTAGCCATTACATTTCTTGTTGTTAAGTAGCTTTCTTTTTCTAATTTTTGGCAATTGAAGTTGATACTAATGGATTTCCTGAAATGGAAAGATTAATTGATGGGATAGGTGAGGAGGGTGACTGAGACTTTCAGAACTAGGCATATTTTTATTAGTAGATGCTTCAACGTTAGCTCATTTGTTTCTGGATACATTTTAAGATTTTAAAGGGTTTTACTATACCCAATAGTTCTTGTGCAATTCTTTGAGAATATTGTGTGCAAAATGGGGAGGGAGAGGAGTATGAACGCCTATGAAACGCTTCAATTCTTGAATCTTCGATCCAGGTTCTTTCACCTTTTCTAGGTTCCAGTCTCTCCTTTTGTTAGTTGAGTAAATTGCTTTAGCCATTGATAGTTTAAAGGCCAAACTAAGAGGGTTTTGTGCATATATTAATGATACAAGATGTTCAACTTATAGCTGTACAATAGTGGACCAGAGAATTGAAATACCGAATATGATATGGCAATCACTTGCCGTGATATTGCAAGTTTGATTTTAATGAACCTTTCATCTTTTGCAATTGCAGCTTCCCTGATAAGCGACTTCTTCCAGAGGATAACTTGGATTGCTCTCCTGAAGACTCTGCATCTCATCAGTTGAAGTTGGTAAGAAGCTTGCTTATCCCTTTTTTGATTAGATTCAAGGAACTGATTAAGGGTCTTATAAAAGTTAGGATGGTCCTTGTAAAACACTTCTCTTTGTGCTTCATTAGAAATCTGATGTTTTTTGCCGAGGGAGCTAGCTGGACAGTATTAGCTTAAGGAAGAAATTTGAATAGCGGTTCTAAGTTTTTTAACAGAATTGGTCTGCTTTGTACCAGGATAATGCACACTTGAATAACTGTGTCACAAGCACGAAGAAAGTATCATCTAATCCCCACGTTCAAGATTCTTTGAAAGAAGAGGTACGGGACTAAGGACTTGAATAGAAAAGAATCGAGTTTCTAGGTTCCCAAATGCAAAAATTATTTAGTTTTGGAGGCAAACCTTCTTAATGAACAGTTCGGATAAATCATATGCATTTTGACTAAATAGGTTTCCATTTCGATTCAGATTATGCAGCTTGAGAAAAGATTACAGGACCAAATTGCAGTTAGGTGTGCACTGGAAAAAGCATTGGGCTATAGGTCTTCATCCCATAATGTCCATAGTGAAATCTCAATTCCTAAGGTACTTCATCTGATCCTTGCTTGACGCAAACTATTTTCTCCTTTTCCTGGAAAATTCATTTGTCTTTATATCTCTACTGAGCGTTTCTATAATATACTGCAGAATCAGTGTTTTTACTACTTTTTCTGCTAGCAAAGTGTTCAGATGACTAATTTCTTGAGAAGAATATTAAAGTTATAATAGAATCATTACCCTGCCACATTGTTGAGCCACACCTATCCCTTCAATTGTGCCCCTAACTTCAGAGTAAATCATTGATTAATCTGGGAAGAATATTAACGAATTTTGGCAAAGAATTTTCTGTCACCATTTTGCTATTTTGCTTCTATCTTTCATGATTTCGCTAATAATATTGTTTTCTTTCATCTCAGCCTGCCACAGAACTCATCAAAGAAATTTCTGTGCTAGAGTTGGAAGTCGTGCATTTGGAACAGTATCTTCTCTCTTTGTACCGGAAAGCATTTGATCAACCAATTTCTTCTATATCTCCTCCCACAAAGGATGGTAGGTTAAAATCTCCGATAGCTACCCCAAGAAGGCGCTTAGAATTTTCAAGATCTGATAGAATGTCCAAAAGGGAAAATTTTGCTCTTGAAGCTGAGAGTCAGTCAATTCCCAATATGCGCAAGGAATCAAATGGCATGAGAGAAGAGAAGCTCTTAGATTCCAGTGTACATCGTTGTCACTCTTCATTATCTCAACGTTCAGGTCTGGCAGACCGAACTTCTCCTTCAGCTGAGTCATTAGGCAAGGCGGTGCGAGCTTGTCACTCTCAACCTCTTTCCATGATGGAGGTATATCAAATTTGTATTCCTTAAGCCTTGAACTTTTCAAAAGATAGACTTCAAATCCCCCTTGACTGCAAATAAAAATATATGTAACTGGGTGTTAAGGCATTAGTAAATATCATTTCAGCTATGATGCATCCAGTTTTACATCTCATCTCTATCCTTGTTGTTGGGGCAATCACAAGATCACTGTGCAATTTTATTCCTTTTTTTGGTTATATTTCAGTTTGCGCAGAATGCTGCTACAAATTTAATCAGTCTGGCCGAGCATCTTGGTACTCGGATTTCTGATCACCTACAAGAGACACCTAATAAGATCTCTGAGGATATGATCAAGTGCATGTCCACAATATATTGCAAGCTTGCGGATCCCCCACTTACAAATAATGGCTTATCATCTCCTACTTCATCTTTGTCATCCACGAGTGCATTTTCTCCAAAAGATCAATGTCACTTGTGGAGTCCAGGCTTTCCAAACGACTCATCTTTTGATGTTCGGCTGGATAATCCTTTTCATGTTGATGGGCTCAAGGAGTTTAGCGGGCCTTACAGTACAATGGTTGAAATACAAAGTATATATAGGGATAGTCAGAAACTGGGTCATATAGAACACTCGTTACAAAATTTTAGGTGAGACACTTATAATGTGGCTTTGCATTTACATTCTGGAGCCTATGATTTCTTAGCATTTTGATAATACTCACTTGGTTGTTATGTTATAGGTTACTTGTTTCTCGACTTGAAGAAATTGACCCTAGAAAGTTGACACATGAAGAGAAACTTGCTTTCTGGATCAATATTCACAACGCATTAGTGATGCATGTAAAAACTCTTGTCCACAGAATTAGTTTTTTAAATTATGGTATCCCTTGCAGAGAGTTTTATCAGATCTGGGAATCAGTAACTAATACATTTCTCTAAACAGGCATTTCTGGCTTATGGTATCCCACAAAACAATGTGAAGAAGGTACTTCTACTCTCAAAGGTAAGAACATGTTTTTCGCTTGTTATTAACCATGGTTTGAAAAATTAAAATATGCTATCTTACTCTTCTGCTCGATCTAGGCTGCCTACAATGTTGGAGGTTGCATAGTGAGTGCGGACATGCTGCAGAATTCTATCTTGGGATGTCGAATGTCTCACCCTGGACAGGCAAGTCCACAAATTACATAAACCCTGTTTCAATTAGTTTCACATCTTGATGCAAGCTATTATGAGGTATCATATAAGTGTTTCGTTTATATTTAGCCGGGTCATAAAATTATTAGCCGTCACGAATGCAAATATGTTACAGAAATCAAAGTGTTTTTCTGTTGGCACTTATTTTCAAATTACTATGTATTTGAAGTTTTGTTGATAAGATATGCTTCTGCATGTAGTGGCTTCGCTTGCTATTGGCTTCAAGAAGAAAATTTAAGGCAGGTGATGATCGGCAAGCGTATGCAATTGAACGTCCAGAACCTCTTTTGCACTTTGCACTTTGTTCTGGGAGCCATTCAGATCCTGCGGTAATTGTCACTATAATCATAAATACTTCCGTAAGCATGTCATGAATGTCCAACACTCATTTTATTTTTTTGATATTTCATGTGAGAAATTTAACTTGAACCTTTTTTGGTCGTGATAAATTTAACTTGAACCTTTTTTGGTCGTGATAAATTTAACTTGAACCTGAATAGAACTCTTTTGTTCCTTTTAAATTCAACCACCTAACTTCCTACTCGCAAGGAGAAAGGAAAGAGCATGGATATTATTATGTTGTCCACAAAAAGAGACTGTTCTGTTGGAGAACCTAATTTTAATTTTGTTTGACCATTGTCACATTTGGCTGAGTTGTTACATGATATTATTATGTCAACGCTACCATAGATAAACTTCCTAAGAACATGGGTGGAGTATGGAAATTTTTCTTCGTATACCGTCCAAGAAGACCAACTATAATACTATCAACTATACTTTGACATTTTCTTCAGTGTTGCAAAGATTCCTAGACTCCAAAATGCTGCCTTTCATGAATTAACTGCCTATAGCTACACTTGAATGCTTCATAGAACATTTGTACTAACACTTCAAAATATATACTATTTTTCATTTTGAAGTAGACGGCTAATATGCAATTGACCTAAGGTATAGATATTGTTTATACGACAAGCATCTGATGCATAGTGCGAATTTTGCATATCTCCATATTCTTAGGGTTGGCTTTTGTTCCCTTCAGGTCCGTGTTTACACCCCCAAGAGAGTATTTCAAGAGCTGGAAACCGCCAAAGAAGAGTACATTAGAGCTACCTTTGGTGTACGGAAGGATCGGAAAGTTCTGTTGCCCAAAATTGTGGAGTCTTTTGCCAAAGATTCAGGCCTGTGTGCCTTTGGTGTGATGGAGATGATCCAACACACTTTACCAGAATCTCTGAGAAAGAGTATCAAGAAATGCCAGCAGGGAAAATCTCGCAAGAACATTGAATGGGTTCCTCATAATTTCGCCTTCCGGTATCTTATAGTGAAAGAGTTGGTGAAGTGATACATTGAATTGATTCCCTTTCATGCTCATTTCAGCTCATTAACATTGTCTTTGTTATTGTTTCATTAGATTTTTCACTTTTCAGTTGATAGATGGTCTCTTTTTTTTTCTATATGTCTATAGAGAAGTTAAAACTAGAATGGAGATGGTTCAACTTAGCCTGCATCTTTGTATTTCTTGGCCTACTTGATCTTCATTGGGTGGATTTTCTATTTAGGCAATGTATATATTTCTGTTTCATGTAATTGCTAATGTCTCTTGATGATACCTTTTCTTTCGCATGGAACCCTGATGAAAGAAATGAATTGATGTCTATTGATTTTCTTTTTATTTGATATTTTGGGAAATACCCCACACATTCGGACAACACAGATGGTCAACTCCTATGTTAGAGCTCTAAGTGGCTTTGCCATGAACCCCATGATCACTTGTCTGTACTAATGAATCATCAGTTATATGTTATCAAAATCTGGAAGTGGTACGTCAAAAAGTCTGATATCAAATGTATCTATAGAAGTTTGATACTGTGCTTGGCATAGATCTTCCGCGACGTGTTGCCTGGTGGCTATTTCTATTGATTTACACTTACCAAAGATTACATGTTACTTTTCTGCAAATTTTTCTGGAAGAAGGTTTCCTAAAGAATGAGTCACATGCTGTGTTATCAGACATTTCCTGCAAAGATCGAATGCTTTGTAACACACAGCATGGATAATTGTTCCTCATGCTTGCAACTGTGAGATGCTGTGTCATATCCTATTTCAGCTTGCACAGGTCTGACTAAGTTTGAACGAGACCATATGATATTCGTCCTTCAGCCCACGGTACGGCAATCTTATAGGTATTCTAACTACTAATGTTATAGATCTAGATATGGTAAACTCTTTAAGCAGTATCTAATGTATTGGTGAGATTTACACGTGTAAATTTTATTAATCATGCGAGAGATTAATCCATCAATTCGGATTGAAGTTAGACAGGACTCGGATTGCAACTGATACATGGATTTCAAATAGAGCTAAAAAATTGAATAAAACAAGCTTAATTCTTGCGAACTATTGAAAGACCATGCTGGCAAGCATAGCGTTTCCCGTAATGTTGCACTGTTGTGTGCTGAAATCCAAGTCAGATGTCCACCATTAAAATAAGCCTAATTTAAGTAATTTCTGATACTTGTTTTAATAAGCATAATTTAGCCGGCAGTGGACATTTTTCATTCCACTATGTTAATTTGACATTTGTTTTGAAAACTCTAATTTCTTCAAAGTAATATCATCGAATGCTGTAATCCAACCAATTAACGCTGCAAACGCGTTAAAATGAAGAGACGAGACGAGATGATCGGTACACACCTGAACAGACCGGCAGACACATGCCAAAGTCCTGCAACAACTTAAACTTGACATTTCTAATTATAATTATAGCAAGAGAGCACCAAGAATTGACAAACAACTGAAATTACAACACACCAAACATATTGATCACAGAAAAGTAGACTTACACTAATAAGGTTTCTCTCCAATTACATTCCCTGGAGGATTATAGAAACAAATGGTGAGAGTAGAATGATCCTTGGTGCATGAAGCTTGTGCACAGCCCAATTCCACTGATTTCTTCCACACCACCTGAGTGTACACTCCACACCTATGGTCTGTAGCACAAGAATTGTTGGCATAGTTGTAGAACTTCTTCTCAGCCACCCAAGACTCAACTGCTATACGTGGTGTAACATCAAACCCACCAGCCCATAGCTGATTTCCACCATATTTGCTCTTGTTTAAGTCTGCAAAACTGCAGTTTTGCTTGTCTCTTTGGTATCTAACCTGGAGGCTTGCTGCTTTGCCTAGATCCTCGCTCCATTTCAGAGGCCCAACACCCACCTCAGCCCTGGCCTCGTTGTGTGCATCAACATACTCTTGAGTAGCATTGGATGGCGATGTTGCAGTTGTGGCAGCTGCTGCTGCTGGTCGTGCACCTAGTGATGATCGGTAAAAAATGGTTAGAGCAATTATGGCTAGTATGATTTTGGCCATTTTTTTTCTTTCTATGTTCAGGTGAATGGTTTGGCAAACATTTTATAGACATGCTTATATTGGTTTGATATTACTTGTATGCACTATTTTTTTTTTTTTAAATTTAATGACGGTAACACACTTGGAAAGTCTTTCAGACAATGATCGAGTCATTCATGCACCTGCAAGAGTTGTAATTTTTACCAACCCTATAAGAGTAAAGTCGTTAGGAGTTATTTAGGACTAAATTTTTTGAAATGTGTGTATTTTTAAAATAATTTTAAGATAAAAAATCAATTTAGTCCTTATTGAAATATTTTTCATGTATGAGTATTAGACTTTATATTTTTAACCTCCACTAGACAATAATTTTAGAACTGTCTCTGTTTTTAAACATATATTAGAATTTAAATCTCAAGATATATGATCCTATATAAAAATACATAATTCAAGTTAATTAAATCCAAAACTTATCAAAACTAATTATAAAAAATATAATTTTAATTAATTTAAACTCAAAATATGAACAAATTTTAATCATCGTGAAAGTGAAGGTTTCCAAGAGAACTGCACGTGACCGCGCTGATTTTCTCCTGTTATGGGAAAAGTTAAAACATACTAGCTCTGTGTATCTGTTGACTATGTTGGTTACGTGAATGTGGCCATGTGATGAGCTTTAATGGATTCACACGTGATATATAATTTTGGAAAGTAGCTGAAGGACTAGGCCTCCACTAATTGACCATTAAGATTAAGTCAAGGCTGGCTTTGAGCCAATCCATGTCCCATAATTCAATGGGAATGAAATTTGGAGAAAAGCATAAAAACGTAACTGTAGGAAGTGTCGGGCGCGCTATACAAGCGCACAAGGATCACTCTCTATTTAATTAAATGATCGGTTGGTTGTTCATTAAATTGTAATATTTTGAAATCTTTCCCTGAAATTTGATGCAAATATGAAATTGTTGGAAGAGGTCACCTAGAGCACAACGAATGCTTTGTAACATACAGCCAAGATAAATTGTTCCTCATTGGTGTGCTGTCGTAGGCAACCAAAAATAAAATTTATACTCCGAAAAATATATGTAGTAATGCGAGTAAAGATCGTTTTCACAGAGAGTATCTACCCTAATTTTATGTTACGTAAACAAGGTTGGGGGAGGTTTGAGTATAACGAAAACTTAAGAAAAATTACTGAAATTAAAAATATCGGATTTAATCAAGATAACGAATCTTGGTCTAAGTCAACATCCACCATCGGAATCTTGTAATTGATCATTGATGCATGTATATTTCAATTCAAACTTTAAATATTCACCGTTGGAATTATTTTCATATCTCTCCTTAGTCGTAGTTAATTAAAATACACGCGACTTAATTAATCCTAACCACTAAACAACCTCAGACACAGGCTAAATGTTTAATCTAGTAGCAGCCTAAAGAATTAGAGGGATCGATGAACCTAAACAACACAAGCACACGCGGTTGCATTTAATTTAGTTGAACGTTCTTCCTAAAATCTAATAATATTTGACGCAGCAAATTATTAAATCTTAGTTGCTTCACAGATTAGAGGGATCAAACAATTACGGATTTGATATCTAACTTAGCAATAGATTATAACGAATAATAAACTAGTAGGTCTCCCTAGCAATTAAACGGAAGAATCATGGAATTAACACAGAAAAACATTCAATACTTAAAGTATAAATCAAACAATAAAAACTAATTAGATCTCACAGTTTTCTTGATTCTGAAGCTTCAGTTTTCTTTCGACCAAGAATAAAAGTTTAGCCACGCAGGGCCATAAAGAGAACTTGAAAAATAAAAGGAGAGAAAGAGAGGTCCCAAATCTGAATATTTCTCTATTTATGTATAATTTGTGAAGCTTACCAAATCTCCTAAGATAATGGAATCCTAATCTAAATAGAATAAAAAAATATTAAAGGTAAACTAAACTCCTAATACAACTAGGGAATCTTAAAACAACTAGAAAAGTCCTAATATAATTAGAATAGCTAAAATAGTTGTAATTTTCGTGCTCCACATCTTCTATCATCAACTAAAAGCTTCTAAATAAAAACATTCCAGAACATTAAACAGCACAGGTGCAGTAACTTCACATCCAATTTCGACTTTGATGCAGCCTTTATTTCTCAAAACTCAAAACATGAAAGTTGTAGATATTTTTTTTTGGCTTTCCAAAACATCTTGAATCACCTCAATCGGAGTTCGGATGAGAGAGTTATGCCCAAAAAACGTAACAGTGTCGGAGCTGTCCAGAATTGCAAGATTTTGGCTTCGTTTTGCTCCTAACGCCTCCATTTGCATCCTAAATCAAAATATAAAAATAATGAATGTATTTAAACATCAAATAGGTATAAAATATTAAACATTAATAAAAAAAAATATGACATTTTACATTCTTATCAACTCATGCTCGCAACTGTGAGATGATCTGTCAATATCAAGTTTGAAGGAGACCATATGATATTCCTCATTCATCTGCATTGATATCAGTATCTTAACGTATTGGTGGGCTCCACTCCGAACTATTGTAATAATTTTTTCTAACTGTATCGATCGTTCCACAATTGCATTCAGAAGTTGAACAGAATGAATAATTCAACTTGGGGCTTGACTCGGATCGCAACTGATATAGGGATTTCAGATAAAGCTAAAAAAAAAAAAATTAAATAAAAGAAGCTTAATTCTTGCGAATTTATTGAAAGACCATGCTGGCAAGCATAGCGTTTCAATTCCCGTAATGTTGCATGTTGTGTGGTGAAATCCAAGTCAGCTGTCCACCATTAAATTAAGCTTAATTTAAGTACTTTATGATACTTTTATTGTAAGCATAATTTAGTTGGCATTGAACAATCTTCATTCTACTGTCTTAATTTGACATTTGCTTTGAAAACTCTAATTTCTTCAAACTAACAGCACTGGAGGTAGTAATCCAATTAGTTTAGGCCAGAAGCGCATCATGAGAAAAGAGATGAGACAATTAATTTTGAGAACTCTAATTTTTTCAAAGTAATAACACGATATATTTTTTTTTTTTTGTGCAACTTTAAAAATTAAGAAGGTAAATAATGAACAATCTTAAAGTAAAAGACATATCAAACTTACGTAAAAGACCTTCAAGTAGGGAGGGAAAAAACCACGGGAGTGAGTTAAAAACACACGGCCACACCAAATTTTCGTAAAAAACCCTCCAAGTATGGACAAAAAACCGCGGGAGCAAGAGGTCCAAACGAAATTTAGCATAAAATCAGTATCATGCTTATGCTATGAAAGAACATTTTCAAGAAATTGGCTGGTAGATGTGATATATGGCGCTCAATATGGAATCCAGTAGAGCATGACGAAAGTAATTTTCTTAAATTCGAGCCCTGCCGATATGAAATGAATTGGGGACCGTATTATTAATGTAAAAGTACAACAATTATTTATCAGCAATTATAGAGGGCCAGTGAATGTCAACTACTTCGGTAAACGCTAGTTGTTGGGCACGTATTGTTTGACTTGTTTTTTTTTTTTTTTTTTTGACATTCATATTGTTTGATTGAATAATGCAGAATTGCGGTCAAAAGGAGGTCATTGGTCAAAGTTATGATCTATCTCTTGTTAGTGTGGGTCAATTTCTTTTAGTGTTTTTTAATTTTATAATAAAAATTAAAATTGTAATTTAAGCATAAAATTTTTAATTTCATCGAACTCTTAAATTTCTCCTCTAATTATCTCTAAAAATGGAAAACATATTGTAAATAAACAAATATAATGGAACATGTAAAATTTAAGGAGAACAAAGGGGCTTTTTATTTTTGGGTCCATAACACGGGTTGTAATTACACCTTCATCTATTATTGATTTTTTTTTTTTTTTGGTCAAAAGAAACATTCCATGACTTATACAACATACATAAAAGTCCAAGCCGAGAGTGATGGGACGGAATAATTGAGCTATGGCCCAGAACAAAGAAGCCCAAACAGCAACACAATGGGTCAAAGCCCAAACAAACACATTGAGTGGAGTAAAAAAAAAAAAATTTTGATTTCATGGAGTAATAAAAGACAAGGGCGTTATTATGAAATAACATTGTATAGCTTGTACTGTTTAAGCTTAATGAATACTACAATTGACCAAAAACAAAAACATTGTCCTGTTTTGGCATTTTGAAAATCCAGAGCTATGAAGCAATAATAGATGAAGATGTACATAGAGACTAAAATCTTGTTTGTTTCAGCAGTTTGAAGCCACATTTGCCATTAAATAAAAATATAGATTTTAGATGGCATGTTGCATTAGCATTTGAGGTTCAAAACTTGGTTATTTTGTTTGTTTTTGGCAAATTAAAAGCTACTATAAAACTATAGCTTTTGTTTGAGATGAGCTTATGGCTTTGGCGATTGCATTTTCCATGCCTTACAACATAGGGCTTTCCCTTCTGTCTTTGCACGCGAGGACCAATCCCCATCCGGCCCGAATGCCATTGCTCTTTTATAGAAATCTCATCTTGATTGCTTTTATTTCCTAAATCACTTCATCATAAATTTTAATAGCAAGATAAAAGGACCATAATTTTGTTTGTTTGTCAAATTTCATTATTAGAAGTGAGAAATCAATTTCTTTTCTGGTCGTCTTATATGAAGGCTAGTTATTTAATAATAACTCTTCAAGAATAATTTTCTAATAATTATTTACATAAAATCACAAGATTATATGTAAGGAAGAATAGTTAATTTATGTGGTCGGCCCACATTACTTTTTCATGATTATTGGATCTTGAGTCCAACTAGAACTAGGCTTACAGTACTCCAACTTGGCCCTTTTTGTCTACGAACCTTGAACAATAGATTGCTGAATTTATGTTGATTTACGTTTTCATATAACTTAACCTTGGTTTAGCACGAAGTAAAGATTTTCCATGTCATGACATAAATTATTAGACGAAATAAAATATTAAACTGATACAAATTTGTAATATGTAATTAAAATTACTGATAAGAAACTTTCATTTTACTGAAATAAATAAATAATTTAAAAAATTGAGCCGTAAGGGAATTTACGGGACACTTGGAGCTGGACACAAGAATACGTTCCTGAAACTATTACCATTACGCCCTTCATCTGTCCTTTTTTTTTTTTTTAATTCAAGAGAGGACTATGTCATTTTATATTACGTAAAATATTAAGCATAAGAATTGAGCTCAAGACCTTTTGCATCTAAATCGAAAATCATACAATTAAACCCAATGGCTAGTGGTACGCCCTTCATCTCTTTCATCCTCAAACAAAAATAAAGGAATATACATTATTTTTTAAGTTCGAACTCTCAAGTCCTTGTCTTTGTAAACATAACCAGGCAAAGCGATGACTCACCCTAGACTGATCCTTGATTTAGAAGTTTAATTTCATCTCAAATATTGCTTGATCCATGACCGACCTAGAAAATGCGTTGAGGTACACTTAATGGCGGAGCTATGTATCTTTGAGGATGTGTATGCACACACCCTCAACTAGGGGGGAAAACCCCTTTTATATATTTTTTTTCTAAAGAAAAAAAAAACCATTATATTAAATATGTAGGAGTACACACCCTGACTCTTCTCACTATATAAATACACACTCTGACTTTAGGTAGCGATTAGTACATTGAAATAGATTTGGATAGGAATAGAATGAAACTGGGAATGGAATGAACTTGGGAATGAGAATGACATATTTGGTATACTCTAAGAACTAAGAGTAGTAATGTGAATGACTTGTATAATATGACACGATTGTCCTTTTATAATTATAGTATTAAAAATAAGAATAAATATAAACATAACCGAAAATAATATAAACATAAATAATAATAATAATAACAAAAATAAATAAATAATAATAATAATAATAATAATAATAATAATAACAAAATAAAAATAATAAATAAATAATAATAATAATAACAACAACAATAAATATTAACTATTTTTTTTATTTTTTAATCACTATTTTTTTGTTTTTATTATTATTTTATTATTTTATTTTCATTTTCATAATAATAATAATTATTATTTTTATAATAATAATTATTATATTTTTTTGTTATTATTATTATTATTATAAAATAAATTATTTATAAAAGTTATGTTATCTAATAGTGGTATAGTAGTCAAGTCTATTCCCAAACACATGAAAATGAGTAATTCTCATGTATTTGGCCTGGAATAGTTATTCCCATGTATGTGGGAATGGGATTTTCAAGTTCATTCTCTCATACCAAACATGAGAATTAAAATAGAATTGAGAATCCATTTCATTCCCAACTCATTCTCACATACCAATCACTGACTTAGAGTCTTATCTTCACCATACACTACTGCATTATGGGGTTTATAGTCTTAAATAATTCTAATGTGATAATTTGTAAGATGACTTTCTCATCGGAAAAAAAAAACCTAGAAACGCGAAAAGAAAAAAAGACATGCTACTAGTTACAACATGGAATAAAGTAAAAGGAAACATATTATCTCACATTCACGTAGTAAAATCAAAATTTAACGTCATTGTGCTACATGGTCGGCGGAATATCCTAACACCCTGTTGACGAGGTCACTTTGTTTATTATTTTCGTAAAAGTGAAGCAGAATCACTCTTCTGTCTCAGCTAAAGGAATCAATACTAACCAACGGATATTTGGTATAGTGGTATACCCTTAACTCGTTGTAAGTACAAAAGATTATAAAATTGTAAAATTATTAATTCTCGTAGATGATATATTTTAATATGTGTTTTACGACTTACACCTCTTTTTAAAAAAAAAAATCATCAATCCTATTCAGATTTTATTTTGGCAAGCTTTAGTCCATTAATTTTCATATGATGAAATGTGGATATAGTTCTATAGGGTTTGTCAAAAACATTAGGAAATGGTTGGTTAATCAGATGATATCCCAACACTTTTAGGGTATGGGATCAGGTAAAGACCACCTTGATAGTGACAAGCATTTTGCACAGCCACGTCATGGTCGTTTATCCACCCAAACAATGAGAAAAAAGATCTATACAGTGTAGAGGAATATGTGAAGTTCAGTTTATAGATTTCTAACCATTCGATGGAGAAGAGGCAAAGCTATACACAAATAGGGACCCATGGAATCTGATGGTTATCATCTAAATGGATTCAACCCTCGTTTTGAGATTGGAAATAGATAATCATTCAAACTAGGAAAAGGAAGCAATTGTGTAGAATGCGTTGGGACACACGCTGCACTACGAGATGATCCTGTTTAAAAAAAGAAAAAGAGAAACCAGTTGTCAATCATATATAACATTTGTATTTTTTTTATTGCCCCCACTTTCATGAGATTCGAACCCTAATCTTCCAACTATTAAATGAAATAATATATCACTAGACTACTCCTAAATCTCTACATTCACATTATCTCATAGGGATTGGATAAAAGGTATCTTTCAAAAACTATATCCACAAATCAAAACCAAAGGAACAATTTGAAAGCTCTTCGAGTTGAACATGATGCAGACTCCTATAATCTATCTATAAGATAAGTTCTTGGATTCTTCATTGTCGAGACAATCAGTAGCGGACGGAGACATAGGTAGATATTGGATGTGGTCCTCGCACTTATAAAGTTTGAGGACCAAACAATATCATGGCAGTGTATGTGGGGTAATATTCAAATGTTCAGTCTTAATCGAGTTTCCCAATTTTGAAGAACAAGATATGAAAACTGGAAAATAACCCTGCATATATTGCCTAATGTATTCTAATCTATTCTCCCACTATAAAGCGTCACGTCATAGTAGAAAGGCCCCTTAAATTCTGAGCTTCACTTAAGCAGTGAGAAATAGTACTATTCTTGCTAAAAATTGTTGCGCACTATCAGTGGTCTGCATGTTTCGCAGTATATGACCTAATTTTGCACATTGGATGATTCATATATAGCTTTGGTAATTGCAGAACTATCTCTGAGTAATTTTTGCAGAATTATCGCTCACTAAATTCTAACTTCTGCCCCTAAGGTTGGGTGGAACTAGTGACTCTGACTAGAAATCTCGAGTTAGAATTTTGCACTTTTTCATTATAAATATTATCTAATTTTTAATTTACCTAAAGCATCAGGCATGCATGTCTTGTGGCATGTTGCACCATCAGATATGGATCAAGTATAGTCTCATTTAGAGTGGGTTTCTCGTCATCCTTAAAAAAAAAAAAAAAAAATCAAATTAAACAAAACTAACTGCTGCTTACAGAAAACAGGTTTAGTTATCGACCGTATGCCGATACTGGCCAATAGAATCAAATTGTTTTCCTTTTTGGGCAAGCTAAAACTTACATTCCTCCAATTAAAAAGCAAATAAAGAATTTTTTGCAGTGTGATAGTTTCTATAATAGCAACCTTAGCTGATAAGAAAAGTGGTCCTAGGAGAAACACAGCATTAGGGTTATTATCAATGGCTGCTGGCATCCAATATGGTAATCTAAAAGTGGAGCACATCACTAATTTTAACATGTTGTTTGATCAAGTGGGGTAGTGTATAAAAAGTAAAGTTTAACAGAAAATAATGGTTAATAAGCAAAAAAATACCACGCAGCTCCTGGTTTTAAAAATTTGCAATCAATAAGACCCTTCGTTCTTAAGGAAAAGAAAAAAGAAAACGACATAAAGGACATTTAACAAATTTCATGACCTTGGTCTGGAAATTAATTTTACTATACGGCTTTATTAATTGAGCATCTCGTTTAAAAGTTTAAGTTATATAATCTAGATAGTTTTTATTTATTTATTGAGCTTTATTCCTGGACATAATTTTACAAATTAATGAGTAGTGATGAGTTTCAAATTCAGAAAATTTTAATACATCAACTCTAATATATCATATTAAATGACTACTTATTCATCTAAAAATTTATATAATTAAAAAAAAAATTATTATATTTATTTATTATGTTTAACATATTTTGACAGCCTAGCTTGATTAAAACTGAATTCGTCCAACTTGACCAACTTGCCTGCCAATCTTTTGGGGTTTAGGGTTAATAATGGTCCACATGATAGGACGTTTTCGTTGTCAGAATGTGATATTAGTCAAGCTTCTCCGACTACTACATGCCGCACACATGCATACAAATCTTAGGAAAATATGCACCTCATGTTTACATGTTTTAGCATGAAAAGTTATCGATATGATGTTTTTGTTTTTAAGCTTGTAAGGAATGAATCTGGAATCCTTTATTATTGGAGATACGAAAGCTTAGTGGGCGCGAAATGATTATTCATACGAAAAATATATAGATAATTTAAAATATTTTGTGGAGACATTACAAATTACAGTCTTCACAACTTAAAGAGTAATTTCTGCTTTTACTATATTCGTTGCTTCAACAATTTTGTACATATAAGATTTTTTCGAATTGAAGTCCCTATTGCTTCAACTTTCTAACCTTTTTTTTTCCTAATTCATATTTAGTTAAAAAGTTTGTATGCTATTCTATCAGTTCAAACTAATATTAATTTTTTTACACGAGATAAATCCACATACTTGTAAGACCTATTTCTTTTTTCATAAAATATTAATCTAGATTGATGAAAAAGTTCTCATTCCAATATTGGATTCGCTAGCTGGGATTCATCAAGTTGTGCAGGAGTCTAAGTTTGAGTAGTTTGTTAGGCCAGTAAGGGCAGCATGGTTATAATGGGCCAACTAATTAGCTGGCAAGTTGTTTTCGCAATAATTTCAGGACGAAAGGTTTAGGGATTAGCAATGTTTGTATTGATTCGAAGTTTGGTCACCGATGAAAATCAATTGAGAAAACATGATGAAAAGCAAATATCCGACGTGCTTCATTACTTAATGTTGAGGAAGCCCAAATTATTACTTCATGTCGCAATCAGAATAGGTGTCATTGTCTGTCTTTTGAATTGAAGTGAGTAATCATAGCAAGTCAAATGTCAAAAAATTAAATTTGAATCACTTCATATCATTATAAAATTACGATAACTATTTAATAATAATTAATTTTCATATTATTACATTAAATAATTTAAACAATCTAACTATTACCATCAAATCTTTTTGTAATGTTATAATATTAAATAAATTTGATTCCCGAAAAAGTACAGGAATTCATTTTATTATTACAAGACGTATATGACTTATCGGGCATGGGACGGAGTTGATATGAAATTGTAAAAGCAATCCTGATCTGATGTCTTGTAATACTAACAGTAATGAGAACGCCGTGTTGACCTACATTAAACCATGCATCGTCGCTATGTGACGGTGCGAAGGTGCTGCCTTCCTTCAAGATTTGTGTTAATGTATCTTCCTATTTCATTACACCAATGCACATGTATGTCAAATTTAAACCATATAATCGGTCTTTGGTCTAGTAATATATTTCTTATTATGCATATAAAATGTTGCAAGATAAATTTTTTTATGTGATCTTCCTTAAATTAAAAAAATAAAATAAAATAAACCATATATACAAAAGTAGTAGAAACGCGCAAATTCTTAAATCAAAAATCATGGGTCATTAGTGATCTAGAAAATAATTATTTTTACCAACCTAATAATTCTTGCATGGAAAGCTTCGCTATAAATTCTCTACCTATTTTCCATATGCGATCATAAGAATGATAAGTCGTCTTGCAAGTTGTGAGAGACAACTTTTTCTCTCCTTCCTTTAATTTGTTCCCCTTTTTGACAATGCAAGCATTTACTTCTAGATTATTCGAGCCTGTGCATGAATGATTTGATGATTCTATATTTGCATTAAACGAGCACAGCTGTAAACACTTGTCTATCACTCCAATTATTATCCTACTTAACCTATCATGCTGTAGCTGCCGTAGCAACCTTCCCCGTCATTGAAACTTTTAAGATGTATAGACTATATAATATAATTAGCATTGTAAAAAGATGATATATTAGAATATTTTTTTTGATATTTTTGGATAATTGAGAGTTTAAGAAAAGACTACCAATTGGAAACAATAAAAAAATCTCAATGGATTTGTTTAATGGTACTGGAATACTGGAACTAGTGTTCAAGGCATGTGCGATAAATTTGTTCATCATAAATTTAAATTAGTCAAAAAATTAATTTTTTTAGCATCAGTTCTAATGGATCTTGTGTCTTTTTAATTGAATTATACCTCCGTCAATTTACCCTTAATGTGATTCGGATGGACGAGTTCTCTATTATAGAAGATATACAATCCATAACCAAGCAGTGAAGATGTGGCTCAAACAATGTTGTAAATTGTCAAAATCTATCGTACTTAAATATACAATCAACTTATTAAACTATATAGAATTATCCATTACGTTCTTGTTTTTAGCAACTTCAATAAGTGAGTAAAGATGAAGACTGCATAAACTACACAAGATTTGTGACGTTTATACGGTTATGCTGACAGTGTTCTTCTTGTTCTTTTCATTTGGAAACATTTTGCCTTTCATTGTTTTTCCCATTGTCTTGTTACGCATCATTCTTAGTCAGCTCCGAATTGTA
This sequence comes from Ehretia macrophylla, assembly GCA_037974665.1. Classification (NCBI taxonomy): domain Eukaryota; kingdom Viridiplantae; phylum Streptophyta; class Magnoliopsida; order Boraginales; family Ehretiaceae; genus Ehretia; species Ehretia macrophylla. The sequence goes on from CM075770.1 coordinate 29,785,638, forward strand.
GCGTACGCAGTAAACAATGTATGATAATGAGAGAAGGAAAGCCACCATTTATCCTTTTTTTTTTACTAAGCCAATAAGAGTTTTTCATTCAACAAGAAGAAACAAAAAGTTATTTACAATGGCCTGCAAAGGCAAAGCAAAAACCAAAACTATCTAAGAAGAGCATTAATGTTCCAATTGTTACAAAGGACTCTGTTGCTAACAGTATCAGTAAATTGACCACAACTAAACATTTTCATTCTAACATCTTCTCGAATTTTAGCTATAATTTAATCATCCGTTGCAACACCGTTACCATTTATCCTTGTCATCTAAGTATATTCTAAATGTAGAATATCTTAGACAATACACTTTCATAATCAACGTATCAAGTATCATAATAGTTAAAAAACAAACACCGGCCTTTTGTGTAATGGTATGTTTGTGATTGTGACGATGAGAGATTTCGAAATCAATTTTTATTAATAATAATATTTTTTATATATGTTTTACAGTTTAGTCTCACTTAAATTAAATATAAAAAAAAATAGTTCAAAAACAATGATCAATTCGGTAGTAGTATTATTTAAGTTAGCTTCTCAACTAGCTGGAGGGGTAAAATTGTAATGTAACCCCACAATGGTTGACAAGAAAAAACCGAGAAAAGAGAAAAATGAGAAAAGCCGCTTTTGATAAAAATCTCATCTCATTAATTACAGTATTTACATCTAACGAAATTCCCAAAATACCGCTATTCTGGAATAGCATTCAGCATTGCCGTAAACTTCCCACTCCTCCGACAACCACCGCCACCGCCACTACTCCTCCCCGTTGTCAACCCAATCCCAGCAGAATCCCCCACCCTCCCAGTCTTCTTCTCATCGGAAAACAACAAACTTTTCCGGCGACACCCACATTTCTCACCACCACTACATGTCTTGGCCAATGCAGTGCTAGCCTTTACAGCCAATGCAGCCATCTCCTCCGCCTGCAGCCGCCTCTTCAACCGGCTCAACGGCAAAGCAAAATAAAGCTGTCCCGGTTGAAGCACCTCGTCATCACTTATGGCTGACACAACGTCGTCGAAATCCATCTCATCCGAGTTGCATATGAAGAACGTTGGATTCTTCTGCAACACATATGACACCTTCACTGGGTGTGAAAACTCTTGCAATCTCCCATCATGCAATACCAACTTCGCCGTGGCCACAGATGTTGACTCGCATGAACTACATATACCCATTGTTTATATGAATTCAGTTTTGAGTGATTAACTTGGCGAGTTGACTCAGTAAATGTTGATCAAGAAATGGTGCAAATGCATGGAGGAAATGAAAGTCGGGGGAGAATATATATAGGGGGTGAGATTGTATCGTGAAATGTACCAGCATGCCACGTCAGAATTGTCATTTAGTATCAACCAAATCAAAATTATTAAATTAAAGTTTGTTTTACTTGTTTTATTGGATCAGTGGGCAGATTGCCAACCTGTAACATCGTGGGTGACAGGTTGTAATGAAAGCGTACAGTGTCCTATGAAGTAGTCTCTGTCCCACGTTTTACGATGAATTACGGGATAGGGTTTGTGGCTTTTGGGTCTGTAATTGTTTACGATAAATTCTTAAATCAATTTAAATTGATATTAATTTTTTATATATTAATAAAATTTATAAATATAAAATTTATTTATTAATTTAAATTGATAGAAATTTTTCTAATATTTATGTTCATTTGTGATCATTAGGTTGTATTATTACTAATTATTGAATAATTTAGATAGTTCAGTTGAATGTGGAGGTGGTCCTTACTAACTATGAAGTGTAACATTTTTAATTTTTTTCCCTCATTAATTTACAGATGTGATGAATTGGAAATGTGACCCTATTAATTTGACGTCTAACAATTAATTTTTGAATGATTGGTTGCTCAAAGATATTTGATTCGAGTCACTGAGTCTTTGGTTTAATAGTAACGTTAGTAGTTTGTTTGTGAAATGTTGCGAGATTAATTTTTGTTAGTTTTATATGTGTTGTACGGTCATATGTCTCACTTAAATTAAAAAAAAAAAAAAAACAAGATATTTGATTCGAAGGATAATATTGTGACAACTTTGTGTCATCTTTTTTACTTGGACATTTGATTGAGAGGTTTAAAATTATTAGGGTGATTTATGTTTATGCGTTACATTTCACAGTTTAGATATGTACAAATAGTTACCGACTTATCTTAAATTCATTATATTAATTTATTTGTAGTTATCAACTTAGTCGAATAATTTAATTCCCTATCTTTAACATGAAAGGATAGGATTCTTGTATGAACAATTTGCACTCAACTCGAGATGTTAATATAGTATATAGATTTCTCATTTGGGGTACTATTTTATATAATTAGAGTTTTTTTTTTTTTTTTTATCTTCTCGTCCTTTAAGCAAAAAATTGAACTTTCTCTTTCTCTTTATCTTTAGCTATACTTATTTGGTTCCATTTTCTTAAATTATCAATTATTTGGAAATAAAAGATTCTAAATATAAATGGTACTACCTAGGGTAACTTTGATAATTCAAGGATTCTCAAGATATTAAAACCCAATTTGGCTTAAAAAGTTGAATTCACGAGCACTTGGTATGGCTGAAAGTTGAATATTACCCATGGAGGTGTAAGAAATGGTCAACCACGGAGGTGCATGGTTCACGTGAAGCCCAATGCTGGCGGGAATGCGACAACCAACACCAACCATTCTAGAATTGTGTATCTTACTTTTAATGGAAAGATTTTATCAAGAAAATTTAATATTAATTATGAATTATTGATATAATTATAAAAAATATATTTTTTTAATAATTTATATTTATTAAATATTACTTATAATATTATGTAAAAATTTGAGTCAATAACGTGTGGCACGATCAATTGTTTTCGTGGACAAATTTATACACTGTTTTACCCGATAAAGAATGCAGCCCTCTTCCATTTTGTTTTTTTCGCGCGGCACCATTTCACAATACTTAGGTTTATATTACTACAAAAATTTGCATTTACCTATAAAAGTTTGTTCTCCAGTGAAAAATATTTCCTACTGTCTCAGTACATCAGCTTCCCGTGCTCTTGTGTGCTCGTTGACCTCTTCTTTAAGTCGAACTTATCCATAACACACATCTCCAAACATATGATCGCATTATAATCTTGATAATACTTTTGATGACAAAAGTAAAGTGCTTTCTTACAACATTATTCTAAATTCACTAAAAGAGTTATCCGTTGTTGTAATGCGGGCGGGAGCGAGGGGGCCAACCTTAAAAAAAAAAAAAAAAAAAAAAAATTTAATGGAATTTTTTTAAAAATTAGATTTAGCCCCCTCAATAAATACATAAAAAGTGATAAAAGTTTCAAAAAAATGTGCAGATAGTTTGTTGGTTTGGCACAATTACCATTATATTGATGGTTATTTTTGCACAAACACTTTGATAATTCTAGCACTGGTATATGGATGATAAAAAATAACCCAAAAAGTATAAGTTCTAATGAGATTTGAACTCATAACATCTAATTTAATAACTAACATTTAACCACTAAGCCAAAGCTATTATTTGTTGCATTTAGGCCAGGTTGTTAAATATTTATACTTAAACTGTTTAATTTCTACTATCAACAAGAGAAAATAGTTAAGTATACAATTTAAAATTATTGTAATATTCTCTAATGATGCATTCAAAAACTAATTGATATTTAAAAATATGTTTGAAACGATTATTTTGCTTACCAAATCTTTAAAAACACTGTAACATGATACCATAACCAAATTTTCTTTAATAAAATTGTAAAAAAAAAAATAATTGTACAAATTGAGTGTCTTTTTCTTTTTTTTTGGATAAAAAATTGAGTGTTTTTTTATTAATTCAAAAAAATATTATACTAAAAAAAAAAAATTCAACCACCAAAATTAAATTTTTAGCTCCGTCTCTAAAAGCTGATACTTGTCAATAACCTAGACGTACAATGTACATAGAAAAAGTTATTTTTTTCCCCTTATGTTAACTTTTTTTCCTTTTTTTGACGGTGATCAAATTCTTCACCTCTTTAGTTGTAGATGTACTAAGTATACATGGCAATAGTTTCAGATCCCGAAAGGTGATCTACCCTTCTAGAAATAGTGCTGTTATCGATATAGAAAATGGCGAAAGGGTACGTGCTTCGCGAGCAGCAAAGAGAGCGAGACGTGGCAAGTTGGCGAAGCTCATCAAGCTACGCAGCAAAGCATGAAGAAGGCCACGTGGAAGTACTGATGCGGCTGCGAGAATTGAGACCAACAACCCGACAACGTCTCATCCCTGGTGATCTGTGTCTGTTGCGTTTCAGTCTCCCACTCCTTCGCTGAGATTCAGCAAATTGCAAATAAATTTTCAACCTTTTTCTTTTTCATTTATATTTTAAAAGTTGACCATCGTACCGTATCAGAGTTGTCAATGGTTTCATCACAGATTTTATAATCACTTTTATATATCAATGGACCATTATTTACATATTTTTAAATCTCGAGAGTATAATTACGTTCAAACTTATAATTACTTTCGAATAGATTAAGAGTCTGATTTCAATTACAATAAAAAAGATAATGAAATTTATTGGTATTAATCGGAATAATTTAAAATCTTACACACTGATGATGGAATAATAATGATATAAGACAATTAATTGCATGCATATTCTAACACCTTGAACAACTTGCTAATGAAAATGGTAATAAATCTCAACCCAAATAAAAAAGAAAAATGGTGATTAACCTACTAGGCATATCCTTGGTTCCTTGATGACTTGAAACGTAAGCTTCGCTCCGAAGCGTATTTCTATAAACTAACCAAAAAGTTACAATTTGGGGATATAATAATATAAGAGCATCTAGTGATGCATGCACGTGTATTATTAGTTTGAGTTGTCCACAAAGATTATTGCACCATTATTAATGAAAACAACACATATAGATCCCAGCATTCCTATGTCATTGGATCATAATCCTCGATGGATCTGAACCACCAATATTAATTCTACGAACAGTTTGATATATTAAGACTTTGCAAGACGTAGGTAAGACAACCCACCGGCAAAACAAAGCTGGAAATACAGTAGATTGTGCACTAAGAAGTGGACAATCTATTGAAAATTTATCTAACATAATATCACACTCATTGCACGTCCAGTAAGATTTTGAATGATTCTTATGCCATCTAGTGTTATATATGCATTCTAAGCTGTCCCGGGTGGATCTAAATGTAGGCTTGGTTTTTAACCTCTTTTTTTTTTGGTTAAATCAGCAAATGTGTATTGATCACTGAAATAAAAATAAAAAAGTTTACAAGGCAAAGGTTGGTCGACAGGCCAGACAATGAAATGATCACATGGAACAGCAAGGGCTGGCGCCATTACATGGCAAATATTTTTTAAAAATATCCTCGTAATGGCAAATCCCATATCTTTTAATTTAATAATTTCACAGGTTGGATAAATTTTTCACTATATTATTATGACTTGCTTTTATGTATTAAGACAGACTAGCTTTCTGAAGAAAAGTAGCAAAGCACTCTTTTTGTTTCTCATACAGAAGGCTCAATCTTATACTTTAACTCCAGTTATAGGAATAATCTCTGCACAATTTCTACCGATTCTACAAAATGTTATATATATAATATACTATTAAAATACCTTTATATTTTTTTGTCCGAAAGATGATTGAACTCCCACAGTACCACTAATTTCAATCTCTAATATTATTCAATGTTCGTTTATAAAATATTATAGATCTACCCAATTTGATTAATCATGCATCTTTAAGGGAAAAGCCGCGTGGTCTATGTGCATGATCTGACCACCTTTTGAAGAAGAGGATAAAGTTAGTATCATCCAAGAACGTTCCTGCGAACTTTGACTAACTAAATCACATGCTACGTTGACTTGTACAGCAAGTGGTCAACTTTTCACACAAGGGACCCCTTTTCAAGGCCAAAAAGTTTGTATAATATGTAAGTAAGCAGAGAAAAAGGGCAAATTTGTCATGAATCATTTCATTAAAAAAAACATATGAGGGGCCAACAGGGCCCTTTTTCATTATCATGATCTTTTCCCATTATTTGTCCAATCATACATTAAGAAATTATAGAATGTCAACGGGGATCAAACAAAAAATTCAGTACAAAGAAGACCCGAGAGGTTTGACATTTCCACTCATCTTAGGTGGGGATCAAGCAACAGCTTAAAAAATACGGTAATTATTAATTTTACACCGATAGAATTTAAGGATTGAATGTATCGACCGGAAAAAAAATTCAAGAATTGAATTCACGTTCTCTTTAATAAGCAAGGTTATAAAATTCTTGCTTCCTATTTATAAGATTCGACTAACTATACATTGCGACAGATTAGATTGGATATATTTAAGTCTTGTAAAACCAAAACTTTCTCAGGATCAAACAATTCGAAGCCCATTTGTTGCAGATAATAAAAATTGAGCGGGAGAGACTCAACACAAAGAGGCCCAACCCGTTTTCTGAAAATATCGTTTTACGTTTAAATGGGCCATGTCTACTTCAATGTCACCCAATATTAAATATAAATAAGCCGATGTGAATTTAATTTCATGATTGTTCAGAAATCAGAAGAGCTATGCTAAAAGGAAAATCGCACCAACAAATAAAGATGATCTTGGTCATACTAATCACTTACGAGAGTAATATATATATTAAACAACATGACATTTTCGAAGGACACAATTCTTTTGCAATTGTGGGATTATTATTCATCCCTGGATAAAAATCTTTACTAGTTAGTGAATCAATTTCTACATATATATATAAAAACTACAAGTCTTTCTCTAATATGAAGAGTTTAGAGATTTTGATTCCTTGACGTTAGTAATTGAGTCTTTATATTAGAGTTAGAGAGTGTTTGCTACGCATGACTATTTTATATCTTGAATGTGAGAAGGGATCGAAAGCACTCAATTTTTTTTTTTGTTGGAAGGATTCCTCGGGACATATTATAGCTTTCGAGGCAGTAGCCCTCTTTCAAGTTTTTTTGCACATTTCTTGGCACAAGCCATGGAAATCCCTTAACGGCACACGGCAGACCAAAAGACCAAGAGTATATTCTTGATTAAGGGAGAGTATGTATTAAGGAAAAATGCCATCCCACATAAAAAGTATTGTTTAGGATTTAGATGTTCTCGTAGCGTTATATGTTATATGTTACGAGATCCAAATCCAACTGCTTAGGCTCAAGATTAACTGTACAATTTGAAAGACTAGATAGGACATATCTAGCTCTACAGTTGGCTAGAGCCTGTGAAATACGTGAGCTATAGAGAAGAAAGAAGCCGAAAATTGAAGAGGGAGGAGGTTAGCACCAAAAGCCAAGATAAGATAGCCATTACGGCAGACAATTGGTATCTGTTGCATAACTTTGCACTGCAAAAAGAGCCACCAGATGCTAGCATGACATCTACTACAACTTGCTGTTGAACAAGTTGCTGCTAGTGATAGAAATGACAAGACCTATGCGAAAATGCAATATCTTTGATCACAGAACTAAAACAAGAAAAATTCTTATTTTTGGTTGTGGGTGTGCATGTGAATTCCGCACATGCAGGCTCTCACATGCAACGTGTCATAGCTAGAAACCTAGACGTAAGACCACCGACTGTTAATTAAAACAATTATATCAATCAATCTTATGATAAAATCATATAAGGAACATACCCAATCCCCTATAACAATGATGTACATGATTTCCAGTTGATGAGGCGGACGTTTTTCAACAACAAAGAATGCATCCACAATTGCCAAAGTCAAGCTCCATGGAATCACTAAGCCCATGATTGTTACCAGAAAGCTGCCAAGTAAAAAGAGAAAAGGCATAACATTGATTGACTCCTGTATGTTATTTGCCATAGTTTTTGTCACGCCTTGAGCCAAAAACGTCAATTCCGTAGATGTATTGGTATTCTAAATTTAGGGCGTGACAGATCTCGTGGATAATAATTGATCATAAAATTACATTTACCAAGTTTTAGCCATCTAATGTCTTAAGATTACAACCCTGCTCAACTCAAATTTTGTCGGGAAATATGTTATTTTTAAAGTATTTTTAGATTGAAAAATTAATTTAGTCCCACTGAAAAAAATTATTTATATATAAGTATTTAATTGTATGATTTTAGACGCCACTAAAAAAATTCTGACTCCACCTCTAAAAGTATACCAACATTTTTAAGCCAAAGCACGTACAAGTAACATCAATTTAGAAGCATACCATGATATGACATATAAGCATGCCAAGCAATCAATACTCATAGCCTGTTTAATATTTAAAAAAATTTAATTTTTGGAAAATTATATATATATATATATTTTTTTTTAAAAGAAAACATAGTGTCCAGTATAATTTAGAAAATTCAAAAATCAAGCTTTAATAATTTAAGTCAAGAAGCAGAAGAGCAAGTTGGAATTTTTCTTGCTTTCATAAACCTTTTCTCCAACACCATCAAACACAATTTTCCTTCCACTCACCCATGATCATCATAATTCTACACGCATATATATATAATTTAAGGGTTATTTTGTTTCAGACCCCTTCACTTTTAAGAAAAATGTGACTCAGACTCCAAACCTTTTGAAAAATATGACTTAGACCCCTTCTGTTAAATATTCTGTTAAACTAAAGGGTAAATATGTCAATGAGCATTATTTCCTTTTGGTAAGATTAAGAAATTATTATTAATTGTTTTCTTTTCTTTGTTTAACAAAAAATAAAACCAACAACCATTTTCTCTCTCATCCTTTCTTCTTTTCTCTTTATCTCTCTCATCATCTCTTCTCTCTTTCTCTTTCTTTCTCGTCCTTTCTTCTCTGTTTCCATTCTTCTCCCTGCACACACAAACAACTTGGCATTATAAAATATTTAAATCACAAATTTTATTTGATTTTTTTATGTTCTTTTATTGACCACTGTTACAATCTTACTTATTTGACTTTTTTATATTCTTTTATGTTATGAACAAATGAATAACTAAAAAAGTAACAACAAATATATCAAATATATAATTTCAATTTTAAAACTGCTAATAAAAACACATCTAGTTTTAAATTATAAGAAAATGGCTGTTGGCTTTACTTTTTGTTAAACAAAGAAAAGAAAATAATTAACAATAATTTCTTAATCTTACCAAAAGGAAAAAATGCTCATTGACATATTTACCCTTTACTTTAACAGAATATTTAACAGAAAGGGTCTAAGTCACATTTTTCAAAAAATTTAGGATCTGAGTCACATTTTTTTTTTTAAATGAAGGGATCTGAAGCAAAATAACCCTATAATTTAATAACCCAAAAGCAAAGTTCACAATATACTAATTATAATATGTCCTCAAATTAAGGATAAAGTATGATGAAGAAATATAATATATATAGGTAATTTTTTTCAATACTCATAGTCCTAGCATCTCGTTGGGTTTGGATTTCCTAAACAAACCTTTATATTTCATCTAAAAACTAACTTTAGAGTCCATCAATTTTTTAGAAAAGTAACGCATGTATTCCAAGCTACCCAAAAATCTCCCACCTCATTTGAATCTAAAGTTGATCAAGACTTACTTAAACTCGGGAGACTTATCACGCGCTCGCCAATTGTTTGATAAAATTCCAAAACCAGATTTGAAATCATGGACCATATTGATCACAGCTTATACGAAACAAGGCTACCCAAATGAAGCAATAAAACTCTACACCCAATTGCGAGACAACAACATTAAGCCTGATCAGTTAGCATTTTTAGCAGTGGCCAAGGCTTGTGCTACATTAAGTGATTTAGTTAAGGCCAAAGAGATTCATGAAGATGTGATGAAGTATGGATTTGGATCTAATTTAGTAATTGGCAATGCAGTGATTGATATGTATGGCAAATGCAAGTATTGTGAAGGGGCAAGAAAGGTTTTTAATGAGTTAAGGGTTAAGGATGTAATTTCGTGGACTTCCATGTGTTCATGTTATATTAATTGTGGGCTATTGGGAGAGGGTATTCGGGTTTTCCGTGAGATGGGGTTGAGTGGAGTGAGGCCTAATGAGATGACATTGTCTTCAGTGCTTCCTGCTTGTGCAGAGTTGAAGTGGTTGAATCCGGGTAGGGAGATTCATGGATACATTGTTAAGAATGGAATGGAAGGGAATGTGTTTGTGAGTAGTGCGCTAGTGGATATTTATGCAAGTTGTTCGCAGATCAGGGAAGCAGAGTTGGTGTTTTGCAATGCACCTCAGCGTGATGCTGTGTCGTGGAATGTGATGCTGTCGGCATATTTTTCCAATGGGGAATGTGATAAGGCGCTTGAGATGTTTGATGGGATGAGAAGGAATGGAATCAAGTTGAATTATGATTCGTGGAACGCTGTTATAGGTGGATGTGTCCAGAGTGGGCGAATGGAACAATCTCTTAAGTTATTGGGCCAAATGCAATATTCAGGTTTCAAACCGAATTATATCACAATCACTAGTCTCTTACCTGCTTGTACGCATTTGGAAAGCTTGAAGGGAGGCAAGGAGATTCACGGTTATATGTTTAGGCGTTGGTTTTTGGAGGACATAACAGCTGCTACTGCTCTAGTATTCACGTATGCTAAGTGTGGCGACTTGGAGTTGTCCCTCAAAGTTTTCAGTATGATGCCTGTAAAGGATACCATTGCTTGGAATACAATGATTGTTGCTAGCTCAATGCATGGTAAAGGAGTGCAAGCCTTGGCACTCTTCAATAAAATGGTAAGCTCAGGGGTCAAACCAAACTCTGTTACCTTTACAGGTGTTCTATCTGGTTGCAGCCATTCACGGCTTGTAGATGATGGCCTCTCGATTTTCAATTCGATGAGTACACATTACGGTATTGAACCTGACTCAGAACACTATTCATCCATGGTTGACATCCTAAGTCGTGCCGGTTGTCTAGAAGAGGCTTATCGGTTCATCCTGCAAATGCCGATAGAACCTAGTGCTAGTGCATGGGGAGCTTTGCTTGGTGCCTGTAGGATATATAAGAATGTAGAGTTGGGAAGAATTGCAGCAAACCGACTCTTTGAGATTGAACCAGATAATCCTGGGAACTATGTTCTATTTTCTAACATCCTTGTCACTGCCAAACTATGGGAAGAAGCTTCAGAAGCAAGAAAATCAATGAGAGATCGGGGCATAAGGAAAATGCCTGGTTGTAGTTGGGTTCTGGTGAAAAATAAAGTGCACACTTTCGTTGTTGGTGACAAGCGCAATGTCCAGAGGGATGAAATTTACAGGTTTTTGAAAGAAATGGGAGAAAAGATGAGAGTTGCTGGATATTTACCTGACACAGACTTTGTCCTGCAAGACCTGGATAAAGAGGAGAAGGAGGTCAGTTTGTGCAATCACAGTGAGAAGCTTGCTGTTGCCTTTGGGATTCTTAACCGGAAGGGTGAATCGTCTGTTCGGGTATTCAAAAACTTAAGGATATGTGGTGACTGCCATAATTCCATTAAGTTCACCGCAAAGATTGTTGGAGTGCAAATTATTGTGAGAGATTCATTAAGATTTCACCACTTCAAGGATGACCTATGTTCCTGTGGAGATTTTTGGTGACTCCTGGCTGTAGTTTCATCGGTGAAATATGTTTCTCATATAATAACTCAATTGAATTGAGTGGAAAATCATCAAGTTATTGAGGACACATGATAGAACCAGAAAAAATATTAAGCGTACTCTGTTCATTTTGATGGGTCTGAGGTGGACGGGGTGCCAAGCTCGTTTGTTGCGGCACATGGGCGACCATCTGACACAGCCAACATTACTATTCATGTTTCAAAACACAATGAATTCCAAAAGGTAAACTTTGAGATCTTTCAACTGCTCTTAACTTCTCTATGGCCGTGACCTGATATGATAACTCTATTGTAGATAAATGCGTTCATCCAGAGCGAGCAAGAAGAGAGCAGGAGCTAAATATAACACAAGGGTTGATGCCTTTTGTATCAAATCGTGATTGTGCCAGTTTTAGATTACTGTACGTGGAGTGCTCTGAATATGTATTCTTCCTGCCTACGTTAGAAAGCATGCTCAGCTAACATTGATTTTTAGAGACCTTACCAGTGAATAGCTATTTTTAGTTTGATAAATCTGAAAATATATTGCCTATTAGATATTACTAGTTAAATAAGGGAAGAAAAATTGTAATGAGCATGAATGGTTCTTAGTTATGACTCCAAAATTCCAAATGACTTTGTCACAGCTGCATCTTGATTGAACCATGTTTTCATCAAATTCCTCTATCATGATCACGGCTCAGCGATGCATTATCCTCACTACCATTTTTAAAAGAGACTTGAAACATTATTTTGAAAAAGCATAATAATTTACAAACAAGATAATAGTCTCGGCGTTTCTACAATGCGGTCACAGAAATTTGGAAGCCACCATTTAATTTATGACAAAATCCGGACCAGGGAATCAGTACATTGACACTAAAATACATTATGACTCAAGTTGAGCATACCAAATCCCTTGGATTTTAACATCCTTGGGGGCCTTTGACCCTAGATCAGTATCAGATGGCTGAATACTCTCAAATACTCCAATCAATTCTCCAGTCTCAGGCTTGCTCTTGGTAACACTCAAGGTGATCTTTCCTGATGAGGATGAAACATTTTTGATGTTCTCCTTCGCAAGTTCCTCCTCGTCTCCTCTGCCTCCAGCAGGCAAAGCAACTGCATTGTCATAACCAGTAGATCCACCTCTACCCTTTGGGTCAAGGAAGGATGAACCTCTGTATGATGGCACCAGGAATTCACCACCAAAGTTTTCTGGCTTGCCACTAGCAACAAGCTGTTTGATGGTGAAGAGGAAGGGTACACGTTCCCCACCAGGAAGCTGAACTGTAACAGCAGCATAGTCAATTCCATCCTTCTCCTCAAATTTAACTGTACCATCAGAGTTTACTTCAAACGGTCCTTCAATCTCATCAAGGGTGTAGGTCAAACGAGTCATGAGCTTGGTCTTTTGGAACTCAGGTGGTGCGTTCTTGTTCACACTCTCAGCCTTTACAGTGAAAGATGTTGGCTCCAAACAGAATTTCTTGGCAGTGTATTTTCCGGACTTGAAGGCAAATTTGTCAACACCGCCTTCGATGGTTGGGCACTGGTTGGCTGTTCCAGTTCCCTTTACTTCAAGGTATGTCTTGCTCTGGATCTCATCGAATGTTAGCCTTTTGGGAACTCCTTCAGCATTTGCTCCCTGTGCAACGAGCATAACCCTCATCATTAAATTTTATCATGAATACTACCATTAGAGCGAATGATAGCAGAACTGAAAACATTTGCTGTTGAATATATACTAATATAAACTAGCCAATCTCTAGAACAATGGAAAGGATATTGTATTGTGTCAGGACTATATTTTCTGCTCTTGCGACAATTATTGTGCTCAACGTTTCTTTCTGATTGCTGTAATTGTTTCCCTTGTTTGAAGTGAATGTGCAGTCATTAGTTTACAGTACTATTAGTGATTGTAGAATGATTTTCTTGGTCCTAATGCAGTCATTAGTTTACAGTACTATTAGTGATTGTAGAATGATTTTCTTGGTCGTAAATTTTCAATAGCTAGGGTCGCCAAATGCTCAAAGATAATTTCTTGTATCATCGGTAGCAAATATCTTTATTCTTACCGTTCAGTCTCTTAATCATTACTTTCTTTCTCTCTGCCTCTTATCCAGATTACAGCATGAATTAAAATGAGTTTTCACGTGCATTGCCAAAGACAGAATATTTCAATCGGAAGTACTTCTCTTTCTCCTCAGTAGACATAAAACGAACAAGCATGATCATCATATAACTGATACTATTGCTACAATTCAAAGACAACCCTTTTGATCAATTTGTATGCATGAGAGAAGCCTGTATTTTATATAGAATTGTGACAATCCAGCTCAATGATATTATATATATTTTTTTCTCGATCTCAGAATCCAGAATTTAGATGGTGGCCGTGCAAAGGATTGTAGCATGAAGAAAGATCAAGTAAGGGCGTTCATCATCATCAAAAAATAATTTGGAAGAGTTAACATACCGAGACAAGTAGTGCAGAAGTGGCGAGAGCGAAGCCAGCGGCTTTGGCAGCATCAGTGCACTTCTGAGCCAAGTCCTTAAGATCAGCTTGGAGAGAGCAAGTCACTCTTGCTGAAGCTGGTTCCACGCCGAAGGCCTTGTTAACACTTTGGGCAGATCTCAGCTGTACATTACTTCTGGATGAAACACCAACCTTGGATGGTTGCATAAGGGTAGCAGCTGCTTGTAGTGAGGCTGCCATATTTGCTTTCCTGATTACTCTCTCTGTTCTGCTTACAAAAGTAGTAGTAGGAAGTGATTTGTGTGGAGAGGGTGGACAAATCATGTTGCTGGCATTGCATTGAGTTAGATAAGAGATAGGATAAGGTCTTCTTTCATTGGTTGCTTTGAGTTAGTATCACTTGCTTCATTGCATGACATGTGGCAAACTTGGTAATTAGGATAATGATACCCACTGCGGCTATCTGGCCCTGACATTGATGGACAACCACGAATCTCAAGTCACCCAAATAATGGGACAATAATGATAGAGCAATTGATGCACAAAATTCTCATTTTGTGTAAAATTCAAGAAAAAGTTGGAACGCAGACCTGAAAAATAAAGAAAAATGTTCAATGCCAACAGCTGGCTACAGCAGAAATGTGTATTGAATTTTCAGTTCAAATGCTCAATTAGTGATTATGCCATATTTCCTACTAATTATTATCCTATATGCTGATTTCAAATAAAGATGAGTAAATTTAAGATCACTGGGTGGTAAAACTTGTTTTCAATATGATTGGAGGACATCTAAAAAATTGTTGTTGAAGTCAATTAATTTAGATTTCAATGTTTTCAGAAAATTGCCAACTCCCCGGTTGATTCGGTTGCAAAAATATGGCTAGAAAGTAACCTCCCATGTAATTGGACTACAATCATCCCTTCCCCTTTATTGAATTTACTATGTAGGAATTTACATCGCACTAGAATTGTACTGCAAACATCCTTCTGTTTTACTGTGCATAGATAAAAACAGTATGAATAATGCAAATCAATTGCAGATGGCCCATGCAGGTCTCGAACCTGCGACCTTCGCGTTATTAGCACGACGCTCTAACCAACTGAGCTAATAGGCCGACCATGAATAATTTTATAACACTCAGGCAATTAAGCATTTTTCTTAACAATGAGCTTATTAACCCTTTAGGAACATTTGGTTCACGGATTAATTTTTCATTCCCGGGAATGTGGTTAAAATTGTTCAGTTTGTTAAAAATTATTCCTATGAATATTTCGTCAAATTCCTATGAATGTTATTTTATTATATTTAATTTAGACTCAATATTTTTAAGAATGTTGAGCAATTTTTTAATAATACCTCTAAATCAAAAAAATAAAAATATCAAACAAATTGTAGTAAAAAAATATTTAATCTATTAATACAACAAAAGTAAATTTATTTTAATAATTCATAATTTTTAACTTCACAGTTAAAAATTAGAATATTAAATTAATTATTTTAAAAAAACAAAAATTTTAAATTATTTAATTTTAAAAAATAAAATCTACAATTTAGCATTAAAAATAATGTTGAATATAAAATTCTAATGTAACTTAGAAAAATGATAATTTTTATTTATTTCATTTTTTATTTTTATTGTTATTATTTTATTTATTCCAAATATTTTTATTTTATGTAGTTTTATTTTATTTTATTCTTACTAACTTTATTTTTATTTTATTTTCTTAATTTTTATTTTTCTTGTTATTTTTTTTATTTTTTAAAAATATTTTATTTTGTGTAGTTTTATTTTATTTTTTCTTATTTTATTTTATCATTTACTTTTTTATTTTATTTAATTTTATTTTCTTTTCATTTTTTTAATTTAATTTAATTTTTAAATTATTTTATTTTATCTTATTTTTATTTTATTTATTTTTTAAAATAGGTATTTGGTTCTTTTATTTTTTAAAAAGTTATTTTGGTTGACATAGATAATCAAATCAACACTTTCAACTGACCTCTTATCCTGAGTAGGTCGAAGTAGTGAACCAAATCAAATATTATCTTATAAGTAAAATCAATTATATGAATAATATCGTCAAATACATATAATCAATTCCATCTAACAAAATAAGACTTGATTTTGGTTAATCTAATTTGATTACTTAATTTGTTAATGCATACTTAAAAGGGCATGGATATTATTTAAGCAAAATAACTATTTCTATTTCCTTACAAATTTTATGTTAATAACAACTAATATGATTGATTAGTTTTAAGTTTTAGTTTTGCTAAGCTAATCGCGCTTTAGATACTTGAGATTGGATTTGGATAGTAAATAAAAAAAATTATTGATTTAGTTTAAGAGGGTAAGGTCCATCAATTCTTTATAGAGCCGATCCAAATACATTGAAATTACCCTATACCCGCAAAATTAAATGATAATAGCCATTATTGTTCCAAATTTTCATCTCGATCCAAATGTATCTAAATAATACTCATTATTATTTAAACACCCACTTATAAATACAATATATAATCTTGCTTTTAGAGAATGTATAAACAAATAGTGGTACGCAAAAAACGTGGCTCAAAAGTGCTTGAAAACAATCATAGTTGCCACCTCAATATATAAATGAGGGGTGTCTCAATTAACAAAATAGAGACTTTCTCATCATTGCCACATTCATCAAAAAAACCAATTATAACTTTCCCTAGCTTATTGGAACTTAAAACAAACTAAAATTTAATAAAACGTAATACTCCACTCATCATTACAACTACTGTAACAAAACTAATGCAAAGTTCTCTCTTTTACTTTTACGAAATAAAAACAAAAAACAAAAAACATTTCTTCATGGAAAAAAAATTCAAGTACGCATGGTTAAATCTCACAAAAGTTCTATTAAGCATAAAATTAATAAAAAAATCGTAATAAGTGCATAAGACTCGGTTAACAAGTTTTCAAAAAATGCAGATATATGCAATGTTATCAATATTATATTTATGCCACCAAAGATTTGGTCTGGCGATAAAATTTATTTGCTTGTTTATGAGAGATTGTGAGATTCAATTCTTATTCATATATGTTAGTACGGCTATAGGGCCTCCTTCAAATCAAAAAAATATATTATATTTAAACATAAATTAATTAGATATGTGCAATCTTACCCTTATTCTACACTTTTAAAACACGAACTCAAGACGAAGTATTTAATTAGTGAACACTTGAGTATCGTTCCAAGCACAACTTGTTTAAAAAGAAAAAAAAAAAGATAATGAGAAGAGAAAATCAAGATGGATAATAAAATGGAAGGGGGGTTGGGGGGGGGTGTCCGTTTAACGAAAATCCTCTCAGACAAATGCCTCGATTAACATCAAGATTTTGAAGAATGGATTTCTATCAGACTCGTCATCTTATATTTGTTCATCATCGAGGAAAAAAAGACGAACAAAAAAAAAGCAGAAAAATGGGAAACGAAAATATATTGAGAAAAGAAAAATAATTGATTAATGATTATGAATGAAGAAGGAAGCATAATATACCTTCTGGCACTTTGAGATGGTAGTGAGAGAATGATAGCAGCGGAGATGAAATGGTTGTACTTATAAGTGCAAGTACTGATGCGTACTAGGGTTTTTTGTTTAGGGTTATGATTACAACGAGGTGTGGATCGGTTTGGGCTGAGGAATTTGCGGCGTTGTTCAAATTTGGGCTTTCTTTATTGGTTTTGCAGCCCAGGTACTTGTTTGGTGCAATTTTTGTGAAATAAAAAGGAATTAAAAAGTTGTTCATGGAGATTTGGATTCTCTTGTTGTTACAGAGATTCAATGATAATAAATTATCTAAATTATTTTATCATAACTATATAGATATATTATAATCATTGATAAGAGAATTGAAGTCTGTTTGATACACTCTTGCCCCTGATTTGTCTAATGATTAATGACTAAATCTATTAGTTAGATATGTGAAGTTAATTTAAAGTCCCGTTATTCCTATACAAGATTAGTTTATTAGTGAGTGTTATAGGTTTCAATATTAACTCGGATTAAATGTTTTGGCTTAAGATATTTGAAGTACAATACACTTATTCTCAAACCTATAACACTTGTTTGTGTATTTGAAGTTCTAACATGCGACGTGAGAAATAAACGTTGTCTACTACACTCAGAATCTCAGAGATTATAAGCTGCATTATTGCACACTGTAGGAAATTCCCTCCACGTATCTTTAGTTCTTCATGAGAAGAGAAAAAGAGAAAATCTAGATTGAGTTATGCTTCTAATACGAGCCAGCAAACCACGGAAATTAAGAAAAACAGAAGGAATGCTGATCAAAATCGATCATTAAACCTGTCTCAACTCAGCAGATTCAAAGCATTACACGAAAATGTAATGCAAGTGATGTGCAATATGGCAGTTGACAACCAAAAAATTTCCAAACAAGTTTAGAATAACAGACATGTAGATAAATATTTTCATTCCAATATTTCGTATTTGGATTCTCTCGTTTCATTGATTTAAGCCTATGTTCTAGAAACCAAGTATCGAATTAATTATTTAAATGTTGAATATTTACATCAGAACGGGAATAAATTCACTATAGAATCAATATGGACCTATTTTTCCGAAACCAACAAACACAATGATGTATTTTAGTCACAATCAAATTTCAGCAGTAAACACATCTGTGCCTCAGAAAATTGACCAAAACATCATACTGAAAAGTCAACATTGTTGTGTAGAGTGATTGTTCCATTTTACGGAAACACATTTTCAACAATTAACCAGCCAAGGTCTACTTTAATGATTAACTAACACGAAAAACAGACCCGACTAAAATAGTAGATAAGATTGGTAGTTCATATTGAAAACTATGGCAGTCTGTCTATATAAGACTCTTTTTGTCCGAAATTGAATGTCAGCTTTTACATTTTCTTGGTTAAACGAGCTCTTTTCCTGAGGCAATATTTTTTTTTTATTAACTTCGAGTGAATTTTGGAATTATTTTCAACGTAGTTCCTTTGTTTAATAATATTTCTTTAAAAAAATTAAGTAAATCAATATTGAAAATTACTCCGTTAAAAAATATCAGTTTGAGTTAAAATAAGTCGTCTACCCTACATTCAATTTGGAACAGAAAGAAAAGTATTTTTCTCGCGTTTGACAACAATTTCATCTTGACCAAAAGAGAAAAAAAGATATTGACCAAAAAAAAAAAAAAAAAGAGAAAAAAAGATTAAGTGCCAATCAACTTTCTTTTGGAAAAAAATCACCAACACTTTTTATCTAACATTCCCTTTTTGACAATGAGGACTATGACCATTGATCACCATGATTGCACACCATTTTAGTTGGTAAATGAAGAACTAAAGAAGGGAATCAGTATTACTACAATGAAGAAACACTGTTCCAACGTTGAATCAAGACCATCACAAAACCTAATCCTATCATTATCATTACAAACTATATCAGATTCCATCAGTGTTGTTGACCAACAAATGCAATCAAGCTGTATAAACAGAGTAGACAACATAGTTAAATATACTTAAACAACGAAAATTCTTCTATTAGTACAAATTAATAGATCAAAACGTTATAATTATATATCAATTTGGATTGATTGAAAATTTTCCTTTGATGAGAAAACATATTTACGTGGCAGCAAATGAAGCAACCCATTTGAGAAAAGAAGTGCCAAACCCCAAAGTTACTGAGCTTCTTGGCAGCCATTTTCAGCTCATTAAGGTCCGAACTTATTAAATCTGTCACGTCTTGATTCACCTTCGTTGTCAAATAATCCATTATTACCATTTTTCTTATTTTAGTTTTCCTTGTTCAAAAACGAAAAAGCAACAGTGAATATAGGAAGCAAACACTGTTGAAACTACGAAGTGACATACAAGGACAGTGTGTGAACGTGAAAAGTTGGACATTAATGTGTTAAATGTAATGATGAGTCTATGTTTTTTCTTTTGGTCGTTAAATGTAAAAGAGTAAATGTAATGATGAGTTGAATATGTCTTTGATTGTGGTAAGTGGGCCGCCTTGTTTGTTGTGTGTAATATTTTCCCGAGTCAGATGCTATGTGAAACATTGCGGACCTGCGCGGATCTACACACTTGAGTATTCTTTTTTTTGGGTAAATCTCCTTGGCTTGCCTTAGGCTATCCTTAGTAGAGGTAGCAAAATAAAAAATATATCAAATTTAAAAATTTTTAGAGATTCAAATATTATTTTTGATTTAAATATACATGGGACCCACCACTTTTCACAACTTTTGTTGCAAAATGGGTCTCTAAATTACATTTAGGGTGCTAAATTTAGAGCCCCAAATGTAATTTAGAGACCCATTTTGCCTCAAAAATTGTGAAAAGTGGTGGATCCCATGTATATTTAAATCAAAAATAATATTTGTATCTCTAAAAATTTTCAAATTTAGCATGTTTTTTATTTTACTACCTCTACTAAGGATAACCTTATGGGCAACGTGGGGACATGTGGAGGTTGAAAATGTAGTCACTCTCCTCTTACTTATTGTGGATAAGAAACTTTGACGAAATGTCAGATTAGCGACGGGGATTTCGGACATCGATATTTGGTCAGTTAAATAGACCTTAGCTAAACACAATAAGACCTATGTAGATCCTATTATTATAGAGAATTATTTGTCTTTAACCAGATTTCTTAGCAATAAAAGTATTACGTTTGTCAATGGGTCAGTGTAGGTCGTCCATGAGACCTTCAACAATTAGTGACACTAGGTTGACATGTCATAATAAATTATATAATCAATTCAAAATTAATCGGTACTAGTATTTATTTACTTATATCATAAATATTATATATTAATACACAATAAGTGCGTTTCAGGTGACTTAAAACTTTTCAATTAGGTGCTTGAGCATAAAAAAATTCCAACCACTGAGTGATGTATTGTTCCATCGTAATTATTCTTGTTGTTAACATTTTTTTTTTTTTTTTTGCACACACACGTGCTCGCCCATCCTCAAATTCACACAAGATTTATTATCTAATGAAATAAGATTTAATTTGATTTGATTTTATTTTTTAGTCACTTAATGATATAAAAAGATTATAACTATTAAGAGATAGGGAAAAATGCAGCAGTAGTCCCCATTGTTTATTCAAAAATCAATTTAGTCTCCATTATTTTAAAATGCTTAAAGAGATCCCCAATGTTTGTAAACATGCTCATTGTGGTCCCTACCGTTAAAAATCTAACACAAAATTTATAAAATGACTAAACTACTCTTACTTAAAAATAAAATACCCAAAATATCTCTATCTTCTTCTTTCTCTTCCAACCCCTCAACCCACCACCACAAGCACCACCAACTACCACCACCCCTCCCCCTTGCGCGAACAGCGCCATCCCCCCCTCCCTGTGTATTAGTGTGTGTTTTTTTATGTTTTTATGTGAGTTTGTGTTTGTGGGTGTGTATTAGTGTGTGTTTTGGTGTTAGTGTGTGTTTATGGGTGTGTATTAATGTGTATTTTTTGGTGTTAGTGTGTGTTTCTGAGTGTGTTAGTGTGTGTTTTTTGGTGTTAGTGTGTGTTTGTGGGTGTGTTAATGTGTGTGTATTAATGTGTGTTTTTTGGTGCTTATGTGAGTGTGTGTGTTTGTGAGTGTGTTAGTGTGTGTTTTTTGGTGAGTGCGTGTGTTTGTAGGTGTGTTAGTGTGTATTTTTTGGTATTTTTTTGTGTGATTTTGTGTTTTTTGTGATTTTTCAAATTTACCCTTGAAATACTATTCACATATGTTAAAACTAACCAAAATTTTAACGGTAAGGACCACAATGAGCATATTTACAAACATTGGGGACCTTTTTGAGCATTTTGAAATAATAGGGACTAAACTGACTTTTGAATAAACAATGGAGACTACTGCTGCATTTTTCCCTAAGAGATACTATATACTAATTTCTTTTCATAATGGAGATTGACAGAAAATGAGATTTATTATATGATGATATCTCTGCCAAAATTTGTCAAGCTAGCATGTTTCCATATGCTTATTCCCTGAGCTAGTTTGCTGAAAATCAAATCTTTTGTCAACTTAGTCGAATAATTTTTTTTAGTCTGAACTAAGATTTATAGATTATAAAAAATCAACAAACTTGGTGCAGCAGATTTGATTAAAAAAATAATAATAATTGATAACAAAGGTTTCATGAACTCTTCGGCACACTAAGTCAGACTTTTCAGTATTCATTTTCATATTATATCAGTACAATAGAATCTCTTTAAATTAATATTCGATAAATTAATAATTTTTTTTAATTAATAAAATTGTTCGGTCCCGACTTGGGCCAGTATAAAAGATTGATAAATTCGATAAAATTATAATAATACATTTAAAAAAATTTATTTGTATTTTATTGATCCAAATATTTTATAAATTAATAATTAGTTAAAAAGTACATAATAAATTGACTATGAGGTTTTCTTAAATATGAATCAAGAGTAACTTGTGTTTTGTTGAACTTCAAATCTAGTTGAATCTCATATTTAATTATTTAAAGAGAAAATATTTACATAATCCTACAAGGATTAGAATACAAGATTAGATAAATTACTTACCATTCTAATCCTACAAGAACTTGGATACAAGATTAGAGACACTTTGCTCTAATACTAAATTAAATTTTATCTTTTATTCTTATTACTTATCTTTTTAAATTGGACCGAAAAAATACAAGTCACTTTTTAAAAAAAGACATCATAATCATAATATGTTTACTATAAAACCAAAAAAATTAAAAATATCTCTATAAATTAATATCTCGCTAAATTAATAGAATTTGGTGGTCTCAACGCTATTAATTTAAAGAGATTCTACTGTACTTTTCTAATGAAGCAAAAGGATTATATTTGACAAGTTTTTCTTCCTTTTTTCTAGTACGAAGTGTTGAGAAAAAAATAGATAAATATAATAAATTCTTTTTGTAATAGTTTAAATTTATAAATGAGGTGATAACTTAATATGATAGTAGAGATCAAGTTATTAAAAGGTTTTGCATTCAAGTCTTTTTGTCACCCATTTAGAAACAAAAAAATAAAAATAAAAAATTGTCCACATGCAAGATTGTAAATACGAATTTAACCAACACGTGAAGGGACATATTGAAAATAATGAATAAATATAATATTTCTTTTAGATAAAATTGCTACTTAATAAAAAAAAAATACAATAACTTCAAGTCTTGTTGTCACCCATTCCGTTCACAGTGCATGACTCAAGGCTAACATAGAAGTATTCTTGAAAAAATCTCTATAGGGGTAATGTGGTCCTATCCATGAAAGAAAACTTACTGTATTTCGGAAAAAACTTACTGTACGTGTTCATTCATTCAATTGGCCTTCCTTTTATCTGGAATGAATTTAAGGATTTTGTACATGCAAAATGCATGTCCGAGTTTCATGCTCGCAGTCTTGGTTTTCTTCATATGATGGGGAATCCCCTTGCCGAAACCTTTTGAACTCATTTTAGAGGTACTAAATTTAAAAACGTAATATTAATAAAAAAAATATGTGGTATAAATTAATTATACACGAGATTTATCACACTGACCGAAAAAGAATTAACATTATGATTTTAATTTAAGATGTGAATAATTAATCTCTCATCCATGCTTTAGACGCTCACATTTCATGATGGCATTAATTAGCTTCATGCACGCATTTCATGCTTGCATTCTTTTCGTGTTGGTTCCGCTTTATCCTGTAGTATGGAGTAAAGTTACACATTTTTGTCCTTTTACTTTGTTAAAAGTTACGTGAAGTCCTTGATTTAAAAAGCTAAATGTTTTATTCAATTCAAAATTTCAAATTTTTTTTTTCTCGGTTTCAAATGTATCAATCCAAATGCAACCTTGTCACGTTAAAAATTAGCAACCTTTCGAAGGGTGAGAGAAGAATCAACTTCAATTTAGGCTAGTGTAATGAATTAGAATTCTCTCCAAACTATTGTTTTGTTCTAATATTCTAACACTATATTTTGTTCATTAAAGTATTTTAATTTTAAACTATAAAAAAAATAGAAGAAAAAGCAAAATATTAAATATTTTTAGGTAAATGAATTACTGAAATGTATTAACATATTAGATCAAATCATTAGTTAGGGGAGAATATCTTAATCCTCATGTAACATGCATTTTGTTATTATTATCATTTTTTTTAACGAAAGAGGCAATTCCAATAGAATTTTTTTTATTTATTTAAAAAAAATCTAAATTAATGTACATCACTTAAAATATGTCGTACATTTTAAAAATACCGAAATTTTTCTAACCTAAAACGAGAATAAACCACAATACCAAATGACTAGTGTTGTATCTTATAGTTTTCCTGAAGCTAGATTCTGTACATGTATATTTATGTGGTCGGTGGTCTATTGTTTTCAGAAGCCATGTCATATAACCACCATCTTAATTATTTATGCTTAAAAACAGCATTTGGTGCACTGATATTGGCCAATGGACCATCACCATCTGCTCAGATTTTTGCCTCAAGGGGCACAGATTGCTTGTCCCAGGAAATAAGTGAGTGGGATGTACGATAAATTACTATTTATTAGGAAACATTTATGAAGTTTTGTTGCCTGCAGATCTAGGTTTTGCAAAGCAACATAGTACCTGCAATATTCAAATTATCACAGGACAATGAAGAGACAGAACAAAGTTGATTTACTTTGCCGGCCATCATGAATATAAAAAGTTCCTCATAATACATTTAAGCCCTAGAGAAAAGAACGAAAATCAAAAAGGCAATTATAACATGGGCACTTGCTTCCCATTGCGGGATTGAGGCCATCATGGGCAGATGTACACTTTTGTTTCGGGGTCGATGTTACGTTACCATGATTATAATATTTATTTTAATAGGGCTAATTTTCTTTTTTACACTAAAATGCACTTATTTTTAAAAAAATTAAGATAAATAAACATAAATTTTAAGAAAAAATTGAGCCAGTGGGAATTTTGTAATAATCTCACATCATTACTACACCTTCACAAAGAGTGATTTTTAAGTGTAAGAGGTTCTTCCTCTTAATAGACTAGTCTTTTGCGTTGGACTCTTCATTTAAACTTGAATTGTTACATTCTGAACTTGAGTTATTACATTAGTGTTTTTATTGAGAGTGGACTTCATAGAGGGGAGATTATAGATTAGATTAAGGTATAATAGGTGTCACACTAAATATTGGTAGTTGAGTGCAGCCGCGAGAAAGAAAAGGCTACCATCAAGCCAGTGTTTATAACCTAGCCCGACGTGGGTATCGGCTCTTAAGGGTGTTAAATGTAATAATTCTACATCGGGTTCTCACCCTCACAAAGGGTGATTTTTAAGTACAAGAGATTTTTCCTCTTAATAGACAAGTCTTTTGGATTGGGTTCTCTATTTGAGCTTGAATTGTTACATTCTTGGGTTTAAATTGTTACATTGCTGCTTTCATTGCGAGTAAACTCCATGGAAGGGAGACTATAGGTTAGATTAAGATGTGGTAAGTATCACATTTAATACTGGTAGGCGAGTACAGCCTCCCAAAGGTAAGGGCTCCCGTCGAGCTAGTATCGATAGACTAACCCGACGTGGACGTCGACTCTTAAGAAATGATTTTTAAGTATAAAGAGTTTAAACTCTTCCTTTAGACTTGAGTTGAATAACATTCTTGGGTTTGAGTTTTTACAGATTGCAAAGTAAATTCGTTAATGAAAAAATAGATATGTTCATAATATTGTGAATAATATAACAATTATAAATTATTGATATATTATAATAAAATAATATGAACTATTCGTAATTATAAATTTTTTTTAAAACGTTATAATACGGTAGATAGTGCTACTCATGACATAACCCTGCAAAATGCAACTTCAGAAAAATCTGCATACAGACTCCACTAACAGTTTCGCTTTGTGAACTGGAAAACAATAATGCCCCCTTCCATCACGATCATATAAAAAGTAGCGACCAATTGAAACTAAAATCCAAAACCCTTGCTGAAAATTATAACCATCTACTCCGTATAATAAGACACTTTTGTTTTGTTTAGTCTTTTTCAAATAATCGTACATGGCAATTGGCATGTCATTGACGTTATCTAATAATAACAAATTCACAAATATAAAAGAACAAAATCACAGCTACACAAGTATATTAACTTTAACGTACACACAACCAAACAATCTAAACAAAAAACCAAAAAAAAAAAGCAAAGAAGTGAGTGAAAAAATTGAAACGTCCTATTGCTGACGATGGGTGCGTCGTCCTTTGCGGGACTCAACAACGGTTGGCTCATGCGAGTCACACACTTGGGTTTTAAACTTACACCCAAACTTGCGTGTGAGCGAGCTTCTCCATCCACCACCACTAGATTTCTCTTGTGGGTCCGTTTTATCAATCCTTTCGATTACTTTCTTCATCGTGGAACATTCACGTTCCAACTGATGCACCCGCGTCCGCATGGTGTCCATGTCTAGGCGCAGCACCTGATTCTCTCTCACAGCCGATCTCCACGTGTTACTCCCTGTCCCACCCGCTCCATCATCCACATCGTCCTCCAGACCGCCTTCTACTTCCCCGCCGTCGCGACCTGGCAGCACATCCGCGGCGAGTAGAGTTCCCGCAATGGCTTGCCGAAGTTGTAATTGCTCGAAAAATAGCACTTGCACCACCGCTCGTAGCGGCAACCGCTCATTCTGCGCTGCATGAGTGCACGCTTCCAATGTGAGCTTCTGGCAATCCAAGACGCCACAAATCTTCTCCCTTTCCTCCTCCGATAACCTCGGATGCGCCTATAAAAATAAAATTAAAATTTAATTCATCATAATTAGCATAAATGGTAAAAACACCATGTCACGTAATAATCTAATAATCACTCGATGAAAATTTCTCGTTGTTATTAGCCACGAGAGTTAAGGAGCTACATTCTAATAAATTATTTAAGACTTATTAAATTATTATGATTCAATAGCGGTACATCAAATCGAGAATCATAAAAATTTAATAATCTGCATGTATAAAAACTACATAATCACTACATTTCTATAAATTATAAAAACAAGAATTATTAAACTATTATGTCCTTTTTTGGTGGTCAAATTAAATTATTACGTAGCACAAGTCTACAATACACATATAGACAAAATTGCTAAAATAGTTGACTGAAAAATATGTTTACCTTGAGATAAACATCAACAGCTCTGTAAAGGCCGTCGTCAAAGAGTCTAGCGTGTTCCGGCAAGGCAACGGCGAGCTGGTAAAACTTCTCCGGCTTTAAATTAGCGTCGGAAGCGATCTCCGATAAGTAACCGTCGATTAATTTCCCAACCAGCATCAACGCCGTCGATCTAATGCTACTATTCTCATCCTCACCTTGAAGAAAATAGCCTAAAATCCTCTCCACACATTCCACATCATACAGCGTTTCATTCAAGTAAGAATAACTCGGAATAAGCAGATCATCAAGCGTAGCTTGCTCAAGCTGAGATCCGATTTTCTTCTCCAACGCAGCTCGGCATGATTCGGAAGCATTCAAAATGTAAGCGGTCCGCAGTAATCCGAAGAGAAATCTGGTGCCGGTTGACGCTCTTGAGGTTTTCTGGACCGGAAGGTTAGAAGTGACGAACTCTAGAAGTTCTCGTTGCTCGTGTTCTGAAGGCGTAAA
Organism: Ehretia macrophylla; assembly: GCA_037974665.1. Taxonomy (NCBI): domain Eukaryota; kingdom Viridiplantae; phylum Streptophyta; class Magnoliopsida; order Boraginales; family Ehretiaceae; genus Ehretia; species Ehretia macrophylla. The sequence continues at coordinate 29,813,412 of CM075770.1, forward strand.
AGAGGTAGAGGAAGACGATGATGATGGCTTTCGAGTCGACCTCGAAAGTCCTGGAAAATACTTGTTTGCGTAGTACATCAAGCAGCTTTCGATAATCTCTTGATTTAGATCTCGACTTTTCATCGCGAGAATCAAACGCTTGAACATTTGCAAACTCAACCGCGCGAGGTCTTCAAACCAAGACGAGTCTGAGCTTATTGCACGGAGAGAAGCCGCGCCTCCGTCGTTGTTAACCGGCCAGCCGAATAACGACGGATCGGCAGACGACGCTCTATTGACAATGGCGTCGATGCATCTATCAACAATTTTAAGCGCTTCTGCGAATGGGAGAAGCGTTTTGTCTTCACAAGAGCGTAATGCTTTGATGGATTCTTGGAAGCTTTTAAGCACAGATTGGCTTAAGAAGAGTTCGGTTTTGGAGATGAGGTTGTTTTCGGAATATTCTTCAGTCATTTGGAGATATTCTCCGGCACAGCGGAGAGGAGCGACGTTGGAAGAGGAGAGATCGATTTTGACGCCGTAACAGTACTTAGCGGCTGCCTCGAATGCTTCCGAACCGCCCGGGAAATCCGGGAGCATGATGTGACATTGTTGGTTATCCTCGTCCACCACGTCCTTGTCCTCGTCTTCGTCCTCTTCAATTTCAACAGATGATTTTTGGATTTTAGTGCTGCGAATGCTGGGTTTTGCTTCTAGTTCAGTGATCAGGTCGTGGAGCTTTCGGCTCTTTGACATCAAAGGAAACTGAAAAAACAAAAACAAAAACAAAAAAAAAGAGAAAAAAAAAAAACGTAAACAAATTGAAAGAAAAAACATAAAATGCCTGCTGATTCATTTAAGGAAATGTAGCGACAACATAGAGAAATGATACTTTGTGAAGATGAAACGTCATGTCGTCTACTTCGGTGACCACATCGCTTGGCAGCCCTGTTGTGCAAAACCTGGAAACAAATTTCAGTAAATAAAAACAAAAGATTAGAATAAATAAATCTCTGTGAAGAAATCAGAACTGCTCAGTGAAGCTGAAAAGGGTGTAGCTTGTTGGCTGGCTTACCATGCTTGGCCTTTGGATGTGGGTTTTTCAGACGCCATGTTTGCAGTAAAACAAAAACTGGAAAATAAATGGTTTGCTGTGTGTAGAAACTAAGCCAGATCCATGAGAGGAAAAAGAATGCAATAATGGGTACGGAGGAAAATGAAGTGAACTTGGTGTAGCACAAGTCCACAACAAGAAAGAAAGATGAGATTTTCAGTCTTATGTAATGATATAGGGGCAAAAATCATTTTAGTCTCTGAGGTTTACTCTAAAGACTAAATTAGTCTATCAGGTTTGCAAAAAGACCAAATTGGTCCCTCCAATTAATTTTTATTAGTCAAATATTAATAGTCAAAGGGTTGACTGAGTTAAAAGACCATTATATCCTTAGACAACATATATTATAAAAGAAAATTACGATAAAAGTTTAAATCAGTCTAAAAAAATATAATTCACAACATTTGTGCAGGAAAAAAAAACTAAAACTAAAAAATATCAATTCAAACAAAAACAAATTAAAATCAGTAATATATCATTAAAAAAAGAACAATCATGATTCATTCTCTTTTCTGAGTGGTACATTCGCTGTTAATTATGTCGATAATTATTGTTCATTTTTTAACAATATATTACTGAATTTAATTTGTTTATGTTTGAATTGATATTTTTTAGTTTTAGTTTTTTTTTTCCTGCACAAATGTTGTGAATTATATTTTTTTAGACTGATTTAAACTTTTATCGTAATTTTCTTTTATAATATATGTTGCCTAATGATATAATGGTCTTTTAACTCGGTCAACCCTTTGACTATTTATATTTGACTAATAAAAATTAATTCGAGGCACCAATTTGGTCTTTTTCCAAACCTGAGCGACTAATTTGGTCTTTAGAGTAAACCTCAGAGACTAAAATGATTTTGACCCAATGATATAATGTGTGTTGTGTGTGTGTGTGTGTGTGTTTTTTTCTGTAGGGGAGGGGGTGGTTGTGGCTTATGGGTAGTCTCAAACAGTCAAAGGTGAGAGAGATTTGGAATGGAGAAGAGTGGCAAGCAGGGACAAATGGGGGCTCTTTAAGCAAATATCGAGAAAATAAAAAGTTAAAAAAAAAAGAAAAAAAGAAAAAGTGGGGTAGTGTAGATGATGATGATGATTGTGATGATTATACTAATAAAAATGGCTTTTCTTTTTCAGAAATTTCTTTCTTTCTCTCTTTGCTATGTGTGGAATCAGAGACAGATCAGAATCTTTTTTTTTTTTTTTTTTCTCTTTCCCTTTTATGTTTCTTTCTCTATGTAATGGAATTGTCAATGGGAGTAGAGAAAATGTGACTTTTAAACAATTATAAGTTTTCAATATGACAGTGTGATCATCATCATGATTTATCTGCACACCACTAAGCAAAAATCGTATTGCTTAGTCATCTGTGTTTTACTGCCTTTTTTGGGTCAATAAAGCTTGAATATTTTATAGTGAATTTGGAAAAAGATCATCAATTAGTATGTCAATTATGTCTAATCTGCATGATTGATAAGTAAATGTTACTGATAAAGAATTCAAAAGAAAAAAGATCAAGTACGTTTTATTTAATATAGAGTCAATATCAAAATTAATTAATAAGTATTCGATAAAACGTAAACTCCTGTTTATTTCTATCTAATATAACTAGTGATTACGGAAGGATCAAGTTAATGAAACAATTATCTAAACATTGTGGCGAATCATAATTTGTAAGTACATTTCATACGTTAGTCTACTAAGTAGAGTAGGTAGAAATTACTGGTCCAGATGTCTATGTAATAGTGCTCACCCCTACCCACAAAATGGGTGCCTGCCGTGGAAGCGATTGCAAAAAATAAACAACATAACCAAGTATGTTGTTGCAGCTTGGACACTTGAAACTAGCTTGTACTATATGATCATCAAGGAGGCATTTACCTGTCGAGATAGCCTTTTGTTTTCTTGCAAGAATTTAAACGCCCCAAGTTCACACAAATGCAGTACCATATAGGTAACTCTAAAGGATTAGTCTATTGATAGAGTATATGAGACGTGAACGAGAATTTACTCATATTTCTAGTTCGAAACTTTTATAAAATTTATTTTCTTAGAGCAATTCGGATAAGTATTGTATCTGACTAACTTTATCATGCCTCCTCTAGGCAAATAATCTATTGTTTCAATGCGCTTCATGTCGCGGTCATGATTACCCTTTGATTTATTATGTTATCTTTCTTCATTAAAAGCATAAATATCGAATTCATTAGAGAAGGGTTAGAGACAAATGATTAGAGATAATAAGAACATAATGGCATCCATACGTATATGGTCCCATATATATTAAGCCCATCTAAGCTGGGGCCAGTTATTATGAGGGAAAAAATTAACTTATACGCCATGAAAAGAGGCCCATATTTTTCCAGCTATACCCCGATATCATCAGCCACCAGTTACCACCACCATTAGGCTCTTTGCTGAAAATTTTCTTTGAATTCTCTCGCAGACACCATGACCCACATAAATGTTCAACAATGGTGGCAGTGGAATTGAATCAAAAAAAATTTGAATTTGATCTTGTATGAAACCAATAGCACATCCTTACCTCGCCATTAATGGCAACATATCTACCCCTTTGTGCCCTTTGTGCTTCATTCCATTAATTTCCATATTAATGAGTTGACAGGAGGTAGGTCTGTATTAAATTCGAGGAGTTTTTGGATTTAGAAGTAAAGGCGCACTTTAATTAATGGTTATGATGCTACAAAACGAACAAAATCTTGTCGCACTAAATAAGATTATCTATATAGATATCGAGATGTTACTCATTTTTGTTGAGAGTTATCTTTTTAATGAACTAAATGCACATGAAATCTCATTCAAGTGTTTACATTCAAATCATATTAAATCTTTCTCTACATCTCTTACAGTGTACTACATTCATATTTTCGCACCTTCTAAGAAATATTTCATGAGTTATTATAATATTTGGAATGCCAATTATCAGGGGCATATCTAGACTTATAATTATCACGTGCAATCGCTATTTATCTTACAAGTCACAAGATACAAGATACTTCCAATTTGTTAAAATATTTAACACTCACAACTCTACTACTTTTTGTCTTCACAACCATTTAACTTTTATTGATAAAACATCTTACATCCATGATCCCTCCACACCATTAACATACTAGCAACTACTCCTTAACCCCACTTGCTGTAAACAAAACCTTATACGAACCTAAACAACTTTAGTATAAACAGAAACCAGGAATAAAGATTCGACTAGATTAATTAGGGTCTCCTTTACCATGCATGTTCGTGTTTCCTTAACTACTCCTTGAACAAATTGCTTGATTTTTGTGCAGTGTGGATGAATGAGAGGGGCAATTTATATGGGCCTCATTGGATAGCAACGGTAAAAACCCTAAAAGGAGCTGTCCTCTTATCAAAGGACAATGAAATGCCATTTGGTCTTAATTTTAATACGTACTGTTCTTTTAACCCTGCTTTTTTTTTTTGGGTTAACCTAAGACAAATCTTCACTTTAATCATCTCATAATACATAGATTGAATTAGACATCACCTGAGGGTATTGAACTTAACGATACTGAATCTGAGAATATAGCGACTTGACTCAAAATATATACCAGTTCAATTAAGAATATGATATCCAATGACAGTTAGAAAGACTCGATCCTGCATCTACAATTATTCACCTTCTCTCACTTACTACTAGGGCGATCCCTTTGGGATCTCTTTTAACCACTTGACATAGTACAATGTTTAGGAGCTCTAATCACGGCCATGATCATGTTCAATTATCTTTCTTCACAAATATGCGTGCATGTGTGATAAATATGGACAATTAATAAATAATTATGAGCTTTAACAGTGCGTTTGGAAAGAAGAGAGCACAAAGATCATGACAAAATGAGCCAAAAAGAGCACAAGGCCCGTCAGTAATGCCAAGTGTTAAAGTAATTAGGCACCCTGCACAAGGGAAAAAGCAGATTCTATTTTTCAATTATTATTTACACACACTTGAACTTGGAAAACAGTGTTCTTCATTGCATATTGACCTTGGATTTCAATGACGATAACATATGGAATAATTAGAAGCAAGATCAACCCAATATGTTTGTCTTGGTGTTATTCATTCTCTCGATAATTATTACTGTCTTGATTGAACGCATCCCAAGCATCTTTAAGCTTTGGTTTTCTCTGCAACACAAAAGAAAATAGGAAGAGGAATGATTAGATTAGTGAAATATTTTACATTCTTATTAGGAGTAAAATTATGTATTTGTGTTTTGAGTTCCACTTTTATTATTATTAGTTTCAAATTCGGAAAAAAAGGAGAGTATCATTAAGTGATCAAGAGCCAAACATAGATGTAGTAGGATTATTCTAATGGATGTGAGACATAATAATAAGAAGATGATTCTCAACAAGAATAAGTAATATCATTAAATTTATAGATTCGATCACATCTAGTGAAATAAAAATTTAATTCTAAAATCCTATAGGACAGTTGGTTAATTCACCATCTTTGACGTATACAAAGTATGCTAATTTAAGTTAATTAGTTTATGTGATCATTCTGAATGATCTTTTAGTTATTGTGTCACATTGCTGTCATGATATGTTACAAAATTTGGACTATCTCATGCTTTTAGGTTTTGAATTTGACACTCATCGATGGTATGAAAGTTCTCCAAGCCTACGATAGTAATGATAATGAAAGGTATAAATTGACGTGAGATATAGAGTAGCTAGCTACTATGTTAGTTGGGTTTTTAACAAATTTATGGCATTAGAAAGTAATGCAAGAAAAGAAATCTGATACCACATATTAATGATCGGGGGAAGGAAAAAAAAAATTTGCTTTAAATGATTTTAATACGTTGCCTACAACTAGTGCCTAGCATATTGTATACTTTGCTATGGTAATCATAGCATTGAAGTTGTTGGAAATATAAAACTAACATTAAGATATTTTTGTAGATCCTCAACTCAATAATTAAAATCACATAATTTTTATTTTTGTGATTTTTTTTGTTGGGTACGAATAATTTATTGGTCTAAAAGACGTGAATGGTTAGAGAAGGGTGTAGAGACCATTGATGATGGTGCTTTGTGTGGAGGAGGGCAAGTCTCTTAATTTGATTAGGATTCCATCCCTCGCCCTACAAAGGCAATGGGGGTTATTTATAGGGATTTTCTAATTTGTAACTCTAGTTAGACTTATTATTGTATGGGTTCGGATTTACTCACACCCGGTCTACTATCTAAAAATAAGACCTAGTCTGTGGCCAGATTTTAACTACTACAAACGTTAATTGTATATAATCAACTAAGAAAATACGACATCTAATGATAAAAGACTTAATTCGATTTAGTTTCGTATACCTGGAATGCTTGTATTTGATGTTTCTTGTTTCTGTTCTCCCGTGACTTCAGATGGAATAACTACCCCAGGCCAAGAACGGCACATGCAATGCTTCCCCTTATCTATGTTAGTATAGAGGGTGGTCAAGTGCTTACCACAACCACCCCATGAATACTTCCCACATTGCTTGCAATCCACCCTAAAGCACATTTTTTCTGGGTATCTTTACTTCCAAGATTGGTGTATTATCTGATGTCACATTTCTTATAACCTTTTAGGGATTTATATATATATATATATATATAGGCCATTGGCTTTAATGGTATGATCTATCACAACTTATTGTGCATGTGACACCTACAAGAACTTAGTATCGAATCTATCGCTTTGCATAGAAATTCACCTATTATTCTTCTATGGAGCCATTAACAACTATATATTATCCAAAACAAGTAGGTCATATGGTTAGCCTATGGCATCTTTTTTCTTGGCAAATATCGACCTACCATGTTGGTTGGAAGTGTGGTTCTGTTCTTTTCCTGTTGTTTGTTTATGGGAACATCCGTCAAAAGAAAACCATGTGGATGAAAAAGAGATTAAATACCCAACATGAATTAAATTAACAAAATTATCAGATTTACATATGAGACTTGCTCACATCTCAAATTCAATTTAATGAGAAAATTAATTTTTTACATCTTATGCCTGACTAATTTGAATTATAGTGCAAGCTTGAAACTTTTTCAGAAAAAAGTTCCCGCCATCAAGTATATATATATACACACATTCAGGCAAGACAACAAAAGTACCTATGAGTCACTTGAACATTACACGAAACTTTGTGGGTGATGAAAGTGATACAGCGTTAATGTTTTAAATAGGAGTATAAAGGACATGAGAATTGTCTCATTTATAGTATCTTCAATGCATGGAGAGGAGGGCAGGTGCTTAGCAATTGTAATGTTCTATGTTAGGGATCTACGCCCTGCTCAAAGCAATCCCTCTTCGCCTGATTCTGGGCCAGATTTAGAATTATAATACATGGAAACGCTTAAAAACGTTAGCCGAATCATCCAGTTAAAATGTGAGTTAGATCCCACACATAAATGTTTTTTAGACTTTTCTCATAATACATTCCTGTTTCCCATTATCCAAACAAGAAATAAATTTAGCAGTATAGATTTTGCTATCAATCAACTAATTACCGACAATATCTGCTAGTTATATGGCTAGCTTAAGTAGATAAAATCAAAACAGATTTAACCAACTCAGAACAGAAACTTACTAGTGATTTGGTGGGGGTTAAATAATCAACATCGAGGTCTTTTAGTAACATTTTAAAGAATTTTGTGGGATCATTACAGGCTGCAATGCTTACAATCCCACACTTGAATCTACCCCTACTAGTCGAAAGGAGTTACGGAACATAAAACAGTTGAGCAACAATGTTGGCTCAGTATATGCTCTCTACTGGAAAGGAACATTTTGTCTCCAACTATGAAATAACAATCTTAATACGGCAGAATGATTGTATAGTTATCTTTCTTGCTTCCTTAGAAGTGATCCTCATGTTGCTTGATACAATATTTATTTGTCAACTCAAAAAACAAGCGAAAAGCTCTAATCTATCAAGAAATTTGAGATTGCTTTCTTCTATAACTCAAGTTAGCCAACAGAGTATGTTTTTCATTCAAAAACTTTCTGGGGATAACATCTACCTATCTGTATAAAACAGCAGCAGATATACCTAACATAAGTCAAGAATGTAAAGTTTACGACATCATATATAGATACTGTTGATGCAAGAACATTGTAAGTACCTCTTTCTAATTCACACTTCGTAATGATAGAAAATTTTTATATACATCCAGTATCAACAACATGATATGAATGTGTAAGCGTGTGTTTATGCGTGTGTATAGTATGTATATATGTATGATCATCGATCTGCATTACCCAATAAACTGTTCGATGAAGGAGAGCTTTGTTCACTCAACCAAGGATCCTGCACAGAAACAGGGGAACTTTCCTTTAATTCCTCCATTGTAGGCAAGGAATCTCCAGCCTTATTGGAAACAATTGATCTCCTACTTCCTACTCCTGCCTTCTTACTTATCGAACTACTTAGTGAGATCTCGCTTGCAATATATGGAGATGAACAAGTGGATGCCACGGATGATGATAGACTTATGTTCTCCTCCAATGGAGCCCAACCGCTGAGCCTTATTTGTTCTAGCTCATCTGCTACTTCCATCATAGAAGGTCTCATGTCCCTGTGAAAGGCGAGGCATCTGAAAGCCAGTTCAGCTACTCTGTGAACTGATGAAAGTGTCCAGGCATCCCTGTGTGGTTCAAGAAATGGATCTATTATCTCGTCTACACGTCCCTTCCCTATCCTGTCAATTGCAAGTGCAGCTAAATTGATCTCGCTATGAGGCCGTGAAAAATCAACCACTTTCAATGCTGTAATGATCTCTACAAGAACTACTCCGAAGCTGTAGACATCACTTTTATCAGAAAGATGATAGTTCTGGTGGTACTGTGGATCAACATAGCCCGGAGTGCCCTGTGGTGCTGTTGAAATGTGAGAATCGTCCATCATTCCAAACCTTGAAAGACCAAAATCCGCTACTTTTGTGTTGAAGTTTTGATCCAAAAGTATATTACTAGATTTAATATCTCTGTGGTATATTGGTGGATTCGTTGCTGTATGAAGGTGAGCAATTGCACGAGCAGTTTCAGCAGCAATGGTCAAACGAATGGTCCAAGGAAGTCCCGCACCCCTCTCTCTTTGGAGATGCTGAGATAAAGTTCCATTAGGCATGAACTCATACACGAGGATCTGTTCACCATTCTCTAGGCTCCAACCTAAGAGGCGGACTAGATTTTGATGGCTCACAGAGGACAGAAGCTTGATCTCATTCATCACTTGTTGGACGCTTTCAGGATCATGATGTCTTATCTTTTTTACCGCAACCCACTCATCATTGTGGAGCTTTCCTGCATAAACTGTACCGTAGGCTCCTGTTCCCAGCCTTTTATTTGGTGAGAAGCCATTTGTGGCTCTCTCAATTTCTTTGTAAGGAATGAAAGGTACACTGGAGCTGCCCGCAGCTTCACTGAGAAGGTGCTTTGCGCTCATTTGTTTCTTCAAGCATCTTGATCGTCTGTGGATGCAGTAGCAAATAGAACCCACGGCAGCCACCAAAACAGCTCCAGCAATAATCCCTAGATATAGCAACTGACAGCTATCAAATTTCATTGCTAACACTGCAGGTTGCAGTACAACAGTGACTACATATGTGGCCCAAAACATTGTTATGAATATATATTATGAAAAACTGTTCAAGAACAAATTAGGTCATTTTATTTACAAAAGCAGGCCGTGACAAAACCGGCTAAATCTTAACGAAAAACAAATGGCTCTTGATCAAATACTAGCTGCGACTCTTCTTCAGTTAACCTATAGCAGTTCTGAGGAAAGGGAGAACATCATTCTGTTTTTGCTTCTGATGACTGAGTAAATTATTTGCTGGTCTCAGTTGAGCACATCAAGCTAAAAAGTACTGAAAGCACTTTGACAGATTAAAAATGTTTGCAGAATTACCAAAACTTAAATGAAGGGAGATGTTAACTTGTTGAGTGTCCTATAACGTTAAATGTTAGAAACCCAAATGGCTGCCAGCAAAAAAAAAAGACAAAACGGGATTGGATTTCCACTTATTAGGAGTATCCCTTGGCTTCTTATCTCATCCAAGGCAGAAAATAATGTGATCTACGAATAGAAAAAGTCTTCTCCCACGGGAACAAGTTTAGTTGATATGTTAGAGCTACATTAAATGAAGCGTTCTACAGAAAAAAGAAACAGGTGAACTACTGGATAAAGGAAAGGAAGTTCGAAGTATATAAGCATCTGATGCATGAAGCGAAAATAAACTTGAACTTTGGTTGGAGTCTCAAATTACACGAGCACTGGCACTGCAGAAAAGTAAAGAAAGGCGAATTACCTCCAATCAGAACACCTGCTCTGGTGGTTCTGCCACATCGACCAGACAAATAGTTCGGAGCGCTGCAATCATCTGGTAACAAAGAAAGGTCAGCAAGTAAAGAAAATAAAGATATCCAGAGATAAATCTATGAAGGAGTTAAATTAGAAGGCCAAACATTTACAAGTAGTGTTATGTTTCAGGACAGAGTCTACTGATACACGACGAAATGGCATTTGCGCGTAAAATCAAAATATGAACAAGATAATGCAATTAAACTGAGAAGATAGAGTATGCAGTTACATATTCCTAGGATTTACATGGGAAGTTTACACGTAAATTGTTATGAATGAATTTTATCAAACAGGAATATCAATTTCAGTTAAATTGTTGTCGTCAAAGACTTAATAGTAGCTCTACTCAGCAACAGAAAATTTCCGCTTTCAAGGACTTCTAACTCCAAAATAATTAGTCTTCCATCACTTGAATGCTACATCTTCTTCATCTGAAGCAACGGATATATTATTAACATACTTGGAATTTCAAATAGCCTTGCAAATGCTGCTGACAATATCCTTTCAATTATTTCAGCAACTTTATTCACACGGTCTTTTTTTCTTTTGTCAGAAATTTGTTGGTATCCGAGTTTCTTTGTTTGACTAATTCAACGGGATTTTAAAGTTAACAGTTGAATAAACTTCCAGTTCCCGATTATTCACAGGGTTATATTTGGCTCGTCCCGTATAAGATTAGCTGCAGTATGTGAATTGAATATTTGAAAATAAAAGAGGACCATTCAATGCCTCAGATGACCTAAAGCTCATGTGAGAGCTAGCATTAAACTGAGAAGATTGTTCTTGGATTCCAAGACTTTTCTTTTCTCTGACTTTTCCTCATTCAAGCCTTAACCTTTCAACAAGCATGTGACCTTTCCCATCAGCCTATTAAATAATTCATTTCAATTACAAGAGCTTTTGACTTTTGAGTTATCAATCAAGCAAGTTTCCTGCTGAGATAAGAGCTGATGAATCTTGTGGGAAATTGAAGTCTGCCCACTTGAAGGAATAACTCCTGCAATATAACTTTAATATTTTTCTGTTGAGCCAAAATTGACCATAAAATTGGATTTCGATCTCCCTCCTAACGTTATAATAGTAGTGAACAACGGATATGGATCAGAAAAAACTGAGTACCATACTTAGCAAAAAAAAAAAACTGAGTACCATGTCCGTGGATAAATATATTCCTCGACCATTCTTCGTTGAAGCAAATTTCCAGAAGAAACTAAGAAGTCCAACAAGTTGTGCCAAAGTACCAATACATACCATTTACAGCAGTTAAAATAAAAAATAAAAAAATAGAAATAATTAAAATGTTTAACCCATGTTAAGTTATTATAAACTAAGTATATATCTTTTATTAAAAAAAACGCAGCACGATATACTCAATAAATATTAAATTGACTAGGTTGCTCATTCAGTATAAGCAACTACTCCAACCCTCTACACAAAAATGACCTAGCAGACAGATGCGGTTTGTTCCCACTGGTCAAACCATATACAGAGACATAAAAAGATTAATTTATTCTTAATATCAACACTTGTTATTCCAGAGTGAATGTCAAAAAAAAAAAAAAAAAAAGTAGAATAAAACACACACACACAAATAAGAAAAAACGAAAAAAAAAAAACAAAGATAAAATCAGTTAAGCTGACCTTTCCAGCAACCAGCACCGGCGGGGAAGCCATCTCCGATGAACCCTTCTTTACAGCGGCAACGATACCCGTCTCCACTAGCATTAGGAATAGTAATATTTGTACAAACCGCGTTGACGTCATCACAATTACTGCAATTCCCCGTCAACCACCACCCTAGCTCCACCGTCAGAAACTCCAGAGCCACCGATGAATTACTCCTATTCGACACATATCTATCCGCATCAACCACAATCGAGGAAAGCAAAACACTGCAATTATTCCTCACCCTTTCAAAATCCAAAAACTTATCATCATCATCATCATCTGAAAAGCAAGTAACGTTATCAGAACGTGATGAGATCATATGATCGCACCCATCTAAACCCAATCTATCCTTCAGAAAGCTGGTTGGTATCATGCAGCTACTAGGCGGAGATGTGCAGTTGTGTAAAAGTAGACTGTTTCTTGAAGTCACTGCAAAATTATTACTGTAAAACTTTTCCATGTCATGCAAACTACGATCACATTTAGCCGGAAGATTAACTAATATATGATCAGATGTCACTTTCTTGATGGTATATGCTCCGATCATCATGTGTCCATTACTGCAGTTCAGCTGTATTTTGCAGCCATTGGAGAATCCAAATGGATACGAAACGTTAACATTTCCACAACTTCGAACACATGTTGCTTTTACACTAGACGATGCCTGATCAGTTGATATAGCTATGAAGATTGACAACAAAAGTGTGACACACACGTCCTGGAAAATCATCTTCTTTTACTTAAGCTGGAATAGCATAGAGAGTTGACAGATATGCGAAAATACAACCAAGAGTTCGGTTGAATGATCGGGTTTGTTTTAAGTTCGAATCACGATTCCTGTTATAAAAATGAAAAGATATATCAGAAGGCTGACTAGAGGAAGATATTGAAGCAGGGTGTTAAAGTTGTGCAGTTGATGTTGTTGGGGAGGTCATTTTGATCAATAAATGCATTACCATAGATGAAAGCACCATGGCCTGGGACATGTATTAGTGTGTGTTGTGCGTGAAGTGGAATTGTGGTAGCAGTAATTGCTATATGTGATTTGGCAATTAAGTGGTGCAGATTTGAAAGCTGGGATGGGTTTTATGAGGCTCCAACGGTCTTCTATGTGGCTGCAAATATGGATTGATCGATCGGACAGTGTGTGGTCAGAAGAAAACCGGGGCTGTGAAATTCCGGGGAAAAAAGGTTGCTTTGTTTCACGCCTCTGCAACCCGATTCGCACTTGTACTACTTGTTTATGTTTTCCTGTAAATTGACTTTTCTGCTCTTATACTTTCATATCATTATCATATTATATATATGGTTAACGAGGTCGGTCAAGACCGAGATATAAATCCAGAAACTATATTTTTTTTTTCTTTCATGTAACAGAAACAATTATTTAGAATCACGGTTTTATCTCACAATAAATCTAATAATATTAAATAGAGTAATTTAAAATTTTATATACGAGAATTAAAAATTTTGATTTACACATATAGGATATTCAAGTTTTTTAACATCCCTTACAGGTGCGACCCGTAATTGATTTTTTGTAAATGCAATAACGTGGTATAAGAAGCAATAAATTCAGAAGAATTTTATGCCAAAATCAAGCGTGATGCAATGGTATGGTAAAAGAATTAGCTAATTTAAAAGAATTATATATCATTATCAAGCGCAAGAATAAGTCAAAAATGAATAAATAACATTGTACTAAATTTCAACGTTAATACCATTTTAAAAATCATGAGATTCATCCTTAAACTATACTTGTGTCTTAGATTTAATTTTTCTTACAAAATGGATGGGTACCAATTGAATTACATACCCGCACCATCTGTCATTATATGTGAATCTTTCTATAACAATTAGTGAATATACTTCTAATTTGTATGAATTCTTTCCAATTATACATGTACGTTTGTAGAAATCATCGCTTCGATCTATAAAAATACAAACTTGACAAAAAAAAAAAAGATCTATAAAAATATAAAAACAATTCAAATATTTTTATTTTTCCTTTTTCTGTCTTTTGGCTTCCACAATTTTTTTTTTTTTTTTTTGTCGATTTCACATTTGTAAGAAACAGTTTATTTGAGACATGCATCATCCTAAAAACTTGGGAATTTGACAAATCGAAGAGATAATATAAACTCAAACATAGTCTCATCAATATATGCGAGCGATAATATAAAAAGATTGATATGAAAGGAGCAATAATAGAATCATTTGACTAAGTCCAACTCAACGTGTTAAATAGGAACCCACACCAGCGTGCAATTTGGTCGAGGCTTTGATAAAGTTCATAGTGGGGTCACTTTGCACGTGGTCTGGGCCCCAACAAAATTTCGTATGCCTAGTTGCCTACCATTGGGCAGTAGCGTATAAGACTTTGAAATCTTGTATATTTTTTTTATGGGTATGAGAGATTGTAATATTAATTTTTATAAATTATATATTTTAATATAAATTGTAATAAAAACAAGTTGATTAGAACTAATATTATGACAAAAAGGAAAATAGTAGTTGCATTTGTGCAAATTAACCTTATTCGGACAATCAACTTCCAAAACCCTTTTTAATAGATTTGCAAGCATATCTAGATATACTAGCGTTATTATTGAATCAGATGCAAAGATGTTGATAGAGGGTTGTATCAACCCTCTTCTCATATTGACAATAAAGTCTAATATCAGGAATATTTATTTTTTAATTTGTGAAAAATAATTTACGAATTAGATAGCAAAAGCGATAACAAAAGACACATTTTACCTTATAATTGGATTCCTGATGTACCCTTTTCATTTAGACTTTGCTTTGCCGACTTGTCATTGTAATTTACCAGGGTTATTTTTAATAAAAGCAACAGATCATACGTGTACTAAAGACAAGGATTTGGATTAAATATAATGCTCCAGAAATATATATATATTACACCATGCAATATTTCAAAAGTCATTATAATTTATAATCTCTTGGTCGTCTGCTGGGAAGGAAAACTTCAATTTTGATGCTTCTATGGAATTTCATATTATATTGAATATTATCTGTAGCATTTAAATTATGTGATGTTCTTTACAAGTTTAATATCATTGTTTGTCTTGAATAAATTCTTATGTTGACTCATGAGCTCCATCTACTATCTTCCAAAAATAAAAATAAATCAAATATCACTGTATCATTTCCTTTTCTTTGACTGCTATACTATTTCTTACGCAATTTCCTGACCATTCAATTCCTTTAATTTTTTATCATGAATTCTACAGCAGAGATAATAATAACAATTTATAGTTTTATCACCATTAAATTAAACAATTAATATTTCAAATCTCTTTTATAATATCACGATGAAACAAGCGTTATAAGGAGATCCAAATCATTGAATTCTTGAAGCGCATCATTGTTAAATTGTTATTAATTAAAAGGAAATACTAATGGAACGGGTAATTAAAACATATATATATATATTAATAAATGAATACGAGGAAAATAAGCTCGTTTTAGGATAACTCCTTTGAAAATTATGTGTGAAGATGCACACTCTTGACCGGGATCTAGCAAAGCTTGTTATCTTCGTATTGACCTATGACTTTTCTACTGCGTCGCGATAAGAACATGCATAGGGTGAAAACCACATTTCAGTTGTGGAATTCGTGACCTCCCACTTGATATCATTATGTCTTCATCCCTGATGTGGTCGACACAAGACTTTCTCTCGGAGACAAATTCTTCCAACATCATATAGATGAGTCTGCAATAGAGTCGGGTGAAATAATTAAATAATAACATTTTATAATAAAAAAAATTTGAGTTTAAATTATAATTTTGATCCTTATTATAATACAAAAAAATAAAAAAAATAAAAAAAGTGACATATAACATTGTTTTGGTAATAGATAAGTCTATTTTCAGCCTACCTAAAAATGAGACGATTATTATGCGTCAAAATAGTTGCAGATTTGCAGTGTGATTAATTAAGTACCGGGTGTCTTGACAGGTGCATGAAAAAATATAATGTCAACACCAGCAAGGTCTAGGAATTTTACGATTAATCTGGTTTAAAGTTTAAACACTTGGATTAATGGAACCTGGCCTCCACTAATTAGCTTTTGGCCTAACTGAGTAAGAAGAAAAACTAAAATTCAATTTTAACGATTAGAGAAATTGAAAAGTTGTCTTAAAGTTGGTGGATTAATTGAATAATGATCGTTGTTATAGCAAATTTTGAATTTGAATTTATATTTTCGAACACTAACATTATATGATTCTTGACGAACTTAAATTATACGTTGAGACGCGTTATGCTTTACGAAATTTGTAACTAATTTATTGTAAATATAATATGTTCCTTTCTAGGATTAGTGTTTCGTCATTAAATAATTTTGTCAATAAAATATGTGTGTCAATTGACCAAAAAATTATTTTTAACAAAATAATAAATAAATAAATAAATCACACCCCCAACCCTGGCAGAACCCACCCTGTACCCCCTAACCCCGTCGGACCCCTACCCTACCCCAAAACTTGTCAGGCCTCCCATTCCACCCCCAAAAACCATCGGATCCCTCCACCCCACCCCTCAAACCCCTGACCCCGTCAAACTCCTCCCACCCCACCTTCGCAACCCCGGTGGACTCTCCACCCCACCCCCAAACCCTATCAGATGTATGTTATGTATATGTATTATATATACATTGATTGGAGGTCACCATTCAACTCACCAGAGAGAGAGGAACTGGATGATGTCGGAGTCACGTCTCCATCGCTTGAATAGGTGTCGAAGAAGGAAGAAAGACCATGGAACTTGGAGTGGCAGTTGGACGGGTTGTCGTCTTCAGATTGAAGCATTGAAGGCGCGGTTAAGGTCGTCGGAGCAAGGAGAGTCCATTGTTATATATGTGTGTATGTGTGTATATATATATATATATATATGATAGGGGTAGATCTCGAGCCCTAGAAAGATCCGGCCTACGGAGCTGGGGTAGCCACGCCAATGTTCGGACTTGGGCTCACAAGGAGGTTTGGGCAGCAGACGAAAAGATCCAGCCCACGGAGCTGGGAGCCCTACCAGCGTCTTGACTTGGGCTCACAAGGGATAGCCCCATCAACGTCCTGACCTAGGCTCACAAGAGGTAGCCCCACCAGCGTCTTGACCTGGGCTCACAAGAGGTAGCCCCACCAGCGTCCTGACCTAGGCTTACAAGGGATAGCCCCATCAACTTCCTGACCTGGGCTCACAAGAGGTAGCCCTACCAGCGTCCTGACCTGGGCTCACAAGATGTAGCCCCACCAGCGTCCTGACCTGGGCTCACAAAGGATAGCCCCGTCAACGTCCTAACCTGGGCTTACAAGGGTAGCCCCGTCGTCGTCTTGACCTGGGCTCACGGGAAGCACTGGGCAACAGACGAAAAATAAGGGAGTTTTTGGATAAGGATAAGTCTAAAGAGATTTAACTAGATCCTTGAAGATATGAGATCTAGATATTATCTCCTTGAGCCTAAAGATAAGGGATTTATCTTATCTCTCTTTTGATATTATCTCATTGAGCCTAAAATCGTGGGATTCACCTCTATCATATCTTACAACTCCATATTTCAGCAATTATAAATACAGGTAGACATGAAGAGTACATGTATCTTATTCTAACGCTTACAAGTTCTCTTTTAATTACTCCTAAGCAACCACCTTGCTCTCTTGCAATACTTTAATGTTATTAAGCAATCTCTTGCTCCCATAACTGACTTGAGCGTCGGAAGGGGCCCCCGGGTACCCCCCAGAGGTCTTTGTTTTGTAAGAAATAAGCTGGTAGAGCCTCAAATATTAGATTCCAACTCCTACAGTTCATACAGCCCAGGCTGACGGGGCTCGTCCAACCCCGCCAAACAGGTTAGCCTAGGCCATCGAGCACTGACCAGGGACAGAAGGTCAGACCTCGGAGCTCCAGGACAACAAAACTTGATGCACAAATCTGATGCGCCTCTCGCTGACATGGTAATGAGCAAGGACCTAGCAGAACACTTAGCAGGAGGGGGTAAACCCCTAAGACAAGGATGAGGAACAGGGTAGACGTGCCAGCCCCGACCATCAAGCCCCATCAGAAATGAAAGACCGGGGCTATAGCCCTGGGAAAGGTCAGCCCACGAGACTGATAATAGTCTTACTAATAGTCTGCCTCGGATTTACAAGGACTGCAAGGTGGACAGAGCATACAAAATATTATTCGGATAAGGGAACTCGTCCAGCCCCGGAAGGAGGTCGGGGCTGCCAATTTTTACCTTAACAATTTGGCGCCGTCTGTGGGAACTGAAGAATTAACCCATTGAGAAACCACCATCAATACGAGTAAGATGCATAACTTTAATACTCGTGTCATGGTAATTGTTATCCGTCTATCACTTGATACTTTAGTGTTTCC
Organism: Ehretia macrophylla; assembly: GCA_037974665.1. NCBI lineage: Eukaryota > Viridiplantae > Streptophyta > Magnoliopsida > Boraginales > Ehretiaceae > Ehretia > Ehretia macrophylla. The sequence continues at coordinate 29,831,970 of CM075770.1, forward strand.
ATTTTTGTGTGCATTCTTGACAATGCATCGTAGTTCACTATAATGTTTGTGCTATCGTAGTTGATTATATGTTTACCATATCCTAGCCTTGCACATCGCAGACTCTTAGCCAAATATGCATATCTTTAGATCAATGTTTCAAGAATTATGAAACCTAGTTAAAGACTATATTCAAGAGCATATTCAAAAGTCCATGTAGCACAACTCACAAGCATGGATAAAAAGTGCAATATTCTAATCAGTGCATTGTTCATTTTAAATGTGGATGCACGTCCTAAATCCGAGAACATGTGGACGCAATAGAACTTCTGATTTGAATGCCCATGCTAAATATTTTTTGAACAAGAGGCTTTTCATGAGATGTACCTAAAGTGTTCGACAAAATGCCAAGGTGAACTTAGCATCAGGAAACTTAGACACAAATTATATATCTTTTATGTTATGTGTCGAAAATGTTTGATAAAATGTCGATGTGCAACTTGCATGGAAAAACTTATACAAATACATGCCCCTCATCATATGTACTCAGGGTGTTTGATAAAACACCTAAAGAAAATAAGTGCTTTATGGAACAATATGTCTGAGCTAATTTAAGTCGCCTATAATTTTGGTTTGACTTGTTGTGTATATATTTGACATGTGTAATGACAACTTAGTTGGTTATACTTTTGAGGTAGTATAAGAAACAAAAAATTACACTATGAAAGAAGTATGAAATATAGCAAGAATCAAATCTCCCAAGATTAGTGGAGCTCTCCTCAGCCCAGTAGAGTATCGAAGCTCTTCTAAAATCAGCGGAGCTCTTCTTACCTCAAAGGGCAAGAGCTCATCTCAGTCCAGCAGAATATCGGAGCTGTCCCAAAATTAGCGGAGCTCTTCTTACCTCAAAGGGCAGGAGCTCCTCTCAGTCCAGTAGAATATCAGAGCCGTCCCAAAATCAGCGGAGCTCCCCTCAGTCTAGCAAAATATTGGAGCTGTCCCAAAATCAGCGGAGCTCCTCTCAGTCCATCAGAATATCGTAGCTCTCCTAAAATCAGTGGAGCTCTCCTTAGCCCAACCAAGCATCGGAGCTCTCCGTACCTCAGAAGGCAGGAGCTCTCTTCAGCCCGGCAGGGTATCGGAGCTCTCCTAAAATCAGTGGAGCTCTCCTCAGCCCAACCAAGCATCAGAGCTCTCCGTACCTCAGAAGGCAGGAGCTCTCTTCAGCCCGGCAGGGTATCGGAGCTCTCCTAAAATCAGCAAAGCTCTTCTTACCTCAAAAGGCAGGAGCTCTCCTCAATCCAGCAGGGTATCAGAGCTATCCCAAAATCAGCGGAGCTCTCCTTAGCCCATCTGAGCATCAGGGTTCTCCGTACCTCAAAAGGCAAGAGCTTTCCTCAGCCCAGTAAAGTATCGAAACTCTACTAAGATCAACGAAGCTCCCCTTAGCTCAAAAAGCAAGAGCTCTCCGAAGCCCAACAGAGCGACGGAGCTCTCCCAAGATTAGTAGAACTTTCCTTAGCTAAAAAAGAATGAGTTCCCTAACTTCAGTGGAGCTCCTCCAGCATAAATAAATGGGTGACCAACTCAACCCAGTCACAACATAAGTCTCCTAAGCTCCTCCAGGCTACAGGAGCTGGCATATGAGCCATAAGAGCTCAACATTATCAAGGTTTGCAGCACCCTAACAGGCCAAGACGAAAACGCTTCCGGTTCTCACCAGCCGCCATAGGGGACATTACTTCCCAGGCCAAGACAAGAACCCTTCCAGTTTTCACCAGCCGCCATAGGGGATATTACTCCCCAGGCCAAGACGAGAACCTTCCGGGGTCTCACCAGCCACCATCGGGGACATTACTCCCGAGGCAAAGACGAGAACCTTTCGGGGTCTCACCAGCTACCATATGGGACACTACTCCTTAGGCCAAGATAAAAACCCTCCGAGGTTGTACCAACTGTCACAAGGGATATCACTCCCCAGGCTAAGACAAGAACCTTCTGAGTTCTCACTACCATTACCGGGGTCATTATTCCTCAGGCTTAGACAAGAACCCTTCGGGGTCTTCCCAGTAACTATTCAAGTTATCATCCCTCAGGCTATACATCGAGGCCGACAAGGGACCAAACAATAGAAGGTATAGCTAGAAGCATCCAAACACCAGATGGAGCTCGACATAACCCATTTTGGTCATGATGCTCATTGAGCTCTTTGCTCCAAAAGTCAAGCATAGCCTGGAACAATTGAGCACCGAGTGGAGCTTGGTTTCAGCCCACTTAAGTTACAACATTTGATAAGCACTACAGCCATGTAGGTCCTACCAGGAAGAAATAACCTCTACTAAGGCCTAAAGCATCCTTAGCAAGTATGCAAGAAGCTAACTAAGGAATTCCTAAGCTAAATAACCGAGAGTCTATGCTCAAGTACTAGGTCCGAAATCAAAGGATCATCAGCATCCTCACTTAAGGACCTGCAAATTGTTGGTCCAAAATCAGGGAGGCCTATTTTACAAGCAAAAGATCATATAATTGTCTGAAATACTAAATAGCACCAATTTTAGAGCCAGCCCCCAAGGTTGTAAGAGCTCAAGACCGAATACCCCCAACTATCGAGTCAGCCCTCGAGGACGTAAAAGCTCAAGGCTACTTGAGTCAAGAAAACTTAGAGATGTTGGCATCAATTTAAAAGGTCATCAAGAGAAATTGGGCCAGACGTGAGGCCCATAGAGATGTATCTTACCCAAAAGACTAGTGGACATGCCAAAATGCTTCTCAAGCCTAAAAATAAAAGGGGGTTGAACTTTAGCACATTCTTGAAGAGGGGGGACTAGCAAAGCTAGAATGACATAAATGACCTCAGCCAATGCGGTTTGGGAGGCAATTGAGATCTAAATAAAGAGATCAGAGAAAGAGCCCAAGCCAAGCTGAAAAAAGTTGAACCATGGCATAAAGACTTTTCGCCAAAAATTAGAATTCAGCAACAAAAATATAAATAGCTCGAGGTCATAAAAAGGGCCCCCTATAAGTCCCTGGACCGCGGAAAAGCTCACGTAAGGCCGAAGAAGGGCTTCACACAAGTCCCTAGGTCTCAATAAAGCTAGCAAGAAGGTTGGAATAGACCTTTAAATTCCCTAAGACCTTAAGAAGAACTTAGAAAGAGATCGAGGAAGGGCCTCCATGAGACGCCTAAACCTCTCTGAGCTCGGAAGGAACTGAAATAAAGTCGATAGAAGACTAACTAAAGCCAGCCGAGTTGGAACCCAACTCGTGATAAATCAAAGCTAAGCATAATGACCAAGCTAATCCATACATGGACAAGGCCAAATCCCGACATATCTCAAGGGCCAAGAAGAACATGTCGGGATCCAAGAAAGGCCAAAATAAGCCTAGGCCAAGGGTTGAAGAAGGGACCCCAAAAGTCCCTTAGACCTTCGAAATCAAAGGTAAGTTTGGAAAAGACCATCGAAATGGTTCCCATAAGTCCCAAATGCTAAAAAACATAACTGAAGATAGAGCCCGGTGGTGAGCTCCGAAAGAGCCAGGGCTGAATGGCCAAAATCAAGTTAAGTAGAGCAAAGTGTTCAAAGCTCCCCTCTCATCAAGAAAGACCAACTCAAAAGAGTTTCAAAGAGCTCAAGTATGAGTAGAACCTAGGGAAAGCTCGGGAAAGTCGAGCCCAAACTCAAGCACAAAGCAAGGCCAAGAGCCAATGCAAACATAAGAAGAGCCAAGAGAGAAGTTGAAGTACCATTCTTAGGTCAGATATATGTCAGAGGCCAGAAAGCCAGGGCTGGGCCTAAAATGGCAAAGTCGAATTGCCCTTGGCTAAAAAAGGCAAATTACGTGTCAAATATCACTTCAAGCCAAACATTCTAGCATTGCAAGAGCAATAAAAGGCCGGAGGTTGGACCATAAGAACCCAAGATAAACATGGGATGATGGCTAAATCAAGCTTAAAAGCTGGCCCTAACGTCATGTGCTTATACCTATAGGTTCACAATGCGCGCTCCTATTGAAAAGGCCTACGCCTCAAATTCTTCCATTGGTTGACTTCTCTTCTCGATCCCACAGTGCCTCTACATCCAACCTTAATAGTCACAACAAGTTCTTCAATCTCTCTAAAGAAGACTTGGGGGGCATACCAAAGCTTCACCAAAATATCAGTAAGAACAATTTCAAAATTGAATTCACTGAAATGAAGGTCTAAGGGCTCACTGACTAGACCACAAAAATAAAGCCATGAGCTGAATTCAAAAATAAGGTCATTAGCCTGAGTCATGCAAAAACCATGTCATGAAGGAGATCTTTTTGACGACGTGAAGTAGGGAACAAGAGTCTCAAGGTACGTAGACCAACTGAGATGATGGTATATCTAGTTTGCAAAGTGGCGATTACAATAGCTAAACTGACGAGGAAACAAATGAGCTCTACCCACATGACAATCCCCTAACCTCCTACGGAGCTTAGGAGATTGGGGGGCAATTGATAGGGGTAGATCTCGAGCCCCAGAAAGATCCGGCCTATGGAGCTGGGGTAGCCACACTAATGTTCAGACCTGGGCTCACAAGGAGCTCTGGGCAGCAGACGGAAAGATCCAGCCCACGGAGCTGGGAGCCCTACTAGCGTCCTAACCTGGGCTCATAAGGGATAGCCCCTGGGCTCACAAGAGGTAGCCCCACCAGCGTCCTGACCTGGGCTCACAAGGGATAGCCCCATCAACGTCCTGACCTGGGCTCACAAGGGATAGCCCAGTCAACGTCCTGCCCTGGGCTCACAAGGGATAGCCCCATCAACGTCCTGACCTGGGCTCACAAGAGGTAGCCCCACCCGCGTCCTGACCTGGGCTCATAAGATGTAGCCCCACCAGTGTCCTGACCTGGGCTCACAAGGGATAGCCCCGTCAACGTCCTGACCTGGGCTCACAAGGGTAGCCCCGTCGACGTCCTGATCTGGGCTCACGGGGAGCATTGGGCAACAAACAAAAAACAAGGGAGTTTTTGGATAAGGATAAGTACAGAGAGATTTAACTGGATCCTTGAAGATATGAGATCTAGATATTATCTCCTTGAGCCTAAAGATGAGGGATTTATCTTATCTCTCTTTTAATATTATCTCATTGAGCCTAAAATCGTGGGATTCTCCTCTATCATATCTTACAACTCCATATTTCAGCAATTATAAATACAGGTAGACATGAAAGTACAGGTATCTTATTCTAACGCTTACAAGTTCTCTTTTAATTGCTCCTAAGCAACCACCTTACTCTCTTGCAATACTTTAATGTTATTAAGCAATCTCTTGCTCCCATAACTGACTTGAGCGTCGGAGGGGGCCCCCGGGTACCCCCAAGGGTCCTTATTTTGGAGGAAATAAGTTGGTGGAGCCTCAAATAGTAGATTCCAACTCCTACAGTTCATACAGCCCAGGCTGACGGGGCTCGTCCAGCCCCGCCAAACAGGTTAGCCTAGGCCATCGAGCACCGACCAGGGACAGAATGTCAGACCTCGGAGCTCCAGGACAACGAGACTTGATGCACAAATCTGATGCGGCCCTCGCTGACATGGTAACGAGCAAGGACCTAGCAGAACACTTAGCAGGAGGGGGTAAACCCCTAAGACAAGGATGAAGAACAGGGCAGATGTGCCAGCCCCGACCATCAAGCCCCATCAGGAATGAAAGACCGGGGCTATAGCCCTGGGAAAGGTCAGCCCACGAGACTGATAATAGCCCTGCTAATAGTCTGCCTCGGATTTACAAGGACTGCAAGGTGGACAGAGCATACAAAATATTATTCGGATAAGGGAACTCGTCCAGCCCCGGAAGGAGTTCGGGGCTGCCAATTTTTACCTTAACAATATATATATCTTTTTTTTTTGTTTTCTTAGTGCGGTGTGTGTAAATACATATTATATTTTTTTTTGGTCCAATATATATATATATATATATATATATATATATTTATAGATAAATAAACAAAAGGAAAAAGGAGAAAAGAGAAAAGAAAAAGAATTGAGGGTATTTATGTCATTTAATATTTTTCATTAAAAAACTTGATGGAAAAGAGATGGAAGGGGCACATGTGCCACTTTTTCAAACCACATGGGATTCCAATGAACTTTTGAAGTACATGGAGTCCTATGTACTTTTGGGAAATCATAGGTGGCTACGGTGCTATTTACCTTTTCTTTTTTTATGCTCCGACTTCTAGTCAGTAGTGTCTAGTATATATATATATATATGTATATATGTATTCTAAATTAAGGACAATGTGCATGACATAGGCCATTCCAATTTTGACAAGTAACATTTTCGGAAAGACTAGACACCATCGTTGCAGGGCAGAACTAGAAATGTAAAGTTGCAGGGTTGGTTAGCTATTGTCTCATCTGTCATAGTTGTTGGTAATATTAGGTTTTTTTGACACATGTCAAAATGGAAAGAGAAAATAGTTCATTTGGTCTTAAATGTTTGTGCGTTTTGACATTTTGGTCCTAAACGTTTCAAATCGGACACTTTAGTTCCAAACGTTTAACCTATTAGACACCGTTAGTCCATTGTCCAATTTCTGTTAGATTTTGACCGTTAGAATCGCGTGACTTCACGTTGTGAGTAAAAAAAAAAAGTTTGAAGTTTATTTTCGTAATTTAGCTTTCAATTAATTTCTTTACAAACGATCAGTCTATCCTAATTTGCCTCAATTCTCTTTTTCTCTTTTCTATAAGCAAAATGTAAACTTTTGTTGTGTTAATAGTGAAATAGGATACAACTACTCAACAATGAGATTGTCGAAGATGAGGATTTTGCATATTGAGATATAATTTTTGAGTTCTTGACACTATTTTCTTTTTCTTTTTTCTCGGATGGAGGTAAAGTAGGATTACATTATAACCATATAAAAATATGTTTCTATTCTCTTCTCTTGTTTCAAAAGGACAGACAGTCGGACAGAGGTTGGGGCAATTGATACATCACATGAGAGCCAATTACCCAGTATGAGATGTAGTTATGTTGTCAAGTTAATTCGCACAACATTTTGTTTTATGATGCACATGTACTAAATGAAACGTACCTCATCATTTCCATAGAGCATTGTATACTTTTTGCTCATACATAAGTAGACAACATGACCGTCCATTCTTTGATTTAGTTATTTCAATGAGATTTCTTTGATGAAATTGTTTAAGTTCTACATAAATATAACGGTTGAACAAAAAGAATGTCTTAATATATATGATCATCCAAGACAACTAAAAAATAAGTTTTTTATTTTTAATTCGTAAAAAAAAACCTATAAGGCTGTAAGTTTGGAAGTTTCTTTAATTTTACAGAATAATTCAATTAATATTGGGTTTCGTTATCCACAAACCCTTTAAAAATTTGTATCGTACAAATAAATAAAAGTACAATTCGGAGTGACAACGACTAATGTAGAGGAATTCACATCTCAACAGGTTTACAATAAAAGAACTTTAAAATTCAACTAGAAACTGGATAAGACAGTGATGTCTCTTAAAGTTTTCTAAAATTTATTTTAGATAGGAAGAAGATATATAATTAAATGGGACAACTACCAATATTAATTTTTTCTTAGCCTTCATTAGGCCTATATGTTTCAACTAAACTGAATTGCAACATTAGTCCTATATGTTGCATTAAAAATTCAGTTTAGTCCTATATGTTTTATTTTAAATTAGTCCGGTATATTTGCCTAAAAATTTCAAATTAGTTTTAACTGTTAAAATGGAGGTTATGTTTAATAGAAAATGCTTAAATGTCATTTATGCCCTCAATTAATCTGAAAGATTACTACGATACCCTCTTACCATTTTCACTCACCTGATCAAACCCAAACCCCTAATCCCAAACTCATCTAAACGTCATCAATCGAAATCCCTAAATCCCATATTCAACCCTAAATCAAACCCCCCTAATTGACCAAAATCAAAACCCCAACCTATCTAAGCCCCAACCATTTGCCTGAGCCGACGACAAGCGAAGTGAGCGGACGTTGCGTGAAAAGAGAGCCAACGACTGCATCCCCATCAACAAAATCAAAGCCTTCACACTTTTTAACGTTTAGTTAACATGGCCCATTCAAAAAAAAAAATGGGCCCAAGAGTTGGATGGGTGTAAGGAATGATACTCACGTGTTGTAATAAAAAAATTTAAATTTAAACTTATGTTTATTCATTCTAAATATTCTGTGAAATTTGACACACATTGATATAGGATATTGAGCATGCTTGTGTATCTTGGGACGAGGCCCATCTGTATCATCCTTTGTTATTCTTATCATTTGGTAGATCCAAGTCCATGAACTATTTTGAGGGTAGAAGTTTAACGAAGGAATTTGACTTGATCTACATAAAAAAGTACTATGACTTAAAAAAATAGGAGGGTCGTCTGTCTCACCGATTGATATATTGCTTGAGACAGGGCATCCTCTCCTTTCTGCATATCAAGAGAAAAAACAACCACAACCTTCAATGTTTTATCTTTTTACCTATAAAGCTCAATTCCTCTAGGGGTGTCCATTTCTTTATGGTTTAGGAGTTGTCTCTTAGAGACTTGGAGTATATTAAGAGTGCGGTGTTGAATCAAGTGATTTATAATATTGAAATTAAATTTAATGTAATTCTACTTAGAGTGATAGAAAAATGTCATTCAACTTGAATAGAAGCTGCTACGTGGCAGCATCAGGCGTGGTCGTCTACGGTTTAGCTATGCACGGCTTCACATCTTATTAAACCCTAAGAAATAAAAACCATCTCCACACGCTGTATATGCAGCAAAAACCCTAACCCTAAAACCCCCCAAAACTTCGATTTTTAACGTCCGAATAGCCATGTCGGAAAACGAAAGGAACAGCGATTCCGATGATGCCCCAGAGGAATTCACATCCCAACAGGTTTTGTTCATTCACAGCTAACAAAACTAATAGAAATAAAAAATGCTTTTTTATATTTAATTTCTTTTGATTAAATTCAATTTAATCACAGGGCTTACAAAAAGACGAAGAGCTAAGGCAAGTTCAAAGAGAAAACAAGGCCAGGTATATGCTCTATTTTCTCTTTTCTTCTCTTTCAAAGTTTTGTCATTAATTTTTTTTTCATTGTTAGTATTATTATTATTTTTCAATTTGATTTAATGGAGTAGCTCAAAATGTGTAAAGTTAGTTTTTTTTTTTCCCCTTGTGGGGGTGTCTTTTTTTATAATTGTTTGACTAATTTCATTTTATTTAAAAATAGTTTTTTATTTAAAGTTCTAGTCTTTGATGTCAATAATACATATTCAAATGCATAGCTAGCTAATTGTTGAAACATGATATTGTATGAGGTATTTTCCGAACAGCTTGCAAAGGCATTGTAAATTGGGTAGGTTGAGAATGTGTTGGGATTTTATCGTGGTATAGGCATAGTAATGGTAGGTGATAATATTAGTAGAGGAAGATGAAAGGAAATTAAGTTGGACTCCGCAGCAACTCTGCTTGGATAAGATCTTTTGTTTCGTTTAGGCTCAGTTTAGTTGTTAAAGCTCCAACTCAAGTTCGAGTTTTGTGAAAATTGTTATTTATGTAATATTTTGTTGCCTATCTTTCCTTCATTAGAAGTGAAATAATTATGGTAGAGCTTAGCGTAGGATTTTGCACCAGGGAAACCTTATGATTGGATGAGGAAGTGGAAGAATGACCATATTTCTGTTGCACACATTATTTTTTTTGCATAGTAGACATTCTTGGGATCCCCTTCAGGTAGAAATTATAAGTCTTTTGTGCATCTTTAATTTTTCTGTTATTAGTAGCTCAAATTTTATGTAGTACATCTGGGTTCTATATGTGATATCAAATCCTTTCGGCAGGATTGTTCGTGAAGGAAAAGAACGTCGCAGAAAATGGGCTGAAAAGTTAACTAAACGACCACCACGGGAGGGTGAAAGTGTGGAAGATGTTATAGAATCTGAAGCACATAAGGAGTCGGATAATAACAAGGGAATGCTACCAGATGACATTGTTAAATTGATTGTGGCACGTGAGAAGTAAGTTATATTCTTATGCAGTGCTTGGAAGTGTACTTTACGTTTATGAAGAGCTCTTCTTTGTTTACATAACAGAGGTTTTCACTAGAGGACAATGTCTTTTGCAGGAAAGTTTTCTCGTCAGACTCTGAAGAAGAGGAAACGGAGAAAAAGCCCACCTCTAAGAAGAAAAGGGCGAAAAAATCTGGGTGTGCCTCTCCATCTCCCCAGTCAAACTTATGATTATCAGATTGATACAGAGTCTTTTTGTATCCAAGTGTTTCTTGATAAAAATATTTATGTTTTAACTCTTTGTTGTGGTTTGGCAGGACGGGGCCTATTATTCTAAATGAAATACCACCTGCTCAGTGCTTGCAAAACTCACTCGAATTTCTCAGCAAACGGAAAATGCAAGTTCCAAGATCATCTGCTGTGTTGAACAATTCAAATCAAGCTCTGCGGCTCCTTTCTAGCTCTGGCTTGCTATGCAGGAAATGATCCATATCGATGGCAATATTGCATCCCTCTTTTAGATAGAAAAAATATATTGATATCCATTCTGCTGTTGAGAAAGCTATGATCTGAGAAAAGTTTGCTTCATATTGTTTGTTTCTAATCATTTTGATTGCATTTTTCATACAAAAAACAAGTTTGTTAGCAACAAAGTTGGACATGTACTATAACCAACTCGTATAATATTGCCCTAATGCACATTATGTTATGACAATTCTCCATCTGTTGCAGAATTAGGTAAAGTGGTATAAAGTTGTCACTTCATTTTAAGGTTTTCCTTAATGGGGGTGTTCTCAATGTAGTGCTCTTATGACATTGTATCTCACTGAAAGCATCACAACTGAATTTTTAAATTTTTTTGACAAAATTGTGATTCATCTTATTTAAACATCTGATATTTCTTTTGTTTGGTTATATACCACCTTGGGCTTTATCTTGCAATGTAGTTCTTATAGTATTGTAGCGTTATGAGCCGCACCATTCCCCCATCTTTTATCTTGCAAAAAGGAGCTTAAAAGCTTACAAAGCTGCCCATCTTTTATTTTCTCAATGCCTTCCAACGGGGAAAGAAAGGAATAAATGATTTCCTATTTTCTTTTTGCATAGTGGAAATCTCTTCTTAATCTGACATCTAAGCTTCCATATTCACAAATGAGTAGTGGAAGTTTACTGAATAATCTTTTAGTCCCGAAAATTGAAAAGCTGACACAACTTTGTTCCAAAGAATGTATCTCAGTTTGCACACTGCAGGATAAAATTCTTAACATGATGTTGAAGTAAACGAAGGCATTCAGCATTCATAATATAGTGTCATTATTCCTTTGAGCAGTAAGTACTCCATTACATTGTTTTGGTACGGAATACAAGATCTGGGAAGTACTTATATGCAAATCAACGTTTGCAAGTGATCCCACAATCCTGTTAGCTTTGAATCTCTTCATAACGTTTAGTATCTTGTTTGTTTCTTTATGCACTCTTGAACAAAGTCTAGCTCTAGACTCCAGTCAAAGACGGAGAAGAAGGTAACGACAATCGTTGTTATTACACGGAGTGTACCACCACTCCCGAGTTTTCTGTCCTCCGAAGTAAACAAATTCGCCTGGTGACTAAAGCTTCTGCAAGAGATGAATATATGCTAAGGGGAGGTGAAAGAGTCACCAACTTCCAACCACTTGTCTTCATAGGTTGAGCCTGTGCTAGACAGGCCCGATGGCGGTGAGCTACCGAGCAGAGCCTGGAAAGGTGCTCCGGACCTTATTCATGGACTTGTGATGACGAATACGTCTGAGGACAACATCTCTGTCAAGACTTTCAGAGGTGTGATGAGCTGATGATGAAGACTTCAAGTAAAGATGGCTAGTAACTGAGTTTATAGCTTCAGTCTCATTTCTGTGATCGGAGAAACTTGCTTTTTCTGTTTCAGAAAATGATGGTTGGTCTTTGGATATCATGAAAGCCATTTCTTGCAAAGATATCAAATAATGAATAGACACTGGAGAGTTGGATTACCCAGTGTGATTATATATAGAAGTGTTACAAGGTCTCTGTGGTTTTGGAACTGATTTGTTTTGTCTTTTTGTAGCACACTTTTAGGTCCTTATGGTTTTATTATTAGCTAGTTGTTTTGCTCGAGTGGGGGCTTGGCTGGCTTGTATCCCTCATGCTCTCACATGTCAGAAAATTCTATGGGAAGGAAAAAGCTTAAAAATAAACAGTCGGTTATCCAATTGAGTAGAAAGTAAATTCTACGTGTTTGTGAGATTTATTTTCACACTCAATTGAATTTATACAATGATTATAACGTTTTTAAAAGTTTTTCCTATGAAAAAGTTTTTCTCGTGTAGTGTTTGAAATGCAATTTTTAATGACAAGTGAATTTTAAAGTAGGTCTCATATTGTGAAACGGAAGAAATTTCTCAAAAGGAATAGGAGATGAATAAGAGCTTTACGATAATTATTTGACTAGCAGTAATATAAATGAAAGGCCAACGAGGCTGCCAATAATCTGTTGTACTAATTTTCACTAGGTTTACAAATGAAGTCACATTTTTCTGTAGGATTTGTTCATCACCATAGTTGATATAAAAACTCTTGAAATCGAACACATCACGTTAGGCTGTGTACATGAACTGCGAAGAACCAGAAAAGAAAACCAAACGAGAAGCTTGGAAAACTCTTGAAAGTGAAGGGATAAATTGTATGCAGACTAATATTTGTACGAAGGGTCGTGCTTACAAATGTACTAAAAGACGATAGGGCTTATAAAAAAATAAAAAAAAATAGTGAGTTCCACTAAAATAGACACGTGTCGCAATCATATTTATTAAGTATTAATCGTTTGTAAATAAAACCGTTATAAGAAAGGATTTCTGAGTACAGCTCCAATAGTTTAGTGTCCAAACAGAGGGCTTGTTGCAAAATCTTAGCAGGGACGACACATCTTTTATGATCTCCTCAATCTTAAAGTGCCACCGACACTAAAATTGGGCGCATGGTTTCTTACCCCTTGCGGTATGCATATAGAGAATCAGAAAACAGAAATAGTAATGAACATATAGAAAATTATTGTACGTATTAGGACACATCACTATACTTCCAGAGATTTGATGAAATACAATTGTGATGAGTTTCAATTAATACTTTGTTTAATTTGCAAAATAAAAAAAAAAAAAATTATAACTATTTTCTTGGGAATCCCTGTAAGATGCATCCTTTATCCTTTTCTAAAACGATGTTATCCTTGCTTTGGTTGCATTTCTCACCAATGACCATGTTTCTCCTAAGGCCCAACTTGATAGGTAATTCACCCATTATCACCTGCCAAGCTCAAGTACCCATAAATCATGGAAGCCCAAGAGTTGCATCATGTTGGTTTTGTTTCAAAACTTCAAACGAATTTGAGTAGAATAAAGTTGAATTGAACCCGTTTACATGATAAAGTTAAGTTGATCTTGAGTAATTGAAGTCCTGTCCATAGAACAATCCTACATGAACGTTTAAGACAATCTTGAAGAAATCACGAAATGAGAATTCACGACAGAAAAATAGACTAATCAATCAGGAAAAGTCATGCACCTTTTAGTTGGCAAGAGGGATAATATACATAAGTTGTTTAGTTGAACGTCAAAATTTCTTGACATGAACTTACGATCTCCAAAGAGATTGATTGAATATTTCTTAGCCTTTTATCGCATTATTGGTGACATGCTATAAAAGGGCGTTCCCCTCATTAATAGGTAAGATTGGTAAAATCACTCACAAGTTTTCTCCGAAGAATACAACTCATTATATGATGTTGCGAACCTAAGCATCTAAATAGATACATGAGCTATTTTGGTACCCGCAAGGAGACTTATTCATATCCTAACTTGACTTGAATATGGTAATTTTGCTTGAAAAATTATTCAAGCAGTCTCACTTCATTTGTTTTGCAAACCGTCAAGCCTTCATCCACTTTGGTTGATATTGAAAAACCTACAAAATAAGCTTTTGCAGTTGATATTGAGAAACCTACGAACAAGCCTTTCTAAACACAAGTAATACTAAATTCATTGAACTAAGTGCTGAACATGTAAGTATGTCTACTTTTCAATATCTATCAATGGTAAATACACCATTATACCACAAAATAACTCTTAAATTCAAAATATACCATAACATTTAGTAGTATTTATACTCAAATTTGAATTTTAACAATCAAGCAAAATGATCTACATACCCATTTACTTTAAGTGGTATTAAAGCTCATAATCCAAAATGATGAGTAAAATATTGATCAAGCAGTGACTCATTATAATTAAAAATTTTAAATTCAAACAATAATTTTAGACTCTATTGAAAAAAAAAAAAAAAAAAGACAGAAAGCCTATCATTGTGAAAACAATACACAAGAAAAACAAGCCGTTAACCCTTCACAGATTTTCGAGCTTTGGCCATGTGGGAAAACATTCCATGCGTATATCAAGAATTCAACTCGTGCTAACTCAAAATTTTAAGAGGACCATGGTCGTCCAAAAGCAACAGCCAAAGATGCCATTCACGAGGCCAAAAAGACAAAAGCACCCGCACCCTAGGACCTATCCCCTCATTTTGCTGTCAACACACTTGTACTTTTGAAATCAATACCCTTAAAATGTCCCATTTGTACAACTCAAACAAACACCCATATCAATAATTGTATGAGTTGCCATTGCAGCAATTCTACTCCCAAAAGGGACAAAGACTCAACACCAACCCTTATGACCCAAAAAAAAAAAAACCCAACCCCCTCTCCTATTTACCACAAAAAAGAAATCCTCCCCTTTTGGATTTACATTCTTAATACTTGTATTGGTATTAAAAAATTACCGATAATAAAGTAATAATATAATTATTTGATATTCATAATTTAAATTATTTAATTATAATTATATTATTACCTCATTATTATTATTATTTAATAACATTATTATTATTAATAGGAATCTAAATCTAACTTCAATAAAATAAAATAATTAAATTACGAACTGTTATAATTATAAGTTATTCGAGTTACAACTTCAACTTTACCCTAAATCTACCCTCAATTGGATAAAATAGTCATTTTATGACCCTGTTATAATTTCACACTTTGACTTCTTTTATATCAAAATGAAAAAAACAAAAACAAAAAACAAAACCACGCCAATCCTCCATGTGGGCCCAACCTATTTCACCCCACATGCCTAATATCCAACAAAATAATAGTTAAAAAAAAAGGAGAAAAAAAAAAGAAAAAGAGAAAAAGAGGAAAAAGATGCCACTCAAAAACAGTGCCCACCACTCACTGGTTTCACTTTTCTTTGCTGTCTTTTTCCCCCCCACTCCCAAACAACAACAGTGTTTCACTCTTTCTTCACTTTCCCAAAATCCAATCTTTCCTTTCCCATTTCACAAACCCTCATTGTATTCCTTTCCTTTCCTTTCCCTCTCCCTTTGGCAAGGAATTTCATTTCCATTCCCTTTCCTCCCCTCTTCCAATTTCACACACTACACACACCAAAAGAAAAAAAAAATATTAAAGGAACCCATGTTTTATTTCCTTTGGTTATTTCTATCAAGCAAAGCTATAATCTTTTTTGTTTGGTGAGTGTAAAGCTTAATACTTTATACGTATATTTGTTTTTTTTGGATTTTGTTTTTTTATGTGTATGTGTAGATGTAGAAGTGGATTGTGACGTTTGATAAGGGTTTTGATTGTTGAGTGTGAAAATGATGGCGGAGTCGGCGGCGGTGGTGGTGGAGGAGGAAGTGGAATACTCGTTTGCAATGGAGTACCACGGCCCACCGATAAAGAGGGAACTGCCACGGGCAATACCTATCAATGTGGATAGGATTCCCGTGGCTTCTGTGGTTCCTCAATTGCCTTTATTACCGGATAAGTTGTCGTTGCCGGTGGTGCAGCCGATATCACCCACCGAGGTAACAAAGAGGTTTTCGAAAGAGTTGTTGAGGTTAGGTTCTGAGTCCACGGTTTCTCCGACCTCTGTGATCGCCTTTGAGCGGCGAAATGGGGGTGGGGATGAGTCTATGAGTAAAGAATTAGGTTTAGGGTCGGAATCTACAGTTTCTCCTAGCTCAATGAATGCGTGTCATGAAAGAGAAGGGAGTAATGGTGTGTGCCCTTTATCAAGTGAGTTAAGTAGTTCTGAAGGTTTGGAGTGTCGCGGTGGTGATGGTGATTATGAAACTGGTGAGTTTTCTGGTGGCATTGATGGGTTCGTCGGATTGGGTGCTTCTTCAATTAGTCATGATCATTCACAGGAGTTGTTAGGCAGAGTGGAGAGTTCTCGTACAGTGGGATTTGCTGATAGCTTTGACAAGTCTAGGGACTTATCGGGTACTTCTTGTAAATCAAGGGTTTCTAGTGGTTGTAAAGAGAGTTTCGATTTCAATGATTCGAACCACCATGATTGGGCCTCAAATGAGTCGGTATTGAGTATGGATTATCCGTCTTCTCGGGTTTCTTCTCTTAAGATTGGAGAAGGGAATAATGAATCTAGTTCTGATGTAAGACGAGTTCCGGTTGTGACTTTTTGTGATATTGAATCAGAGGATGAAGATGTCTATGAGGAATTTAGTCGTGAGGAGCCTGAGGTGGTCCGAGCAAAAAAGGAACCTCCTGTTAAGGTCAAGAAAGGAGCATGTTACCGGTGTTTGAAAGGAAACAGGTTTACTGAGAAGGAGGTATGCATTGTTTGTGATGCAAAGTATTGCAGTAGTTGTGTGCTTAGAGCAATGGGCTCTATGCCAGAGGGTAGGAAGTGTGTTGCTTGCATTGGATTCTCCATTGATGAGTCAAAGCGAGGAAACTTAGGAAAATGCTCTAGAATGCTTAAGCGACTACTTAATGATTTGGAGGTTCGGCAGATCATGAAGGCAGAGAAATCCTGTGAAGTGAATCAATTGCCACCAGAGTATATCCGCGTGAATGGGAAGCCTCTTTGTCATGAGGAGCTGGCGATATTGCAGAGCTGCGTAAATCCTCCAAAGAAGTTGAAACCCGGAAATTATTGGTATGACAAAGTATCAGGTCTTTGGGGAAAGGTACATACTCAAAATCTTTATGATACTCTGTTGTGGTATAATTTTTCTTGAATTTGGGCATCGTGTTGAAATTGACGAATCTTGTATATTTTAACAGGATGGACAGAAGCCTTCACAAATTATAAGCCCCCATCTGAATGTTGGGGGGCCTATCAAGGCAGATGCTAGCAACGGGAATACACAAGTATATATAAATGGTCGTGAGATCACAAAAGTTGAGCTACGCATGTTGCAGGTTGATGATAAGCATGCCAAAATTTGTTTTAGAAGCCTTTGTATACACATATTTTAACTTAATTGAATTAATTATCGCAGTTGGCTGGAGTTCAATGTGCTGGCAACCCGCATTTTTGGGTGAATGAGGATGGTTCATACCAAGAAGAGGGACAGAAAAATACGAAAGGGTACATCTGGGGCAAGGTGATATTTGAATGAAACATTGATGTGTTATCCTCTTTTTTCTCTTTTCCCATTTATCTGCCACCTTCTTCCCCATGGTTTCCACTTATGTAAAACCTTCATCTTTTTTGATTTCCCTCCTTTTTTTTTGGTACAACACGTATAGACTTTTATCATTGGCTTAGTATAACTTATACACCTACTATTTTTCAGGCTGGAACAAAACTGGTTTGTGCTGTCCTCTCTCTTCCAGTACCTTCTAAGTCCTCTTATAACTCTGGAGAGCAAGTGAATAATGTACTAAGTCGAAAAATGCCTGACTTCTTTGAGCAAAAGCCACTTCAAAAGCTTCTTTTACTTGGATATAATGGATCTGGGACAAGCACCATATTTAAGCAGGTACTTTATTTGTTGCCGAAATCAATGTTTGATAATTTTAGGCTCTTTTTAGCATATGATAGTTGTGGGAAAGAGAATAAGAAATAAAAGCCAGCTCCATACTCATTCTTCCTCTATAAACATTGTAGTTTTTTTTGTCAATCCTTTGAACTATTGTTCTGAGATTAGCTTCTCCTGGATATAAGCATGCTTTCTCGAGCTTTGTTGGTGTAGAGAATTCATAGCTGATTATTTTACACCCAAGCTGTAATACAGCATATTTGGTGATATAGTGGTATAGCCTCAGCACATAATCCTCTGGTTCATCAAGTTCGGTTGATGCTCTATAGTTTTTATTTACTCTTGTGAGAGTAGTAGGGCTGAACTTAAAATTTCTGAAACCCACCCAAACCGACCAAGTCAAATCAAACCCAACCTGAAAATTCCCATACTTCCGGTCTTAATTTGTTTGATCTGTTTGGATTTTTACTAGCCTTAAGGATTGTCAGTTTTGGTTCCTCTCTTCAAAAACTGATTTTGAAACTGAACCAACCTCTTTTATGTGTAAGTTATATGATTCAGCTGCTTCTAGGCTGGTTTGGTGTCCATATGATACAGATTCCATTAATCTTATAAGTTAGTTCTCTATATTACTTAAGGCCCAAATCCTCCCTCTTCTTATCTTTTGGTAGCATCAATTTTAAGGCCCATCAGAAATCACAGTTTTGCCTCCACACCCGTCATATGCACACTGCACATTTTGTTCTTCCTTTTTCTTTCTGCTCTATCCCGTACTATCAGACACACAGTAAAGCATACACTTATAGGAATAAGTTAGATTCTTGATAGATGCAGTATGTGTGTTGTGAGTACTCACTAGAAGTATTTTTTCAAGTTAAAATCATACCTCTTCTGGGTTTGCATCTATTAGTCTCTCTAATTAATGTGTGAAGCTGTGTCATTTATCATTATTTACATTTGTCTCTTGTTTCTTCTGCCATTATAAGCATTGGATACTTATTCTCCTGCATTGCTTTTCAATGTTGAAATTCGAGGATATGTAAATATAATTTTGGAGGCCATTGGTTTCCCAAGAATTCGAGCTCGCCATCGATTTCTTGTGTTGTGTAAAAGCTTATTGGTTTGGGAAAAGAAAAAAGAGCTAAATTTTAAAAATAATATAAACTGCCTATACCACCCCACGCTGGCGGACATGGAAGACAACTGAAATTATCAGTTTTTGTGGTCGGTTGACCCGACACCGAAGACAACTGAAATTATCAGTTTCTCTGGTTGGTGGATCGGCTTAGGTTTACATTATTGAAAAAACTGACTTCATCAGTATGGTTACTGGTTAGAACAATGGCATAAAACTGCCCAAACAGCTCCAGAAACTACCTAAGAGTAGTGAATCACTATGATTGCAGTTACTTGGTTCTCTTTTCATTGGTGTTATTACAGTTGCTGTGTGGCATAAGTAGTGCAATGAATCATTTCTATCAAACTTTGGGTATAGTTTTAGCTTGTATTCCTTTGATCAAATTGAATGTTTTTGTTCTAGGCCAAAATTCTTTACAAAGATGTTCCTTTCTCGGAGAACGAGCATGAACACATCAAGTCGCAGATTCAGAGCAACGTCTATGGCTACCTAGGCATACTTCTTGAGGGTCGTGAGCGGTTTGAAGAAGAAGGCTTAAATGAAATGCAGAGAAATCGACCTGCTGATGGATTTGGACATATAGGTACCATTTGCATTGATTTTTTTCTTTCTTTCTTTTTTTTCTTTTCTTTCTCTTTTCTTTTGCTTAATAATTTAATCTTATTTTCATACATTTGATCTATTGGTCTTATTATCCCGGAATTGTAGAGAAGTTGGGGGTGACATAGCAATTAAAATAATTCAATCCTAATAGGTAATTGATAGATCTAATTTTTGCGATCTCTCTTTGGTAATTCAATTTACTCGGCTCGTCGATTGGAAGTCTGGAATTCAGCAAATTTAAATTAATATATCATATGTTCTTTAATTATGTGATGTCGAGGACATATGTTCAATAACTCTTCTGAGAAGAATCTATAAGAAGTCTGAGGACTGTATACGAATTTGCTCTTCCCTCTAGAATCTAGATCTAACCACCATGTGGGATGGGATGTTTTTAAGCTGGTTTTGTAATTTATTAGCCTGAATTACTTTTATGAATGCATCCCTTTATAAGGAAATAGACATGTCTAAACTTTGTGCATTGTATGCAACTTTCTGTTGAAAGATCTTTTGATTAATAACAGGAGCTGAGGAGCATGATGGGAAAACAATGTATTCACTTTGTCCCAGACTGAAAGCTTTCTCTGATTGGCTTCTCAAGATTATGGTATCAGGTAATTTGGAAGCCATATTCCCAGCTGCAACTCGGGAATATGCACCACTGGTGGAGGAATTGTGGAATGATGCAGCCATTAAGGCCACATACAAGCGGAGGAGAGAATTGGACATGCTACCCGGTATTGCTAGTTATTTCTTGGAGAGGGTAAGATAATGTTTGTTATTTATTTATGTGAATACTTCTGAAATTGATGCTTATGGATGAATGACTGGTGTATATGAACATTTTTTGTTACAGGATCTATAAATGATACTTATTTTAATCTTGCATGTGACTATAGGGCTTTATCCAAGCTAATTTGGGACAATTTATAGCAATGGGTGATTCTTTTTTTCTTTATATAATTCTGTCGATTGATTTTGATCCTTTCTTTTTAGGGTGGGCTTCTTTTTCTATTGAGCTTTCTATGTTTGTAGGTTGTCTCAACAAGCATTTATTTCCTCTATGTGCTTAATTAATGCTCCTCAATGTGCTTATTTTGATGTAAGCATGCATTGATGTCTCGTTTCTTTCTTCTCTATCCTCAGGCTGTTGATATTTTGAAGACAGACTATGAACCTTCAGATTTAGACATACTATATGCAGAGGGTGTTACTTCTACTAATGGGCTTGCATGTGTTGATTTCTCATTTCCGGAGCCTGAACATGATGATAACTTTGACAGTGGGGATCTGCATGATGTTATGCAAAAGTAAGTCAACTACTTATTTATTTTCTATTATATCTTCATAGAACTGGAAGTCTCACGCTTTCATTTCCCAAGACTCTGGATATCCCCTCCAAAGGTCAACTACTTTGTGCTATTGCATGTATATTTCCTGTACCTAGTTTTATGATGTATCGCCTTCACATGAAATCGGTGCCTTTGAATAAGATATTCCAGGTCCATCACCAGAATCATGCATGCTTATGCAATTAAGGCACCAATAGTTCACATATCTCCAATATGAAATTTCTTCTTTAGATAGAGGTTCGATTATCAAAGCTGAGACTTTTTTTTGTGAAGACCCACCCCAACTTTGAACTCATTTTTGTGAAGTTTCTTTCACATTAGTGGAATACATGAGTTCTATACTTTTTTGAATCTTAAACCACATCAACTGCCGAATACGGTCTTGTCACTTTTAATTATGTGTATCCTTTTTTTGGTTAATTATAATTCACATTTTTTGTGATGTTACCCAGATTTCAGCTCATTAGGGTTCAGGCAAGAGGCTTTGGAGAAAACTGCAAGTGGCTTGAGATGTTTGAAGATGTTAGACTTGTCATTTTCTGTGTTGCATTAAGTGACTATGATCAATTCGTCGTTGATGGAAACGGGGAGCTTGTGAACAAGATGTTATTGAGCAAAAGATTATTTGAGAGCATCGTTGTTCACCCAACCTTTGATCAGGTGGACTGCCTTCTACTACTAAACAAGTTTGATGTATTCGAGGAAAAGATAGAACGAGTTCCTTTGAGTCAATGTGAATGGTATGATGATTTTCATCCCGTGGTGAGCCGCCATCGCTCTAATAGTAGCAACAGCAACAACATCAACCATAATCCCTCTCTTGGACAATTGGCTTTCCATTATATTGCAGTGAAGTTCAAGAAAATCTATTCAGAACTCACCGACAGAAAGTTGTATGTTTCATTAGTGAAAGGGTTGGAGCCGAAAAGTGTAGACGAATCACTTAAATATGCAAGGGAGATTCTGAAGTGGGAAGACGAGAGACCAAACTTCAGCTTGAGTGAATACTCGGTTTATAGCACGGAGGCAAGTTCTTTCTCTTACTGAAGATTGAGTAAAGGCTCTTCAATGGGTTCTGTTTCAACAGATTATTGTCATTGCCTTTGTACATAAATGGCATGTGAATAACAGACAAGTAAGAGCAGATTGATCATCAAAGTTTCAACTCTAGACGTATTATTGCAGCTGAATCACAGACCAGGTAGATATCATATTGGAAATTATATGCCACGCTAGTTAGGTAACGATTACAATTTTTCTTCCCAGTCTTTTCATATGCCAAAGTTGCTAGTCTGGTAAAATTATCTTTGTAAAGGTGGAAAACAAAAGTATAGGTATATTCTCTATATACACGTTCGCATACATTTGTAGAGTAAGGCATCATTTCATTTTGTGAGATATGTTGTTGTTCATTTGGTGCTATATTTATTCCCTTGCTTAAAGCTTCTACTTCATCATGTGTACACAGAGAATTTGTATGAATGGTATGCTTATTCTTTGCTTTTGAGTTTCTTTCTTCTTTTGGGCATTGACACAATCTTTTATTGAATATCAGCAACAAGGATGCTCCTAATATTTTTCGTAACCAATTTTATGGTTAAGTTCACATTTTTTGTAATATCTCGTACTACATTGGTTCTGTAAATGACGTCTATTCAATGGTTGTAACGAGAATACCAATGTCTTCTGTCAGCTAGCAAACTGTATCGAATTTTTGGCTCGTGTGCTTGGCAGAATATTTTTGCAAGCCCACCCCAACGCTGTAGTACCCATTAATGTTTTGCTTGCATCTGCTATTGTATGTAACATACCTACATAATTCAGAAGGAGAAAAACTGTTCGTTTAACTGCTGATTGGCATAAGATTAAGAAGCTATAAGTTAAGGGTTCCAAAATTACCGTTGTACAAAGACAGAAAAAAAGAAACAAAAAGCACTGTCAAAAGAGCTATTATATAATCAGTCTGGATTAATATTAGTTCTTTCACATGAGCTGGGTCGAAATTATCCTACAAGCCGTACGTCAGTGACAATATCAATGCCAAAGAGGACAGGAGCCTTCCCTCTAATCTTGTCCAGTATGTGCCAAACTGTTTCTTCATGCGGAATCTCTCTATTTTTCAATTATAATTTAGAAAAAATTCTTACCAACGACTTTAAGTGTAAAGGTGGAGTCTACATTTATGAGTTCCATCCTATATTAAAATCGAATAAGAATCGAATAATTCGTTTGATGTTTTGAAAAATCTCCATAATGTAAACCAATGTTTGTGGGTGGTTTTTTTTTTTCTTTTGAAATCACAAAGATTCTTGTCTTCTCATATCATATAATCTCATTTGATTGTTTACATAAAAAACTCAAGTTACAGCCTCATTGTCTCTAACCCATTTGTCTAAATCATATGAGAATGCTTTCGTAATAAACATTTCTTTTGATGTTGACGATCGTGAGTGGCATATTGAGCGATTAGTTGCCACCTGTCTTTAGTCGATTCAGCATTGCCAACGAGTTATTGTCACCAACAACTACTTAAAGTTGGCTTTACAAGATCATCCACAATTGGTCAAACATGGCCCCATCATTGTTGCTTTAAGCCATTAATCAGTAAAAGGTAAAGGAATGGCTCTAGCAAAGATTATAAAAGGTCCTTTATTGTGCTGTATGACTGTGTGTCTTGTTTTGTTTCTCGATGTGGAAAAGCAGGGATCAATATAATGATGAGTATGTCCCTACCGTAAGGCAGATTCTACACAAAGACTAGCATAAATGATTTAAGATGTCGAAAGACACTACAGTGATATAGAGACGGGGGAGAGTTTGGTTTTTTTTTTTTTTTTTATATTCTTTTTGTGAAGAAAACATATTAAGTTATGATTTTATCCTCAGTTTTTGAGAGGCGTGTCAAGGATGCGGCTCTGCCTATGATTCAAAGCTCGTTGTTATTATCTCCATGGTGAACTGAAATTGATAAATCAGATTGATTTAATTTGACAAATAAAAACAAATAGTTGTGGCCAACAAGAGTTATTTCTAGATCCCCTCCAAGGTGTGGAAACAAATTGAAAATATGTTGTCGTTAACCAGAGGTCCCGAATGCAAGTCTCTGCCTCAACTAAGCTGGAATATCTACTAAGGTGTATTAGTATATCACAAGATTTGTAACTTTGGAGTTAATCCAATATGATCTCATTTAAAATAAATTTCTCGTTATAAAAAAAAAAAAAAAAATCTAAATCAATATGGGTCCCATAGGGCTTGAATCATCCATTTTATTTGCATTCATGCTTCTTGTTTATTTTCTTTTATCCTTAACCTCATTTTTTGTGTTTCAGAACATGCCCAAAGGAGAGTACACAAATAATTTCCATTTCTTTCATCAGATATTCATGAACGGAGGAACTAGCAAAGGCCAGCCATAAGCCAGGGCTGGTAGAACAATGACTGATTTTATATGCTGAGTCCTATGATAATCATAATCTGGGATTCGGGATAGTCCAGTTGGTAGACTGCCTCCTATGACCTGTGGGTGATAAAGGTTCGAATCCCACCCTATGGGGACGGGAGCTAAAAAAAAACTGATTATATAATTCACGAGAAAACAACAAATTAGTTCAGACAAGTTTGGATTAGTTCATGCATAACAAATTACACGCATCTGACTAATACAATTTTACAGGATAATAAGTTGCCAATGGGATGTCTCTGACTAAAAACTGTATGCTAACAATCTTCAATGAACTTAACAATTTTTTCCTTCAAGTATCCTATGAAGGACAAGAATCTCATTCTCATTGCATATAAATGAATCATATTAAATCAATTACTGAAAAAAAAAGAAAAAGATAAAGGAGTATATAGAGAAGACTGCCAGCAAATGGTATTATCAGCTTGATTAGTATATTCTAAACAAAGGCATATAAATGTTTTATAGCTCCAGAAGCAACAAAAGAAGCTAACTTTACACAGCAGAAGACAAATTGCGCAAGCATGAGATGTAGTACAAGAGGCATTACGCGCCGTTATATCTGCTTTAGTTCATGATGACTAACCTGAGTGATACAAATTCCTAAATCCAACTCTACAAGAAGTTCGAAAGGTGAATAAGAAAATCTGAAGCAATTGAAAACAAAAATATAAAAATTCACCACTTTTTGCAAAGAGACAGAGGGTGCATAAAAAATCCAGCCCAAAGCCGTTCATCCTTTCTCCAGCATGTGAACAGTTCACTATGGATCACGAATGGGAGAACACATCTCTGCATCTTCCCATAGCAGTGACAAGATAAGGGGGCAAAAGGATTGGCATCAGCTTATAGCCTCATTCCTCCACATCTTCCGCAACAGTCGGAAGGCTGCCCTCTCTGACAAATGCTGGGTTGAGAAATTTAGCCACAAAAGCCCACAATTTGTAAACATCGTTAAAATTAGTCAGAAAGCCAAGAGATGCAGTAACCACTTCAACTCTAACAAAACCACTTTTACCGTCCTGCCTGCCATTCTCCATTGGCTTGCAAAGAGTAGTATCTTCAAGATTCAAATTACTGCGCTGGTGTTTGGGGCTCTCCAGTATCCTTATGTGACTAAGGATACCAATGCCAAGGGAGATACCATGTGACTCAGCCAGCTTCTGAACGACCTCTGGGCTTATAAGACCCCTCTTTCTATCTCTCACGTTGAAGGCAACAGCAGCACCTCTTTCATATTTAATTTTTGGTCCATAGATGTGAACAAGTGGCACACTGTCCTCCCCATCAGTACCCGGTAATCTCAACTGCAGCAATGAGGTCACCAGCCAATTAATTAAAAACCGCAGCCTGAGAGTGGTTTTATTCAGACCCAACATGTTTATGTGATCAAGATGCCTGGATAATATCTCAGGTTCTCTCCTGTCCGAGTCTTGCCCATCACCATACTCCCCGTCACTAATATACTCTTCATCGTCAAGGCTTGTGGCTGATAATTCTCCTGGCTCCAGTGTATGGCTCAGATGAGCTTTGCGGTTATCTTCCATACTAAAGGATACCCGTCTTCCCCTGTTTCCAGACTGTTCAATATCTTCTATGCCGAGGAATCTGCCACCGCCATATCTATTACCTTCTCTCCTCTCCAACAACCTAAATTCACCTTCTGTCTCTCTTCTTATAGCACTCTCTTTTGTCTCGGGGTAAATCTCGGAGGCCAATCCATTCTCAACACTTCGATGCCGGGTCGAATTGTTGAGTATGGATGCAGAATTCTTTGGTGTTTGGCTGGTTTCAGCTTCTTCTTGAATCTCAGAAACATGATGTATATCTGGAGTCCTTGTCCATACTCTTGAAACATGATTTCTTTCACTCAGTTCTTCTTCAGGAGCCTCTTTGGCATGGTCTAAGTCGTGAGAAACGGATCGAACAGCAGCATCAAATGATAGCACATGCTGGTCTTCCTGGCGTGATTGGTTTCTCTCTTTTTCATATCTTGGGCTATTTGACATCTTTGATGGTTTAGGAGAAAGTTTCTTATTATTCTTCCTGCCAGCAAACCAAAATGATGGCAAAGGAGACGCCATCTTCTGTTTGTTTAAGTTGCCAGCACCATCGGACCCTATAGGACTCTGACCCAAATCAATCCATAATGAGTTATCTGATGATTCATCTTCACTGAAGACTGGGCTTTTCATCATCTCACCAACAGAAATACTCTCCGCTTCTTCAAATATGGTGCTTGCCCCATCCCTGTCAGAACTGTTATCATGCTCCATCTCAGTCTCAAAAACATCCCTCACCTGGGCAGAAGTAAATGCACCAGAAAAGGCAGGCAAATGAGACCCTGGACGAGTTTCAGAATTGACTTCACCATTCCCACCCACTTCATCATCTTCAGTCAATGCAGGAAAACCATCAATCGAATCACTCAAGTAAAGAGGGAAAACAGGAGTGATTTTCACAATTCCAGACCCTGCATGTCCAGACTGATTTTGAAGGCTACCTATTACAGACTTCTTAATAAGAAGGCATCCGAATCCAGTCGGATCATACCCGAAGACCCTGTAAAATGACGTGACAATGAAATCTGGTCGGAATAATGATAGTCCAAGGGAATCCATGTCCTTTGGACCCAATGCTCCAGCATCAAGCAAGACATGCCAATTGTTCTGCTGAGCAAGCGCCATCCACTGGTAAGAGTACTTTGCACCAGTTACTCGAGATTGGACAGGAAACACAAAAAGACCAGTTGCAGAATCTTTCTTCCTCCTCTTTTTGTTTGAAATTTGCTTTCTCAGATCAGTTGAGCAGAGTTTGAGGGTTGGCCATTTAAACCATGCACTGTAAACTTTGGCACCTTTCTCTCTAGCACTTTGAGCCATCCAATTTACAGACTGGCTCTCGTGATCAAACATGGTCAACAACTTTTTATTCGTGTGAAACGGGTATGTCTCAGCTAGCAACTTAAAAGCTGAACCTCGACTGACAGTGAAAACGAGGCCATACTCATTCTCAGGGATGTTCAGATAATCCATTATTCTAGTCTTTATATCGTGTTCCATAGTGCCTTTCTCCGCACCCCCATATAAAGCATGATTGCTCAAATTTGCAGTAATCTCAGACAAGCTAAAAGTAGATGATTCCCAATAATGTACAGTTTGAAGGAATGAAAACAATCCAAATCCACAATAGTCGAGACACACTTTTGAAAGAGAATCACAAAGGTGGGAATACTCATCTGATCTCAGCTGATCAATCCTCTCTGATGATTGGTACTTAGGATACATCGTGAGGAACTTATTGAAAGCTTCACTGAGTCCTGGAATTGAGTCCTCAGACTCAAACGTACGCTCCGCAGCAAGAGCAGTGGCTCTGAGGAACTCTTTCTGAGCATGTAGCCTTGCCAGTGACCGCGACCGCCCCAAGCCTTCATCTTGATATGCAATGGCCTCAGTGTCCATGTCTTGGGACTTAACAAGAGACCCATCTTCAGATGCTTCTTCAAGAGCTTCCCGGAGCTTATGCTCTTGCAATCTCCTCAACACCGAAGAATTTCCATTAACTTGTTCAGCCGGATGGTTAGACCCATCCTTTCTCCTGCTCTTTTTGTCCAATATCAGAGCAGCACAGTGAGATATTGGCTTCCATAATGAAAGATGCATCAAAGCTTTTCTTGATATAAAATCAATCTCAAAGAGACAACCAACAAAGGAAATAAGCCAAAACCAAAGCTTCAGTGCTTCAGCAGAAACAAAAAGGGTCTCTTCAGCCCAGGGGAAAAAAAAAAAAAAGAACAAAAAGAGCAGTCTTTGTTTCAAACCCCTGACCTCAAAAAGAGCATAAGGAATCAACCCAAAAGCTTTCCTTTCAAAAATCAAATAGAACTATCTTAAGGAGGGAAAACACCAGAACATTTTGCTTTGGTAAAAGACTGATTCAAACCCAAAGACCAGAGCTTTGGATAGAAAAGAATTGATTAAAAATTGTTACTTTGGACCAGATCAAAGAAACCCTTGACTTGACACTTTTCTTGAAGATTCAAAGACACAAAATATACTACTTTTCATGAGAACAAAACAGTTGAAACCCAGATATGTAAGAGGAAAATGGATGTGCTTTACACACAGATTAAGGGTTTACTGTGTGAAATTTCCAGTCAATCTAGTGAGATAACTGAAAAATTAAAGCCCCAAAGATGCAAAGATTCAATTTTTATGAAACCACGTAACATAAAAATTGAAGAACACAAAACTCAGATCCCAAAGATGGCAAATAATAGACACCATAAAAGATACCAAGATTTAAATGTGGAGCAAAAATGGTTGCACAAATGAGTACAAGTAAAAAAGATTGAAGCTTTTTGCACTCTCTATACTTGAATCAAAGACCCTATTCTTGATAACACCTGAAAGAACTCAAAGCTCTCTCTCTCTCTCTCTCTCTCTCCCCCCATATGAAGCTTTACTGCAAGCCAATTAAAAGCAGACCCTCTACATCAAATGCACATTTATTTCACTTGTGCAATACAAAAACATACCTCTATTTGATGACCCCTACTTTGCTCTCTCTCTCTCTCTCTCTGTTATTGACCCTATCTGCAAAATGGAAGCATAGTAAGCTAAATGCTGTAACCTGCCTTGGCAAACTATGTTATGACATTGAGTTTAGCATAACAATAAACTTTTTAAGTGCTGTTCTGTTATTGATTAACATATAAAAGTTTTTTCTTTAAATATAAAATATAAGTTTTTTTTTTGTTGTGATATGTGGGACCCATCAAGACCTCTTCATCTTATAGTGATAGCTCAAAGTCAAATATCAGCTGGCTTTGTAAAGCTGTTTTGTGTCTGGCTCATAAGTTCTAAAGTCATGCCCCAAGGCGCTCTTCCCATTGTGGAAATTTTTCATCTTTATTTTAATATTTGAAAAAATAAATAAATAAAGAGAAAAAGAAAATTTTGATAGTTGATTTTAGTATATTGTTATCTGATTGGCATGGCATAATATGATTACCAATCTTGTGTATATATTGAGTTTTCTATAATCAGCCAACTGAAAGTTAGTAATTACCATTTTTCTTGTATTTTTCATTATCCTTCGATATTTAAAATCATAGGCTATAGTTTTAGCATATTGTCATATAAACAATTTCTCTTGTATCGGATGGTGCGTTTAGATTTATTGAAAATTAACGTGTGATATCCGTAATTTAAGTATAAAATGTTGTTAACTTGTTCTGAATTAGTTATATTTGCCTATTGTATTTATCAATCCAATTAAGTGAGTTGGAAAATTGGAGTGCCACACGTACGATATACGCTTGAGCAATAACTACATTGCAGCTCATTCTTTGTTTCTTAAAATTTCGGTTACCAAATTGTATGTACCAGATAACCTGCATAACTTTTCATTTCCAAAATTGCTAAGCAAAGATAGAGAAATGAAAAGAGTGGAGTATTTAATAGGTTGTCAAGGACTCTTTAGGGACTTCTCGTTAAATTGAAGATAAGTACACAAGTCCTTTATACTTTCTTTTGGTTGTGGCTAATCAATAATCGTAATCTATTACAAATACATCGAAGGATGATGGGGAATTCAAACCCAAAATTTATATGATCGTAGTATGTCATCTCGTTTCGTCTTCACTGCACTAAAGAGTATCGTTACAAATTTGAGAGAGTAACAAAGACACAATCTCTTTTCTAAAATGCAATTGAGGAACTACGATAATCAGCATAAGCTCCTCTAAAAATAATAAAATGCTAGATAAGTTATCTTAATATCAAATTTCTAACATGGCCGAACCCTGACCTAAGACGGTGCAAGTTTTTGTATTATTTGGCTTTTGGGCTTAGATGAAGACTGAAACAATTAGTATTTTTTTTTTTTTTCTAACGAGAAGAGAACAAAACGAATCATAAAAAACATTGAAAATTTGAGGATTGTACACCAAGTTGAGTGCACAATTGTTCCACTTGTTTTCAGTTAATGTATCAATAAGTAGATTGGTCAACCCTGTAACTAACCTTTTGTTCATAAGCTTCCAAATTGAAACATAAAATAATCTCTTAGATGCAAGCACGACAATATAGTGTCCACATTTTTTTGGGAAGCTAAAAGATTTAGTTGTCGTTAATATATTATGTATTTTGAACCTTGTCGAGATTGTACATTTCTATTGAAATCATACTATTGAAATTGAGATTAATTCATCCATCATTCACTTGATTTATAGCGACCACGTAATATGAGTGTGGATGTAGGGTTGAATAAGTGAGAATTATAACATTAATATTTATTATTGTGGGGGCAAATTCAATTTTCTATATTATTAACATTTTTTTTGGAAGCCCGAAACTATACTTGAAACCTCATTCAGATTGATTCGAGTAGCCGCCATGTCGGATAGCATTTATCTACGCTAGGATCCGACCTACGTTAACAACTTTCTTGTCTTATGAAAATTTCAATTTACTCCTCCCACCATTTATTCACCAAATTCGACGATGAGATGAGATTTAAAGTCGTCTTTAGCAATTTAAGCTGATTCCAGGTGTCAGTATATATATATATATATATATATATATATATAAAACAACTCACTCTAAGCAAGATTATATTTGTTAAAGATAATAAATAATATAATAAATACTATTTAATATTTTAAACTTTTATATGAAGTGGTAATTTACCAATAGTAAAAGTGTGAATATGTACAATGCATTAAGTGACATAATGAGTTATTAAAATTGATCTTGGCAATTATCTTTGACATTTTGTGATACTTGTGCCTATGTTAAAGTCACATAATTCATAGGCAGGTTGTAAATTATACATATTGGATAAAAAAATAACATAAATCCACATTGGCAAAGGTGGGCAGTCACTAACTCGTACCTAAAAGTTGAATTATATAACTCCACATTGGCAAAGTTGATTTTTTGGTCTCTCTTCCCAACATTGGACAAAGTTCTTGATCAGAAAAATAGTGAAATAATTTTTCCTATTCTCATGCACTTGCATGTCTTTCTTTCTCTTACGTCTGGAATGAAAGAATTTAAAAATTAAAAGACTTATTTTGAAAGATAGAGAACGAGTTCATAAAAAATGAATATATATTTGTAAAAGATGATTGTAATAATTTACCCTGCATAGTATCATGTTCATGTCAAGTTGTTTTCAAACCTATAATGCCATGTGAATTGTAAGAACTAGGTTGTTGAGAAGAATACTAGACCACTTAAAATTTGTTGTCATCCGGTTGTAATAAGTGCAAAGTCCACCACCAAACCTCCATGGCCCCATATATACTGGTCAATTCCCAAATTAGGACAAATCAAGAACAACTGAGAAGCATATAGCAATAACGGTCCCCACGAAGCCAACAAAACGTTAATACTTCAGGTAAATTAAACAATTGATCAACTTCTTAGGTCATTGAAAAGTTTGATATCTTCACTAAATATTAAGTATGATAGAAAAAGAAAATAATTCCATCACAAATAATTTCGAGCATGTGATAAGTACCCTTACTTTACGTGATTTGTGGTGTTTTAAGTGAATTAAATGTAGTAAGATAGTTGATCATTGAAAAGTTTGAGATCCTCACTAAATGTTAAGTATAACAGACAAAGAAAATGATCTATCACAAATATTGCACAATTTATTAATTTCGATCATGCGATAAGAAGCACTCCTTACTTCACATGATTTGTGGTGTTTTAAGTGAATTAATTGTAGTAAGGTGAATTTTTCGGTATAAAAAATGATGACAAAAGAACTCTTCAAATCTTTCTTTCTTTCTTTATTCAAAGGAGGTCTTTGATCGTACAACACATATATAATTAACAAGAATTAATCTCGCAATCTCTCACAAACAAACAAATAATTTTACTGCTAAACCAAAGCCTTGGTGCCACATCTTTCTTTCTTTGCTCTCCATTCCCTCCCTTTGGATTCCTTCCCCTGGGTAGGCGGACTCTTTCACACAACCCAAAAACTGGCACCAAAAGGAGTAAAACAAAAGGCCAATCAATTTTAACTTTATTGAATAGACTTTTGTTAGCTAATGACTTTAGTTTGGTCAATTGGTAATGGTGAGGCTTTTGTCAATTATTGACTTTAATTTAGTCAATTAGCAATGGTAAGCATGATGGCCAAATGGTACATTAACAACATTGACCTTTTTTTGTCTTCAAAATATTGTAGGCATTATATTAATGACAGCAATTATCCAATCCCTCTCGAAAAGTTAAAATACAAGATGGAACTTTAGCTTAATTCCCGAGGCACATACCTGTCGCTGATGTAGGTCGGGTTTTTAAGGGATACAAATAATCTCTGATTTTTTTAAAGTGTGGTAATTTACGCATAAATAATTTCTTAATATTTTGTTCAGTTGTAATAAAATATTTTTTTGTGGGTCTGTAAAAAAAAAATGAAGCAAATCTGAGAAAGCAAATTGCTAATGCCTATAACGAAAGACACTGACTAGAGCCATCTTGTTCTTTGGGAAACAGTTTCTCTCATTTGCTTGCACATCAGTCACATTTCGACTAAGATTATAGAATGTTAATTCATGGTCGTTGTTGTCGGCAAGTACAACATAAATCGAAAAGGATAAATGGAACAGAACAAAAAAAAAACTCCTCAGCCGGTGTGTGTTCGTTACAAGAATATTGCTAAGATTGTAATGGACAAAATAGCACATTGTTTAATAGCATATTCTTTTCTTGAAATCTTGGCTTGGTTCCTTTGCTATGCTAATAAGCTCTCTTTGGTTGCTTAAGTTAATCATTTGATTAGCTATTCAAAACGAAAAATGGGAAGGTAAAAGTGTTTATAAAAGGAAAACAAAGACCGATATATGATCCCTCAAAAGTTAGGTAGAGTGGTCGGATATTTTTTTCTCACAAATATTATTTGATTCTGATTGATTTGAAACATGCATTAAAATGTATAATTGCAAGACATAATATATAACTTTAGAATGAATCAAATACGATCTTACCAAAAATAAAATTATCATTGTAAAAAAATAAAACCTACATATACTACACCAGCGCGATAAACCCGATAGCAAAACACAAGTTACAAACTTCCTAGTTCGGACCAAATACAAAAGGCGCGACACAATTAATAGCAGCTCATTCTTTTCCCATGTTGTCCTTATAGGTTGTTGGGACAATTCTAAAGATGACGGTCCTTTTCACCATGGAATCCACTCCACACTGATCTTCCAAGTGAATATCGTTAAAACTGAGCCAAACAACTTCAAAAAATGAAGTCAATGCATTGGGATAAATGTACACAAGACTGGACGTTCTTAAAGCAGAAACAGAAAGCTCGACTCATAGTTCATTATTACTAGTTCACTTTTTCTTTTTGTTTTTTTCAATTTTTGCTAGAGTTTTCAAATGCTCGAATAGAATAGTGATCGTCTTTTACCAATTTTGCTTTGAAACTTACCATGGAGTTTCTGTAATTGGGGAAACATTTAATTTGCACATATATGTTATGGACATTAATGTAACAAAAAACTCTCCCCAACTCGGTCATCATTCCCCTATCAGTCATCGCAGGCACTTTTATATATATATATAACAAGGAACTCTTTTCGGAAAGCTTGTTGAGCTTATACCACGAGTGTCATATTTTGAGACACAGGATCTCACTTGAAGGAAACACGATTCATTTTAGTTAAACACAAGTTCTGTCGGAATTGGCCCAAAAAACAATTAGTTTTATGACCGATTGAAACTGTCAAATTCAATATCTTAAGACTTAACTCATACAGATTTGACAATATTTCAAGCTTGAAATTACTGAAGATAAGATATTTCATCTTTGCCTAAAAGATTTGGTGTATTCAATACAATTATACAAATCTTTGTTAAAGTCATGGAAAAAAGTGGTGGTTTAATTGCAACATTACAAAGGAAACCTAGTAGCTGGGGACTCAATTGGCGCCAATTTGTCACTTTTCTGCTTCTTATTAAAGTTTTTGAATGAAGATATATCAACTGCTTTATCTTTGTTAAAACATCCAACAACTTTGCTTTTTGCCCATCTTCATTAGCAACATCATCTAACCTTTCGGTTTCCAGCTTTATTTCTCGACCAACTTTTACTTTCTTTCACGGTAAGCATTGCTTCATTACAAGAAACTCATGGATTTGGAAAAGATTCTTGTCACGTAAATACATAGTAACCGTAGTAATCGCAGAAATTTTTTTAATAACACAAATTTTTATTTCTCAATAATATTTTACAATCTTATTGTCACGTAAATACTTATAATTGACCATATTTAACAAACTCACTTCTAGAATAATTTAATCAATATGTAGGTGGTTTTGTGGCCGAATATGATTTTTCTTTCTGTTGAATTAATATCTATATTTAAAAAGCGACCATTGACAGATGAATGACACAGGCAGCCACCATATTGACCTAGCTTCATCATCGATTGCAATGCCTAAATGGGTCCTTCTGGTGTTCTAACTTCCAAGGGGAATTGACATACTAATAGCGATATCATACTCTATTTATGCGATATTACGAGTTCGAATTTCGCTAATTATATTATACGACTTTAAGGTTTTCTTAAATAATAAAAAAAAATAAAAAATAAAAATAGCGATATGATATCATATTATGAGCAAAATGTAACCATTATAAACTATATATGCATATAATGATAGTGAAACGATAAAAATAATTTATAATCATTTAATTTAATTCGTAACATCATATTATTATTATTATGAGAGTATCTTTCTACCTATTCTAACATATCATTTTCAATTTTCGTTCGTTTTTGGATAGGTGAATTTCCCACGTAATGTTTCTAGTGCGCGATGTTTACGTAAGTTAATGATGAACTTTAAAGCACAATGAGACTACTTTTCAAAAGTGGGGAATTACCAACTAAACTAGTGACAAGATAGGTTTAATGTCTCTTTTTGGAAGCGTGCACTTTTGCTTTGGTGTGTGTTTTTTAAGCTTTATTTTTTGGCCTACATAGATATGATTTCAACTTCAATTTGCGATATACTCTACGTAACTTTCGTTTCCCATTACGAGTCAATTAGAGATGATGCATTTATTAAATTAATTTAATCATGCATTTATTTGGTAGTCTAAAATGCGCTTGTATCTGCCTCAGAATCCAAAATACATAGCTTAGTTAGTTGTATATCATCTATTTGAACCTAAGTTACTCATGGTAGAGGTCAGATTAATATCTAACCGGCAATTAAAAAAAAATGAGCGAAGTAAAAAATAGAGAATGTGACTTTTAAGTAAAATATATTTATCGTAAAGTGAATAGTTTCGTTGACTTGTCAATTTTGAATTAGAGCAGTCATTTGAATTAGTCTTGTTAAAAAAAGATAAACGAGATAAAAAATTCTCTCGAATAATTATAATGTAATGAGTTAGACTCCTTGAAAGTAAAAAAAAATAAAAAATGAGAGGGGATCTAAACCCAATTAGATAGGTAGATAAAGAGAAAAGGGAGGACCACAAAGAAATCTGTCTGAATAATTCAGATATTGACTCTTTTGGAGGAAGTCGAGGAATCATATGTCATAGGATTTGAATCATGCGTAAGCTCGAATGACTTGTC
This sequence comes from Ehretia macrophylla, assembly GCA_037974665.1. Taxonomy (NCBI): domain Eukaryota; kingdom Viridiplantae; phylum Streptophyta; class Magnoliopsida; order Boraginales; family Ehretiaceae; genus Ehretia; species Ehretia macrophylla. Next base: position 29,868,020 of record CM075770.1, read on the forward strand.
AGGGCGTTTTCTATCAAAACTATATAAAAAAGCAGTCTGGACTTTGTTCTCGATTGTGCATGTAATGGGCTGGTTGGAAAATTTTTTATTTTGATTCGTGGGCAAGAGCGAGGCTGGGCCAAGTCCAGAGCGCAGAAAAGAGTTTTCAACGTCTCAGGCTCCGTGGTTGGTTTACTAGGCTGGGAAGGATAGTGAGGAAGGTCATGAATCAGAAAAGATCACAGCAGCCCAGTTAATATGGTGCAACAAAGTCTTCGAATCTAAAATAATAAAGGAAATATGTGACAAATTGATTAGCTCATTTAAGAATATAGCGAAAAGTACAGATGACGATCAAAGGTTGAGTGAAATGGTCAAATAATGACTTATTGTACAAAAGTTTTGATTTTGAACTTATATCTTACATCACAAATATTGTCTGATTTTTACTAACTTGCAGTATGATGTGCGCTGTAGAATAAATATATTATGATACTGTTTAAATTTCTCGACACAACAAAAGGTAAAAAAAATAGAGAAGTACAGATGCAACAAATTATGGCATAGTTTGTGCCGATATTTAATTTTTCCGTGGAGGTGTAGAACTTCGTTAGGGAATTCAACTGCTAAACCAAACACACCTACATTTTCACCAGATCACATTCGATTTTTGGACTCCATCCATTTTTCTAATAACCAGAAAGTCATCAATATAGCTATTTGCTTCACGCGGAAGAATTTCTTACACAAAAATTAATGTTTAATTTCAAGTCCATGCACGTTAGGACACCACACTGATGTTGATAACCTAACTCTTGAGACTTCACCATTTTGCATAACAAAACATGGTCGTACCAAATGCATCTTCACTGCTTGCAGCCTCCACAAGTAACCAACCTCGCCTTCCTTTTTCCTACTCGTGTCCCTATATAACGAGATATGTAACATCGAATTTATGTTGTTGTGGTCGTATAGAATTTCATTCGACTCCTGCAATAACATTAATTTAGAAATTAAACATGGCCATGCAATATTATCTCATTATTGTTTTGGTTCTTGTAGTGATTCAGCTGAGCTCTTTTGGAACTTGCCAGGATGATGGTTTAGGGTTAGGAGCTTCGTACATTTTTGGAGATTCTTTAGTAGATGCAGGAAATAATAATTATTTGCAAACGTTGTCCAAGGCTGATATTACACCTAATGGAATTGATTTCAAGGCTTCTGGAGGAAATCCCACGGGACGATACACGAATGGACGAACCATTGGAGACATTGTTGGTACGTAAATACTATATCTCTCCGAGCCCCGATAAAATATTCTAGATCTGCGTCCCTCTCATTCCTACGCGAGTTGGACGTGCCACTTAATTCTAGTGCAGTGAGCTGAGATTCTTATCAAAATTAAATTTGGTTATTTTCTTTCGCAGGAGAGGAATTAGGGCAACAGCATTATGCCACGCCATTTCTAGCTCCAAATTGCACTGGAAGAACCATATTATATGGGGTTAATTATGCATCTGGAGGTGGAGGAATTATGAATGCCACTGGAAGGATATTTGTAAGTACTGGAACTCTAAGTATCAGTATGGTTTTGTGTTCATATGTAGATTATACATTTATAGTTCTACATAATGCTTCTTTTGAGACCAAAAGATTCTGAGAGAATTGAGAATGAAGATTATTTGCACTCATAATTTATATAAACTATTTTGTATTTTAAAAGAATGAGAAATAACCTGGTATATATGTAACATTTGCAGCACTAAGAAATGAGATATGTTCCGGGGCTCAAGAAAACAAATCTCGCTTGTACGTGGGGAGATATGCTGAAAATAATAAAGAAATATAATAAACTCTACTATAAAAGCTTAAGTAAAAATCGGTATTAACCACAAAATCGGCTCCTCTTGAGTAATAAAACATTCAAATTGATAGCATGTTATAACAAATGAAACTAATATCTGACTTTCGAATGTTTAGATGCTACACTAAAATCATTTTTTTTTTTTTTTTTTGCTCCATTTATATTTTCTCGCTGAAATATTTTTATTTTTGCTAAAATTCTCCACAGGTAAATAGACTGTCGATGGATATCCAAGTCGATTATTTCAACATTACCCGAAAGCAGATTGATAAATTACTTGGTCCATCAAAGGCAAGAGACTATCTTATGAAGAAATCTATATTCTCAGTCACAATAGGGTCTAATGATTTCCTCAACAATTATCTTCTCCCTGTCATCTCCGCGGGTGCAAGAATATCACAAAGTCCAGATGCTTTCGTAGATGATCTTATCAACCATTTAAGGGGGCAGCTTACGGTAATACAATCAGATGATTTTTTTTTTAATCTTTTTTTATATAATGAAAGTCGAAACAGTGGTTCGAATTTAGAATCTCTGATTACAATAAGTTGCGTACTATTCCACAATTTCACGTAAATCTTTGTCGTCTAACGCTTCAAATACATATTTGTGTTTCATGGCAGAGACTTTACCAATTGGATGCAAGGAAGTTTATTGTGGGAAATGTTGGACCAATTGGTTGTATTCCTTATCAAAAGACAATTAATCAATTGCGTGAGAATGAATGTGTGGAATTACCAAATCAGCTTGCCAAGCAGTACAATGCCCGACTGAAGGATCTAGTCACCCAATTAAACGAAAACCTCCCAGGAGCCACGTTTGTGCATGCGGATGTTAACACTCTTGTGATGGAGGTCCTCATCAACTATAAAAAATATGGTGAGTGTACTTTTTCTATAATCTAACGCACCAAGTTTCGTGATGAATCTAGTATTTTTTTTATTTTTTATTTGAGTGAGAACTAGAACATATTATTTTACAATTATACAAATACAATTCTTTTCAGGAGGCTACTTGATTTTTTTGGGTTTGATACATGAATATTTTGGGGTAACAACCCCCTTGAGCTTGAACGAAAATTAATATTGAAGTATATTATATTAATTCATTTTTGAATTGGCAGCATAAAATTATCAATGAGTGAGTGCGAGAAGTTGCAAGATCAAATCTCATTGGTGACAACTATACAACTTCGATCTCCCTTAAATAAAATAAAAAAGGGGGAGTGAAATTGATAAGTTGTCAAAAATATTACATGATGATTAAAATAAGAAGAGCAACATATGAATAAATATTCGACTTATGGAAATCCTATTAAATATGAAACTTTAACAATAATTATGGTAAAGTTGTTTAATTAGGTGGTGATTGGTGAACAATTACTTCTCTTCTTCTTCTTTCTTTCTTTTTGATCTCTTTTTTTTTTTTTTTTGGCCGGCTTAAGTTGGTAGACGCTCCTTTTGATTTTTAATAGCCATACACTTCAATGGGGGGTTCAACCAAATTGACCAAAGATGATATAAATTAACAGAAAAATGGCTGTAAAATTTGCAGGATTTACAACTGCAAGTAAAGCATGCTGTGGAAATGGAGGCCAATTTGCAGGGATAATTCCATGCGGGCCAACTTCGAGCATGTGTGAGGATCGTGAGAAGCATGTGTTTTGGGATCCTTACCACCCCAGTGAGGCTGCCAACGTTATAATTGCAAAGCAATTGGTTGATGGAGATTCAAGATATGTCACTCCTATGAATCTGAGGCAACTTCGAGATCTATGATATTCATATTACTCATTGCTTCTGGTTTATGTCTATTTTAATTTCTTTAAGAACAACATTTGTACTCTGTTAAGTTATCCAAATAAATTTGTTTATGAGAGCTCCTTGACTTGAATATTGAATTCAAATTTTGGAAGTGAATATAGAAGGTGTCTCTATTCTATGTTGCCTTTAATTTCTGTTCATTTGAAAATTGTTGACCTCATCATCACTGGGATATTTAAAGACCTTTCCGACAATGGATTTTGCAAGAATATCTAAACCATGATAATTTTTCTTTCTTTCTTTCTTTTTGTCTTTTTGTCTTTTTGTCTTTTTTTTTTATATATTTATTTATTGACGTGAACACTTTTACAAAGTCTTTTGGACTTATATCAAAGTTTAAATTCGTTATGAATGATTCTGTCTGGATGAGACATGGGATAGGTCAACAAGGCACAAGGCCTACTCAAACTTGCATCTCACCTAATCGAAGTCAAGATATGAGCACGTCTCCAAGCTACAAATAAGGGACGAATCCATAAATTTTATTAAATGAGGATTAAAACACTTATATACAATAAATTTTTTTTCAATAAGACAAAATTAATTTTTTAAATTAAAAATATCTTAAAATTAGAATGAATGGGACCTGTATGCCTCAACCCACGTCTTAAATACTTAACTATTAAGCTAACCCTTTAAAATTAAACCATGATAATGATTGTAGTTGCTTGAAAGATATTCATGAATTACTCGAAGTTAAGGAATGTGTAAGTTTGCATACAAATGAAATTCAAATAAAGAAAGAAAAAAAAAATGTCTTTGACCGGGATAATTTAGCAAGCAAGTTGTACTAGTATTTGACTAGAGGGAATCATATTCCTTGGCAAAAAGCCAAGAAGAAAGCAGAAAAAGGACAGGCAAATGTACGCACACACACTGTCATATGCTATACGCAGTTAACAGTCAAAAGCCAACACAAAACACACACTGGGCGTGCGTATTGCCGTAGGGGGGGCATAGCTGTTTCGAAAACGACACGAGAGTGCATCATCTACTGTGCAAATTATCGCATGCCGGTCAGAGTCGCCTCAAATTTCCGACAGCTGGCTGTCAACCGACACATGTCGGATTCCTAACCCAATCTTCATCACAAACCAGTCCCCACCTACACCAATAAACCATTTCATTTATTTCTTTTTTTTTTTTTTGCTTTAAGGGAAATTACTTTCAATAATAACACAAATAATATGGTCATACATGTTTATTTAAATGAGTCCGTCATTTTTTTTTTCTGTTGACTTTACTATTTATTTCGAATGTTTACAAGAAAGTCTCTTTGCTTCCACATAAAGTTATTAATGACAATGTTGTGCAATAAGTGGATTTTTATTTCTTGTTATTATTGACTTTAAATAACATACATCTCACTATTTTTACTCATGTCATAATTGTTTACTTTATTAATTGAATTGAGTTAAAAGAGAAGATGACTTTTAATAAAATTAAATAACACCAGTAAAGTATATGTCAACTACTATTCCATAAGTTTGTTTTTATTTTTATTTTTCTTTTTCCCGATGACGACCAACACCTTATGTTCAGGTTCCTTTGTATACATCCCAAGTAGGCAACCTGAGGTGTGGTGTGCACCATTATAGCAGGAGATTGTTCAAAGTTCGAATTGACCTGGTTGAGGTACATTTGAAGTTTTGAAATCATCCTATTTTTAACACTTATTATTATATTCATTTTTAGTTAATATACTAAAAGAAAAAAGAAAAAAATAAAAAACTTAGTACTCGCAATTAACTTATCGCAAAAAAAAGAAGAAGAAAAGAGGGTGACTCAATTTCTCAGCTACAGTTGGGGGTGAGACCTCTTGGCATAATGTACGTTGGAACGTGGGAATTCGAAAATTTAAACTGTTAGAAAGAAGTTAATTGTATTATTTATTATATTCAACATACCCTACAAGTGCAGACGAAGTTAGTTTTTGAGTATTGTATTTAGACAATTTTAATATTTTAAATAGGTGATAGTGAGTTTTGAATTAAGAATCTTTTGGTACTTAAGCTTTGATACTATATTAATTAAGTGATCACCTCATCTAAAAGTTTAAGCTGTTAGAGAAGAGTTAATTGTAATATTTATTATATTTAACAGATACTATTAAAAACTTGCTTTGTTTTTGTTTGTGGACAAAGGATATCCGGTCAAGCCTATAGATGGATCCTTTTAGATCTATGGGCTGGCCGGCCCTGGTCGTTCACATGAGTATAGAGAATCTATACTGGAGTGTTCAATTAGGCCCTTGACAAAGATATATAGGTGATGAATCACTCTAGATCTAATTTATTGAGGCCTACAACTTTACCAAATCAAGATTATTTTAATGTATCATGTACATAAAAGATAATAAATAAATGACAAAAATATAATAATACACAGCAAGAGGAAGCACATATGGGTAATTATAATTGTTGGTGGAAACTGGGAACAAGGAAGCGAGAAATCCGGCAAGATTTAGAGTACGGAGAATTGGAATCTGAAGGGAAGGTAAAGTAAGAAAACGACGGGTCCAACAAGAGAGGAGAAAATTTTACAATAATTGAACCTCCACCTTCTTCCAACATTCATGATTTTGTCTGTACTAATTCAATCCCTGTACCACTCCACGTCTCAATCTTTTTCCTGTTTCTACACGCCCCTTACTCATGGTCTTTCAGTTTTGTTGTTCTTGCTCCTTTGTCTTCATCTTATTGCTTGCTATGGAAAATTTTCCCAAATTGTAACAATTTTTTTGGCTTATTGATCGTTAAGGTAATTTGTGATTTGACTATATACAAATTAGACTGGACATTAACGCGCTTTCGATGATTTTGCTCGTCATGCACCATTATAAGTGTTGTACACGATAACCTTTTATAAAACTGGTCTAATGTGTTAATTTGATGATACTTTTACACCATTTAAAGGTTAATTTTTACAATATTTAGTGTTGATCTTAATTTTACACGTGAGATTATCAATAAAACGTAACAGCACTCTTGTTTTGAAGAAAATCTGATTGATACGATCAATGAAGCTATTTTCAGAAGACAGTGGTTACCTGTCTTACATGCACTGCAGATAATTTTATTAAACCTATGCAAGTCAATGAACGGAATATTACATTATGGCAAAACGTCCAACATATCTCCGGCATGTGGGGCCTCACGCACCACACTCATTTTTAAAATTTTTCACAACTTATATCAATACCATCTATAAAAAAGATATTCATTTCTCGACAAATTAACTATTGGTACTACTTCATAATTGTATAATGCGCAGCTTCACTTATTATACAGTTGTAAATAAGCTTCTCTAAATATATTGCGCTAGCTTCACTTATTAGACAGTTATAAATAGCTACTTTAATGCGCTAGCTTCATACTGATCATCTCTCAGAAAGAAATCAAACTGTGCGATATGATATCATCATTCATTACCTCATATATGATATACCTCACATGTGATTAAATATTTTATCACCAATTTATACACACAAGAAGCATATGAGTAAATGATGCTGCTGATATAGAAATACGTTAAGCATACATGCATGATGAGCAGCAGCCAAAATACAATGCCAAACGCAAATTCACTCCTCCATGCAATAACTTGTCATCGTACACTTCAAGATAAAAAGTGAATGCAAGCTGCAGATTCTTTCATTGAGAACGGAGTTAAATACCTGCACTATCCACATTTAAAGCAACCATATAGATATAAATATATGAGAATTTACATACAACGATATAATATTACGAACGAGATTAACAATTGTAACGTTATCCAACACGTGTGTATGTAGCCCCAAAAAAGAGCCCCCATATAGGAGCCGACCCAGACAAAGCCTGTTTTCGAGCCGACTGAAATTGTTGTATAGACCTTAACAACAACAAAAACCTGTTAAAGCTGTTCACTTTGCAGATGACATATAAGCTTCAGAACTCAGAAATTGTTTCAATAAACACTAGACAGATTCTTCTCTCTCCACATCCATTAAACACCATATATATCTAACCCCATTAGCCACCTTCTATGCATCCATAACATAAACCCCAGAAAAGAAAAACAAGCAAAAGAAAAAAAAAAAAAAAAAAAAAAAACTATACAAGGGAAGAGTAGGAAAAAATGCCATCAGATACTACAAGTCAAAGAAGAGCAACAAAGCAAAGCCAAGCGGATGCACCACCACCAGAGCCAGAGCACCTCCCATGTCCACGCTGCGACTCAACCAACACCAAGTTCTGCTACTACAACAACTACAACTTCTCTCAGCCGCGTCACTTTTGCAAGTCTTGCCGGCGTTATTGGACACACGGTGGCACTCTCCGGGATATTCCAGTGGGTGGTGGCAGCCGCAAGAATGCCAAACGCTCACGCATCAGTTGTGCACCTGTGACTGCCTCCTCCGCCGCTGCTACTACAGTTCTTGACTACCGCCATATGTCCACCACTACTACTCCGCTTCTGGCCTCGCTTGCCGCCGAACCAGGTGGTTCTGTGCCGTTTATGGGTGATCATGTTAAGGCTGGTTTGACCATGTGTGGAAGTTTTACATCGTTCTTGAATAGTCAAGGGCCAGCTGGGCTTTTCGCGCTTGGTGGATTCGGGCTTGGGGTTGAGGATATGGGCTTTGGGCTTGGAAGATCAGTTTGGCCGTTTCCTGCTGTTGGTGTTGGGCTTGCCGATGGTGGGGCTGCTAGTGGGGACAGTGGCGGAAGCGTGCTCGGGAACACGTGGCAGCTTGGGAGTGGTCAAGGTGGTTATGTTGGTTGACTTTCTATTTCTCATCAGACAAAGAAAAAAAAAAAATCCAAACAATGGCATGATATGATCTTTTGTGTTTTTATGTAGGATTTCTATCCTCTTATATCATATAATGTTAGAGAGAGATCTAACGGTGACTTCGTCAGTGACAATATCATAGTATGTTTGTGGCTAAAGCTTTTGTCTCAAATTAATGTAGCTAAATCTTAACGCCATTCGAAGCTCAACAATTCGACTTTTTTTTTTCCTTTCATTTTTATTATTTTTTGCAGTGTAATTATATATTAATGTTATTTGTACTCGTGTCCCTCTTGGAGATACAATATGTTATAATGGTTTTGCTACCCGTGCTAAAGACAACAATAAATGTATAAGATGTGGTGGATCAGTGGCTCCTAACGCTGTTATATGATCATTCTAAGAAAATGATAATTATAGTACAGTCGTTATGTGCAATGAGAGACAATTAGGACAAAATGAAACTCCATTTAACAATCAATTGGTCGGATAAATTCAACCCATTCCAACTTTGTTTTATGGGAGTGAGAGTTGGAATAACAGATGCCGAAATACTTTTGTGTTCACTTTCGAAAAGATAGAGATACATTTCTACGCTTCAATTATCATGCAACTAAGTGCCTTTAGCTCTTTGGTCTATTATCAAACTAGTATCTTTAGGGGAGGTTTTCAATCCAACTCGATCGTAAAAATTCCTGAAGTAGTTGTTATAATGACAGTAATTACACAGCCAAGTAAATTTTATCAATTCCGAAGAAGGAAGAGTTTCCATTGCTAAATAGAGAGGCCATACTGCATACTGGTGCACCAGGAAAGGATCTTATCCGGCTCAAGCAAGGTGTGTTTAATTGAGCTCACTATTGGAGCCGAGCCGGACAAAAAGGATACGCTACTCGCTATTCAGTCGGTAAAGATTTCACTTCAGCTAGGTTTCCATTCAAACCAAGAAAAAGAAATAGATAGATATAGGCTTTGTTTTCATGTTAATTACATAACATTGCAAAGATGACTCGATGTTTAATATATCGAAATATTACAGTAACCTTGACTGACACGTCTAGTGTTTATTTATTATATTTATCATATGAACCTTGAAAGGCTATAGGTGCTCATGGTGCAATGGCTTAGAGTTTTGAAGCAGCAGCTTTGTCCAGAAACCAGGTAAGTTCCTCTTCAGCTGAAACATTACTAGCAGGTAGAGAATTATGCTGACAACAACAATGATTACCCAACACTGATTTAACTGCATCCGCTAACTCGGACCCGGTCACGACCATCGCAATTTCAGAAGCAGAGTTGATCACCGGAAAAGTGAAGGTGATCCTTGGTGGAGGTGGTTTTGGGGAGTCTGTGATGAAGGTTACCCAACGCTGCTTCTCATATTGCTGAGGACGTGAAGGGAACAGAGAAGCAACATGACCATCTGGGCCCATACCAAGAAGCATGAGATCAAATTTTGGGAACCCACTATCGTTTGACACAGGAATTATCTTTTTCTCAACCAATTGCTTCAGACGGGCCTCATAATCATCAGCTGCACCTTCGGGCGACTCCTTGTCATTGATTGCATAAATGTTTTTTGAGGGAATTGGTACCTAGAAGTAATTGATTTTAAACATGGCAAACAATATGAAGAGAGGAATAAAGTTAGCATTGCAAGTGGATTTTGAGAAAAACTCCTCACCAAGAGCAAAGCTAAGAGCTCAGTGAACGGAGTAAGGCCAGACAACTTACCATTACTTAAGAAAATCTCGAATTAAATTCCAAATTGACAAGTTAGTGTGAGCTTATTCTTGCGGTTATACACTCTCAATTCGAACAGGAAGAAAGATCCTACTTTAGTGGGTCTCTAAAATCCTTTTGATGAAGCATATCGAAGAGATATCTATTATACACTCTCAATTCGAACAGGAAGAAAGATCCTACTTTAGTGGGTCTCTAAAATCCTTTTGATGAAGCATATCGAAGAGATATCTATCTAATCCGGTGATCAATGGTATAAATTAAGCTCAGGGGACAAGAGTGACAAAAGGAATTCAGGTTTATGCATACCTTGGAAAGAAAACCCTTCCAGGCAAGATTGTAATTGCTCTCTTCGTGAGTCAAAGGGACCACCCTCTCATCCACCCAAAAGATCAGCCATTTACTCCAGTCCACTGAGTTAATGTAAGGAGGCTCTACTAGTTTCCTGAGATCTCATTGATACAACCCATGAATAAACAAACCATTCCAAAAGCATCATACAAATTAGAAATACCAATTTTTTCAACTTGTGTTTTCGACTAGAAACTAAAATTACCAACGTGCATCCATGGTGTGTATATTTGTTGAACACAATAAATAAATACAACAAACTCTTCTTTAATAACTTAAGTTTTTAAATGAAGGTAGTTACTTAATATAGTATTAGAGTTTAGGTACCAAAATATACCATTTGTAAAAAGTCCACGTGTAAGGCTCAATAAAAGATTATCTAACCTACACGTGAGAAACATATTAAACACAATAAAAATTGCAACGAACCCTTATATAACGATCTAAACTTTTAAATGAATTGATCACTTAACTTACCTCATCGTGTCAATGAGAGTACCTCCTGACAGCACAACTGAGAAAGAACCTTTTTCTTTGATAAATCTCTCTGATAGACTGGCCGTGTATGGTGCTAGAGCAACTGCAACATCTTCCTCAGTATCAAACTTCAATATAGTTTTGTGTTTCTTATTCACCATCTCTCCAGTCGATGAGTTCTCGTTTTTCGTGGATGTAGTTAAGTAACCAGCATATAGCATTTAAAGGCACAAAATTATTCCAAGGCTGTCTCTGAAGATTTTCCCCGATGCGGATGCTTATTCAACCTCCTATCTTGTCAAAGTTCTCTAGCACAAAGGCATATTTACCTGGTACAGAATGTGCTACACGTGTTAGCAGCGTTCACCGTGAAATATCAAAAAGTCACGGCTTCAACTTTTAAGAAAAAGAAAAAAAAAAACAAAAGAGAATATCAAGTCCAATGGTGCTTCAAGAATCAGAACCCAGTAACTTAAAAATTGCAGTATGAACTTTTTCAATTTTCAGTTGAATAGTTGTGATTATCAGTAGTAATTGATATCCAAATTACTATTCTTGCTCAAAGTAATTGGATTTGAGACTCGATCGGATCTAGAAATTTTTTTTTTCTTCAATGAGGGTTATAATATACAATATGACAATCATACATCATACAAATTAATCACTGATTTGGAACAACAATCAGGAGAATATCAAGAAGTGCTCTTGGATCATTAAATTCGCTCAAGAAAAACCAAACGTGTGGTGATTTTTACTGTTAACAAGCAGAATACCGATTCTAATACCAAAGATATTAATACTCTGGATCAAAAGGACAAAGTCACTTTGTGATTATCAGTAGTAAATGATTTCCAAATTACTATTCTTGCTCAAAGTAATTGGATTTGAGACTCGATCGGATCTAGAATTTTTTTTTTTTCTTCAATGAGGGTTATAATATACAATATGACAATCATACATCATATAAATTAATCACCGATTTGGAACAACAATTAGGAGAATATCAAGAAGTTGTGCTCTTGGATCATTAAATTCGCTCAAGAAAAGCCAAACGTGTGGTGATTTTTACTGTTAACAAGCAGAATACCGATTCTAATACCAAGGATATTAATACTCCAGATCAAAAGGACAAAGTCACTTTGATATGCTATTTACAACAATCAGATTTTCGACGAGACATAATTAAATGTTCTATGCATACTCAAAAGCGTAAAACATTTATTTGGGAGTTGTTTCAAGCAAATGCGCATTCCCCCTATTTTGGACAGAGTACATTTAACCCAACTTTCAACATAATCAATTCATTTGATCTAATAAAGAATACAAATGTAATATATATTGCTAAAAACAATACCAAACAGATACCATATTAAATAAAAAATCTTCCAATATAAAAGTAATTATATGCAAAATCGAACAATTAATACATAGATTAACAAAATTAATAGATCAAAAACTCTCCTGTGTGAATGTGTTCATCTAGTAAAGAAGACAAGAGGTGTGCAAAATCATGGACAACAGCACATTTTCAAAACTTTAGAGGTCTTGGTGGAGAATTACTCCTTGTCTGGATTCATAAATAAAGAAGAGAGAAAGGAGGAAGGTGCCAATGGGTAACAGAGAAAGAAAAGTAGTATGATTCTCCCTTTAAATGCGAGAGGATGCAAGACTATTTTTGAAGCTAACATTGTAAGTGATATAATATTGACTTGTAACTTTTCTTAAAAAAAAATAAAAATCAAAGTAGAGATTTGTAACACCAAAATAAAGAAGGAAATTGTAAAGTGGGACTTTATGTCACCTTTTTCTTTTTTTGGTCAGTTTTATGTCACGTGAAACATTATTACATTAATGATACTGTTGTTTATAATTAGTTTACTAATTAATTAAAATAAATTAAAGTTGGTGGGACTATATGAGATTAATAGTTTTGAAGAGGAAAATGATCAAATCAATGGAAACTAACAAGAAGAATTTTGTAACGGTGTCTCTTTACCAAACACTTATTGATGAACTTCTAAGCTTATTTTCAATTTTCATTTTGCTATTTATAATTATTACGAGGCTCGAAATGTCAATTTCATTTGACATTATTGAGATGGAACTAGTATTCAAAGATACAAGTTTCTCTTCATTCTGGGTAAAACAGTTTTTTCAGATATGAGAAAATTTTTAATTTTCCTCGTATTAGAGATTGTAAATTCATATGGAGAAATACTAAATTTTTTCTGTGAATTTAGAATAATAAACTATGGGAATTTGTAAGTTAATGTTGAGCCATGAGATGCCTTTTAACATGAATGAATAAAATCGACATATCCATATGGCCGACCCGTCTAGTGGGAAAATACTTGGTTTAGTTTTGTTTGGGACCAAAAATACTTGTCCTCAAAAGAGAGGTTTCTGAAACATCTTGAAGAGCCAAAATTTTATCAACTTGTCATTCATGGACCTCGTGAAACATCTCTAATGGAAGTATTGAGCAACTCGTGTGCTCGATCGATGTTAATGGTATTCAGTTGTTCCAGTCGAACAGTATAATTTACACCTGCCTCTACAGTTGGAGATGTGATTTAAAGCTTACCAAACAATATAATCAACTTCCCCGCGCTTTATTCCACTCTTTGCATCTTCTAGTTTAAAGTAGTTTTATATGTCAATTTCACCTGCTTCTGGTTGCATCAAGTTTCCCAGTAATCTATGCAGTTCAGCTTTCATTTCATCAGCGTGCGGGTGAGTCTGATCGCCTGAAGAAAATACATGGATATTATGCATAACCTCTATCCAGCTCAGACCCGGATCCTTATCCAACAGTGATCCTCTGATCTTTCTCCTTATTTCTGCAACACCATGCCATCTACCTGTTGCAGCATAAAGGTTTGTAAGCAACACGTTTGTTGCACTGTCTTCTGGATCTATGCTTAAAATATGCTCAGCAGCACGGATTCCTATCCCCAGATTCTCCTTGATGACACAGGAGCTCAACAGAGTTCTCCATAATTCCAAATAATCATTGCAAAAGGGAGATTCATTTATCATTACTTCAGCCTCCTCCAGCAATCCTGCTCGGCTTAGCAAACTAATCATGCAAGAATAGTGCTTAGGCCCAGGTTTTAGTCCAAATTCCTTCATACAATCCCAGATTAACTTGCCCTCGTCCACCATGCCACAATGGCTACAGGCAGCAAGCAAAGATATAAATGTTACATGATCTGGTTTCAGATTATGTTTTAGAATCTCATCGAACTCTTTGAAAGCCTCCTTTGCTTTTCCATGGTGACCGTATCCTCCAAGAATTGAGTTCCAGCATCGCAAGTCAGGCCTTGTCACATGGGAAAATATAGATTCAGCTGATCGAAGCTCCCCACTTTTAGAATACATATCTATTAGACTTCCGCAAACAGTCATTTCAGTTTCATATCCTGCTTTTATAGCCAGGCAATGAATCATTTCTCCTTGTCTGAGAATTGCAAGGTCAGCACATGCACTTAAAACACAACTAAGAGCAAAGCTATCTGTCTTGTGACCTTTCTGTAACATCTCATTAAAAAGTCGAATAGCACTCTCAGTATCCCCGATTCTACAATTACCAGCAATCATGTCAGTCCATAGGACAACATCCTTTCTCAAAATTGATCCAAAGATCTTTTCAGCAGACTTGCTCTCACCATTGTTGAAATACATAGATATCAGAGTGCTGCCAACATACACACTCCTCCGCAATCCAGCTTTCTCAATTTGGGCATGAAGTGGTTTTCCATATTCAGAAGCCGGAAAATTGCCTGTGGCAGAAATAACAGCTGCAAAAGAATATTCATCCGGCTTAGCAGAACATAATTGCTCAAGTTGTACAAACATACTCATTGCCTTTTCCCCCTCTCCATTCTCAGCAAAGCCAGCTAACATCGTGTTCCATGAAACCAAATCAGGGCTTTCGATTTTCCTAAACACACTATGTGCTGCCTGAGTATCACTGCAACTGCAGTACATGTCAAGCAGGGCATTATGCAAACGCAAATCAATACATGTCCCGGATACAATCATTTGAGCATGGACAACTTGTCCAATGCCATAATCTTCCAATCTACTACAACCATTCAATACCATTGCATATGTAAAGTGATTAGGCCACGCACCATTCCTCCTCATGCTACAAAAAATCCCGAGTCCTTCAATGATCTCACCATTCTTTATACACCCATAAATTACGAAATCCCAAGCCATGGCATCACTAATCCTCATCAAACGAAAAACTTTCTTCGCGAAATCCAAGTTCCCAAAATTCGAATACATCCCAAGTAAAGCAGTGTGGACACAAACATCATCCAATACTCCAAACTTGACACATCGTCCATGAAGCATTGACCCTAGTAACTCATTTTCGAGGCTGGACGCTGCTTGTAAAAGGCTAGTAAACGTCGAAGCTTTCGGCCTAAGGCCCTCATTTTCCAACTGGATAAGTAACTCAAATCCTAAATTTGCGTGTTGGGCACTACGCGAATAGGTTGAAATCAAAGAATTGTAAGAAATTATATTTCGGCGATGCATTTTGTCGAACACGAGTTGAGAGTCCTTCATGGACCCGCATCGTGCGTACATTGAGATAATGTTGTTGAATACATATGGGGATTTTGCGTAGATGGGTGTGGATGTTAGGATGAGGGCATGGAGTTGACGGGCTTTGCCGATCGAGGTTGTGGTTGCGCATCTTTGGATGAGGAGTGCTGCTATAGAAGAGGCTTCATGTGATGGTGGCATAAAAGACCGTTGGTTTAGTGTGTGTTTGAACTTCGCGCGCCAAATTTGCATCATTGATTCCCCATCTTTCGATTATATCATTAGGCTCCTTATCATTTTCTTGTAGTATTATTTTATGCACCACTTGTAATGTCCTTCATAAAGGTGGGTGTCATGTATTTCTCTTGACTAGTGTCAATTTTTTTTTTTTTTTGGGTCAATAAGAGAAAGTTTCATTCCACTATTTTTTATTTTTACAAGTGTGTCTTATACAAAAACATAAAGCAAAAACTTTGAAATGACTAAACTAATTCGTTAAGGTTCTACTTATTGATTAACTCCCTATTCCTCCTATTGTCATAAATATTTCTAGTTGACAGAATCTTCCGTCGAACAAAAACGACTAGCATCAAATTTTGTTCATGCTAGTGCCTTTGATTTTGGTTAGAAATATAAAACCGCATCAATCACTGTGTTGTTCGTTATATTTGATCTGAATAATATTTTTAAGCTTAATTTGGATTGATTCGTACATATAAAAATTGAAAGTAGAAATGATGCTAATAAGTTAGATTCAACGGCTAAGTAATTTTGAAAACTAAAATTAATGGAGATGTGAGAGCAAAAAGTTTTGCAAACTAGAATAACGGTATATTTTTTAAAGTATTTTGTGAAATTAATTAGTAATCTTTACATCTAAAGAATAGATCCCCCGACTATAAATTAGTAAGTTTGTAGAACTGATTTTTGCTCCAATTGTAAAGAGACAAGTCTACTTTGACTTACAAACAATGTGTTTAAAATATGGGAAACTTTTCAAAAAGTCTGACTGACCGGTCAGTCAGACTTTTTACACATAAAATATTGACGCAAAACACATGTGGAGACCATTCATTATGAATAAAAAAGTTTAACTGACCCGTCAATTAGACTTTTTAAAAAATTTTGCTTAAAATATCAATTATTTTGATTTGACAATTAAACTATCTAAACATGTGAAACATGACAACTTAACCCCACTTTTATGAAACCCAAACCCATATGACCATGTCTCATGGCATGCAGGTCGTGCCAGGTAGTCAGTCGATTTTTTATACACAAAATATTGACGTAAAACACATGTGGAGACTATTCACTATGAATAAAAAAATTTAACTGACCCATCAATTAGACTTTTTAAAGAATTTTGCTTAAAATATCAATTATTTTGATTTGATAATTAAACTATCTAAACATGTGAAACATGACAACTTAGCCCCACTTTGATGAAGCCCAAACCCATATGACCATGTCTCATGGCATGCAGGTCGTGCCAGGTCATTTTCTCTTGTATTTGTATGAACTAATAACACACAGGAATTGTTTTAAACGTGTTACGTTCCTCTCTCATCGATGTGGGCCCCACCAATTTGTGAGGCCCACACATTAAAGAGGGGTTACACGTTTTAAAGCAATTATGCATCAATATAATACAAGGAACGTTTTAAAGCAATTATGCATCAATATATCATTAGGCTCCTCATCATTTTCTTGTAGTATTATTTTATGCACCACTTGTAATGTCCTTCATAAAGGTGGGTGTCATGTATTTCTCTTGACTAGTGTCAATTTTTTTTTTTTTTGGGTCAATAAGAGAAAGTTTCATTTCACTATTTTTTATTTTTACAAGTGTCTTATACAAAATCATAAAGCAAAAACTTTGAAATGACTAAGCTAATTCGTTAAGGTTCTATTGATTGATTAACTCCTTATTCCTCCTATTGTCATAAATATTTCTAGTTGACAGAATCTTCCATCAAACAAAAACGACTAGCATCAAATTTTGTTCATGCTAGTGCCTTTGATTTTGGTTAGAAATATCAAACCGCATCAATCACACTGTTGTTTGTTATATTTGATCTGAATAATATTTTTAAGCTTAATTTGGATTGATTCGTACATATAAAAATTGAAAGTAGAAATGATGCTAAGAAGTTAGATTCAGCGGCTAAGTAATTTTGAAAACTAAAATTAATGGAGATGTGAGAGCAAAAAGTTTTGCAAACTAGAATAACGGTATATTTTTTAAAGTATTTTGTGAAATTAATTAGTGATCTTTACATCTAAAGAATAGATCGCCCCCGACTATAAATTAGTAAGTTTGTAGAACTGATTTTTGCTCCAATTGTAAAGAGACAAGTCTACTTTGACTTACAAACAATGTGTTTAAAATATGAGAAACTCTTCAAAAAGTCTGACTGACCGGTCAGTCAGGCTTTTTACACACAAAACATTGACGCAAAACACATGCGGAGACCATTCATTATGAATAAAAAAGTTTAATTGACCCGTCAATTAGACTTTTTTAAAGAATTTTGCTTAAAATATCAATTATTTTGATTTGACAATTGAACTATCTAAACATGTGAAACATGACAACTTAGCCCCACTTTTATGAAACCCAAAACCATATGACCATGTCTCATGGCATGCAGGTCGTGCCAGGTGGTCAGTCAGATTTTTTACACACAAAACATTGACGCAAAACACATGTGGAGACCATTCACTATGAATAAAAAAAATTTAACTGACCCATCAATTTGACTTTTTAAAAAATTTTGCTTAAAATATCAATTATTTTGATTTGATAATTAAACTATCTAAACATGTGAAACATGACAACTTAGCCCCACTTTTATGAAGCCCAAACCCATATGACCATGTCTCATGGCATGCAGGTCGTGCCAGGTCATTTTCTCTTGTATTTGTATGAACTAATAACACACAGGAATTGTTTTAAACGTGTTACGTTCCTCTCTTATCGATGTGGGCCCCACCAATTTGTGAGGCCCACACATTAAAGAGAGGTTACACGTTTTAAAGCAATTATGCATCAATATAATACAAGGAAGCCAATGTCCCTAATAACTCATATTTAGTAGTCTCTCGTTCGTTGGTAATTAAGAAAAATATTATGTAAATGATTTAATCTTTTATGCGTGATTTATGTTCATGATTGAATCTTGTTGTCCATCAGGTTAATGGGTCAAGTGAGAGAATATAAGTGATTGTGACTGTTAAATTAAATAATAACCACTAAAGTTCAACCCCATTAAGTTACTTGATGGAAGTGACAAACATGTTCGTATATATACATGTTAATTGATTATCTCCCTACCCATAAGAGAGTTATATAATTCCATCACATATATATTTATACTATAAAGAAAAGAGTTAAAGTGGAAAAATCAATTAATCACTATCTATCGTGCCTTCGTCTTCCGCATGAGGTAAGTAAATTATGCCTTATAAGTGATGTACTTTGATAATTACATGCTTTTGATAAATTAAATGCAATACATTTTTTGTAATAATTATGCTTACAGTAAATACATCACATGAATCTACAAATCCATATGCAAAAATATTGAATCAAAAGAAGGCAAAAATATAAATATTGGAGAGTAAAATTTAGTTTCTGCAAGAGAAAATGGTTGCTAGGTAATTTTTAATTACAAGATTTTAGTACTCTAATTACAATTTGTTCAATTACAAGATTACATAGAAATATAATAGCTCCACAAGTTTGAGATAAGTTAGCTATTGATTGATTTGTTAATATTCCTCCATCCCTTAAGACTTTGCTTGATGCAGATTTGTGCCCTACAAGAGTGGGATAAACTTTTGTATCCACCCTGCGTTCATGTGAATGACTTTGCAGTTTTCACAGAAAAAAAGGTAATTATTACAACTGGTCCTCGTTGATCATCTATTCTGTTACATAATTGACATTTTTGGAGTTTATAAGTCCCGTCACATTGAGCCATTGCAGTGCAAAAATATCAGGTAAGAGTCGGATTGATTCATCAATTTCTCTTAAAGTCTAGCTTAGCATCAACCAAGTAAAGATCTTTGTTGTTAGTCTTGAAAGTGACATTGAGAAGGCCATGAAGCTCAGAAAAAAGAACAATCACCTAGTACTTTAAAGAAGACAATTTATCGCAGCAGGAGTAATAAATGACAATGTTTTTATCAGAGGAGGAAGGAGCTGTGTTGCTTTAACAACATAGATATTTTCTCACTCCCGGTTTTTTATTTTTTATTTTTTTTATTCGTTAGACAATCCCCGTCGTCTAAAATGAAAACGGTTATTGTCCTTTACGAATTTCCTATACTGCGTACTGTGTTAAATTTGACTTTTTGCAGGTAATGGAAACCTTATCTCGTATACGTTGAACAAGACCAATTCAACGAAATATGCCTTACCGATCGAAGAAAAGTATTTGTACCTATATTATTATATTATTAGAGGATCTAAATTTATTGGTACTTGGACTCTCATTTCATAAAAAGTGATCACAAATCTTATTTTAAAAGTGTAAATTATTAAAAAAAATATTTGAATAAAATGCATCATACCCTCTATGTTTTCATAAAGTTATATCATGAACTCTATATTTTTAAAAGTCGCGTTATATAAATCCTATGTTATGAAAAATATTGTATATTTTCCCCTGCTCTATTTTTCTGTAAATTGTAACGTTGAATGTAATGCACACGCCTATGATGCAAATATGATATTTATTAAGCTATAAAATGTATGGAGAAAGACAAAAATACCATATTTCTCAAGCATATCACAAAATAAAGAATGTTGTACATACCCCTACTAATATTAAAAAGAGTTACAAATACCCCCTTCTGATATTAAAAATGTTGCAAATAACCCAAATTCTTCCATGATAACAAAGCCTTAAGATTAAAAGTTATTTCAGTCTTTGAATTTGTTTATTGAGCTATTTAATTTTATTTTATAGCCTTTAATTTTTTTTTAATATTTTTAAACTGTTAGCTTATTGCAAAAAACTAATACGTTGGGTTAGAAAAGAATGTTGATTCAATTTGAATGTATATATATGTACAAAAAAAATATTAAACTGAATCTAATTTTTTTCGAATCTCGCTCATAATGTGAATTTTGTACAATAAGGTTTTCTTTTTTTTTTATCTTTATCTTTTTTTTAAATATATTTTTAAAAGGTTAACTCATTGCAAAAAATTATGCATTGGGTTAGAAAAAATAAAAAATTTATATATATATATATATATATATATATATGTATAAATGCATATATATAATAGAATAAATTTTAAAGTGAATTTAATTTTTTTAAATTTCGCACATAATTCAAATTTGGCACAGTAAGTTCTTTTTTTCTTTTTTAATATGAACGTTCCAAATTGAGACTATAAACTCTATCTTACCGTGTGATTTCACGTGTTAATAATGTGAAACGTACGGCCGTTTTTAATAACAACCGGCCTAACGGCATTATAAAACAAGGAAGCCAATGTGCACCAATCATGCACTGAGTAATTGTGTGAGAGAGACCATGGACTTTCTACTCGTTGTGCTTACACTACTGTTTGCCTTGACATTGTTCCATGGCCTCACCACACTATCAAGAAGAAGCAAAAACCTTCCACCAGGGCCAACCCCCTTACCCTTAATTGGCAACCTTCACTTACTCGGTGACCAACCCCACAAGTCCTTAGCCAAGCTAGCTAAAACCTATGGTCCAATCATGAGCCTAAAATTAGGACAGATTACTACAGTGGTCATCTCTTCATCAGCCATGGCCAAAGAAGTTTTTCAAAAGCAAGATTTAGTCTTCTCCAACAGATTTATTCCGAATGCAATCCATGCCCACGACCAACATAAATATTCTGTTGTGTGGCTACCTGTTGCATCTCGGTGGCGAAGCCTTCGGAAAATATTGAGCACTAACATCTTCTCAGGCAATAGGCTCGATGCTAACCAACACTTGAGGTTGAGAAAAGTTGAGGAGCTGATTGAATTTTGCCGAAAAAATAGTCAGACTGGTGAGGCTGTGGATATTGGGCGAGCTGCTTTTAGGACATCACTAAATTTATTGTTTAACACTATGTTCTCTAAGGACTTCACCGACCCTTATTCGGATTCAGCCAAAGAATTTAAGGATTTGGTAGCGAATATTATGATGGAGGGTGGTAAAGCCAACTTGGTGGATTATTTTCCTGTGCTTGAAAAGTTTGATCCTCAAGGTATAAGGCACCGCTTGACTATCCATATCAGCAAGGTGTTGAAGATATTTGACAGTCTGATCAATGAGCGCTTGGAGCAAAAAAAATCGCAAGGCATTGTGAAAAACGATATGTTGGATATTCTTCTCACCACGAGTAAAGAAAATCCTCAAGACATTGATAGGACTCATATTGAGCGAATGTTTCTGGTATGTACTCTTTTCTTTTCCTCTATCTTTGACCCAATATCCTTCTTGACAGTTCTCTAACATGAAAGTTTTATGTTATTAGCTTTTCATTTGCTTTAACGTGATAGATGTTGTTATCTTCACTTTCTTCCTTCCATGCACAAAAATAAGATATCATCTATATATAGTATTATCGTGCAGTACTATTAGGAAAAACACAATACTTTTTTTTTTGGAAAATATATGTTAATCGTACATAGAAAAATCATAAATTCCAAAACCACATATAAGATTTTGAGCTAATTCGCTCATCACCAATTGATTTTAAGATAAATGTTGTTAATTTACCTTACCACTTTACCATTTAGGACTACTTGGAAAATCTATTAATAAAAATGTCATGTTTTAGAGTAGGCTTGGATCTAGCAATGGCGTTTATTTATTTATCTATTTTTTCCTTTTCAAAATTTAATTGTTTCCATGACGAAGTAATTCATAGCAGTTTGCGCTCATGCATCAACCATGTTATTAATTGTTTGTAGGACCTATTTGTTGGAGGGACGGACACAACATCAAACACATTAGAATGGGCAATGACTGAAGTACTTAAGAATCCAAAGACCATGATGAAAGCCAAAGAAGAGCTAGCCCATGTTATTGGTAGGGGAAAGCCAATAAAAGAAGCTGATATTGCTAGCTTGCCATATTTACGGTGCATTGTTAGAGAAACCTTAAGGATACACTCTCCAGTCCCGTTAATTCTTCGTAGAGTGGAGCATGATGTCGAGGTGTGCAAATACATAGTTCCAAAGGGGTCACTTGTTATTACAAATGTATGGGCAATTGGGAGTGATTCAGGTGTGTGGGAGAACCCTTTGACATTTGAGCCTGCGAGATTTTGGAAATCAGAAATGGACGTCAAAGTCCATAATTTTGAGCTAATTCCTTTCGGTGCTGGAAGAAGAATTTGCCCAGGGTTGCCACTGGCAATGAGAATGGTTCCACTTATGCTCGGTTCTTTACTGAACACCTTCGATTGGAAGCTTGAAGGAGACATTGCACCCGATCAATTGGATATGGAAGAAAAAATTGGACTTTCATTGCAAAAGGCTCGCCCTCTACAAGCCATTCCGATTTCTCTCTGAATTAGTGGTGTTCTTTGTGCTAAATAAGGCAATAGCCACGTTATTATATATCGTTATTAGTTGCGCAGTATGTGGGATGCTCGAGAAGATCCTTCTTTTAGTTGTCTATGTCTTTCTCCATAATGCTACTTAGCAAGATCTTTGCTGGGCTCATCATATATAAATTGATTCTGTTGAAAGATGACCGCCCCCACCCCCCACCCAACCCCAGCCGAAAAAAAAAAAAAAAAAAAAAAAAATTCTATTTGAAGAAGCAACATGTGTAACTTTAGCATGAAATAATAATGATCCTAGCCAGTAAGGCCATCTCTTTCCCCAATGGAAAAGGATCTATCCATTTTTTATCCTCCCTAATATATTAAAACAAGAACAGAATTAGAATTTATGTTCAAGAGAACTAAATTAATTTTTTAATTTAAAAATATTTTAAAAATATACAAAATACTTTGTATAGTACATTAATTGATGGTGACTTCTCCAATCTCATGCATAAGTAAACAATTCTAACTTTACATTTCGTTTTTAAACATTAATGATTTTTTCGGAAAGACAACTAGTTGAGGCAGGATATGACTCTTGCAACATTGTTGATAAGATTCCGTCCTCTTGCATGGCGAGTTTAGTGATGAAATCGAATTCTTGGAGTACAGAGCACCATCGTCTTTACACTGTCATTGTACGAGACTATACATTTAATGGAAGACCAATCAAGGTGGGCCAGCAATGACAACCTTAGACAAGGTGAAAGATATTTATTTGTGGTATATCACATCATGTTCTCTAGACCACGAGGGTTTGCACTTCCACTTCTGATTCCTAACGCTTTTCATAAACAATTGCAGTAAGATGTATGAATTGGCTAAGCGATAGGGTGGGGTCCCCTTTTTTTTTTTTTTACTGAAAAATTAAAATATATCATTAAAACTCAACTCAAAAGAAAATTGACAAAAATCTTACTCAAAAATATTAACTGGCAAGGCATCCTTCACCCAATTTTCATTTATTATAAAGTTCAACATTGGCAATGCTTCTTCTAAAAACTTTGCAAACACTAAGTTTAAGTCTATTTAAGTCTAATAGACTGGCTAATTTTTTTCATGATAGTTTCCTCAGAAGAAGATTGTCTGTAAATTCTGTGATTTCTCTTCTGCCAAATAGCATAAACAATGCTACAACAAAATAACCTCATGATCAAAGCTTGCAAATCCTCCCCCATGCACACCGCTTTAACCCATTTCCAATGTTATCCCAATCCAAAAATTTATCAGGCATTAATGCAAGATCCAGGCCCCAACGCCAATTTCTCTTCGTCACTCCACATTCAAGAAAAAGATGGTTGCGGTCCTCCAGCAAGATATTACTGTTAGAATATACACTTGTCCCACATAGAAAAATCATATATACTTGTCTTACATAGAAAAATCATAAATTCTTAGACCACTTAATAAGATCCTTAGCTACTCTACTTGGCACCAATTAGTTTTAAGATGAAAACTTAGTTATCTTTACATGGTATCAGAGCTAGGCCTATAGTCTAGTCACATTCATCTTCCGTGTGCGACCCATCTCAAATCAAGTCCTCTTGTTTTCAATCTTTCGTGTGTGCATAGTTAAAAACCTAGTTATCTTCACAATTACACAAGGAGCAAACACCATTGTCAATAAAACCCCATAAAAAAAGACAATCCTTCGTAAAAAGCCTGTTCTTAATAGCGAGTCAAGTAATAAAAAGCCGTGCTTAGGAATTCGGATTTTACTCCAAATTAGCGCGTGCCAAGGTACATGCTCAAACTGCCTTCTAATTCCCTCCCACGCCGACTTAAGAGAGAACAGCCCATTGCGATTACCTTTCCACACCCAAATGTCTTCATTCAAAATTTGAGGTTTGAAGCTAATTTGAAGGATAATCTCACCAAGAATATCATCATCAGAGTTCACCCAGCCATTATCCTCAATAATGTCAGCCACCTTGCTATTACAACCAACTGCGTAGCTCAAGAAATCATCACAACTAACACTATCAATCAAGGAACCATTGGAATACCAAGGATCAAACCAAAAGGAGATTTTATTGCCATTACCAATTTTAGGCGTGAAGAACTGCTTAGCAAAATCCCTCAACTTGACCAATTTCCGCCAGAGCCACGAAACAGAGGATCCAATGCTATACTCCCAGAAAGTCGCCCCTTATTTTTTTCTTTGATAACGAGTGATGAGGTAAAAATAAGAATATACAATCCTCCGCAGATATCCGAGCTGACAACCTGCAAAAATGAATAGTTCTGGCTTACTTTGGAAGAATAAATTTTGACCGTCAAGTCAATAATGGTTATACACGATATAAAATAATGTAAAAGAGAGAAGAAAGAGTATAGGATTAGTCACTATTATGTGTTATGTGATAAGATATTTATACTATTTTGTAAAAAAATGTGAGTGTCCCATGACTTGCAGGCACATGATGAGTGCACTACGACTTGCAAGCACATGCTCCCTTTTCCTAGGTCTATTATTCCCTTGTACTGGCAAAATTAGGCATGGGGAGTAAAGAGGAGCACTATAATAATAAAGTCAGTAATTAGGGATCAAGTCTTTCATTTATGTATATATTTTTTGTATAAATTATAAAAAAATTGTTTATTTTATGCCTAAAATTATGTTTTTAATAATGACACAATATCATATAACTCAACCAATATTTATTTGAGCATATTATATTATAAACGAGGTTTTCGATGTATGATTCCTCCTCAATATAGTAATGACATAATATACAAAATAAATAAATAAATAAATAATGACAATCATCGTAAATAAAAAAATGTCCCTTTCATTAGATTGGTGCAATGAAAATTGTTGCTTAGATAAATTGATTTTCTTTTAATAAAATCATCAATGTCCTGTTTAAAAAACAACAAATTAGAAATCTAATTCAAATTGAGATTACAAAAATTTCAAGCAAAACATGTATAAATTTTTTTTTAAAAAACCTATATATAAAAATAATTAGAAATTGAGCTACTATACACAAAGCGCAAAACGACCTTAGAGAGCTTCAAAATTAGTCTACATTGCTCAAATGTAGAAACAAGGTTGCGAACCTACTCACCAATTTTAGCTTTATTAGGTAAATAATCATTGTCCGATTTTATGTTAAATATAGATTGGCAAATTATTTCTTATATTTTCCTCTCATTATTTTCTGTTATTTTCTGTCGTTTTGTCACTCTTTCTTTTTACTCAACAAAAGTATATAACATATCATTTTGAGTATGAAAAAATAAGAAAAATTAATTAAAAACAATTATTGATCAAAAAGTAAAAACAAAGTATACTTTCAATCACTTTTTTTACTCTTCTGTGGGATATTTTTTACACTTATTTCTAGAAAACAATTGGAGCCCCCACTCACTTGTGAATCCTATGTACTAGAAGATACATGAATCAGATTGTTGTATACAATTCTTGCTAAGGATCGTATCTAAAGATCACTGAAAGTAATTTAAAAATGAAGATATTGTTTGGGTCTCTATTTTGGTGTAAAAGTTGATAAAATTGGTGAGTCTCATCTATTTGGCTCTAAATTTAAAGACTCGAGTCTCTAAAATAGTCAAAAATAATAAATTTCTATAAATAGTGTTCACCATTAGAGATACCCTTAGAAATCTTTTTGGGGTGTCAACAACAGATCAGTTATAGAAATAGACTTTTTAGACTTCAGATAATATTCTGCTTCTTTTGCTTCATCCTTTCTAAAGAGGAAGGAGAATTAAGAGGTCTATGGGATTTTGTGAATGCGTTTTTTTTTTTTGTTGGTCAAAATGAAACTTGATATTAAAATAAAAAGAGAGTTAACCGATCCCAGATAAAGGGATGGAGTTACAACAGTCCAAATGAAGTAAATTTTGCAAATCAAAAGGTGGGTTTGTAACCCAATCAAAAGACAAAAGTCCATTTCTAGTCTGGATCACAAGCCAGTTGGCTGCATTGTTTACGTTCCTACCAATAAGTTTAACCATACAATGGTAAGGAAAATGATATAATCTAATGGCATCTCTAAGAATGTTGTCAATTCTCCAATTAATACGATCCACCGAGGTAACGGAGTCAACAACAACTTTGCAATCCGATTCAATGACAAACTTGTTAAACCCCATGACACTGGCGAGATCACAAGCTTCAAAAAAAGCTAAGGCTTCCACTTGGACTGCAGGCTCGCAAAGGCATTGTTTGACAGTGCCACCAATGAGTGAGCCAAACAGGCTTTTACACAATACCGCAAGCCCAACATGTAACACCCCGATCCCTCTCGAGGCTGGAAGTTCTATCTATCAATCTAATCACAACCCAATTCCAAACCCGGGCAAAATTTTTAGGGAAAGACGGACGGAGTCTCCCCTGTTTCTAGGCAAAATGTAAAACCTGTAATAGCATATAAGTGGACCAGCACCGTGTCCAACCATACAAACACCTTAAGGCCATCCGAGCCTTGGTTCTCAACAATTAAACACAACAATATACATATTTCCAAGTACCCAAACTATTCTAACTCTTTTCCTTTAGACAATTACATACATGCAATGAAATTAAACTATACTAACTAAATACATAGACTAGCTTTTCAAATCACTTCAATAACCTAATAAAACTTAAATTACATTCTTTTTAACACTAAATACAAACAACACATGTAACATACATCTTTTCATCTTTGACAACTCAAGCCACATAGCACGCAAGACAACTCTTCAAGCACGAACTTTTACGTAATCACGAACTTTCCAGCTAACATGGCATTTCCTGAAATGTGGTGGTGAGGAGTGAGTATGCACAACACGTATACCCAGTGAGGGCGAGACAAATATCAAGGTGGAGAGAAAGAAGATCGTGCAATGCAAATAGGTGCAATTAAGCAATATAATCAATAAGAAGGCATTCAATATAAACGACAATACAATAAACAATTAAAGAAAGCATTAACACAACCATTCAAAGCTATACCACACTTTGAAGGCTATGGTTCACTCGAGCGAGTAATGTACCGATCACGATTTCAATGACTTTAACGATGACGCGCCGACTCACCCACCTTATAACTTCCGTTAGAGTACTCCGGACATACTCTGTCAATTCTACGACCCAAAACTCCCTGGGCGGCAACCCAAGTGAGAAAGAGAATAGGACACGGAGCTAGAGCAACCAACACTAGCAACCCGAGGCTACCCAGAGAGGCCCATCACTCACGCGCCTGACACTTATGCAATGCAATACAAGATATATAACGATAATCGAGCAAGGCACTGAAGTGCAGGTCAATAACAACATGTGATACAATAAGCACACAATAAGCAATTACAATCAATAAAGTAACAAGAACAACACTAACAGGCATTATCAACAATTGATATACAAATTCAATCATAATCAACCTTAACAAGCATTATTAAGTATTCTATAGGCGTTATACTATGAAAACACACAAAATTACAAAATGACCCCAACTTTCAAAACGCTACTTCTTTCAAACGAGTCACAAGTTTTGGAAACCGACTTCACCAATCCTCCTAGGTCACCATAAGGCACGTCTAAAGACCACGAAACCCTACTTTATCCTAGAATTGCCGCAAAGCCCCGATTTCTCCCTTTACTCGTTTGAACTACCGCTACCCTAACCAAACACCCAACCAACGCCATAACCATACCAAAAGTACTTCTATGGCCTCCCGAGATAATGCCATCATGCAAATCGAGGAAACACTAATTTCAACCTAAACGACCCCAACTTGTACCAAGGTATTTTTCTCCGTTTTTCCATTACACAATCCAATTAAACCATACATTTAGGTATTCTAGTATATCTAGAACCTTCCTACATCAACAGAACGGAACTCGGAGCAAAATTTCGAACAGAGGTTTACTATTCACGTTTTTCACTATTCAATCAACATTTGAAATACAATAATCAATTTTAACCGCAGAAATTGCGAAAAACTTACAAAATTAAGGTCTACTAACATCATAGAACATATTTCAAGCAACAAAACGAATTAAACAATATTCTATATGCAATTTCTAAAAATTAAAGTCTTGACATCATATTTTCTAATGTGCAAATAATGATGCATCCCTCACCTTAGCTGCTAATAGATTCTAGGAAAACAACGTTAGAAGCCTCAGAAACGATCCCGTGCAAGCCCTCGCAAAGATTTGAAGATTTGAAGTTGAAAATTCTTTTTTTTTCTTTTCTCCTTGAACTCTTGGTTTTCTCTCTTTATTTTTCAGCTTTTCCTTTGTTTTTTTATGCTTATAAAAGATGACAACAATAGTCAAATGGTCAAAGCTTTGGTCAACCTGCTAAACCAAAACAGCTATGCGCGACCTTACGAAAACGGTCATAACTTCTTCTAGAAAACTCCAATTTACGAACGGTTTAAAGCCTCAGAAACTAGACTCATAGAGCTTTCCAACCATATATAATTTGCTACATAACTCTTCCCCAATTGGTTTAGATTTAATTCCAAAGTTGACCCAAAATTTGACTAACTGGACATTGCATTTTTTTTAATTTCTAATCCCAAGTTTGCCCTTTATTAAACATTTCAAAAATTCACACCTTGTCCTAGTTGGTCAATGTAGATGAAAAGTCAACTAGTTTGGTCAAAGAATGTGAAAGGTCAATAAAATGCAATTTAAATGAACTTTAAATGCTATTGAATACATGCCAGGTTCAGGGTATCACATCCTTCCCCCCCTTAAAACAATTGCGTCCTCGCAATTCTTCTTCCAATAGAACTCATCATCCTCTGAAATCCAATTCTGACTAATCTTCATCGGTTGCTGAGCAAGATAGTGAATATGGATGCTTGTAGGAAAACCCAAATAGAAATCCCAACCAAGAATGCCGAGAAAATACCAACTAAAGACTGAAGCAAAGATACCGTAGATAATATCAATACCACATATTAATGGCAAGAAGAATACCGAAGGAATACCCTATTTACGAATCTCCAATAGAAGTCTAACAAGTACCAAGTAAGAAAGTTAAAAGATAGCCAGAGTAGATACACCTCATGCAGTGCTGATTACCGTAAGTAGACCTAGCTGAAAGTTCTATAAAAGAATATAGAGAAGAATACCAAATGCCACTCTCTAAATGAAATCCTCCAATCATTGAGTCCCTACCGCAACATCTTAGTAAAACAGTAAGTATAGATTTCCCCTGAGTGGAAAGGCTGAAGGACAAGCCGTAAACAATACAAGATAATAAGTCCAAGCAGAGTTCCAAGTGTAGGATCTTCCAATAAATGCCAATAAGAAAAATACTAGTAGAATGCCCAATAAGAATTTCAAAGAATACCATGAGTAATATTACACGATAAGTTCGATAGGAATTCCAATTACCAAACCAACTGAGGGATGCCAAAGAAAATAACCGAACAATGCTCTAGTAAGAAAGTAGCAAGGATTGCCCAATAAGTAAGTACTAGATAAATAGCCACTAAGAATTCTATAAAATGCCATTGAAGAATTTCCAATAAGGGATGCCAGTAACACACCAATAAAGACCGAGACACACATACCATAGACAATACCATATAGTAAGTCCGATTGAATACCCAAAGCCAAGTCTACCAAGAAGTGCCAACAGAAGTTTCAAAGAATACCCAATAGGAAAATCAAAGAATGCTCCAGAGAACAACCAAATAGAACCCCAAAAGAAAGCTACTCTTTCACAACTGTTAAGCACAAAAGAGGACCTTAGTAATTCGCCAATAACCAAGCTCCAAAAGCAAACACCAACTGCCAAATAAAGGCTAGTCAAATACTTCTCATTCCCGTCAATCCACATAACTTGGAGGGCCTGCTATTAACCACTTCTCTTCAGGGAATGAAGAAGTCTTTCTTACCATTTCAATAGGACATGTATGAATGCCAAGATATCACATTTATACACATGCCTTAAACTATTATGCAAGCAAGTTTACAAAAGAGTTTATAAAATAGTTTATCAACAAAGTCACTCAAGCATGACAATCAAGTCAAGCACAACATAGTCAATTCAAATCACGGCATAACCAATTCAAGACATTTCAATACACACATTACAAGCAATACTTCAAGCAAATAACAATTCACGAGATAAATTCGATTCACGATGCCAATTCGATAGGTCCATTCAATGTACAACTAGAAACTTCACTTTACTTGAGAAACATTTAACACATAACACATAACTATATCACATAGGTGCATACATTCAAGTCAAGACACACAATCTCACATACAAGCATACACTTTCAAGACACACTTAACAAGCACACATTCAAGGATCACTACCCACCAGACCGAAAACCCTATCCCGGTTTATGAGCTAAACAAGCTCTGATACCACCTGTAACACCCCGATCCCTCTCGAGACCAGAAGTTCTATCTATCAATCTAATCACAACCCAATTCCAAACCAGGGCAACATTTTTAGGGAAAGACGGACGGAATCTCCCCGATTTCTAGGCAAAATGTAAAACCTGTAATAGCATATAAGTGGACTATCACCGTGTCCAACCATACAAATACCTCAAGGCCATCCGAGCCTTGGTTCTCAACAATTAAACACAACAATATACATATTTCCAAGTACCTAAACTATTCTAACTCTTTTCCTTTAGCCAATTACATACATGCAATGAAATTAAACTATACTAACTAAATACATAGACTTGCTTTTCAAATC
The DNA here is from genome assembly GCA_037974665.1 of Ehretia macrophylla. NCBI lineage: Eukaryota > Viridiplantae > Streptophyta > Magnoliopsida > Boraginales > Ehretiaceae > Ehretia > Ehretia macrophylla. The sequence goes on from CM075770.1 coordinate 29,899,876, forward strand.
ACTTCAATAACCTAATAAAACTTAAATTACATTCTTTTTAACACTAAATACAAACAACACATGTAACATACATCTTTTCATCTTTGACAACTCAAGCCACATAGCACGCAAGACAACTCTTCAAGCACGAACTTTCACGTAATCACGAACTTTCCAACTAACATGGCATTTCTTGAAATGTGGTGGTGAGGAGTGAGTATGCACAACACGTATACCTAGTGAGGGTGAGACAGATATCGAGTTGGAGAGAAAGAAGATCGTGCAATGCAAATAGGTGCAGTTAAGCAATATAATCAATAAGAAGGCATTCAATATAAACGACAATACAATAAATAATTAAAGAAAGCATTAACACAACCATTCAAAGCTATACCACACTTTGAAGGCTATGGTTCACTCGAGCGAGTAATGTACCGACCACCATTTCGATGACTTTAACGATGACGCGCCGACTCACCCACCTTATAACTTCCGTTAGAGTACTCCGGACATACTTTGTCAATTCTACGACCCAAAACTCCCTGGGCGGCAACCCAAGTGAGAAAGGGAATAGGACACGGAGCTAGAGCAACCAACACTGGCAACCCGAGGCTACCCAGAGAGGCCCATCACTCACGCGCCTGACACTTATGCAATGCAATACAAGATATATAACGATAATCGAGCAAGGCACTGAAGTGCAGGTCAGTAACAACATGTGATACAATAAGCACACAATAAGCAATTACAATCAATAAAGTAACAAGAAAAACACTAACAAGCATTATCAACAATTGATATACAAATTCAATCATAATCAACCTTAACAAGCATTATTAAGCATTTTATAGGCATTATACTATGAAAACACACAAAATCACAAAATGACCCCAACTTTTAAAACACTACTACTTTCAAACGAGCCACAAGTTTTGGAAACCGACTTCACCAATCCTCCTAGGTCACCATAAGGCACGTCTAAAGACCATGAAATCTTACTTTACCCTAGAATTCCCGCAAAGTCCCGATTTCCCCCTTTGATCGTTTGAACTACCGCTACCCTAACCAAACACCTAACCAACGCCATAACCACACCAAAAGTGCTTCTATGGCCTCCCGAGACAATGCCATCACGCAAATCGAGGAAATGCTAATCTCAACCTAAATGACCGCAACTTGTACCAAGGCATTTTCTCCGTTTTTTCATTACACAATCCAATTAAACCATACATTTAGGCATTCTAGCATATCTAGCACCTTCCTACATCAACAGAACGCAACTCGGAGTAATATTTCGAACGGGGATTTACTATTCACGTTTTTCACTATTCAATCAATATTTGAAATACAATAATCAATTTTAACCGTAGAAATTGCTAAAAACTTACAAAAGTAAGGTCTACTAACATCATAGAACATATTTCAAGCAACAAAATGAATTAAACAACATTCTATATGCAATTTCTAAAAATTAAAGTCTTGACATCGTATTTTCTAATGTGCAAATAACAATGCATCCCTCACCTTAGCTGCTAATAGATGCTAGGAAAACAACGTTAGAAGCCTCGAAAACGATCCCGTGTAAGCCCTCGCAAAGATTTGAAGATTTGAAGTTGAAAATTCTTTTTTTTTTCTTTTCTCCTTGAACTCTTGGTTTTCTCTCTTTATTTTTCAGCTTTTCCTTTGTTTTTTATGCTATTTTATGCTTATAAAAGATGACAACAATAGTCAAATGGTCAAAGCTTCGGTCAACCCGAAAACCAAAACAGCTATGCGCGACCTTACGAAAATGATCATAACTTCTTCTAAAAAACTCCAATTCACGAACGGTTTGAAGCTTCAGAAACTAGACTCATAGAGCTTTCCAACCATATATAATTTGCTACATAACTCTTCCCCAATTGGTTTAGATTTAATTCTAAAGTTGACCTAAAATTTGACTAACTGAATGTTGCATTTTTTTTATTTCTAATCCCAAGTTTGCCATTTATTAAACATTTCAAAAATTTTCACCTTGTCCTAGTTGGTCAATGTAGATGAAAAGTCAACTAGTTTGGTCAAAGAAGGTGAAAGGTCAATAAAATGCAATTTAAATGAACTTTAAATGCTATTGAATACATGCCAGGTTCGGGGTATCACACAGCAGGTTTTCCATAGTCCATGAAAGAAACATGACAATTAAGGGTAACAAATCTAGGGGTGGGTGCAATCCAGGAGGTGGCCACAGGCTGATGAGGTGAAATCTCAAGTTGTAAGTCATGTTGAAGCACAGTTCTTTGCTCTTGGGCCTGACGAAGGGAAATGGTAATAGTGTATGCTGGATCAGGAAACTTGTTTTTGAATTTGCGTTTATTCCTGTGAATCCAAATGTTCCAGCATAAGAAGGCAACCAGAGAAAAAACATCTTCATAATGAGCAGCATCCTTCTTACAAGACTGGAGAAAATCCCAAAGCCATGTGTCAAACCTGTTAATAGAAAGAACATTAGTAACAATTTGTAATGGTGAACCAAACCAACACATATGACTCCAAGGACATAACAACAAAATGTGTTTAGTAGTCTCAATGTCTGAGTGGCAAATAGGGCAAAAGGGGAATGGGGAACAATGCCTAGAAAAGAGATTGGCATTTGAGGGAAGTACATTGTTACACGCCTTCCAAAGAAAATATTTAATTTTTGGGGGAATCTTACTTCCCTAAATTGCTCTCCATAATGGCTTAGGAGTGAAATGAGACGAGCTTGCTTTAAAGTTGACCCCTCTATGGATAAAATTAAGTGCACTCCGGTAATCACTTTTAACTGAATAACGACCATTAGCACAGAAATGCCAAATAATTCTGTGAGGGAATGTGGGGAAGGGAAATGCTCAATATTTTTCTAGCAAGGTCATTTGTGAAGTGAGCGTAAATTAATTTCTCATTCCAGGAGTTAGTACGATTACAAATAAGATCTTTAACATAAGTCAAAGGGAAGCCAGATGAATTTTGTGTTGGAATATTTCTCTTAAGTGGGCTACCGTTAATTACTTTTGGTTTTATAAAAATAGGCTGAATATCTGATTCATAGAGACTGGGTTGTGATCATATTGCTTTTAAGCCCACCTCATAAATTCATATACGGTTAATTGTGTGTAGGCTTTATATTCTGACTAAGCCTTTTATGGGAGGGCCCGTTAGAACAATTATAAATATATGGCTAGGTCCCCTCTCCTGCACTAACCCTAGACTAATTGTTCCCATAAATGTTAGTTATTCCTGGATAGAGCAAGAAAGAGGAAGACCTCGTCAGTAATCGGGTAACAATTACAACTCGCTTTATTATGGCTAAAACAGGTATGTGATTCTGCTGCTAATTATATTTATGTCTATTGTGCTGCCAAATCATGCATATTGGAATACATATATTTTATATGTGCTTACATGTGGTATCAGAGCCAATTATGCATGATTTTCAGCCATAAAATAAATAAAAAATAAAAAAATTTGTGATACTTGTTTGGCTATGTATATAAAGTATGAAAGTTCTTGATTTAATTCGTGATTATCTTTTTATTGTTTCATGAAATTGATTGAGGGCTTTCGTAGATCACTCTCTGCTTGCTCTTTTGATGTATAACATGCTATTTATTGTAATTGGTATGTTATTATATAAGCTTGAAATACTTTATATTGGTTTTTGAATTTTTACGTGTATATTATATAATTGATGATATATGCATACTTATATGAATTTATTTGGCATCATACATGTTTCCCAATTATTGATTATTGCTGAAAATTATTTATAAGGTTGAAAATATTAAGAACCGTAATTTTTGGATTTAAATCCTAGACCCACTTGCAAATTTCAGTAAAATCTAATTATTAATTGGTGAAATTGATGCCAAAATTGAATTCCTTGGCGTCAAAAACTTAGAATTAGAGTGTTTATTTGCGTAATTGAACTGTTTGTGTGTTGGATTAGTTTTCGGGCTTAAACAGGCTGCGTCGGCCCAATCTAGAGGTTGAAGACGACTGCACTTTCTTAGGGTTTATATTTTTATCTTTAAGTTTTGTTTCCAACAACGGGGCTGCTGCAGTGGTTAAGTGCATGCCTTAGAACCATTAGGTTACAAGTTCGATCCTTGGCAACATCATTCTATTTAATTTTATTTGGTTGCTCAGTTACAATCTGTTAGTTTAAAATAAAATATAGTTTATTTCTATTCAAAATCCTAAAGCAGCCTAGCTGGCCTAATGACATATTAGAATTCTGATATCGCATGTTCGAATCTTCGTAAGCTAGTTATGTTTACTTTTATTTTATCAAGTATAATAACCAAGCTGAATGTGTATATATATAATTTAGTATCTTATGGGTTATATCTAGCATCTTGCGTTGCTGGTTGAGGTGTTCAATAACCTAAGTGAGGTCATCGGTTTGAATCTCTTAAGCATGTTTTTATTTTTATAAATTGAACCAAATAGATTAAAAGCTATAGGTTTTCCTAGTCAGATTTTGTTGCAAGTCAAAGCTAAGTGCTATTGGTTAAGTGCCTTGATAAAGTTATGTATGTCATGGGTTCAAGCCTTCTCAACTACATATGTTATTTTTGATTTTCCACATGTTTAGTAATTAAACCAAAAGAAAAATTGTGTTTGGCAATTGGATTATTTTATTTTTTAAGCTTTGGAATTATTGTCTTTTGCTTAGAAAGAAGTTTAAATTGCTTTTCCTTTCATTGAAATATTATATTTAGTACATATTTTACATGGTAATTTTGAATCATGCCAAAATAAATTGAAGTTGATTTAAAGTTTTTTTTTAGGCCTCTGAATTCAATGTAAACATGTATCTTCTCTAATTTAATTTGAAATTTTATGTACTTCCTCTATTTATATTTTATATGCATCAGATGTGCTCTACTGATTTTATATATAATATGTTCAAGTTTATTGTAGAATGCAATTTTATAGTGATCATAGAGACACATTACATTGAAGTGTTTCATATTGTTTGATCAATTACATGCATGACAGTTTCATTTATATTAGACACTAGTTTTTTTCCAATGAGTTGACAGCATAGGTTTGATTGGGCAAAATTCACCAAAGTGACTAGTCTAATTAAATCTATGGCTTTTCTCATATTGGTTGGAAAACTACCATGGTAAAGTGCTCAATGATCACCCAAAGGAGGTCATTATACGACTTTAGCTAGGTAGCATAAACATAAAGTATAGGTCGAGATTATACTATTGTTAGGGAGTTCAATTACCCAAAGGTGATTGACCTTTTCTTTTAGTAGGATGATCTCATTGACGCTTTATGTTAAAAGGGTACCTATTTACATGTTATGTTTCCTGCCCAAAGGTGGGGAATGTAATGATGTGTCTGGGCTCTTTTGTTTGAAGTGTTTATTTTGTAATGGAACATGTATGTCTATTGTTTGTTGACATTGCATTCTTTCCTTGACCAATTTCTTTTATATTGAATAATGTAAGTACTACTTTAGTTTTTGAATGGGCAAAATTGTAATAAGTTGAAGGTACATATTAAGTTGATCTTGGGGATAGTTGACCTCGATTTTGCCTTGGACTCTGATGCACTTACTGCATTAACTGATTATAGTAGTTATGAGGGAAAAACAAATGTTATATGATTAGGACCTGATGAGAGAACTTATGATTATGAAATATGATAAGTAAGGTGGTTTAGGGATTGTCTTGAAAATGGTTAATGTTCAAACCAATCTCAAATCTCGTGGTGTTTAGATCATTTTGTTGTCCCCCTGTGCCCTTAATACCTTACCTTATGAGTTTTCTCACATAAAGATTTTCTATAACACCCAAAGGGGACGTAGACTATTAGACTTGACTACCAAGTGTGTAGACTGAGGAAAACAAAGTTAAGAGTGAAATCATGATGTTGATATTACTTGTTTCCAACCTTAAGGGATACTCCAATAAGGTTATTACCTTAAAAATTGAGGGATATATTCCTAATTTGTCAGGGTTTTAAAAGGGTGGTAAGGGTTAGAATCAGAAGATGAATCATAATGTAAAAGGTCCCAAATTTGCTGTCACTTGATTTGAAAAGAAGTGCTACTTCTGTAAGGGAAAAGGTCATAAAAGAGCTAATTGTGCCAAGTACAAATCATGGTTAAAGAAAAGAAACTTGAAGAAGATAATTCACTAGCCTATGTTTGTTTAGAATCCATTTTAGTTGAGGGTTAGAATCAGAAGATGAATCATAATGTAAAAGGTCCCAAATCTGCTGCCACTTGATTTGAAAAGAAGTGCTACTTCTGTAAGGGAAAAGGTCATAAAAGAGCTAATTGTGCCAAGTACAAATCATGGTTAAAGAAAAGAAACTTGAAGAAGATAATTCACTAGCCTATGTTTGTTTAGAATCCATTTTAGTTGATGTTCCATCAAATATTTGGTAGATTGACAATGGTGAAATTGTTCATGTTGTTTTTTCTTTGCAAGGATTTCGAAAACAATCTGAGTCAAGTGAATTAGAGTCCAGAATTAAAGTTGGGAATAATTTTGCCATTGAAGTTGAATTCATAGGGTCTACTAGTCTATGTTTAAAGACTAGTTTTGAAAAACATTCTTGTTTTGAAATAATGTTTTTCATGTTCTGTCTTTTAGGCGAAATTTTATTTGTGTTTCTATTTTGAACAAGCCTTAAATTTGTTATGTTTTAACTTTAACAATGGCAGAGTAAAATTGGTGTTTTAATTCTAAAATTATTGGTGAAAATATTTTATCCAATAGTTTTTATCAACCACCTTTATTCTCAGAAAATTCCTATGACTATTTTTTCAGAAAAAATTGTTTCTATAAGGAGTTTAGTTGAAGAAACTTATTCTTTGTTGCAGCATAAATGATTAAGTCATATTTCTAAATGAAGGGTTGAAAGACTCATTAGAATTGATATTTTGCCTTGTCTAAGTTTTGATGATTTTGATACTTGTGTTGGGTGTATTAGGGGTAAACTCACTAATAGTGAATGAGAATAAGCTACCCATAGCTCTGACCTTTTAGAAAGTAATACATATATTAGTGGACCTTATTCTATTACATTGTGTAGTAACAAGTTTTTTGTTACATTTGTTGATGACTTCTCTCATTATGAATACCTTTATTTAATTAAAGAAAAATTAGAAACTATTGACAAATTTAAACTCTTTAAAAGTGAGGTAGGAAAAGACTTGGAAAAGTCATCAAAATTGTTAGATCTGACCGAAAGTTAAGTACTTTGGTAGACATTAGGTCATTGGGCAACATATAGGACCGTTTGACATGTACTTATAGGATTATGGGATTGTTGCCCAATATACCATGTATTTTAGCCTTAGACATCATGGTGTGGCCGAGAGGCAAGATATGATAAAGAGCATGATGAGTGTGACTAAACTATTATATCTTTTAGGGGTGAAGCCATTAAAAATACTCCATATACTCTGAACTGTGTTAGTAGCAAGTTTGTTCCTAAAACTCTTATTGAAATTTGATTGGGAAGGAACACCTAGCTTAAGTCATTTTCCTGTTTTGGAGTTTTTTTTTCTCTATTGAGGAGCTTGTCTTTTCTGATAAAGAGAACATTGTTTGTAAACTTTGAAGATGTATCTATACATTGAAGCAATATACCTCAAGATCAGTGGGAGTAAGTTTATTTCCTGATATTGTATGCTGAAGACATTTTGCTAAGCTACAAATCATTAGGGTATGCTTCATGAGTCTAGTATTTTCAAGACTTTCAACAAGAAGGATTTTGGAGAGACCTCTTTTACTCTTAGTATGCAAATACACCAGGATAGGTCGTGTGATCTTTTGGATCTATCGCAAAAGGTTTATATTGATTGAATTCTTAAATGATTTATTATGGAGAACTATACGCCTTATGATGTCCTTTTGTAAAATATTTTTTTATGGGGTTTCCATCCAGAGGATATAATGTGAATATTATTTGGAAGCATAATTAGATTATCACAATATAAATGCTATTAAAGTTGTAATTTAGCATGTGAGTTTTATGATCTAAATGGATCTCCCATAGTTTATGGAAGGAAATATGACTTGATATATGTTCTTTGTGATCTCTAGATTAATACATGCAATAACCTACCCAAAGGGAGTTATTGTGTGTTAATTTAGGGTGGATGAATAGTGGTAGTAAAGGTGAATAGTCAAATGAATTTCTCTACCAAATGGATTTATTTATGAGCTTGTGCATGCTCTATTGGTTTGAGAGAATGCATGCCTTAGAGCGATTTATTTGTCTAGAGGTGATTAACTTCCTGAATGTTGTGTATTCTCTTATTCACCTTCATGATTGAGATAATTATAGTATGTTGTATCCTTTGTTCAAATGGGAGATTATAATGATACACTTAGATCTCAGATATAGCTTATTTTTATTCTGAGCTATTCTAATTACCCATATTCTAATCTAGTTTCCCTATGAACAAGCAGTCATAGTTTTGACAAGAAAAAGGAAACATTGTTACTAAAAATATAAAACAAACTCGATGCTTATTGATCTTCTAATTAGATGTTTGAGATCATAATGTTTAATTAGCATGTTGAGATATGGGTATTATGGAGTTCATGACATAAACAAATCCATGATACCTGTACCATATGCTAGTGTTATTGAGAGCTTGATACATGTTCAAGTGCGCACTAGGCTTGGTATTGATTTTGTATATGAGTGTTCTGCTGTCATTTGATGCTATTGACTAGTGAGAGTTTTGCATTTTTATGCATTGTTAAATGTTCCCATTATTGTGTGTTTCTATTTCGCACTTTTGTGCAATTGTGGAATAGCATATTGTTTATGTTTTATAACATATACTTGATTATTATGTGAACACTCATATGTATATTGAAGGTCTTGGTTTGGTGTCCATATTGATAAGACCATCTATTGAGTTTAAATATCTCAATGAGGACACCATTTTGATCGGAGATATGCATTCTTTCCTCTAGCCTATTGACTGCCATTATGGGAGGATATGAATAGTTGATTTCCTTGGCATATCGACCGCCAATTTTGGGAAAATCATGTTGAGGACTGACAAAGAAAGAGTACATTTGATCACATGTTGGTACTGCTTTCTTACTACACTGCCGTATATTAATCCATGTCAATGGGGTTGTTGGCATTTGTAACCATGGAAGGTCCTGTGTCAATATGGAACACTACGATCGTCATGATTCGATGTTTGATACTCTTATTGGACAGGATTGTATTCGAGGTATTGTTCTATGAATCAGTGTTTTCAAAATTGTGGCTACCGTAAGTTTATTATTCAGCCTAATAAATGTTTTCAAAATATTTTCAGAAATAAACAAAACAATTAACGTTGCTCAAGTGGGAGACTGTTGGAATATTTCTCTTAAGTGGGCTACCGTTAATTACTTTTGGTTTTATAAAAATAGGCTGAATATCTGATTCATAGAGACTGGGTTGTGATCATATTGCTTTTAAGCCCACCTCATAAATTCATATACGGTTAATTGTGTGTAGGCTTTATATTCTGACTAAGCCTTTTATGGGAGGGCCCGTTAGAATAATTATAAATATATGGCTAGGTCCCCTCTCCTGCACTAACCCTAGACTAATTGTTCCCATAAACGTTAGTTATTCCTGGATAGAGCAAGGAAGAGGAAGACCTCGTCAGTAATCGGGTAACAATTACAACTCGCTTTATTATGGCTAAAACAGGTATGTGATTCTGCTGCTAATTATATTTATGTCTATTGTGCTGCCAAATCATGCGTATTGGAATACATATATTTTATATGTGCTTACATTTTGAATATGAGAATGGCCATGGACCCAATGATCATTCCATATATTAACATTAGCGCCATTTCCAATCTTCCAAAAGACATTTTGAATATGTGAATGCGTTTGTATGTCCTATTCTTGTTTGTTTGTTTCTTTATTTGGGTTGGGTTAGACGATGGTGATATTGGCTTAGTTTGAATTATCCCCAGTCCCCTTGATAACAAATCTCGGTGGGCATCTTCTGATGATAACACGTAAATATATTTTTTTGCCTAACAAAACGTGATACGCATCTACTATAACAAGATGGGTTTTTCTTCTATGAGGCATGTGGTAAATTTGTCACATATACATCGACAAAAAATGATTCAATTAGTTGACAAATTTTAACTAATTGTCATAAGTGGATACATCATAGTAATTTATTTAAAACTCTGTAAGGCCAAATTAGTAAAAAGAAAAATTTTAAACATTCTGATATAACATATCTGCACGATACAGACTAATGTGAATTAGTTTTATGGAATAACAACTTAACATGTGGTTGTGACAAATTTGCCACATGCCTCATAGAAGAATTTTCCTAACAAGATATATTGGTCAATTATTTGTTACTTAAAAGAATGGGCTTTGGTCTAGTGGTGTGACCTTGTTAAGTGCGGGAGATTTCGACATTTTGAGATTAATTATTATGAGTGATATTATTTAATATGTATTGTACGGTTTAAAAATCACTGAATTTTTCTTTTTTTTGAAAAAAGAAGAGAGAATGGGTCTTTTTTTTTGTCAAAGAAGAATGAGCTTCACCTGGAATTTTTTTGGTTCTTCGAAATTGCGTTTGGCCCGTGAGAATGCTATGCTTCTTTAAAGTATGCCTAACTTTTGAAAAACGTAAATTATCAAAAAAGAATGGTCATAGTGGAACCAATGCTATAATAACCTATAGGTTTTTGGTCTAGTGGTATGCTAGCTCCTGACCACAAGTGCGAAAAATTATAAGATTAATTTTTACAGGCGATATTTTTTATATATATTAAACGGTTTAGGCCTTCTTTGAATTAAAAAAAATATTATTATAAACCTAATTCTTCCTCTATTGTCGTTGATAATAGAATTAGTTTAAATTTATTTTTGGCAATTAAATCAACATCAGATAGATGTGAAATTAACTTTAATAGTATGTAAAATCAACACTTCTTGTCTTAAACTTACTTTTTCAAATTTTGTTGAGATTGTATAATATAAGTGCCATCATGCTCAAAACAATAATATATAAATAGTGGCATTATTTCGATACATAAAAATCTAAATTGACCTATTAATCTCTTATATCATATTGTTGGCGGAATCCATACCAACACATGAGTTTCTCCTTGTAGAATTGCAATGTATTGTATTATATCATTAATTGTCAGAGTACATCAGTATATATAATACAACATGAGGATAGAGTTAACAAGATATGGATAAGTAAAATACATAACTGAAACCAATTTGAAAAATTAATTTGAAAACTGGATAGATATGCCAGTTATCACGCCCCCTCAAGCGAAGCCAATTCTTGAACGGTGAGCTTGTGTCGTAAAAAAGGTAAACCTCTGCTTAGAGAGAGGTTTGGTCATTATATCAGCAAGTTGGTCCAGTGTGGAAATAAACTGCACCTTAAGTTCGCCAGAGGCCACCTTTTCCCGAACAAAATGCACATCGAATTCAATGTGTTTTGTTCGAGCATGGAAAACTGGGTTTGCTGTAAGGTAAGTAGCACCCAAATTATCACACCAAAGTATCGGTGGCACGGACGGAGGACAATGTAATTCAGCAAGAAGAGACTTAAACCAACACAACTCAGCAGTTGCAAATGCTACTGCACGATACTCTGCTTCTGTACTTGAGCGAGATGTTGTAGGTTGCTTCTTGGCCAACCAAGAAATAAGATTTGGACCTAAATAAACACAGTAACCATGAGTGCTTCGACGATCATCAGGACATCCAGCCCAGTCAGAGTCTGAGTATGCGTACAATTGAAGATCAGAAGACTTTCGCAGGATCAAACCATAAGAGAGAGTACCATTAATGTAACGTAGGATTCGTTTAACTGCAGCCCAGTGAACATCAGTTGGGGAGTTCAAAAATTGGCTAACTTTATTTACAGCAAAGGAAAGATCGGGCCGTGTAATAGTAAGATATTGCAAAGTTCCGACAGTGCTTCGATACAGTTTTGGGTCTGAGAAAGGATTTCCATCGTCCTTGATAAAGATGTTGACGTCGAAAGTGGAGTAGTAACAGGCTTCGCCATATCCATACCTGCACGATGCACCAATTCTTTTGCATATTTTGTTTGACATAAATGAAGACCATGTGTTGAAGAGATGGCTTGAATCCCCAAAAAATAAGAAATTGAACCCAAGTCCTTTATAGAGAACTCACGATGCAGCTGGGAAAGCACTTCATTAATAGCTGAATTGTCATTGCTAGTTAACAAAATGTCATCCACGTAGACAAGCAAAAACACAGTAACTGAAGGAGCATGCTTGATAAACAGAGAAGTATCAGAAATAGAGGAAACGAAACCAAGGTTATGAAGAAACAAACTCAGTCGAGAGAACCACGCTCTGGCAGCCTGTTTAAGACCGTAGATTGCTTTCGTTAGTTTACAGACATGGGATGGAAATGATGGATGTGTGAAACCTGGTGGCTGGGCCATATATACATCTTCCTTGAGAAAGCCGTGGAGAAATGCATTGTTAACATCTAATTGACGAATGGACCAATTTTGTGATAGTGCCACATATAAAACAACCCGAATTGTCGTTGGCTTTACCACTGGACTGAAGGTTTCGGTGAAATCAACACCTTATTCTTGATTATAACCCTTCGCTACAAGCCTAGCTTTGTAGCGTTCAATCGACCCATCAGATTTTCGTTTGATACGAAAAACCCATTTGTATCCCACTAAATTCGCATCAGGCGGTTTCGGGACGAGGACCCATGTACCATGCTGAATAAGAGCATTGTATTCAGAAACCATAGCAGTATGCCAATGCTGAATTTTGGAAGCCTGAGTGTAACATGATGGTTCAGTGTCAGCAAAAAAATTAGAGTTTTCCAAAGACTGTGCCATAAAAGTGACGTGATCGGGAAACATCTTCACTGTCCTGGTTTGATCACGAGATTGAGTGACCATCGGATGCAATGAGGAAGAAGAACAGGGAACACTGACAGCAGAGTCTGGGACGGAGGAACATCGGGTATGATCAAGAGAAGTAGGAGAGTAAGCCTGTAGATCAGAAGTGGAGGAGAGTGAAGAGCTTTTTTGGGGTGAAACACTTTCTTGTATTGAGACCGAGGTTGCAGAAGCAATAGGCACGACACCATCCATAGAAGCAGGTTGGGATGGAATTGACAAGGATGGAGTTAAAGAAGTCAGGGGTGAATTTAATCTATGTGAGGAAGCAGTAGGTGATGTTGATTGTAATGATGAAGTGTGGTGAGAGCTAGTAGGCAGTGGAATTTGACATGGGATAGGATTTTGATGAAGCAAAGTACAGGAATCTAATGAACCTGAGGTACATGACATGGCAGGTGGATTGAGAGAAGTAGCGGTGTGAGGAGGGAAAGGCTGAGAGGAAGCAAGTTGTGCATAAGGAAACTGAAGCTCATCAAAGATAACGTGACGAGAAAGATGTACTTGACCTGTATTGAGATTGTAGCAACGATAGCCTGAATGACAGGGACTATAGCCAATAAAAACACACGGATGAGATTTCGGGCTTAATTTATCGGACTTAACAAACCCAAGATAAGGATAACATAAGCATCCGAAAACGCGTAGCATGGAGTAGGAAGGATGAGTGCGATAAAGAACCTCAAATGGCGACTTGTTGGCTAGAGTCGAAGTAGGCAATCTATTTATGAGGTAAACAGCAGTTGTAAAAGCCTCGACCCAAAATTTTTTTGGAAGAGATGCATGAAACAATAAGGTGACACCCACTTCAGTGACATGACGAATTTTCCTTTCAGCCAGGCCATTTTGCTCGGGGGTATAAGGACATGATATACGATATTGGATACCTGCTGAATCAATAATGGTTTTTAAACGACCCTGAGTGAGCTCTTTCGCCCCATCACACTGGAATGATTTGATCTTGGAATTAAAATGATTTTCAACAAAATTTTTAAAATGAACAAAACATTCCACACAATCGCTTTTATTTTTTAAGGGATAAATCCAGGTGAATCTGCTGTAATCATCAATAAATATAATAAAGAATCTAAAGCCTGAAAAAGAGAGAATAGGGGCAGGTCCCCAAATATCCGAATGAATTAATTCAAGAGGAAATGATGTACATTTATTCGAACTAGAAAAAGGCAGCTTATGGCTCTTGCCAAGCATGCATGAGTTACAAACTTTATTCAATGACATGGAACTAGAAATAGCCAGATTATTACAAGAACGAAGAATTTGCAGAATTAAGGGAGCTGGATGACCCAATCGATTGTGCCAAACATTGTAAGGAACACGAGTGGAAGCAGCAAACGCAGTTGGAGCAGATGAGATAGACTCAATTGGAAGACACAACCGGTAGAGATTTGAATCAGCGCGGCCCTTGAGGAGTGGAGTCCTGGTGTGGAGATCCTTGATAAGACAATAAGATGGAAAAAATTCAAGTGAGACGTTGTTGTCTTTGGTGAACTGAGAGACAGAGAGCAAATTTTTCGTAATGTGCGGAACCCGTAAAATATTGCTAAGGCAGAAAGTGCGAGAAGGAGTGGAGAAAGAAGAAGAGCCAGAATGGGATATCGGAAGAGACTTACCATCCCCAATTACCACATGTTCATTTCCAGTGTACGGCTGAATTTGTTGCAGAAGAGAAGGATCAGATGTCATGTGTGTGGATGCTCCAGAGTCAGGGATCCAAGACTGGAACGAGTTAATAGAGGAGGCAGGAGTGGACAACGCCTGATTAAAGTGATAACCTGCAAAGGCAGAGGAGGAACCATTGTTGCGTGACTGCGCATAACGAAAGCGACAACGCGCAGCCGAGTGTCCTTGTTTCTGGCATATCTGACACTTCGTAGCAGCAAATTTGGGGTTGGAACGATGTTGCGACGAAGATTTGCTAGTGTGCGAAGCCGAGGTGGTAGATTGTGAATAGGATTTTGACAAGGCAACATTAGCTTCAGGATGGAGTGTCGTGGTTTGGAGTTTAGCAGTGAGAGCTGCAGTATGGTCAAGTGAAGCAGGAGAGTGCAGAGATTCCTCAAGAGGAAGAAGAAGTAGCCAAGGTCTCAATAGAGGTGACGAAAGGACGATAATCAGCAGGGAGGCCATTGAGAGTGACCAAAACTAAATCTTGATCAGTAAGAGCATCACCAATGGCAGCAAGGGCAGTAGAGAGAGAGTGCAGTTGCTACAGATATTCAGCAGCGCTAAGTGAGCCCTTTTTGAGTGAACTAAGTTGCGCTCGTAAGAGAGACTTGCGAGCCAACGATTGTTGCAGAAAATTTTCTTGAAGAGAGGACCAGAGGGCATGAGCAGAATCGAAACCGAGTGCTTGATGGACTAAGGCGTCAGAGAGAGTAGCTGTTATGCAAGCCATGACGAAACGATCATAGCACAACCAATCATCTAGAACAGAGGAAGAGGACAACGAAGTAGTAGAGGAATCAGTGGAGACAGACGTAGTTGGTTTAGGAATAGAGCCGTCGACGTATCCGAGCAGTTTGTCGAAGGTAAGGAAGTTTTTCATTTGTGTTTCCCAAGTAAGATAATTTGTGTAGTCAAGAAGCACCGTGACATAAACCTTAACGTTGTAGGATGGAAGCGAGAAAGGAGAGCAAGGAGTGATTGAGGGGGAGCTAGAGTTTGGAGTTGCGGAAGGAGTGACAGAGGTTGAGGAAGAGTTTGGAGTGGTAGACATGCTGTCGTGTGATGAAAGAAGTATAACGAAGTGGAAGAGGGGAATGAAAGTTGCCCAGGTGTCAGGACGTTTGTCAATGGAAGACTACTGATACCATGTAGAATTGTAATGTATTGTATTATCTCATTAATTGTCAGAGTACATCAGTATATATAATACAACATGAGGATAGAGTTAACAAGATATGGATAAGTAAAATACATAACTGAAACCAATTTGAAAAATGGATAGAAATGTCAGTTATCACTCCTTAATACGCAAACAAGACTTTACAATTATAAGTGGCATAAAGCTACATATGCCACTTCCAATAAATACATATTTCTAGCAAACCGATATTTTGCCCAATCAAGCTAATCGTATTTATTTGTTATCTTCAAAAGACATTGCAACAATTCTTGGGGCTTTGAGAGCATAGCCATGTGATCTGCATCTTTAATCTCCATTACATCTCTGACTCCACTGTTTTCGATCATCCAACGTTGATATTCTTCTGGTATACCTTTATCCTCGTTGCATATAATGTAAACTCTCTTGACTGATCCGAAACCTCCTTTTGAGAAATTATTTGCCTTGGCCAAGTCTTCCATGAATAATGATCCTGGTCTAACCAACATGTTGGCCAATTCAACATCCTAGCCAAAAGGACAAGAAGTAATAATGAGCATTATCGTACTATCGTTTGTTGTACAGAAATGAAAAAGCACGCATACAGAGGCAGAGGACATAGTCGTTTATTGCTAGTGTGAATTGACTATACAGTGCCATTAGAGCGTGTGTGTAAAAAATTGTGAATTTGAATCTTATTAGTTACGTTATACGATATTAAATTTTTTTCATTATCGAGACCATGACTATGAGTTTGAAAATAAAATAACTGTGCTATTACTTTATTACAATTAATCTTTCTGATAACATTATTACATTATTACGGAATCAAAATACGGAAGAAGATGGCTTACTTGAGCAGAGCAGAGTTGGTAGAGTTTCAATTTCAAGAACTTGGGCCCGAAAAACATGGACGTTAGAGGCTCACCGCCTGCGGTCTTATAAGGTTGGAACTGTGTATCCAACCATTCTTCTGGCGGTGTCCGATTGGCATACTATTCCATGATGCAAAAACAATTCAATATGTAAATAGGCAAATTCCAGCATCTTATATTCTAATAGATCCAAATTCTAAAAAAATAAAGTTTCCCTTTTGCCTGTTTAGCCACAGAGGCCTAAGAAATTCTTCCAACAAAATTTATAACAAAAACAGCAAGACACAGAATTATTGATTTAAGTGGCGCTAAATATCGTATTTATAAGTATAGTTACTAGATGTATAGTTGGGCAAATCACACTAATGGCCCTCAATGTTTACAATTTTTCTTAATTTTGTTTTCATTGTTTTAAAAATCATACGTTAAGTCTCTAAAAATTGAAAAAAAATTTAATTTAATCCTAAATATTTGCACTTTTATTCCAATTTCATCTCTTAGGGATTAAGTGCATCACTTTAAAATAATAGAGTTGAAATTAAAAAAATATATAAATATTAAATCTGAAATTTTAAAAAATAGTAAACATTGATGGCCATTTGTGAAATTTGAAAAACTATTTCAAAGGTCAACGGACTGATTCATCTCTAGTATAGGTGAGTTCCACATAAAGGACGTCTGCAATCTCTTTCGATAGTTTTCTT
The DNA here is from genome assembly GCA_037974665.1 of Ehretia macrophylla. Lineage (NCBI taxonomy): Eukaryota > Viridiplantae > Streptophyta > Magnoliopsida > Boraginales > Ehretiaceae > Ehretia > Ehretia macrophylla. The sequence goes on from CM075770.1 coordinate 29,917,246, forward strand.
GGGCGACGATAGTTTTTTTGGGCGATACAATAATGCATAGTAGTGTTGGAGATATTAAATTAATTAAATTTACATTGTTTAGATCGTACTTACCTCGTTCAAAACATAGGATGGCAGGTGATCGGTATCGGGAATGAAGGCTGCCAGGAAAACAGCAACCGAGATCTTCCCTGGGTATTTGTCCATGGCAAGAGCAAGATTTAAGCCTCCAAGGCTGTGCCCAACTAGTATGACCTTCTCATTTGGAGGAAGTGATTCCAAAGCTTCCAAAAGTGGTATGGTATAGTCGTGAAGTGAATAAACCTCCTCTATCTTTTTTGCGTTAAGGCCAGAAGCAGTAAGGTCAAGTGTCGTAACCTTGTGGCCTGAGGCCTCAAGCAGTGGTTTCACCTTGAACCAGCTCCATGCTCCGTGGCATGCACCATGAACCAAGATGATATGCTTTTGTGGCTTGGCAACTTCCATTTTCGTTTGTTTTGCGTTCAATATTTTGCTCAGCTTAGAGCAAATATGTAGGGACGCGAGTTTTTTTTTTTTTTTACCGTATATATTGGTTAATTTGTAATGATTCTTTTTCTGGACCCTTTGATGTTAACCTTTGTATTTTAGGATTGGGTTAAAACTATTTTAGTCCCTGAAATTTGCACTAAAAATTAAATTGGTCTTTGAAATATGTAAAAAACCCAATTCAGTCCTTGCTATTACTTTTTTATTAACGGTCAACCTATTGACAGTGTAAAATGACGTTCATACCCTTGTCTTTTAAATTTTTGCTAATGTGTTAAACAAAAAAAAAAAACATGACAGCCGTTGAAAATCTAACGACTATTTTACGTTGTTGTTCCTGCCATGCCTGTAATGCATGGCCAACCAAAAAAAAAAAAAAAAAAGCAATCTCATGGACGCTATATTCCAACGGCTAAAACCCAACGACTATCATGCTTTTTTTATTTTTTTTGTTTAATACATTAGCAAAAATTTAAAAAATAAGGGCATGAGCGTCATTTTACACGGTCAATAGGTTGATCGTTAATAAAAAATTAACAGCAAGGACTGAATTAGACTTTTTACATACTTCAGGGACTAATTTAATCTTTAGTATAAACCTCAGAGACTAAAATGATTTTAACCTTTTTAGGTTTGGTCGACTGGCGGCTGTGACCGAAAATTTTGAATGTTAAGAAATGGAATAGGATCTACAACAACATCTATAAAGTATATGGTATCATGTGTTAACGGTCTTTGTTTGACTAATCAAACCAAATTTTATGCTTTTTTCTAAATAAAAAAAAAAATTGAATTTAGATTCTATTTGGTCTAACTATAAAATTTTAAATTTTGATATGTCCAACTTTTGTAGTAGTTTTTTGGTTAGAAGTGTTGTTTTGATTGTTTGACTTATATTGGACAATATTAAATTTTTAAAAAAATTTGTGACAATACTATATGTTTTTTTTTGCAGTAGAACTTTCGCAATAAAACTTTAGTTTGAAGTGTTAACTGTCTTTGTTTGACTAATCAAACCAAATTTTATGCTTTTTTTAAATAATAAAAATAAAAATCGAACTAATTAGTCTCATAATTTTTCTGTTCTCGAAATGGAAGTCATGATTTTTCCTTGGCGTTAATGCCAATTTGACCAATGGATTTATTGTAAAATTCCAATTACAGCTTAAATAATTGAATCTGATTCTAAAACAATACTTGAGATGATGATGAAGAAGTCCAGTCTCCCTCACAACGCCCTTAAGCCTTTAATTATTTGTTGGAAGAAACTCTTATGCAAGCACACGGTTTTCAAAACTAACTTTGGACTTGATTTCCATTAGGATGACATGACATCAAGATAATATACGATTTTCATCTTATTATCACAGAGGGATAAGAAAGAAGAGAAATTTGCCTTGATTTTTTTTTTTTAATAAAAATTATAACACATAATTTCACAATTATATATATATATATATCAATAAGAATTAATTATTTTTTAAGTTTAAAAACACATCTAAAAAATTTTATAAGATCAGTAAATGTTATAACTCCTACTAACCTAATGTTAAGTCCCTCCATAGCCTCAATAATTGAATCAACCATAGAGCGTTAATAGGGTAAGCGCATTCGAGATTAAATAAATAAATAAATGAGTAGATAAGAAAGAGTAAACTGTACTCATGAGTTGTTCGGCATGAGAGAGAATGATTTCCCACTATCAAGTCCTTGTGGAATTTTCCGCATAAAATTGGGAAAATTGAGCGTATTATCATAGCACTAACGAAGTAATGCATGACTTTTCCAAGTTTACACTGAGAAAAATTCTTTTATTAATTCGAATTAATAGGTCAATTTCTTATATAATTATTGTACGTTTTAAATTATTCGTAAGTGTACGAACCGTATGGAAGTATAGCTTAGACAAATACGAGGTCGATCCCTCAGAGACTTGTTTAGTTAAGGTCAAGTTCTAGACTAAAATGTAAATTTTCTAATCTAGTTGGAAAAATTGATATTCAGAATTGAGATAAAATAGTAAAAGACTGAAAAATAAATCCAAATAAGTAAGACAATTAAAAATCCTAAGAACAAAAACAAAGTAATACTAAAAGAATATATAATGAATCTAGAGACTTAATAAATAAATTCTAAAACGAGAATAATTAATAACTTGAGTTAAATCAATTAAAATAAACTAAAACAAGAAAATATTAGAAAAATAACTAATTAAATAGAAAACAAAGATTAAAAAGCGAGACTAAATAAGTAATCGTAAAAGGTTAAGGCTCGGAATCCACCTTGCTAACCCTAATGTCAACTATATTTGATCATTAATTTTTCTCGAATTTTACTACATGATAATCTCACAGTTAAGCCTCATTACTATGGAAGATATCATTTTTTAAACACTAAGTTAATGAATCCAAAAGTATATTTATTCTTATTTTGCAAAAGAATCTTCAAATCATTAATTGTATCCTAACTAGAAATCACAATTAATATTTGACATTAAAAATCAAAACTTTCAATTATTAAGAATTATTCAAAGTATGAGAAAAACATGATTAAACTCATCTAAGATATTATCTCAACAATTGATGAAAGAATAGACATTAAACATGAATGATCAAGTTATGAGAAAAAATTATCACAAATATAGTATCTATTAAAATTAATAAGGTTTCATCGTCAACTTAGCGAAGAAAATTAGCCTAACATTCTAAAGAAAGTAGAACGACTAATCTGAAAAATAAACATAATTCAATAAATTAAGGTAAAGAAAAGAAAACGTTACAAAAATTTAAGCTTGGGAAAACTCCAAAAGCATCGTAATGTATTGCAGAAGAAGAAAAACTAATAAAACTAAACTAATTTTTTTCGCTGTGAATTTCAGCCGCTGCTTTTTTTTTCTTTTTTCTTTTTCGTTGGTCTTCAGAATCCAATTTGGACTTGACTCACGTGAGTCTTTTTGACCAAGGCATTAGTTTAATGCCTTGGTCAACTATTTTTGTCCTTTTTCATATTTTTTTCTTTCTTTTCTTCTTTTTGCTTTTTTTTTTTAAGTCTTGAACAAATTCTCACAAAAAAAAATTTCTTCATTCTTTTTCATCCAATCCTTCTAGATGTTGCTCCAATTGTTCTTTCATCATCACAACTCTTGATCTGCAACTCCCTGTGATCTTCATAGTTAATTACTTTTCTTCTTGCATGAATAACTTTTTAGCCATGAAATATGTAAAAAAGCTTAAATAAATTATAAATAATTTAATACACTTAAGACTTATTAATTATGCTCAAATTAAATGCAATAAAGTATAATTTAAATATAAAAAATATGCAAATCCCGACTTATATCACAACTCCTAATCAGCGTATTGCTTGTCCCTAGCAATTGAAGCGATTTAAAATATTATTGAAACGCAAAAACAAATGATTTTTGTTTTCTTCCCTTAACCTTCACTCAAGTCAATACATCAAGCAAAAAGCTACAATTGTTAGAGATACTCCACCAATCATCAACTCAGCATGTGTGAATGAGTTAGCAAGCACAATACAAACTCCTCATTTCCAGATATCACGACTCAAGTCTCCTTTCAGATAATACATGTCAACTCAATCCTCACAGATATTATCACTCAACAAACAAAAACACTTAGAAGATACGGTGTAATACTCTCAACTACTAGATGTGAGTGGAGGAATGTAGACAAATAAGAATCTCACATATAAGCATGTATGATGGAACGGTAATCAAGAAGATATAATATATAGGCTCATGAAAGGATACCAAAAATACTTCATATCACCCTTTTAGATCAATCATATACAATCAATATTGTCATGTAACCCCTAAGATCGAGTAAGGACTTTTTTAGGACGCAACGTAGGTAAAAATGATATATATATAGGGGTTAAAGTTAAGTGGTGAATGTTGAAAATGTTTCAAGACAACTTGGAAAATTACTTTCAACTTTTTAGTTCAATGCTCTTTTGCTCGTTTTCTCATCTACATCTTTCACAACTCCCTCAATCTTTCATTGACTTTATTCTTTTTTTCAAATTTTTTTTTCTGTTTTTGTTGTTCTTGTACTCCTTTTTTTATTTTTTATTTTTTTGTATTTTTTCCTTTGTTTTTCTGAAACTAACACTTCCATCACTTTTCTATTTTTGTTTTTTTTGTATTTTTTCCTTTGTTTTTCTGAAACTAACACTTTCATCAATGTTTTTCCAACCAAGAGAAGACTTCAGTAAAGATATGAAGCATCTTACATACGTCATCCTACTCCAAGAAGATAAGATCACTAGTAACAAGAGTAGTTAATGCAACTGACTAATTTAAGCTCATAATCTCCATCAATGCTGAAAGAATGTTTCCACTTTCTACTTGAAACACATTGGGGAAATGGGTTTACGAAGGAAAGGCTAATTTCAAGGCTCAATGGGGCGACTAGCGGTTATGTAAAAAAGAAAAAAATAAATAAATTATTATAAGGCTCAAAACAAGAAACAAGTCCTAATTGTCATCTCTTAAGGATCTACATGGCTTACCCAAAATTTCATGACTTTACTTCAAGTGAGACAAAGAATTTTTAGGCAAATAAATGAAAGAATAATGAGACTATTCAACGATATAACATGAGCTTCCACAAAAGAAAATAATTAGATGGCCAAGAAAGTAACACTCTGCAATAAATGATAGGCTCAAGACTCACAAGGGTTGAAATAGTTTTCACATATTCTCTTCAAGTTATCTTATCATTCAATCCTTCAAAAAGTAGTATTGTGTTGCTACGTGAATATGCAATGAGCTGAGTATGATGACAGTGAATTCCTTTTCACAAAAGAGACTAATTAACTTGGCATACAACTTAAGCTAAGGCAAGGGAAAAGGAAGGGAGAAAACAAAAATAATGATGATTGAAAAATGACTCCCCACCCCCAATCAAAATCAAACATTGTCCTCAATGTTTAAAAATAAACTCTCAAATATATGCAACAATGAACAGAGAGTATAAACAAATAAAGAAAGCGCATGAGAACAAGTTAGCTAAAAAAAATAAAGTCTGTATGAGGACAAACCTGAAGCATTGGATAAGAAAAAGGAAAAGAATGCCTTAAATTTGCACTATTCAGTGAAACCCCAAAAAAAAACCAAAAGAAAGCAAAGTAGCAGGAAACAACAAAAATAAGAAAATACTTTTTTTTTTTTTTACTTTTTCTATTTTTATATTTTTTTTTGTTGGCCGACCCTATTTACATCCCCATACAAAGGCTCCGAACTCTGGGAGGCACTAAAGCCGACTCTATGAAACAAATAATAAACTAACTAAAACAGAAATAGAAAAAAAAGATAGAATTTAATTACCTGGATCCATTTAATGTTAGCTAGTAAGACAAATCCTGTGAAACTTCAGAAATAAAGTTAACCAAGTATATTAAAAATGCGGAGGAGAGGCCATTAATTTCAAACCACCAACGTACTCAAACCCCGGTCAGTCCTCCATATTTGGGAGGGAAAGCTAGGCATTACGCCTTCGGCCAATGGTTTTACTTTCATAGTATCCATCCTAGTTAACCCCAAGACTTCTATTACACAAGATAATCCATTTTTGAGAAAATGGTAAAGCCCACTATAACCCAGTGGAGGTCCAACCTAAAGTTGGGAAAAATAAACATTGCGTATAGAGTATTTTAATCCTGATAAACAGGATCATCTACGAGGACCTCTTCGATCTCTGGGTTTTTAAGTTCTAGAAATGGTTTTAATCGTTGTCCATTCACTTTAAATATATTACCATTATGAGGATTTTCAATTTCAATAGCACCATGAGGATAGATAGTACGCACAACATATGGACCAGACCTCTTAGATCTCAATTTTCCTGGAAATAAATGCAAACGAGAATTATAAAGCAAGATTTTTTGACCAGGCTCAAAAGATTTTCTAAAGATGTTAGAATTATGCACTTTCTTCATTCTATCTTTATATGACTTGGCACAATCATAAGCATCATTATGGATTTCCTCCAACTCAATGAGTTGAAGTTTTCTTTGAAGACCTGCCTTATCAAGATCAAAATTTAAAGTTCTGATAGCCCAGTATGCCTTATGCTCTAACTCAACAGGAAGATGACATGCCTTACCAAACACTAGACGATATGGAGACATTCCAATGGGAGTCTTATATGATGTCCTATATGCCCACAATGCATCATTTAATTTCAAAGACCAATCTTTCCGTGTGGGATTTACAGTCTTTTCTAGAATTCTTTTTATCTCCCTATTGGATATTTCAACCTAACCACTAGTCTGTGGGTGATAAGGAGTAGCTACCTTATGAGTAATGCCATATTTTTTCATTAAATGCTCAAACACCTTATTGCAAAAATGTTTACCCCCATCACTAATGATAGCCCTTGGAGTACCAAATCGTGCAAAAATGTGTTCTTTTAAAAATTTAACAACTGTTCTGTGATCATTACTCCTACATGTTTTAGCCTCTATCCATTTTGACACATAATCTACTCCAACTAGAATGTAAAGATTACCAAAAGAATTAGGGAATGGCCCTATAAAATCAATACCCCAAACATAAAAAATATCAACAATTAAAATTGGGTTCAAAGACATCATGTTTTTCTTACCAATACTCCCTAATCTCTGGCATCGTTCACAAGCTCTTCATGTGAATCACGAAATATAAAAGGCCAATAAAATCCACATTGCAAAATTTTAGTAGCTGTTTTCCTAGAGCTAAAATGACCACCACATGCATGATCATGACAAAAAGAAATAATATTTTGTTGTTCACTTTCAGGAATGCATCTTCTAATAATCTGGTCAGAACAATATTTAAACAAGTAGGGATCATCCCAAAAGCAATGTTTTACCTCATATAAAAACTTGAACTTTTCTTGCTTGCTCCAATGTGTTGGTAGCTAATTTGTAACCAAGTAGTTTACAATATCAGCATACCATGGTGTTTGAGAAATTTGTAGCTGTTGCTCATCAGAAAAAAGACTCAACAATAGGAGAAACATTATCATCATGCTCAATCACTAATCTAGATAAATGATTAGCTACTACATTTTCTGACCCCTTTTTATCTCTAATCTCAAGATCAAATTCTTGAAGAAGTAAAATCCATCTAATGAGTCTAGCCTTAGCATCCTTTTTAGAGAACAAATATTTCAAAGCAGCATGATCAGAAAATATGACAACTTTCGACCCTAGAATATAAGATCTGAATTTTTCCAAAACAAAAACAACACCCTATAGGTCTTTCTCAGTTGTGGAATAGTTCAATTGAGCATCATTCAGTGTTCTGCTAGCATAACAAATCACATGAGAAAGTTTATCAATTTGCTGACCCAAAATAGCACCAATAGCAAAATCAGAAGAATCACACATAATTTCAAAAGACACATTCCAATCGGGTGGTCTAATCATAGGTGCATAAGTCAATTCATTTTTCAATCTATTGAAAGCTTCAATGCATGCATCATCAAAAGCAAAAGGTGTATCCTTACCAAGGAGATTACATAAAGGTCTAGCTATCTTACTAAAATCTTTTATGAACCTCCCATAAAATCCTGCATGGCCAAGAAATTATCTAATTTCTTTTACATTCCTAGGAAAAAGAAGATTAGAAATCAAATCAATTTTTGCTTTGTCTACCTCAATGCCTTTTTCAGATATGATATGACCAAGTACAATTCCCTTTTTAACCATGAAGTGACATTTTTCCCAATTAAGCACAAGATTCTTTTCTTTACACCTAGCTAGCACCAAAGATAAATTATGCAAACAAGTATCAAATGAAGTACCAAAGACAAAAAAAATCATCCATAAACACTTCCAAAAATTTCCCAACCATATCAGAAAAAATACTAATCATGCATCTTTGAAAAGTGGTCGGAGCGTTGCATAACCCAAAAGGCATGCGACGATATGCAAAAGTGCCAAATGGACATGTAAATGTGGTCTTTTCTTGATCCTCAGGTGTAATTGCAATTTGATTATAACCAGAATATCCATCAAGAAAACAATAATATGCATGGCTAACTAATTTTTCCAACATCTGATCTATGAAATGGAGAGGGAAATGATATTTCCTAGTCATAGAATTCAACTTACAATAATCAATACACACTCTCCACCCAGTTTTCACTCTTGTTGGAACTAGCTCATCATCTTCATTTTTAACAACAGTTACGTCAGACTTCTTAGGTACTACCTACACAGGACTCACCCAATTACTGTCGAAAATAGGATAGATAACACCTACATCTAGAAGTTTTAGAATTTCAGCCTTTACCACATCCTGCATGATAGGATTTAAACGCCTTTGTGATTCACGTGTAGGCTTAGTATCTTCCTTTAAATGGATTCTATGCGTAACAACTGATGGACTAATACCCTTAATGTCTGCTATTGTCCAATCTATGGCTTCTTTATGCTCTTGTAAAACACCCACTAAATTCTTGGGACTCATCTAAATCAGAAGCTACAATGGCGGCAATGTCTCATTAGCTCCTAAAGAGACATATTTAAGGGTATCTGACAAAGGTTTTAACTCTAACTTTGGTGGTTCTATTGCAGATAGTAATGGTGGTGATGAGGAAAGGGTAAGTGGTAATGGTTTAAGCTGCCACTTATCAACATTCATGAGAGGTACAGAATTTAGCAAAGAATTAACCTCAGCAACAACATTTTCAATATCTAAATCAGGACCAAAATGAGCTAAACATGCTTCCAATGGGTCTAAATAACTTGACTGCACAAATGCATCATGAACTAAATCTTCAATCATATTAATTTCACAAACATCATCATTATCATCAGGCATTTGTTTACTTAAATGGAAAATATTAAGCTAAATAGTCATGTTACCAAAAGAAATTTTCATCACACCATTCTTACAATTAATCAATGCATTTGATGTGGCTAAAAATGGATGACCCAAAATAACATGAGTTTGCACAGCAAAGTTATCAACATGCTCAGTATCTAGAACAACAAAATCTACCGGGAAGTAAAAAGTATCTACCTTAATCAAAACATCATCAATTATACCTCTCGGAATTTTTATTGATCTATCAGCTAACTGCAGTGTTATCCTAGTAAGCTTTAGCTCACCTAGACCTAATTGCAAGTAAATAGAGTAAGGCATTAAATTCACACTTGCACCTAAATCTAGCAAAGCTCTCTCAATTTGATGTTCTCCAATTTTGCAAGAAATAGTAAGAGATCCAGGATCTTTATACTTAACAGGATATTTATTTTGAATCACTGAGCTCACATGTTCTGTTAAAAATGCTTTCTTAGGAACATTTGTCTTTCTTTTTGCAGTAACAAGATCTTTCAAAAATTTAGCATATGCAGGCACTTGTTTAATGGCATCCAGAAAAGGTATATTTATTTGTACCTGCTTGAAGACCTCTAAAATGTCACCAACATGTGCACTGTCTTTCTTACTAAGAAGCCTATGGGAAAATGGAGCTTTAGGCACGAACTTTTTAATTTCAGGCTCTATGACTCTAAGATGTGACTCTTTAGGCTCTATAGGTGTACCCTGTGATGAATGCACTCTACTTTCATTATGATCATCCTCAGAGTTTTTAGCTTTCTCTACTTTCTTATTGTTACGCTTAGGAACAGTCACATGGTTATCAATTTGCTTACCAGACCTAAGTGTAGTGATGGATTGCACATGCTCCTGCCCTGAATTAGAACTAGATGCCCCATTAATAGCATATTGCCCCTTTGGATTGGGTATGGGCTAACTTGGAAATTTTCTTTTCTCTCTTTCTCCTACTTGTGTGGCCAACTGACTCATCTAACTTAGCAATGACATTAGTGTTCAATTGAGTTGAAATTTTCATTTCTTGAATTGCCTGGGTTGTGGTTAGCATAAATGCTTTAAGAGACTCCTCTAGTGGTGATTGTTGCCTAGACTGACCTGCAAACTGAGGTAGAACCTGAGCATGAGAGTAGTTCTGATTAGGTGGCCTAAACTGATTCTGATATTGCACTGGTGGGACAACTGGGTTACTAGAAGGTTGATTTCCTTTCCATGAAAGATTTGGATGGTTCCGCAAATTAGGATTGTATATCTCTATATATGGATTAACAAATGGCCTTCCTAAATTATTAAGTGAATTCGCTTGTTCAGTATGACACTCATTATATGCAGGCATAGAAGGACACAGTGCAGTTACATGCATAGGACTTGCACAAATAGAACATATTTCATTTTGAACATTGTTAACAGGACCTCCTCCATTATTCACAGCTAAGGCATCTACTTTTATTGTAAGAGCATCCAATCTAGCCTTTATATCTACCTCCTCACTAATCTCATACAACCCCTTTTTTTTTGCTGTCTGAACTGGCTTCTCTTTACAGTTAGAGAAATCCCATTGTTGGGAGCTCTCTGACAAACCTTCAAGAAAATTATATGCATCATCTTCTGTTAGACTCAAGAAACCCCTACCATTCATTAACTCTACCATATTCCTACTTGACTGTGTCAACCCATTATAAAAGTATTGCACTAATCTCCAAGTTTCAAAACCATGATGAGGACATTTAATTTGCAAATCTTTAAACCTCTCCCAACTTTCATAAAATTTTTCATACTTATCATGACAAAAATCAGTAATTTCTCTCCTTAAAGTATTAATTTTATTCATAGGAAAGAATTTTGACACAAACTTTTTTACCATTGCTGCCCAAGATGTAATAGATCTAGAAGAAAGAGAATTAAGCCATGCTTTTGCCTTGTCTTTTAGCGAAAAAGAAAATAGGCGCAAGCGAACAGATTCTTCAGAAAATTTTTGAAATTTAAATGTAGTACATATTTTCAAAAATTCTTTAACATGCAAATAAGGATCCTCTCTATCTAGACCATGAAAAGTGGGAAGAAGATTTATTACCTGTGGTTTTAGCTCAAAATGTGTGGCTGTAGTGGCAGGCAAAACTATGCATGAAGGAGAATTGGTAGAGATGGGGTGGAACAACTCCCAAAGAGGCTTAGTCTCCTCTCCTTGTTGACTCATTTTAAATTCTTGCTCTAACTCAATGCTAACTAGCCTATTTGTGTGATCATGTGCCCAAACTTTCATGCAACACAAATATCACACAAAAAGAAACAAAGAAAAGGAAAAGAGAGAGAAAAAAATGCACTTATTATTTTTTTAATTTTATTTTTGTGTTTTTTTTTTTTTAATTTTTTTTCTTTCAAAAAGCAATAAAACAACTAGTAGAAGAAAAACGTAATCAAAAGTCTAAAAACTTATCCAATTCAAGTCCCCGGCAACGGTGCCAAAAACTTATTGTACGTTTTAAATTACTCGCAAGTGCACGAACCGTATGGAAGTATAGCTTAGGCAAATACGAGGTCGATCCCTCAGAGACTTGTTTAGTTAAGGTCAAGTTCTAGACTAAAATGTAAATTTTCTAATCTAGTTGGAAAGATTGATATTCAGAATTGAGATAAAATAGTAAAAGAATGAAAAATAAATACAAATAAGTAAGACAATTAAAAATCCTAAGAACAAAAACAAAGTAATACTAAAAGAATATATAATGAATCTAGAGACTTAATAAATAAATTCTAAAATGAGAACAATTAATAACTTGAGTGAAATCAATTAAATAAACTAAAACAAGAAAATATTAGAAAAATAACTAATTAAATAGAAGACAAAGATTAAAAAGCGAGACTAAACAAGTAATCGTAAAAGGCTAAAGCTCGGAATCCACCTAGCTAACCCTAATGTCAACTATATTTGATCATTAATTTTTCTCGAATTTTACTACATGATAATCTCGCAGTCAAGTCTCATTACCATGGAAGATATCATCTTTTAAACCCTAAGTTAATGAATCCAAAAGTATGTTTATTCTTATTTTGCAAAAGAATCTTCAAATCATTAATTGTATCTCAACTAGAAATCACAATTAATATTTGACATTAAAAATCAAAACTTTCAATTATTAAGAATTATTCAAAGTATGAGAAAAACATGATTAAACTCATCTAAGATATTATCTCAACAATTGATGAAAGAATAGACATTAAGCATTAATGATCAAGTTATAAGGAAAAATTAATTTACAAATATAGTATCTATTAAAATTAACAAGGTTTCATCGTCACCTTAGCGAAGAAAATTAGCCTGACATTCTAAAGAAAGTAGAACGACTAATCTGAAAAATAAACATAATTCAATAAATTAAGGTAAAGAAAAGAAAACGTTACAGAAATTTAAGCTTGGGAAAACTCCAAAAGCATAGTAATGTATCGCAGAAGAAGAAAAACTAATAAAACTAAACTAATTTTTTTTGCTGTGAATTTCCGCCGCTGCTGCTTTTTTTTTTTTTGTTGGTCTTCAAAGTCCAATTTTGACTTGACTCACGCGAGTCTTTTTGGCCGAGGCATTAGTTTAATGCCTTGGTCAACTATTTTTGTCATTTTTTATATTTTTTTCTTTATTTTCTTCTTTTTGTTTTTCTTTTTCAAGTCTTGAACAAATTCTCACAAAAAAGTTTTTCTTCATTCTTTTTCATCCAATCCTTCTAATTGTTGCTCCAATTGTTCTTTCATCATCACAACTCTTGATCTGCAACTCTCTGTGATCTTCATAATTAATTACTTTTTTTCTCGCACGAATAACTTTTTTGCCTTGAAATATGTGAAAAAGCTTAAATAAATTATGAACAATTTAATACACTTAAGACTTATTAATTATGCTCAAATTGAATGCAACAAAGTCTAATTTAAATATAAAAAATATGCAAATTCTGACTTATATCAATAATTAATAAAAAGTATATGTGTAAATTCAATTTATGTACGAGACTGATATAGTTTAAATTGATTGAAGAATTTCTTTAAAAAAAACAAAAGTCTTCACCGGTTCTAACCAAAAAGATAAAGTCTTCACTGCGCACCATTCATTGAGGCTTGCTGTTTCGCATCCATATATGACAAGTCTGATGTCTAAGCTCATTTTGTGTGAAAATTATTCGCTTTGAATAGTGAGTGTAAAAGTGGGCCTCCCATTATGGGGTTCACTTTTTATTTTTAGGTTGAATTATCTAATTGAAGAGCAACTTTATTTTATGAGGACTGGAGAAAACGCTTGTTTTGTCTTTAAACATCATTGATTACAGGGGTTGAGTCAGAAATTTGAAGTTAGAGACTAAAATTCAATTAAAAATACTATTTAACAAAATTTAAAGCTCGGGGGATTGGTTGTTTTAATTTTTTAAAATATTATATGTATTTTTGTAAACCAAAATTAATGTTACATATGCTTTTTCGCTAAATTTTAAACAGTAAAAAACTTTTCATACATTAAACGACCATCAAACTATGAATGGGAAAATAACTTTTACATTATGTGAGACTCTTACCATATAAAGAGTCTGTCCTAATTGGACAAAGTATGAAAGATTTGCCCTTGTAACAGATATCCTCTTACATTGTCAATAAAGTTGCTATGTTTTTAATAACTTTTTATAGTAATTTAGCTGGCTAAACAGATAATGTGGCTGATGTCCAGATACCATGAAATTGAAGCTAGTATATATAGATGTGCTCTCTTTATGGGTTAATTAGAATAATGGGATAGCGATTCATCGTAAAAAATATTCAGAATTCAAATCTTGTACTGCCATCTTATATGTATAATTCTTTGTAATCTTCTCATTGGATTTTTTATAAACACATTAGACCACTAACTTTTTTTTTGTTTGTTTGTTAGAATTGGACCACTAACTTACAAAAGTTGATATATCTGTTGCAATAATTGTTGTTCAAAATCAACCTGGCAACGAGAAAGAAAAGACACCGACAAAAAAAAAAACGACAAAGAACAGACAAGAATCTTGAAGTGATAGCAAATAGTTCCGTTATATTTTTTTTCTTTGGATAAATTATTTATTTAGTTCCGTATTTTTATCATTTATTTTAATTTAATTTTTATCATTCAAAATATATATTTTTAATCTCGTTTCTTTATCATTTTTTTTAACTTAGTTCTTATCTTTCAAAATATACGATTTTAGTCACATGCTTATTTCATTAGATTTTTGGACGAAAAAATAGTAGAGGATTAACGTGGACCATAATGACAAAAATATTGGACTAAAAGAGTATATTTTAAAAGATAAAGACTAAATTGAGACAAATATGAAAGATATGAAACTAAAATAGTGCATTTTAAAAGATAAAGACTAAGATGAGACAAATAATAAAGATACATGACTAAATATGTAATTAATTATAAGTATAGTTACTAGATATATAGTTGGGCAAATCATACTAATGGCCTTCAATGTTTACAATTTTTTTTAATTTCATTATCATTGTTTTAAAAGTGATATGTTTAGTCCCTAAAAATTTAAAAAAATTTCAATTTAGTGCTAAATATTTACATTTTAATTCCAATTTCAATCCTTAAGGATTAGGTGCATCACTTTAAAACAACAGGGATAAAATTAGAAAAAAATATAAATATTAGAACTAAAATAAAAAAAAAGAAGAAACATTAAGGACCATTTGTAAAATTTACCATATATAAGTTTTGGAAAACTGTTTCAAAGGTCAACGGACTGATTCATCTCTAGTATAGGGTGAGTTCCATATAAAGGACGGCTGCAATCTTTTTCAATAGTTTTCTTGGGAGATACAGTACTAGATAGTAGTGTTATAAATATTAAATTAATTAAGTATATATATACTATCTCGATCGTACATCGTTCAAAACATAGGATGACACGTGATCGGTATCAGGAATAAAGGCTGCCAGGAAAATAGCAACCGAGATCTTCCCTGCGTATTTGTCCATGGCAAGAGCAAGATTTAAGCCTCCAAGGCAGTGCCCCACTAGTATGACCTTCTCATTTGGAGGAAGTGATTCCAAAGCTTCCAATGGTATAGTCGTGAAGTGAATAAACCTCCTCTATCTTTTTTGCGTTAAGGCCAGAGGCCGTAAGGTCAAGTGTCGTAACCTTGTGGCCTGAGGCCTCAAGCAGTGGTTTCACCTTGAACCAGCTCCATGTTCCGTGGCATTCACCATGAACCAAGATGATATGCTTTTGTGGCTTGGCAACTTCCATTTTCGTTTGTTTTGCGTTCAATATTTTGTTCAGCTTAGACCAAATATGTAGGGACGTGAGTTTTTTTTTTTTTACCGTATATATTGGTTAATTTGTAATGATTCTTTTTCTGGACCCTTTGATGTTAACCTTTGTCTTTTAGGTTTGGTTGAATAAGGTGCGCGCAACTTAAAAAGTGAATATACGATATTATTGATGTTAACCTCATTCGACCAAACCTAAAATTCTTGTATTAATCCTGATTTATAAGTTAGCCTCCTATATAATTGATAAAATTTATATGTGTAAAATTAATTAATATATAAGAAATTAATAGTTTAAATTAATTGAAGAATTTCCTTTAAAAAAAAAAAACAGAAGTCTTCATTGGTACCAAAAAATAAAGTATTCACCGCGCACCAATCATGGAGGCTTGCTGATTCGCATCCACATACGGCAAGTCCGATGTCTAAGCTCATTTCGTGTGAAAATTCTTCTCTTCGAATAGTGAGTGTAAAAGTGAGCCTCACATTGTGGGGCTCACTTTTTATTTTTAGGTTGAATGATTGAATTGAAGAGTAACCTCATTTTATGAAGACTTGAGAAAACTCTCATTTTTAAACATCATTGATTGTAAGGGTGGAGTCAAAAATTTGAAGTTGTGAGACCAAAATTTAATTAAAAATATTATTTAACAAAAATTTGAAGTTCGAAAGACCGGGTGTTTTAATTTTTTAAAATATTATACATATTTTTATAAACCAAAATTAATGTTACATATATTTTTTTACCTAAATCTTGTGGGGGTGGGGGATAGGGTTTGTAACAGTGAAAATCTGTTCATAAATTAAACGACCATTAGACTATAAGTGAGGAAGTGACCTTCACATGATTTGAGGCTCATACCATATATAGAGTCTGTCCTGGTTAGATTATTTATGAAAGACCTTATAACATATATCCTCTCACATTGTCAATAAAATTGCTATGTTTTTTAAAACTTTTAATAGTAATTTAGCTGGCTAAACAGATAATGTGGCTAAAGTCCAGATATCATGAAATTGAAGCTAGTATATATAGATGTGCTCTCGTTATGGGTTAGTTATAATAATCGAATAGCGATTTATTATAAAAAATATTAAGAATTCAAATCTTGTCATGCCATCTTATAGGTATTCTTTGTAATCTTCTAATTGGATTTTCTTATTTCACCAAAAAAAAAAAAAAATTGGATTTTTTTATAAACATATCTTTTTTTTTTTGGGGTCATATAAACATGTTAAACCACTAACTTTTTTTTTTGTCAGAATTGAACCACTAACGTACAAAAGTTGATATGTTGCAATAATTGTTGTTCAAATCAACTTGGCAACGAGAAAGAAAAGACAAGAATCTTGAATTGATAGCAAATAGTTCCGTGATCTTTTTTTTTTTCTTTTGTTCGAAGTTCCACGCTCATTTCTTGCAGTTTAGTTCACCTTTACCTAATATGGAGAAATATTTATGCATTTTTAATTAAAAAAATATTATTTAGTAAAAAAATATATTTATATAATTAAAAAATTATTTACTTTAACACTTATTAAGAAAAATTCTTGAATTTGTCTATATTGGAGGGATACCCCTAGTTTGGTTCTGTAAACATTTCTTGTAGTTTCTTGGTCATCGATCTTTGCATTATTGTTCTACATAAAAATGGTTGACCAAGACAAAAAAGGTTCTACATAAAAATGATACATAACCTAGATATTTGAGGTCAAATTTCAAGCAAAGTTGGATTAAACCATCGCTATGTACTATACCAAGCTCCATTTTGAAACTGAACCTGAAAATTCTTAACAATACCCTACCATTTTGGTTTATCTAATCCAACCTTTCCCTCCACACTTGGACTTCATTTATGATCATAATGTACCAAAATGGTTTCTCATATCCGATGTATTTCTTGGTACCTAAATTTAAAAATCTACAAAAAATAGGTGAAAATATATTTGAAGGGAGGGTAAAATATTATTTTGTATGGGGCTAATTATTACGTACAATGTTATTTGATTAAAGTTGAGAATATGACATAAATGAAATAAAGAAAAAGTTAGGGACCTGTTTAGTATGAAATCATTTTGCAGTTTCTCTTTTTCAAAAATAAAATGAATGAAGATTACGCTAGTCAAAATGGAGAAGTTTAGGAAATAAGAAAAACTAAAAATCTTTTCAAAATCAACTTAAAATCAATAGTGTATCATTGCCATTTAATAATTTAGATTTTAAGTTATCTTTCTTTTTGGTTATTAGGTTTTATTTTATAGAAATTAGGTTTTTGCAACTGAATTAGGTATGTTATCTGGTATGCCAAAGCAAATGTCATTACAAAACATAATATTAAAGATCATCCGATGCCAAAACTTCTTGAACACTGTCGATCACTAGTGCCTATCACTGCATCACAGCGAAAGGGGTTGTGTGGTCAAAAGCCTAGCAACCTTAATTGTGAACTCATTGGATCTACATCTACCACCACAACAACCTTCTCAACACTCCTTCACCTATCACCAGTGGCGGAGCCGCATAATTCAAATGAACAAGCATATCCTCAACTAGGAAAAAACCTATTTTTTAAAATAAAAAATAAAACTATTTTCACTGTATAAGTGTACCATCCAATTTCTCTCACTATAAAACTACCCTGATCTTATGTGCATGCATATCTTACCCTTGAGATCCTGACTTCGTTGTTACCTATCACCATGCCAGAACTACACCCCCATCGGAGCTCTCACAAGAACCACACTTTCCATTTAAGACAAATATTCACTATTAATTTATGTTACCCTATTTCTTAATGTTGATAACGACTATAATATTCCCATTTCAACACTCATTAAAGGCCAAAAAGTTAATTAAACGATCAATTCATTTTCAACTAACAGTTAACTAGAGTACTAGAGACTTAGGAAAGGAAAGAAAAGCTCACACTTACTTCGTTTAAGATAAACAAATAAATAAAAAGTTAGGGATCCCAAATTTTTTCCTCCAACGAGAAAAGTAATACAAGTTGCCATGAAGATTTATTGTATTAGTCTGTCTCACATCCGTGGCTCTCTCTCCAATAACTAGTAAAGCGGTTCAATTTTTCTAGCGACGAGGTAATCTAACTATCTAAGTATAATTGGCACCAACTTGATTCCCTAGATGGGTAGAAAGACGGCAATAATAAATACATCGTAGTGAAATTTGTTTTCCCGCCGATTCCTTCAGATATTGATAAGAATTTTATAAGTTCTTTTTCTTTTTTTGGTCAATAGAATTTTACAAGTTCATATGATAATTCTTGGAGAGTCCGGACTTGATATCTCAATCACGTAATGATGTTAGAAAAGTCACCGTCAGTTTGGCACCACCAACCCTATGAAATTGACCGCAGAGGATTAGGTGTTGTTGAAAATATTAAACTAGTTAAGTATAAAATTATTAAAAGTTAAAGATTTTAGATCAAATGTTCACTTAAGATATAAGAGCTTGTTACCTAAAAAATTTTGGATTTAACTCTTACCATTATCATCGTATAATTGGATATTATACAACTTAGTTTGTTTTGGATGGGATAAAGAATTAATTGAGTTAGTAGTTCTTATATTTCATAGATCATGAGGTTAGGTCGGAAAAAAAAGTCATGGTCCTTACCTATATATATGTTTATTTCACTGGGAACATCTCTAGACATATAGGCTGCGTTGTATAGATTACCACAGTTGCTCAAGAAAATAATAGATGTTGGGACGAAAAAAAAGTCATGGTCCTTACCTATATATATGTTCATTTCTTTAAACAGCTCGCGCAACGCGTGGGCGTGATAACACCAGTATAAACGAGGAGGCCGATGACTCACAATCTCAGCAAGTGTTAGAGACCATGGATTTCCTAACCATTGTGCTTACACTATTGTTAGCCCTAACATTGTTCCAAGCCCTCACTACACTATCAAGAAGAATCAAAAAGCTTCCACCAGGACCAACTCCTTTACCCTTAATTGGCAACCTTCACTTACTCGGTTCCCAACCCCACAAGTCCTTAGCCAAGCTAGCCAAAACTCATGGTCCAATCATGTGCCTAAAATTAGGCCATATTACTACAGTGGTCATCTCTTCATCAGCCATGGCAAAAAGAAGTGCTTCAAAAGCAAGACTTAGCCTTCTCCAGCAGATCTGTGCCGGATGCACTCCATGCTCACGACCAATATAAATACTCTGTTGTGTGGCTACCTGTTGCTTCCCGGTGGCGAAGCCTTCGGAAAATCTTGAACTCTAATATCTTCTCAGGCAATAGGCTCGACGCTAACCAACACCTAAGGTTTATAAAGATCGAGGAGCTGATTGCATATTGCCGAAGAAATAGTCAAACTGGTGAAGCTATGGATATAGGCCGTGCAGCTTTTAGGACATCTTTGAATTTGTTGTCTAACACCATTTTCTCCAAGGACTTGACTGACCCTTATTCAGATTTTGCCAAAGAATTTAAAGACTTGGTATGGAATATTATGATGGAGGCTGGTAAACCAAATTTGGTGGATTATTTCCCAGTGCTTGAAAAGTTTGATCCTCAAGGAATAAGGCGCCGCATGACCATCCATTTTGGCAAGTTGCTTAAGTTATTCGACGGTTTGATTAGTGAGCGCTTGGAGCAAAAGAAATCGCAACGCCTTGTGCAAAAAGATGTGTTAGATGTTCTTTTGACGAGAAGTGAAGAAAATCCTGAAGAAATTGATAGGACTCACATTGAGCGAATGTGCCTGGTTTGAACTTACCTCTTTCCTTCATCATGTGGCCCGTATCTTTCACAAATCTTTTGTGGCAGTTCCCAAAAAAAATAGTATATCAACTTACATTTTATTTGCTTTAACGTGATAAAAATTCGTGCCAGTTCTCAAAATATAATATTTTTATGGTTTTCTTTTTCCCCCCAAACTTAATTGCTTCACGAGAAAATAATTATTTACAACAATTTGCTCTCATACATCAAATATGTTATTGTCGTAGGACCTCTTTGCTGCTGGGACGGATACAACTTCTAACTCATTAGAATGGGCAATGGCAGAGATTCTAAAAAATCCAGAGACTATGAAGAAAGCCAAAGAGGAGCTCATGCAAGTTACTGGTAGAGGAAAACCAATAGAAGAAGCTGATGTTGCTAGCTTGCCATATTTGCGGTGCATTGTTAAAGAGACTTTAAGGATACATCCACCAGTGCCATTCTTGATTCCGCATAAAGTGGAGCAAGATGTTGAAGTGTGCGGATACAATGTTCCAAAAGGGTCTCAAGTACTTGTAAATGCATGGGCTATTGGACGTGATTCAAACGTGTGGGAAAATCCATTAACATTTAAGCCTGAAAGATTCTGGGAATCCGAAATGGACATTCGAGGTCATGATTTTGAGCTAATCCCTTTTGGTGCTGGAAGAAGAATTTGTCCAGGTTTTCCATTGGCAATAAGAATGGTTCCAGTTATGCTTGGTTCTCTGCTTAACTCTTTTGACTGGAAGCTTGAAGGAGACATTGAACCTGATCAATTGGATATGCAGGAAAAATTTGGCATTACATTGCAAAAGACTCGTCCTCTACGAGCTATCCCAATTTCTCTCTGAACAAGGCGTGCTCTTTGTGCTAAAATAAGGCCATAGCCACGGTATCGTTATTTGCTGGGCAATATGTGGAAAACAGAAAGCTTATTATATAAACATATTTCAGAATTTCCTTCTTTTAGTTGAGTCTAATGGTGTTGCACTTTTTTATGGAGGGATGATCAGTGTCGTCATATAAAGAAATTGTCAGTTTATGTCTTTATCTCGTACTAGTATTATCCAAGAACTCCACGCAGTTGTTTTATGGCAATGTCATACGAAAACCGTAACATATACTCACAATTCACACACACATACGTATATATATACACACACCATTATAGTATAATAATCCCTCATAATTTCTTTGGTAGTTTGTTAAATTAGTCTAAATGCCTCTCTCCGTCAAAAAATTGTTAATTTTTACATTGATTGTACCTCATGTGCTCCATATGTAAATGTTCCTCTTTATTATATTGCTTAAATAAATTATCTTTTAGACAAATATACCCTCAATTAGATACAATTTCTTTTTTAAAAAAATATTTTTTTTTTGCTAAAAGCAAGCTATTGTATTATTTACAGTAAAAAATATGTACAATATGCCCCACCAAGGGAATTATATAATCAAACGTTCCTCAATGCTCCGAATAATACAAATTGCTTGATTCAGTAATGACTTTCTAACATTTCTTAATTAAATAGTTTAGATATATTTAATATCAAAAATAATATTCTTTGAAATTATATCTTTCGAATGAGCTTCGTTATTGTAAATTCTTAGATTATATTCTTTTCAGATGTGAAACACAAAGACTCTAATGAACAATTTCAAGGCAGTCACTTGTAAAGAGTTCTTAGATGAGTTTCATACTTGACAATCTTCAATTTGTAATCTCAATGTCAAACTCTCAGGCCCCTTAATCATCTACCACCCTTTGTTCCAAATGTGCTTTGGGAGTGAACAAAAGTAGAATTAGATGATTTTTGTCTCATTCACTTATCCTTTTTGAGATATTCCACCCTACCCACCCTAGTGTCAGCCCTACCCATCCACTGCAAACCCATCCCGTCACCCCCACCCCACCCAACCCAACCACCACCATCATCTCTCCCCACCCCGTTGCAAACCCCATACCCCCACCTACCTCAGTGTTTGAAAAAAAAAGCTATATATATATATATATGCACATACATATATGTGTATACATATATATATATATATGCACATACATATATGTGTATACATATATATACAAAGGAGAAAAGGAGAAAAAGAACTAAGAGCATGTACGTCTTTCAACAACTTATGTTAGTATTTTTAATAGAGATATGGTATTGGGTCACATGTGATCAGTTTAAAAAATTATAAGGGGTTATGAGGAGGGGTGGGATAAGAATTTAATATTGGAGGGACTAAAATATTTTTTTTTAATAATACTATAAAAAAATTTTTTATTTAAAAAAAAAAGGGAGATTGATAATTTTTTAACGATATTATATAAATATTTTTTAA
The DNA here is from genome assembly GCA_037974665.1 of Ehretia macrophylla. Lineage (NCBI taxonomy): Eukaryota > Viridiplantae > Streptophyta > Magnoliopsida > Boraginales > Ehretiaceae > Ehretia > Ehretia macrophylla. The sequence goes on from CM075770.1 coordinate 29,939,977, forward strand.
AAAATCCTCACCCTCTGTTGGTGCCACCCCTGGTGATGAGGGAGTTATTGTACCAAAGGAGGTGTTATGTAATTTTGATAAATTATAAAGTTCTGAGCACCAATGTATAGAATTGACTGGCATTCTCAAATATTTCGGTCTTTTAACTCATGTATACTCTTCGTCCAAAAAAAAAATTCATATATAGTCTGTGCAGTAAGATCAACAAGCCGTAGGGTATTTTCAGAGTGAATGCATAAATTGATGGTGAGTTCTCCAATCTCATGCATAACTAAGTGAGTAAAAAAAATTCTAACTTTACATTTCGTTTTTAAACATTCATGATTTTTTCGGAAAGACAACTAGTTGAGGCAGGATATGACTCTTGCAACATTGTTGATAAGATTCCGTCCTTTTGCATGGCGAGTTTAGTGATGAAATCGAATTCTTGGAGTACAGAGCACCATCGTCTTTACACTGTCATTGTACGAGACTATACATTTTAATGGAAGACCAATCAAGGTGGGCCAGCAATGAGAACCCTCAAGACAAGGTGAAAGTGATGTATTTGCAGTATATTTACATCATTTTCTCTAGGTCACGGGGGTTTGCACTTCCACTTCTGATTCCTTACGCTTTTCATAAACAATTGCAGTAAAGATATATGTATTGGCTAAGCGATAGGGTGGGGTCCCCTTCATTTTTTCTTTGATAACGCGTGATGGGGTAAAAATAAGAATATACAATAATCCTCCACAGATATTCGAGCTGACAACCTGCAAAAATGGAACGGTAAATTTTGACGGGCAAGTCAATAATAGTTATACACGATATGAAATAATGTAAAAAGGAGGAGAAAGAGTATAGGATTAGTCACCATTATGTGCTGTGTGATAAGATATTTATAGTATTTTGTAAAAAAATGTGAGTGCCTCACGACTTACAGGCACATAATGAGTGCCCTACGACTTGCAGGCACATGACCCTTTTCCTAGGTCCATTATTCCTTTGCAGTGGCAAAGTCGGTAATAAGGAGGGACACTACAATAAAAAAGTTAATAATTAAGAGTTGGGTCCCTCATTTATACATACAATTTTAGTATAAATTATAAAAAAAGTTGTTTGTTTTATAACTAAAATTATGTATTTAATAATGACACAATATCATATAACTCAACCAATATTAATTTAAGCATATTATATCATAAATGAGGTTTTCAATGTATGATTCCTCCTCAATATAGTAATGACATAATATACAACATAAATAAATAAATAACGACAATCATCATAAATAAATGTCCCTTTCGTTAGATCAGTGCGATGAAAATTGTTGCTTAGATAAATTGATTTTCTTTTAATAAAATCATCAATGTCCTATTCAAAAAACAACAAATTAGAAATCTAATTCAAATTGAGATTACAAAAAGTTTCAAGCATAACATTTATATATTAAAAAAAAAAACTTATACATAAAAACAATTAGAAATTGAGCTACTATACACTGAACACAAAACGACTTTAAAGAGCTTCAAAATTAATCTACACTGTTCAAATTGAAGAAGCTTGAGTTGCAAACCTACTTACCAAATTTAGCTCCGTTAGGTAAATAATCATTGTCCGATTTTATGTTAAATATAGACTGACAAATTCTTTCTTATATTTTCCTCTCATTGTTTTCCTTTGTTTTTTCTCGTTTTGTTACTCTTTCTTTTCACTCAACAAAAGTACATAACATATCATTTTAAATATGAAAAAATAAGAAAATTAATTAAAAAGAATTATTGATAAAAAAGTAAAATCAAAGTACTTTCCATCATTTTTTTACTATTCTGTGGGATCTTATTGTGCTCGGGAATTGTCTCCTTCGAGGATTCTCGGGTGTTCCGAGCAGGTATGCACCTCTGTTCAGCTTGTGCTCGCGAGATACCTTCTAATTGATTAGTTGTGTTGAGGGGGATGATTGGTTTAATGACCTTCCAATCGGATTGGTCTTTGCTCAATATGATAAGGTTGGGAACTCGATCCATATATCTCTGCATAACCTGTATCTTTATAAGGCACCCATACTATTATAGGTCAGAGGCGCGGCCAATTTACTTAGCTTATATCAACGAGAAATTCACCTTAAACATGACCAAATAAATTCACCTCAATGCGACAAACCTTGTGATCTAACACTGAACACCAGAGACAAATTTAGAATTTTTGTTCAATTAATAATAACCGTTTAACAGTTATATATAAATATTTATTTTTCAATTGAGACAATTCATTCTTCATACTAAAAATACTTTAAAAATATACTTATTTCTAGAAAACAATTGGAGCCCCCACTCACTTGTGAGTGCATCCTATGTACTAGAAGATACATGAATCAGATTGTTGTATACAATTCTGGCTAAGGATCCTATCTAAAGATCACTGAAAGCAATCTGAAAATGAAGGCTTCGTTCTTTTCACAAAATTTATGCAGACAACGAGTTGCAAGCACTTAGAAATCCTATGGGATATTGTGAATTCGTTTGTATGTCCTATTCTTGTTTGTTTGTTTCTTTATTGGGGTTGGGTTAGACGATGGTAATATTGGCTTAGTTTGTCCCCAGTCCCCTTGATAACAAACCTCGGGTGGCATCTTTAATTTGATGATAACACTAAATATACTTTTTCAAATTTTGTTGAGATTGTATAATATAAGGACCATCATGCTCAGAACAAATAATATATAGGGGCATTATTTCGATACATAAAAATCATGATTAACCCATTAATCTCTTATATCACATTGTTGGCGAAATCTACTCCGACACATGTGAGACTGATGAAGAGTTTCTCCTTAATAGGCAAACAAGAGTTTATAATTATAAGTGGCGTAAAGCTACATATGCCACTTTTTTATATATGCCCAATAAATACATATTTCTAGCAAACCGATAATTTGCCCAATCAAGCTAATCGTATTTATTTGCTATCTTCAAAAGACATTGCAACAATTCTTGGGGCTTTGAGAGCATAGCCATGTCGTCTGCATCTTTAATCTCCATTACATCTCTGACTCCACTGTTTTCGATCATCCAACGTTGAAATTCTTCTGGTATAGCTTTATCCTCGTTGCATATAATGGAAACTCTCTTGACTGATCCGAAACCTCCTTTTGAGAAATTATTTGCCTTGGCCAAGTCTTCCATGAATAATGATCCTGGTCTAACCAACATGTTCGCCAATTCAACATCCCAGCCAAAAGGATAAGAAGTAACAATGAGAATTATCGTACTATTGTTTGTTGTACAGAAATTAAAAAGCACGCATATAGAGGCAGAGGACATAGTAATTTATAGCACGTGTGAATTGACTATATAGTGTCACTAAAGTGTGTATGCGAGAAATTGCGAATTCGAATCTTGTTAGTTACGTTATACGACTTTAGACTTTTTTTATTATCGAGACCATGACCATGAGTTTGAAAATAAAATAACTGCACTATTACTTTATTACCATTAATATTTCTAATAACATTATTACGTTATTACGGAATCAAAATACGGAGGAAGATGGCTTACTTGAGCAGAGCGGAGTTGGTAGAGTTTCAATTTCAAGAACTTGGGCCCGAAAAACACGGACGTTAGAGGCTCACCGCCTGGGGTCTTATAAGGTTGGAACTGTGTATCCAACCATTCTTCTGGCGGTGTCCGATTGGCATACTATTCCATGAAGCATCTTATATTCTAATAGATCCAAATTGTAAATAAATAAAGTTTCCCTTTTACCTGTTTAGCCACAGAGGCCTAAGAAATTCTTCCAACAAAATTTATAACAAAAACAGTAAGACACAGAATTATTGATTTAAGTGGCGCTAAATATCGTATTTATAAGTATAGTTACTAGATGTATAGTTGGGCAAATCACACTAATAGCTTTAAATGTTTACAATTTTTTCTAATTTTATTCTCATTGTTTCAAAAGTGATATATTTAGTCTTTAAAAATTGAAAAAAAATTCAATTTAGTCCCAAATATTTGTATTCTTATTCCAATATCATCTCTTAAAGATTAAGTACATCACTTTAAAATAATAGAGACGAAATTAAAAAAAAATATAAATATTAAAACTAAAATTTTAAAAAAATAACAAACATTGAGGACCATTTGTAAAATTTGAAAAACAATTTCAAAGGTCAACAGACTGATTCATCTCTAGCATAGGTGGTTCCACATAAAGGACGTCTGCAATCTTTTTCGATAGTTTTCTTGGGCGATACAATAGTAGATAGTAATACCGGAGACAGTGGCGGTTCTAGGTGGGGACATGGGGAGTCCGGGCCCCACCAAGTTTATATTTTTTAAAAAAAATTTAGTTATTTTTTTTAAAAAAATATTTATAGACCCTCCAATTTTTTTTTTTTTTAGTTTTACTATCATATATAACGATAAATAAAAATGATATCGGTCCTCTCTATATCGAAATTCTGAATTCGCCTTTAACCGGAGATATAAAACTAATTAATTACGTAACTCATTCAAAACATAGGATGGCATGTGATCGGTATCAGGAATGAAGGCTGCCAGGAAAACAGCAACCGAGATCTTCCCTGGGTATTTGTCCATGGCAAGAGCAAGATTTAAGCCTCCAAGGCAGTGCCCCACTAGTATGACCTTCTCATTTGGAGGAAGTGATTCCAAAGCTTCCAAAAGTGGTATGGTATAGTCGTGAAGTGAATAAACCTCCTCTATCTTTTTTGCGTTAAGGCCAGAGGCCGTAAGGTCAAGTGTCGTAACCTTGTGGCCTGAGGCCTCAAGCAGTGGTTTCACCTTGAACCAGCTCCATGCTCCGTGGCATGCACCATGAACCAAGATGATATGCTTTTGTGGCTTGGCAACTTCCATTTTCGTTTGTTTTGCGTTCAATATTTTGCTCAGCTTAGAGCAAATATGCAGGGACATGAGTTTTTTTTTTTTTACCGTATATATTGGTTAATTTGTAATGATTCTTTTTCTGGACCCTTTGATGTTAACCTTTGTATTTTAGGTTTGGTCGACTGGCGGCTGTGACCGAAAATTTTGAATGTTAAGAAATGGAATAAGATCTACCACAAGATCTATGAAGTACATGGTATCATGTGTTAACGGTTTTGACTAATCAAACCAAATTTTATACTTTTTTTTAACCTAAAAATAAATTTCGAACTTAGACTCTATTTGGTCTAACTTTAAAATTTTAAATTTTGATATGTACAGCTTTTGTAGTAGTTTTTTGGTTAGAATTGTTGTTTAACAAAAGTCATTTGATTGTTTGACTTATATTGGACAATATTAAGTTTTTAAAAAATTTGATGACAATACTATATGTTTTTTTTGCAGTAGAACTTTCGCAATAAAACTTTAGTTTGAAGTGTTAACTGTCTTTGTTTGACTAATCAAACCAAATTTTATGCTTTTTTTAAATAATAAAAATAAAAATCGAACTAATTAGTCTCATAATTTTTCTGTTCTCTAAATGGAAGTCATGATTTTTCCTTGGCGTTAATGCCAATTTGACCAATGGATTTATTGTAAAATTCCAATTACAGCTTAAATAATTGAATCTGCTTCTAAAACAATACTTGAGATGATGATGAAGAAGTCCAGTCTCCCTCACAACGCCCTTAAGCCTTTAATTATTTGTTGGAAGAAACTCTTATGCAAGCACACGGTTTTCAAAACTAACTTTGGACTTGATTTCCATTAGGATGACATGACATCAAGATAATATACGATTTTTTTCTTATTATCACAGAGGGATAAGAAAGAAGAGAAATTTGCCTTGATTTTTTTTTTAATGAAAATTATAACACATAATTTCACAATTATATATATATATGATGAAGAAGTCCAGTCTCCCTCACAACGCCCTTAAGCCTTTAATTATTTGTTGGAAGAAACTCTTATGCAAGCACACGGTTTTCAAAACTAACTTTGGACTTGATTTCCATTAGGATGACATGACATCAAGATAATATACGATTTTTTTCTTATTATCACAGAGGGATAAGAAAGAAGAGAAATTTGCCTTGATTTTTTTTTTAATGAAAATTATAACACATAATTTCACAATTATATATATATATGATGAAGAAGTCCAGTCTCCCTCACAACGCCCTTAAGCCTTTAATTATTTGTTGGAAGAAACTCTTATGCAAGCACACGGTTTTCAAAACTAACTTTGGACTTGATTTCCATTAGGATGACATGACATCAAGATAATATACGATTTTTTTCTTATTATCACTGAGGGATAAGAAAGAAGAGAAATTTGCCTTGATTTTTTTTTTAATGAAAATTATAACACATAATTTCACAATTATATATATATATATATATATATATCAATGAGAATTAATTATTTTTTAAGTTTAAAAACACATCTAAAATTTTTTATGAAATCAGTAGATGTTATAACTCCACCTAATGTTAAGTCCCTCCATAGCCTCGATAATTGAATCAACCATAGAGCGTTAATAAGGTAAGCGCATTCGAGATTAAATAAATAAATAAATGAGTAAATAAGTAAGAGTAAACTGTACGCAGGGGTGGACCCAGGATTAGAATATTGGGGGTTGAATTTTTTATTTTATTTTACAGTATGTTTTGAGTTTATAGAAAAAAGACTCAATTTTTATAGTTTTAATTTTTTTCACACACACATATATATAATGTGAATATGCATCATGTTTCTAGAAAGATTTTTCTCTATACATAATTGGGTCTCCATATTTGATATTTCTTGAATCAAATCTTTCGAGAAAACTATGGTGTATATATATAAAATTTTAGTTCTTCAAATATATTATATATATGGAGAGAAACATGATTCTTCAAATATACCATACATAGAGACTCAAATAATATAATATATAGAATTTTAGTTCTTCAAGGCTTAAGATTCGGGATGCATTCTCTAATATCAATGCATAAAGTGCCTACAATGGGAATATGTTACTCTATTAGTAGAGACTCACTCAGAACGTGAAATCTAGTTAATGAAAAAAAAAATTGAAAAAGATTGAAAATTGAGTGGTTAGATTCATGTTGTTAATGAAACACAAAATAAAATAACAGCAAATACTGCAATGAATGGATGACAAAACAAGAGTGAAAATAACATCAAATACTGCAATGAGCCCAAAGAAACCTTAGAATTCATAGCCATTTTTTGTTTTATTATACTGCAATGCATGGATGACAAAACAAGAGTGAAAATAACAGCAAATACTGCAATGAGCCCAAAAGAAACCTTAGAATTCATAGCCAGTTTTTGTTTTATTTGCTCTCTCTCTGCAGCAGTCCCTTGGAGAGAAAAAAGAGAGAGAAAATATAGCACAGCTCAAGAAAGAGAGCCGCGCAGAGAGAGGAAGAAAAACCAATTTCTTGAGCTGCGCAGAGAGAGGAAGGAAAACCAAAAACTTTACAACAGAGCTGTGGCTTGAACCCGCGCCTAACAACTTAACCATCCATATAAGTAACCACCAAGGCAAACGCCATATTGGTGATAGTTCCTACAACGCTTTTTATATTTTATTTTCGGGGGGGCCAAATCAACTACTTTTAAAAATTTCAATACATATATATATATATATTTTTGGAGGTTGGGAGGGCCGTGGCCCCCCTGGTCCCCCCTCGGTCTGCCCCTGACTGCACGCATTAGTTGTTCGTCATGAGAGAGAATGATTTCCCACTATCAAGTCCTTGTGGAATTTTCCGCATAAAATTGGGAAAATTGAGCGTATTATCATAGCACTAACGAAGTAATGCATGGCTTTTCCAAGTTTGCATTGAGAAAAACTCTTTTCCAAGTTTGCATTGAGAAAAACTCTTTTAATTTAAATTGATAGGTCAGTCTCTTATATAATTAATAAAAAATATGTATATAAATTCAATTTATGTAAAACACTGATATAGTTAAAATTGATTAAAGAATTTCCTTACAAAAAACAAAAGTCTTCACTGGTTCTGACCAAAAAATAAAGTCTTCACTGCGCACCATTCATTGGGGCTTGCTGTTTCGCATCCATATATGACAAGTCCGATGTCTAAGCTCATTTTGTGTGAAAATTCTTCTCTTTGAATAGTGAGTGTAAAAGTGTGCCTCACATTGTGAGGTTCACTTTTTATGTTTAGGTTGAATGATCGAATTGAAGAGCAACCTCATTTTATGAGGACTGGAAAAAACGCTTGTTTTGTCTTTAAACATCATTGATTATAAGGGAGGAGTCAGAAATTTAAAGTTAGGAAACTAAAATTTAATCAAGAATATTATTTAACAAAAATTTAAAGCTCGGGGGACCCGCTGTTTTAATTTTTTAAAATATTATATATATTTTTGTTAACCAAAATTAATGTTACATTGTAAGAGATATGTGGCTCAATCACTTCGAGCCTGCTTTTGCATTTATTTATAGAACAATCAGTGTACATCAGTTACAACAGATAAGTTTGATACAATTCAAACAGAGAGTTTGAGATATTATAAAATACTACAAACAGAAGAGGATAATGTTATCTTTCATTCGAATTGGATGTATCTGATATCCTTAACACCTCCCCGCAAGCTGATGGAGGGGCGAGCACCTGAAGCTTGGCTCGAAGATGAATGAATCGTGGTCGAAAAAGAGGTTTAGTAAGAATGTCAGCTGTAACACCCCAATCCCTCTCGAGACCGGGAGTTCTATCAATCAAACTAATCACAACCCAAACCAAACCCGGGCAAAATTTTAGGGAAAGACAGACGGAGTCTCCCCTGTTTCTAATCAAAAGCAACAAACCTGCGACAGCATATAAATGGACCAATACCATGTCCAAACATTCAACCACCTCAAGGCCATCCGAGCCTTGGTTCACAACATGCAAATCACAAGTAAATATACATTCATGCTTAGCAATTAAACTTCACCATCCTATTGTATAAGCTAGACTATCAAATTTTTCTATCTTTTTCTTTGTCATTACAAACATACATTGAAGATAAACTACATTAACTAAGTACATAATCTAACTTATCAAACCACCTCAACCACTAAGCTAGATTTAAATTTACATTTCTTTTAACAATAAATACATACAACATATGAACGCATATATCTTTACATCTTTGACAGCTCAAGCCACAAAGCACGCAAGACAACTCTTCAGGCACGAACTATCACATATCCACGAACTTTTCAGCTAACAAGGCATTTCCTGAAATGTGGTGGTGAGGAGTGAGTATACACAACACGTATACTCAGTGAGGGCGAGACAGATATCGAGTTGGAGAGAAGGAAGATCGTGCAATGCAAATAATCACAGTTAAGCAATAAAGACAATAAGGAAACATTCAATACAAACAACAATACTATAAGCAATCAAGAAAGCATTAACACAGCCCTTTAAAGCTATACCACACTCTGAAGGCTGTGGTTCACTCATACGAGCAATATACCATTTCACGAGCGATACATTAATCTCGAGCTTGATGTTGACAACGATGACAATAAGTGCGCAACCACCTTATAACACCAGTTTAGAATACCCCGGGAGTATCCATCAATTCTACGACCCAAATCTCCCTGGGAGGCAACCCAAGCGAGAAAAGGGAATAGCCACGGAGCTAGAGCAACCAACACTAGCAACCCGAGGCTACCCAGAGAGGCCCATCACTTACGCGCTGGACACTATGCAATGCAAGACTCGATACAAGGCGATAAACGAACGATAAACAAGATATCAAGCATTCTCAACAATGGATAAACATTTCAATCAACAACCAACTCTAACAAGCGGAATAAGCATTAGCAAGCATAACAAGCAATAAAAAGCATTAACAAGCATTCTATAGGCATAACATCAAGAAAACACACAAAGTCACAAATCGGCCCCAACTATCAAAACACTACCATTTCCAAACGAGCCACAAGTTCTGGAAACCGACTTCACCAAACCTCCTAGGTCACCATAAGGCACGTCTAAAGACCCCAAAACCTTACTTTACCCTAGAACTCGCACAAAGCCCCGATTTTTCCCTTTCTCGTTTGAACTACAACTATAACAACCAAACACCTAACCAACGCCATAATCGCACCAAAAGTGCTTCTATGGCCTCCCGAAACAATGCCAACACGCAAAATGAGAAAACGCTAAACTCGACCTAAACGACCCCGACTTTCACTAAGTCATTTTTCTCCATTTTTCTATTACACATTCCAATTAAACCACACATTTAGGCATTCTAGCATACCTAGCACATTTTCACATCAACGGACAACATAACGGGGCAAGTTCATCGTTCCAAGGGTTTACTATTCACAAAACACTATTCAACTAACAACTTTATATTCCAATCTCAACATTTAACCGCAGAAAATGTTAAAAAGCTATAAACACATGTTCTACAATTGCCATGGAACATTCTAGAAGCATCAAAACGATTTAAACAACAATCTACGGATAAAATCTAAAAATTGCAAAGTTGATACACTAAACATTTAAATGCGCAAATAACATGATTCCCTCAACTTAGACGCTCCTAGACGCTAGGAAAACCTCGTAGGATGCCTCGGAAACCACCCCGTGCAAGCTTACACGAAGAATCGAAGAATTGAAGTTGAATCTCTTTTTTTCTTCTCCTTATTTTTCGGCCCTGCTATGCTGCTGTTCAGTTCTGTTTTTTTTTATTTTATTTTGTGCTATATAATGCATATAAGTGACACAAAGTCAAATGGTCAAGGCCCCCTTGGTCAAAGCTAAGTAAACATGGTCAAAGTAGTTCATTTTGTGCATTTTTAGGCTAAAACAACTAAGGAAACATCAATTCTAGCTAACAACAATTAAAATATAAAATTTTAGTCATCTAAATACTAATTTCACTATTTGCTGAGGACTGGAAACCGTTTCCTAGCTAACGCTCTCGATATGCTATGCACTTTGCGACAACAAAGAAGTAACAATTAATTCTCAAAGAATCTAAGAAATATATCATTTTTGAAAAGCATTATAGTTTAAAATTTACTCTGGCTCGGAGCTACTTTTCATTTAATTGAAAATCGAGCCTTTAAGTGCAAGAAAAATAAAACCGATTGACATCAATATGAAAAATTGTTGATATTCCGATAGAATAATTAGCTCAAGTATTATTCTAGTTACTTCTAAAAGAAATATGAAAATAGAGCTACAAATAAATGTTCAACTAAAAGTAAACACATAATCCAATGCTAACATTTAAGATGTCACTAATTAAATACCATTAAATGCATGCCGAGTTCGGGTTATCACATCAGCCAGCTGGTCATGCGATGAAACATAGCTTAAACGGAAGGTCCCATCACAAACTTTCACCCTGATAAAATGAATGTCGATCTCAATGTGCTTGCTCCGATTATGCACGACAGGGTTAGTTGCCATATAGATGGAGCTAACATTATCACAATAAATTGTTGGAGTATCCAGAATCGGTTGATGAAGAAAGCGGATGATATGCAACACCCATAAAAATTCTGAACCAAGAGCGACTAAAGCTCGATACTCAGCCTCTGAACTGGACTTGGAGACAGTGCTTTGTTTCTTAGAACTCCATGTAAGCAAATTATCACCCAAACAAATGATATAGCCAGAGGTAGACCTGCGAGTAGTTGGACAACTAGCCCAATCAGCATCGTTGTAACCGGAGAGGGTCAATGAAGGAGATGGGTTGAGAGCAAGACCATGGTTAATAGTCCCTTTGATATAGCGAAGCATTCTTTTCGTAGCTATGAGATGCGGCTGTCGAGGTGAGTGCATAAACTGGCAAATTGAATTAACAGCATAAGAGATATCGGGCCTCGTCATAGTTATATACTGCAATGCACCAAGCAATTGACGAAATTCTGTTGGATCAATAAGAGGGTCGCTATCATCTGGAGTTAGTCGTTCATTGGCCATAGGAGTGGATATGGGTTTTGCACCATCCATGCCATACTGTTGAAGAAGTTGAGCAGAATATTTGGTTTGTGTGAGAACAATGCCTTTACCATTCGATTGAACCTCGATTCCAAGGAAAAAATGAAGAGGACCTAAGTCCTTCATTGCGAATTGCTGAGACAAAAGAGCAATAAAATCTGAAATTTGTTGAGAAGAATCACCAGTAATTATGATGTCGTCGACATAGATTAGAAGGATAATAGTGTGATCAGGAGAGTGTCGTACGAACAATGACCCATCATGGTGAGAATGCACAAAACTGCAAGAGATAAGAAAATTACTGAACTTTTGGTACCAAGCTTGTGGAGCCTGTTTTAACCCGTAGAGCGACTTAGTCAATTTGCACACATGGTCAGGATATGTAGAATCAATAAATCCAGGGGGTTGTTGCATAAAGACATTTTCAGATAAATCTCCATGTAAGAAAGCATTATTGACATCGAGCTGTCGTAAAGTCCAATTGTTTGAGATGGCTAAAATAAGAATTAACCGAATAGTGCCAGGACAAACGACGGGGCTAAATGTATCACCATAGTCACGACCAGGCTGTTGTGTATAGCCTTTCGCGACTAAACGAGCTTTGTACTGCTCGAGTGAGCCATCTGCCTTTTGCTTGACACGGTAGACCCACTTGCAACCGATCACGTTCATGTGAGGTTTTGGAGGAACAAGTATCCATGTTTTATTCTTCAGAAGAGAATTAAATTCGTCAGCCATTGCAAGGCGCCAATTAGAATTTTTGTTTGCTTGAGAGAAGCAAGTGGGTTCAGTTGGCAAGGAATTAATGGTGGTGGGAAGACATTGAGACAATGGGTATTTAGAGGAGAAGAGGACCTTAGGCTTACGCGTGCCATCCATATTGCGAGTAACCATAGGATGAACGCGTGGCAAAGCTTGTAAAGTGGGTACGGGATCGCGGTTAGAGTGAAGGGGTTGAAGAGGTGTAGGATTGATGGTATCATCTGAAGAGGAGAAGGCAGAGTCATGTGTATTGATTTGTAAAGTTGAATTTGTGGCGTTGATATCTGTATCGGAGGATGTGGAGCCATTTGTGGTAAGTGGGTCTGGTTCCATAGGTGAAGTAATATTGGCTATATTGGGAGACGAAGCAGGTGAGGTTGAGGAAGACTTGGGCAAAGAATCATCTCTTGGCAGTAGTTGGTAAGGAAAAGGACGAAGCTGAAAATCTGAATCAGTGACAACACTTGAAGTGACTGATGAATAAAATTTCTCTTCATCAAATAGGACATGCCGCGAGATGATTAATTTCTTGCTAATCGGATTAAAACACTTGTAGCCTTTGTGGGTGGGACTATAGCCAAGAAAAATACACTGGCAGCTCTTATATTGCAGTTTATGTCGCCCAAAAGGGCTAAGACAAGGATAACATAACGACCCAAATACTCGGAGAGTTGAATAATCTAGCGGAACACCATGAATAACTTCAAATGGAGATTGAGAGTTAAGCAACAGCGTAGGCAGTCTATTAATAAGAAAAACTGCAGTGGCAAAGGCATGAGTCCAAAACTCCGATGAGAGCCCACTGTGTGCTAATAAGGTAAGACCGGTTTCAACAATATGCCGATGTTTATGCTCGGCAATGCCATTTTGCTCTGGTGTCCCTGGGCAAGATAAACGATGAACAATGCCATGAAGTTGAAAAAGTGATTTGAGCTTGCTATTTAGAAATTCACCCCCAGAATCTGATTGGATAAATTTTATTCGCGCATTGTAAATATTTTGTACCATGCAAATAAAAACGGGAAAGATTAAAATAACATCAGACTTACGAACAAGTGGATAAAACCAAGAGAATCGACTAAATTCATCAACAAGTACAAGATAATATCGAAATCCTTCAGAAGTATTAGTGGGGGATGGCCCCCATACATCACAATGTATAATCTGGAATAAACTGGAGGCTTGTTGATTCCTACTTTCAAAAGGTAGACGACGACTCTTGCCAAGTTGACAACTGCGACACACATTATTATTAGAGGAGATTGATAAGTCTGGAAGAAACTTGCGAAGAGACTGCATGGTTTGATCTGCTGGATGGCCAAGTCTGGCATGCCAAATGCTAGAAGGCACTTTATTTGCCAAAAATAAGCTTGCGAATAGAGAAGAGAGACTGTACAGCCCATTATTAAGCATCCCTTTGTGGAAAAGGTGCCCCGTCTTTGAGTCCTTGATAAAATAGCCAGATGATGTAAAAATAAAGTAGCAGTTATGAGCTTTAGTGAACTGTGCAATAGAGATAAGGCGTTTGGCAAGAGAAGGGACAATTAAAACTTCGCTATGCACTTGAGAACCATTAGACAATTTAATAGGAATAGAGCCAGTATGAGAAATTGGTAATTCAACACCATTACCGATCATAACCTTGTCATTACCAACATAAGGAGTCTTACCAGTGGTCTGCAAATCATTTGGAGCCATATTATGCGTCGCCCCCGTATCTAAGTACCAAGTAGAATCATTTGTATCAGCAATTTGAACAGCATTAAAGGCCTTGGTTGAAGCTTCAACGGCGTCATCCAGTGCCCAACAATTATTAGCCTTATGGTAAGGGTGTCCACAACGGTAGCAAACGACTGGTTGACCAAAATTATTGCGACCTCGTCCGCGACCAGTCCCACGATTCCTACGACCACGGCGTCCACCACGACCTATGTAAGGCACACGAGAGGGTTGAGATGGAGAAGTTACTACCTGCCGCGGTGGAGAGGGGGAAAAGGGAGATGACTTTGAAGCAACAGTGAAAGCCAGTGCTTTGTCAACAAGTGAACTAGAAGATGAGAGCCGCAATTCAAAATCCAAGAGTAAACCACAGACCTCCGCAAAGGTGGGACTGACTGGGCATGAATTGATAGCAGCGACAATGGGATCAAATTCAGACCCCAAACCGCGAAGAGTCCAAAGGATGAGGTCATCATCGTCAACGATCTTCCCGGCGCTGGCAAGAGCTAAAGATAAGGATTTGGCCTGCTGTATATAAGCGTGGATGGTCATAGATCCTTTCTAGAGAGATTGAAGTTCAGTTTTTAGGTGTTGAATACGGGCACGAGATTGAGTGCCATATAAGGTCTCTAATGTAAGCTATACGCCACGAGAAGAATTTTGATCCACGACTTGAGAAAGAACGGAATCGGAGAGGGAAACCAATAACCAACCCAGCAACATTTGATCAATCTTCACCCAGATAGCAATCTGTTCAGGAGAGGAAGTCGGTTTTGGTATCGTGCCGTCGACAAAGCCAATGACGCTATGGCAGCGAAGAACCGGAAGCACTTGAGTTTTCCATAAAATAAAGTTGTCACTGGTAGGTTTGATGGAGATTTCTTGATGAATGCGATCGAGTGTAAGAAGAGTGGCAGACGTGACTGGAGTAGCAGTTTGGGATGTGGATGAGGCCATGGCAGGGAAAAGCACAATATTGAAGAAAAAAAAAACTAGGCTCGTGATACCATGCAAGAGATATGTGGCTCAATCACTTCGAGCCTGCTTTTGCATTTATTTATAGAACAATCAGTGTACATCAGTTACAACAGGTAAGTTTGATACAATTCAAACAGAGAGTTTGAGATATTATAAAATACTACAAACAGAAGAGGATAATGTTATCTTTCATTCGAATTGGATGTATCTGATATCCTTAACATACATATGTTTTTCCCCTAAATCTTGGGTGGGAAGGAGGGAGGCGAGGTTTGTAACAGTGAAAAACTTTTCATACATTAAACGACCATCAGACTATGAATGAGGAAGTGACTTTCACATGATGTGAAACTCATACCATATAAAGAGTCTGACCTAATTGGACCATGTATGAAAGATTTGCCCTTATAACAGATATCCTCTTACATTGTCAATAAAGTTGCTATGTTTTTTAAAAAAAATTATAGTAATTTAGCTGGCTAAACAGATAATGTGGCTGATGTCCAGATACCATGAAATTGAAGCTAGTATGTATATATAGATGTGCTCTCTCTATGGGTTAATTAGAATAATTGGATAGCGATTCATCGTAAAAAATATTTGGAATTCAAATCTTGTACTGCAATCTTATATATGTATTCTTTGTAATCTTCTAATTGGATTTTTTATAAACAAGTTAGACCACTAACTTTTTTTTTTTGGTTAGAATTGGACCACTAACTTACAAAAGTTGATATATATGTTGCCATAATTGTTGTTCAAAATCAACCTGGCAACAAGAAAGAAAAGACAAGAATCTTGAAGTGATAGCAAATAGTTCCGTGTTTTTTTTTTCTTCGAATAAATTACTTATTTATTTTCATATCTTTACTATTTGTTTTAATTTAATCTTTATCTTTTAAAATATATTTGTTCAGTCTCGTATTTTACTATTGATCCAACTTAGTTTTTATCTTTCAAAATGTACCCTTTTAGTCACGTGCATATTTTATTAGATTTTTGGACGAAAAAGTGGTGGAGGATTAACGTAAATTATAATGACAAAAATATTATACTAAAATAGTATATTTTGAAAGATAAAGACTAAGTTGAGACAAATGTTAAGGATACGAAACTAAAATGATACATTTTGAAAGATAAGGACTAAGTTAAGACAAATGATAAAGATACGAGACTAAATAAGTAATTTATTCTTTTTCTATTTTGTTTGAAGTTACGTGCTCATTTCTTGTAGTTTAGTTCACCTTTATTTAATATAGAGAAATATTTATGTATTTTTAGTTAAAAATATTAATTAATAAAAAATATATTTATATAATTGAAAATTTATTTATTTTAGCACTTACTGGACACCCTAAGTTTGGTTCCGTAAACGTTTCTTGTAGTTTCTTGTTCATCGATCTTTGCATTCTCGTTTTACATAAAAATGGTTGACGAAAAAAAAAAGTTCTACATAAAAATGATACATAACCTAGATATTTGAGGTCAAATTCCCAAGCTCGATTTTGAACCAGAAAATTCTTAACAATACCCCTACCATTTTGGGTTATCTAATCCAACCTTTCCCTCCATACTTGGACTTCATTTTTGAGCATAATGTACGAAAATGGTTTTCCGAACCCGATGTATTTCTTGACACCTAAATTTAAAAATCTACGAAAAATAGGTGAAAATTTGAAGGGAGGGTAAAATATTATTTTCTATGGGGCTAATTATTACGTACAATGTTATTTGATTAAAGTCGAGAATATAACATAAAAGAAATAAATAAATAAAAAAAGTTAGGGACATGTTTAGTATGAAATCATTTTGCATTTTCACTTTTTCAAAAAGAAAATGAATGAAGATTATGCTAGTCAAAATGGAGAAGTTTAGGAAATAAGAAAAACTAAAAATCTTTTCAAACTCAACTTAAAATCAATAGTGTATCATTGCCATTTAATAATTTAGATTTTAAGTTATCTTTCTTTTTGGTTATTAGGTTTTATTTTATAGAAATTAGGTTTTTTTTTTTGTTTTTTTGCTAAATAAACAAAGTTTTCATTAAGATCAAACTTAAAATCATGTACAAGATCCTATCCAAAAACAACCAAAGTGAGCCCTTTACATACAAATATCCCTAATGCTCTAGTTTAGACAAATTATATTATTCAAAGAGGTTCTCCTATATTTTTTACCCCCACCCAATTTCATCCTAACAAACTACATAGGCTCCGTTTGTTTTCCATAAAATAACGTGCTTATGTAAAATGTTTTCCATAAAAAATATTTTTCTGGAAAATAAAATATTTTACAGGACTCTATTTGTTTGCCATAAAATAACTTGTTGGGGGAAAATATTTTTCCGAAAAATAGATTACTGTAAAATATTTTTTGATATTTGGATGTACCGTGAGTTTCGTAAAATATTTTTTTTTCCCAAAGTCCCGTAAAATATTTTACAAAATTTTGTACTAGCCGCAATTGTTGACCGAAAAACATTTTACGGTTGACTAATTTTACGGTGTTACCAAATACCGTAAAAATTAAGAAAAAACAGCCGTAATTGTTGACCGGAAAACATTTTACGGTTAACCAATTTTCCGGTGTTACCAAACACTGTAAAATCCAGAAAATATTTTCAAGAAAAATATTTTGCGGCAAACAAACGGAGCCATAATCTCATTTTTCAGCTGCTCTTCAAAGTTAAACTTTTGTCTATGAATTCTGGGATTATGTTTCCTCCAAATGATATAAACAAAAACAAGCGAATAAGAGAAGGTTGGAGATCTCTCCCCTTACAAAAAATTTGGCTCCATTGATCAATATTGTCCCACTGCATAGAATTTAGGCTTTTGCAACAGAATTAGGTATGTTATCTGGTATGCCAAAGCAAATGTCATTACAAAACATAATATAGTGGGCTTCCCGACCCCCTACGGAGGCACACATCCAACACCTAAACACTGACCTACACACCTTAGAGCCTTCAAAATCATCCAACGCCGAAACTTCTTGGACACGGCTGGTCATTAGTATAATTGTTGTTTCGGTGAGGCATTTTGTCGAACACGAGTTGAGAGTCCTTCATGGACCCGCATCGTGCGTACATTAATTGAGATAATGTTGTTGAATAAACATGGGGATTTTGCGTAGATGGGTGTGGATGTTAGGATGAGGGCATGGAGTTGACGGGCTTTGCCTATCGAGGTTGAGGTTGTGGTTGCGCATCTTTGGATGAGGAGTGCTGCTATAGAAGAGGCTTCAAGTGATGGTGGCATAAAAGACCGTTGGTTTAGTGTGTGTTTGAACTTCGCGCGCCAACATAAAGAGCACTTGGAAGTCAAATGTGTGCTCAACTTTCGATTATATCATTAGGCTCCTTAACATTTTCTTGTAGTGGAATTATTTTATGCATCACTTGTAATATCCTTCTTGAGTAGCATCAAATTTTGTTCACGCTTGTGCCTTTTATTTTGGTCAGAAAAATAAAAAAGAGTTTGTCACGCTGTAATATTTTAGAATAATATTTGAAGTTCAATTTGGTTTCGTTTGTAAATACAAAAGTTGAAATTAGAATGATGCTTATAGGCCAAATTTAGCAGCTAAGTAATTTTAAAAATTAAAATTAATAGAGCTGTAAAAGTAAAAAGTTTTGCAAACTAAAAAAAGGCATGTTGAAGTATTTTACAGAGACAATAACTTGCTACATTTAAAGAATAAATTCACCCTTACTGTATTAATTAGTAAGTTTATAGAACATATTATCCCTCCTCCAACTCCGAAGAGTTAAAAATTAGAAAAAAGCGAGTTTAAAAAATTAGCCATTATACTATTAATTATATCCTAGTTTGTCACGGAATTATCAATTATTTTAATTTGGCAATTAAACTATCTCAACAGGTTGAACGTAACATAGTCCAATTAACTAGCAAATCAAAGTTACTCTAAGAACCTAACATGCTTAATTTGTAGACCTTTCTGGAAATACTAGTTCTTCCCCCTATTTTACCAATATTGGTGCAATTCACATGATTAAGTACAATTTAATCATGGACACATAACATCAATAAAGAGTTATATTGAATGAAATTATAAAAAGAATGCATTACAGATAGTCAAATGTGAACTTGATCATATGACAATTTCCCAAAGTGCAAAACCTTTTATCATATACTAAGGAGCTACGTGGCCTTATCCAGCAACACCAATCCGTTCTGTTCTTAGCTATATGAATAGGAGAGGTCATGATAACTGGCAGTCGAATGATCCAAAAATAAGAGTATTAATTTGTAGCCCCCCTTTTATGAAACTTACATGCACCCATGCCTAATATAGTAACATATTTGTATGAACTAGCTTTTTTTTTTTGGACTATTGTATGAACTAGCTGATGCATAACGTTTTACCTTCTCCCTCTTAGGCCAACTTCAATAGCTCCTCTATTTTTTTCTTATATTTAGGAGATTTGAAGCATTTTCTTTATTTTTACACATCCCCTATTTCAGTTTCACTCTAACACTCCCCTATTTTTAACCAATCCCTTATTTTATAGAATCCCTATTTTAGTTTTATTTTAACAGCTCCCCTATATAGAAAATTCCTACTTCTATAATATTAAAAACTATGGGGGATAGGATGGGGGAGGGATTTGATCTCCCAGCATTGAAAATCTAAATTTCAAATCATTTATCCCTTAAAATATAAGGGATCATTTGGAAGAGCTGTTGGAACTATATAGTACCAACAACTCTCCCAAATTTGATAATTTTAGACATTTGAGAGAGCTGTTAGAACTCCCCTTATTGATAGATATCACCAGTGTGTAAGACCCAATAAAGTATATATAATACAAGGAAGCCAATGTCTCCCATCTCTCACATGCACCCATGCACAGTGGCGGACTCAGGCTACGGGGGTCAGTGCATGCACCACAAAAATATAGTGAATAATCAAAAGTTTAAGTAAACTTATATATACGTAAACAAATACATATTAAACACATTTTAAATACAAAATAGAGGGAAAAAGTAACTTTAAAGTATAAAAAAGTAACTACCCCCAAAGTTGAAAAAAAATAACATATTAGCATATGAATATATTTAAATTTTCCCTAATACATATAAAAATTTCCATTATTTTGAAAACATTCCACTGAAATAAGTAAAATCAAGATGAAACATTCATGTTTTCAATCAAACTTAGTTCAATGTTTTAAATTATTAGTAATGATAAAAATAAACAACATCCAAGGTAGCTCGACTGGTTTAGCACTTGAAATAATAAATCTTACTATGCGGGTTCGATTCTTCTAGCATGCAATCTTTTTTTTTCCTTTACAGCTACTAACAAATTGGCAACAAAAAAAAAACTAATGAAGCACTCCAGCAGGATTTGAACCTGGGAGGTGTAGCACCTGTGCTACAAGGCTTGATTTTAAAGGTGATTACTTAACCACTGAACCATATTAATTTTTGGCTACTAACAAATTGGCAACAAAAAAAAAACTAATGAAGCACTCCAGCAGGATTTGAACCTGGGAGGTGTAGCACCTGTGCTACAAGGCTTGATTTTAAAGGTGATTACTTAACCACTGAACCATATTAATTTTTGTTGAGTGTAAGCCTATGCATATACTACTTAAAGGGTAGGTCCGCCACTGCCCATGCATGCCTCATATAGTAACATATTTGTATGAACTAGCTGATGTATAACGTTTTACCTTCCTCTCTTATTGATGAATATCACCAATGTGTGGGGCCTACATGCTAAAGAGATATTTTGAAGCAATTCCCGACCAGTATAATACAAGGAAGCCAATTAATGTCTCCCATGTCTCACCAAGTGTGAGTGACCATGGATTTTCTTATCCTTGTGTTCACACTATTGCTTGCCATGGCAATGTTCCATGGCTTCAGCACACTCTCAAGAATTAGCAAAAAGCTTCCACCAGGGCCAACTCCCTTACCCTTAATTGGCAACCTTCACTTACTAGGTGCCCAACCCCACAGGTCTTTAGCTAAGCTAGCCAAAACCCATGGTCCTATTATGTTCCTAAGATTAGGCCATCTTACTACAGTGGTTATCTCTTCATCAGCCATGGCAAAAGAAGCGCTTCAAAAGTAAGATATAGCCTGCTCCAGAAGATTTATTCCGAATGCACTCCATGCTCACGACCAACATAAATATTCTCTTGTGTGGCTACCTGTTGCATCTCGGTGGCGAAGCCTTCGGAAAATATTGAGCACTAACATCTTCTCAGGCAATAGGCTCGATGCTAACCAACACTTGAGGTTGAGAAAGGTCGAGGAGCTAATTGCATATTGCCGAAAAAATTGTCAGACTGGTGAGGCTGTGGATATTGGGCGAGCTGCTTTTAGGACATCACTAAATTTGTTGTCTAACACTATGTTCTCTAAGGACTTGACCGACCCTTATTCAGATTCAGCCAAAGAATTTAAGGATTTGGTAGCGAATATTATGATCGAGGCTGGTAAACCCAACTTGGTGGATTATTTTCCTGTGCTTGAAAAGTTTGATCCTCAAGGTATAAGGCGTCGCATGACTATCCATATCAGCAAGGTGTTGAAGCTGTTTGACAGTTTGATTAATGAGCGCTTGGAGCAAAAAAAATCGCAAGGCATTGTGAAAAACGATATGTTGGATGTTCTTCTCACCACGAGTAAAGAAAATCCTCAAGACATTGATAGGACTCATATTGAGCGAATGTTCCTGGTGCGTACTCTTTTCTTTCCCTTTCCTGGTATGTACTCTTTTCTTTCCCTCTGTCTCAGTCTCTAAAATCTTTGACTCAATATCCTTCTTGACAGTTCTCTAACATTAAAATTTTATATTATTAGCTTTTCATTTGCTTTAACTTGGTAGATGTCGTTATATTTACTTTCGAGGTAATCTGCTAATCACCAATTAGTTTTAGAATAGATATTAATTTACCTTAACACTTTACCATTTAGGACTACTTGTAAAATCTATTAATAAAAATGTCATGTTTTGGAGTAGGCCCGTCTAACAATGACGTTTATTTATTTATTTATTCTTCTTGTCAAAATTTAATTGTTTCAATGATGAAGTAATTCATAGTAGTTTGCGCTCATGCATCAACCATGTTATTGCTTGTAGGACCTATTTGTTGTGGGGACGGATACAACATCAAGCACATTAGAATGGGCAATGGCTGAATTACTTAAGAATCCAAAGACCATGATGAAAGCCAAAGAAGAGATAGCCAATGTTATTGGTAGCGGAAAGCCAATAAAAGAAGCTGATACTGGTAACTTGCCATATTTACGGTGCATTGTTAGAGAAACCTTAAGGATACACTCTCCAGTCCCGTTCATTCTTCGTGGGGTGGAGCATGACGTCGAAGTGTGCAAATACATAGTTCCAAAGGGGTCACATGTTATTATAAATGCATGGGCAATTGGGCGTGATTCAGGTGTGTGGGAGAATCGATTTTGGAAATCAGAAATGGATGTTAGAGTCCATGATTTTGAGCTAATTCCTTTTGCTGCTGGAAAAAGAATTTGCCCAGGCTTGCCACTGGCAATGAGAATGGTTCCACTTATGCTCGGTTCTTTACTAAACACCTTTGATTGGAAGCTTGAAGGAGACATTGCACCCGATCAATTGAATATGGAAGACAAATTTGGACTTACATTGCAAAAGGCTCGCCCTGTACAAGCTATCCCGATTTCTTTCTGAATATGTGGAAATTGAAAGATTGTTAATGCACGAGAAGATCCTTCTTTTAGTTGTCCATGTCTTTCTCTATAATGCTACTTAGCAAGATCTTTGCTGGGCTCATCATATTAATTCTGTTGAAAGATGACCCGAAAAAAGATTCTATTTGAAGAAGCAATATGTGTAACTTTAGCTTAAAATAATTATGATCCTAGCCTAAAAGGTATCTCTTTCCCCAATGGAAAAGGATCTATCCAATTTTTATCCTCTCTAATATATTAAAACAAGAGCAGATCTAGGATTAATTTTTATCCTCTCTAATATACACAGAATACTCTGTGCAGTACATAAATTGATGGTGACTTCTCCAATCTCATGCATATCCAAGTAAAATATGACTCTTGCAACATTGTTGATAAGACCCATCCTTTTGCAACCTGCAATAAAAACTTCACTTTTTTCCCTGCTAATTTGAAGTCCAGACAGGTTTTCAAAAACAGTGATGCCTTCCTTGATGATAGCAATGGATTTGCAATCTGCTTTGGAGAAGATAAGGATGTCAATAACTGAATCAATTGGTGTAGTCTCTATTGTTAATTGGTATTTTTTTTCAATGATAAATATTTGTGACATCATTAGTAAGTTGATTGCGTAGATACAATAAAAAAAATGCATTGAATATGATATTGGAGTTGTTTTTTCAGTTGTGGGTATTTTTGGAAAACTAATGAATATTCCTGAGAATATCAAGTGTAAACCAAACACAATATTATAATATTTTCAAAAATTTGAGAAAATATTCCTATGAATATTTTTGGTATACCAAACAGATTTTACAACATTCTTGTGAATTACAATCTTGAAAATTGAAGCTAGTATATATAGATGCGCTCTCTTTATGGGTTAATTAAAATACTCAAATAGCGATTTATTATGAAAAATATTCGAAATTCAAATCTTGTACTGCCATCTTATAGGTATTCTTTGTAATCTTGCAATTGGATTTTTTATAAACATGTTAGACCCCTAACTTTTTTTTTTTTTCAAAGTTGGACCGCTAACTTACAAAAGTTGATATGTTGCAATAATTGTTGTTCAAATCAACTTGGCAACTAGAAAGAAAAGACAAGAATCTTGAAGTGATAGCAAATAGCTCCGTAATTTTTTTTTTTCTGGAAGCAATCGATATATTAATATTCAAAAATATTTATATATGTATGATATTTACATCTACAAAAAATGACAATCCTTAATATTTCAAGCTCTACAAATGGCTTCGTTAAACGAGGTGTATTTAACTTTCTTAATTTTATATATTTTAACTCTAACGTCAAACGTAATATTGCTGAAAATCAGTTCTTCCGTCATTGCTTCATTGTTGTGTATACGTCTGTTACGTTCTTTCCAAATATGAAAGACAAATGCTTCCAAGAAGAGCTTCATGGTAGTGGCCTGGAAAGTAGTAGAAGAAGAAATATGGTTAAGGCGCCATTTGTTTGTAGCAGAATAATTTCCTGGAAAATATTCTTCGAATTTTTTGATATTTGGTAATACGGAAAATTTGGTCAACCAAAAAATATTTTTAGTCAAGGAAAAATTTTAGTTCAAAAGAGTGAAAAATATTTTTTTATCCTTTGGGAGAAAAAAAATATTTTTCGAAACTCACCCACTTCACCCTACCCCACCCTCCATCCTTACGGTTAACATATATATACATCCAAATATCATACAATATTTTTCAGTATTCTATTTTTTAGAAAAATATTTTTTTCTAAAAATATTTTCCCCAATAAATTATTTTATGACAAACAAACGGAGCCTAAACCATTCTTCAATATTGTTTGATCTTTTTTTCTTTTTTGTTCGAAGTTCCGTGCTCATTTCTTGTAGTTTAGTTCACCTTTATCTAATGTGAAGAAATATCTACGTATTTTTAGTTAAAAATATTAATTAATTTTTACTGAAAAAATACACTTATATACTTAAAAAATTATTTATTTTCTCACTCACTGAAAAAAAATTCTTGAATTCCTCTATGGTCGGAGGGACACCCCAAGTTTGGTTTCGTAACATTTCTTATAGTTTCTTGTTCATCGATCTTTGCATTATTGTTCTACATAAAAATGGTTGATCAAAAAAAAAAAGAAGGTTCTACATAAAAAATGATATATAGCCTAGATATTTGAGGTCAAATTTCAAGCAAAGTAGGATTAAACCATCACCATGTGCTATCCCAAGCTCGATTTTGAAATTTAACCTGATGTATTTCTTGGCACCTAAATTTAAAAATCTACAAAAAATAGGTGAAAATTTGAAGGGAGGGTAAAATATTATTTTTTACGGGGATAATTATTACGTACAATGTTATTTGATTAAAGTCGAGAATATGACATAAATGAAATAAAAAAGTTAGGGATCTGTTTAGTATGAAATCATTTTGCATTTTCTCTTTTCCAAAAAAGAAAATGAATGAGGATTATGCTAGTCAAAATGGAGAAGTTTAGGAAATTTCAAACTCAACTTAAGATCAATAGTGTATCATTGCCATTTAATAATTTAGATTTTAATTTAACTTTCTTTATGGGTATTAGGTTATTTTATAGAAATTAAGCTTTTGCAACTGAGTTAGGTATGGTTTTTGGTATGCAAAAGCAAATGTCATTACAAAACATCATATAGTGGGCTGTAGTTTGGACCAACCCTAAACCTAAGTAATTAACCTCAGCTGGGCTACACAAAGTGAGCATAAAATGTTCCATCAAAGATTTATTGTCACATTATTATTACGTACATGGCCGCAAAATGATAAAATGTGTACAACAAATTCTGAAACATAATTCAATGACAATTGAAGGTTAAAATATATATATATATATACGAGTAATAGTATATATAACTCCTTTTTTCATTATCCTTTTATCACCTTTTATATAAAATCTTACATGACATACCAACTTAAAAATATTTGTATTTTCTCTTTCTTCTTTTCATTTTTCTCTCTCTTCTTAATTTCTTTCTTTCTATTTCTCTTTCTAATTAGCATCCTTCTTTGTTGTGTGACAACTGTCACATAAAAAAGGACATACAATCTATTTTATTTTTTATTTTTTTTTGTGGACAAGGGTTATTATAATTGCATACCACATTGTAAATATCCCGCCGGAAATCGAACTATATAAACAAATGGCGTACATTCAATTATGTTTTTGTCAATGGCACGCCATATTTGACCCAAAAAAAAAAATGGCACGCAATAGTTTGTCTCCATGGGTAATGCGACCTTTTCGGCGATTGAAAATTTGAAAGGAAATAAATTATAATTGGAAAAGCTCCATATTTAGTCCTTATTATTTGTAAAATTATTTAGTTTGGTCCCTAATGTTTAAAATATTTTAATTTAGTGTCTTATATTTTCTCAAAAATTTTAATTCGTCCCTATTATTTAAAATTTCTCAATTCGTCCTTATTATTTTCCAAAAAATTTTATTTTTATCCTTATTATTTTTAAAAAATTTCAATTTCGTCCTTATTGTTTTGTTAAAGTTTCAAATTCGTCTCTATTATTCAAGGACTAAATTGATTTTTTTTGAGAAATAATAGGAACAAATTTGAAACTTTTTGAAAATAATAGGGACAAAACTAAAATTTTTTGGCAAACAATAAGGACGAAATTGACAAATTTTAAGCAATAGAGATGAAATTGATACTTTTAGGAAAATAATAGGTACTAACTTGAGACATTTTAAATAATAAGGACCAAACTGAAATTTTTTGTAAACAATAGGGACTAAATGTGAGATTTTCCCATTATAATTTATAGAAACTCGTGATGCAACTATATACTTTGAACCCTTCTCTTGACAAACTCCATATATATGCAACTATAAACAAGAAGCACAAGTAACAAATATCATAGAGAGTGTGAAGTGTGAGAGATCATGGATTACCTTACCATCGGGTTGGGACTGTTGTTGGCCGCCTTGACATCGTTTCAGTGCCTGAGTCTACTATCAAGAAGCAGTAAAAAGCTCCCACCAGGGCCTACCCTTCTACCCATAATTGGTAACCTTCATTTGCTTGGTAACCAATTCCATGAATCTCTAGCCAAGCTTGCCGATACTTATGGCCCGATCATGTTGCTAAAGTTGGGCCGCGTGCCGACAGTTATCATATCTTCACCAGGCATGGCCAGAGAAGTTCTTCAGAAACAAGATTTAGCCTTCTCTGGTAAAAGAATTCCTGATGCTCTACGTGCTCAAGACCATTACAAATACTCTATTGTTTGGTTACCAGCCAACTCACAATGGAGAACCCTTCGAAGAATCTTGAACTCTAACATCTTTACAAACAATAGGCTCCAAGCCAATCAACACCTGAGGTTTAGGAAAGTCCAGGAGCTGATTGAATATTGCCGTAAAAATAGTCAAACTGGTAAAGCCGTGGAGATAGGCCAAGCTGTTTTCAGAACAACACTGAATCTATTGTCCAACATCATTTTCTCCAAGGATTTAACTGATCACCATTCCGATACGGCCAAAGGAGTTAAGGACGCGGTGTGGAAGATATTGGTGGAGTCCGCTAAGCCAAACCTGGTCGATTTCTTCCCTGTGCTTGAAAAGATTGATCCCCAAGGTGTAAGACGTCGAATTAGCGCTTATTTTAGTAAGGTGCTTAACATTTTTGATGGCCTGATCGATGAACGCCTGGAGCAAAGGAGATTGGAAGGCACTAAGAACAACGATGTCTTGGATGTCCTACTTAACTATATCGAAGAAAACCCCAGAGAAATTGATAGGAATCACGTTAAGCGGACATGCCTGGTTCGTGTTCTTTTTCTTCATATACTTAAACATTAAATCCATGAATTAAATTACCATAATTCATATGTAGTATAATTGTTGTTAAAGTATATTATGGTTTCAATGTAATTCTGTATATTATGGCATTAGTTTTGACAATAGTCTAGATTTAAGCAGTATTCATATTGGTTTTCTTATTAGATTTTAAGTTTTCTTATTAGATTATGTTCCTAATTAGTGCATAATATAAGATTTATCTTCTGTTGTGCCATGCATA
Source organism: Ehretia macrophylla (assembly GCA_037974665.1). Lineage (NCBI taxonomy): Eukaryota > Viridiplantae > Streptophyta > Magnoliopsida > Boraginales > Ehretiaceae > Ehretia > Ehretia macrophylla. Next base: position 29,968,116 of record CM075770.1, read on the forward strand.
TGTTATTAAGGATACAATTGCAAGATATGAAGGTCAAGTCTCGCCATATTAGATGTGACACTAGAATAAAATGTGACGCCGATGAATCTCCTATGAATTTCATCAGACCATTTCATCATATAATCTTGATGTGGATTTGGATTAAATAATGAGGTCGGATGTAAGACATATATCTACTGATGTTTGGCTAGATCGTGAATTTCTGGGATAATTTGCTTCCATAGATATTTAATTACAATGTTATTTCTTTGGTTACAGGACCTATTTATTGCCGGGGTTGATACAACTGCAAGCACAGTGGAATGGGCAATGGCAGAATTACTTAAGAATCCAAATATAATGAAGAAAGTAAAACATGAGCTTGAGAAAGTTGGTGGCAAAGGCAACCCGATAGAAGAAACCGATATTGTCCGTTTGTCATATCTAGGTTGTGTTGTGAAAGAAACTTTAAGATTACACCCACCCGCTCCATTCTTATTTCCTCGAACGGCGGAGCATGACGTAGTGGTGTGTGGTTATACGATCCCAAAAGAGTCACAAGTGCTAGTAAGTATACTAACAATTGGGCGTGATCCAAGTTTGTGGGAAGATCCCTTAAAGTTTAAGCCCGAGAGATTTATAGAATTAGAAATTGATATCCGAGGCCAAAATTTTGAGCTAATTCCTTTTGGCTCAGGACGAAGAATTTGCCCAGGATTGCCTTTGGGAATAAGGATGGTACCGCTAATACTAGGATCACTAGTAAACTCGTTTGAGTGAGAGCTTGAAGGTGACATTGCACCTGAAGAATTGGACATGGTGGAGAAAGTTGGCGGAACAGTGCAGAAGGCTCGTCCTTTACGAGCTATACCAATCCTTCTCTAATATGGTTGCAGTTCCTATTGGATAGAAGTCCTTCTTGTATGGACAGATATGCAAAGTTATCTACAGGAAATTCCTGTCTCTGTCTCATCCTGTATTATTCCTGAAAATTTGTTACTTAAAGAACATGACATAAAACAAGATCCTTGCTATACATCGTTGAGCTTCAATGATGTATTATTTTTAGGCTAAGATCTTCTTTGTAATTGGTCTTTGATCCACCCTTTGTACTTTTATATCATTAATAAAACTTTTTGCTCGCTAATTTATTAAAAAAAAGAAAAAGAAAAAAAGAGTCATGTCCTCAACGAGGCTAGTACTTACATTATCCTTTAAGATCGTTTGGGGTGCTGGCTTCATAACAAAAATTAATGAAGCAACAAGGGTAAACTTGAGTTAAAAAAGATAGTAGCATGTTAGTACTTAAAAAATACTCTGAAGACGTGGCCGTACGTTGAAAGTTTAACTTATTTGATATGATATTAGAGTTGGAGCTTAGTTTAATCTTATCAACTCTCATTCTAGACTTTGACTCTAGTTGTGCAACTTTTCCAAATCACTACTTAGGATGGAGATTAGTGATTTGGAAAAGTTGCACCTTTAGCAATTAATTACATATCTCTGTCACGTCAGTGGACATTTAGCAATTAATTATAGATCACACATGAAGGAAATGTGATAATGGATATTTAAATTTGAACATATATGGTTGTTGTATTTTTGTATTTTAAACTTGTTGTAGCCTTTATCTTTTACTTCATCACTAAACATTACTTACTGTCACATTTTTTAGAAAATAAGTGCTTATATTTATCTTTTTTTTTGTAATGATATAGTATATAGAGTAGTTATCTATTTTAGTCTCTCAATAATGTGATTAAAAAGTTGAAAAGATTGAATTTATGTTTCATATTTTTAGAGAATTTACATTACACAAATGTGATAACGCACATTGTACTAAAATTTATGTGGCCCCAAAAAGCAATCCATTCTAGTTGCGGATTGCCTTTCTCTCCTCATGTTACACTCTTTATTATTTTGGAATTTCACCCTTAATTGACTTAGTATATGTGTGAGGGTGTACAGCTGCATTCAGAGGTTTACCAGTTCGTCAAATAATTTGATGGTCGAATTCTCACGTTATCCAAAATAAAAAATAGTCGCATTAATACAATAATGACTATTTGACTTTTCACTGTCGTTATTTTGAATTTTCCCATAAATAGTGCTTTGATATGAAATGGTATCTGCCACTAAGGTTTTGATTCAGTGGTATGTTACTCGCTTTATATGCGAAAAGTTATAAACTCGAGTCTCGTAAATTATATCTTTAATATATATTGTACAGTCTTAAACTCCTCAAATCAAAAAAACCAAAAATGGTATTCGGGATGGTCAAACTTTTTTTCTAAACAAATAAAAAATTCATTACTTTAAAAATATTTACATATTTAAAGGGTGCATAGTCTGCATAAAACCCCTATACAAGAAAGCCTTGGTCTATATACTAGACTTTGCAAATTGGTCTATTTAATCTATTGTCCCTGTATTTCTAATTTCCTATATACAACTTTCATTTGATATCAAATTTAATATTCCTAAAAATTTGGTCTTCAATGACTCTCGTACTTCGATGAAATCGTTTATTTCTTTCCTTGCGTACGTGGTATATGAAGGCACCAAAAAACACAGGAGCCATTTCTACAATTCATTAACATCCAAACAGTGAAAATTTTCCATCTCACATGACACAGTTGAAGATGGGTGGTCAAGTTGTAAGATTTAATTGTACAATTTTGTTGGTTGGGTAAATTTTACATTTGATCTCTATAATTTACATATTTTTTTAATACCGTTCTTAATATTTCAAAAGATTCATAATAGTCTTTAATATTTATAAAAGTGATTCAAAATGGTCTATATTATTAAAAATTAGTCAATAAGATCTCTATTATTTTTCAAAAAATTCAATTTACTCTCCAAATAGGGATCATGTAGGGACTAAATTGATTTTTTTTAAATAATAAAGACTAAATTGAATTTTTTTGAGAAATAATAGGAAATAAATTGATTAATTTTAAGCAATAAAGACCATTTTGAATCACTTATATAAATATTAAGGACTAATATATTTTTTTTAAAATATTAAAAATCAACTTAAAAAAATATCTAATCAATATGCAAAGGGTCAGTACAATGTACATGGATGGTACTCTATATTTGCATTTTTAAAGAGGATTATGCTAGTTATAAGATGGAACCTAATCATATTACAATTTGTAGGAATGAATCGAAAATTTTTATTCAGTAAAAGTTAAAAATATTTAATTTAATATTTATATATAATTTTTTTTTCTAATACATAAGGACAAATTGATTTTTTACCTTAAAAATAAGGAAAAATTATGCAACTAGGCCCCATTATTTTATTTTGTCCCAATTTAATTTTTATTATTTAAAATTAGGTAAAATGATCCCCAATATTTGAAAGAATGTCTCAAAATGGTCCTTCCTAGTTCCTTCCAGAAAGCCGTCAACTTTTACAGAAAACAACTAAAATGACTAAACTACTCTTCACATTTTACGAAATAACACCACCACCCCTGAATCATTTTTATCCTTTTTCTTACCTATATTGACACACCCGCGAACAAAAAAGTGGCATGCCATCGTCAACCATCATTCGGAGCCTCTCCACCATCATCGTCGCGCGATGGTTTATGTTTGAAGATTCAATTCGCATCCCCCTAAATATGGTATGTGTTTAATTTTAACCCAAATCATATATTTAATTTGAAGGCTCTGTTTTGCCTTTCGCCTAATTAAAACCCCTAAATCATTTTAACCCAAATTTTGTCAACATTTTTGTGCACATTTTTGTTGCTCTCAACTTATTTTGTCAACATTTTTGTTGCTGTGTGTTTTTGTCCTTATGGGTTTTGAAGATTGTAATGGGTTTGATCTTTTGGTTTTTGTATGCTATTTTTGGGAAATCATTTCATGTAATGACAATGGGTTATATTATTTGCAGTCATTTCGTTTCATCTCCTGATCATGTAAGACAGAAAGCTTCACCTTCTTCTTCTTGTGCTTGATCTTCTTGGGCTTGGCGTAAGTTTTCTTGTTGGGAGAGTCGTGGTTGGGATGGGGATGGGGATAGGGATGGGGATGGGGATGGGGATGGGGATGGGGGTAGGAGACGCTGTGGGTGGAGAAAGGGTTAGGGTTGGGGGACGCCGGGGAAGGGGAAGGGAAATGTGGTGGCCAGGGGGGTCGGAATTTGGTATGGCTTTTTTTGTGTGTGTACTAGAGTGGTTGAAGAATTTTATTTTTTATTCAAGAGGAAGAGGTTAAGTTAGTAATTTAATTTATTTCAATTGGGGTAGTTTAAACATTTTAATATTTTTTTGTTAATTTTTTAACTGTCGAGACTAATTTGAACCTATTTGAAAACATTGAGAACTTATTTGAATTTTTTTAAACATTGATAACTAAAATGATCTTGAAGAAATAATGGAGACTAACTATGTTATTCTCCCTTTGCCTTAACCTGATAAAAATTCATGGCAGTTCTCAAAAAATAATGTTTTTATATTACTAACTTTTGTTTAAAGGATAAATATTTTTTTTATCATCATCTTCTGTCTCTCATGCACCAGTATAGATATCATTTAGAAATTTTCTCATGTGGTTACTACCTTCTAGGCAAAACGCATTACTCTTGATTTGTCACGCCCCAACTCGACCCCACCTACAATCAGTCAGGACGCAACGGAATTTCGGCGGCATAACGACAGTAAATAGATTTCCGAGGTTCTAAACCAACCTCATAAAACATCATACATCCAGCAATTCCTCAATACAAACAACAACATACAACACAACCATATTATACAATAAACCATCCTCGTTATACGCCTCCGTTCCAACATGACATACAATACCTCAACTTTATCATACATTTCAAAAATAAGTTGAGACACAACTACAACTTAACCATAGACAAAAGAAAGCCACTAAGTTAACATCGTTTGGATCATCATCTTTCAACATCTATTACAATAAGAACCATAAAGCATATAAAAGTCTATTAAGCTAATATACATGACATTAAACAACATATAATCATGGATAAGACTCGGGAACATATGACTCGTCCACGTAAGGCACATTTTCCTCCTCAGGAGGCACGTACCCGTAATCCGGCTCTGCAACACATGTAAGCATGCAATAATAGAGAGTGAGCTTATATACATAAGCCCAGTGAGGATCCGATAGATCTCGACAGTATTCACTACGCTCCTTGGATTTAGTCCTTTGAGCAAGTAAACACACAACAACAATAATAACATTATCATCACATAACTATATAACAATTCATTAAAGGATACTCTATTTGGTGTAGCTCCAAACGCCATCACGATCTCAACCGTTCTTCTTATAACTCCCCATTACTCACGCACCCGAGGTACCTCACTAGCCCCTCCCTCCATGACACCTCCGTCATGCGAGCTGGGGGTAGCCTATGGCAGTCATGCCGTTATCAACCCGACAGCCCGACGCTGCCCGAGAGGTGGCACACACATACCAAGACTCCATAATCATCAATCATCAATCAATCATCAATCAATCAATTGGGAGATCAGCAACGAAAGTGCTCGATTCCCGAACTCAATAATAATCAATCAATAACATCAATATAACATCAATATTAAATTAAACAACAAACAACGTAGTTAGATGACAAAGTAGGCCATCTAACCGGACATGCATAATATACATAATTAAAATCTAAATTACTCATCAACAACTCACCATTCATCACTCGAACACTACCCAAACATCTAAAGGCATCGTTCAAGAAATTAAAGAATGACAACCTAAACTTCTAAAATTCATAACTTACAATCTACTAATCCAAACATTGCCAAATCAGTTCCTATCACTCACCCATTCAACCTACTACATTAGCCCTCTCGGAAATCCACCATAACACCTCCAAATCATGCCCGATAACCCTAAAACCCTAAGATGTCATGGCTGGATTTTCCGAATTTTCACACGAACAATGTAATCGAAAATTCGGCATTACAACAGCGCTAACACGTAATTATCAAGTATTTAGAAATCGACGGCAATCGATTTCGATCAACACAACTCATTTAATTCAACTTTGAACATTTTAATCAAAATTAAATACCCGGAAAATAAAAATTATGCTACATCTGACAGAAATTCGTAGTATTAGTATATAACGATCCCTAGCATGCAAGGAGCAATAATCTATCATCAGATTTCAATTCTAACGGTTCAATCTTCATTTATACGCAAAAACATAAAAATGACATTTTGAGATCTAGAATTTTTCTCTCACCTTTGATGCGATATAAGCCTAGGAATGCGTGCTATGCGTGCCCAACAAGCAGAATCCAAGTCGGTGCGAAGTTCTACGGACAAAAACTAGGGTTTTCTTTGAAAAATTGGATTGAAAAGCTTTGAAATTTCTTTTCTTTTTCTCTCTTCTTTCTCTCGGCTTTGTGTGTGTTTGTGGAGTATGTTTTGTGTTGTGTGAGTGTGTGTTGATGACAAGAAGTATTTAAAAGCTTGGTCAATTAAAAAAATGCAAAGTCAAAGTTAGTTTTAATTAGTATTTTTGTGTTTTTAATGACTTTAATTGCATTTTATTGCTCACCAAGTTAAAAATAATTATGCAACCCCCAAGATATTTCAAGTGGAGTATTTTTATGCGACAAGGAATTTTACAATCCAACAATTTCACCCGAGTCGGCTTAAAACTCGATTTTCGCAAAAGTCGGTGTAAAAATCCTAATAAATTCTAAAGCCGATTTTAAAACCGTTTTCATCAAACACAGGTCTATTAAAGTCCGTGGACTAGGTCTAGAAGGGTTAAAAAGACCAGTTTCAAAATTTTAGCGGACGTGTTTCGAAAATACTATTCACTAAAAATCGACGATAAAATTTCTGACTCCGTTTTTGATGAAAATTTCATGAATGCACATTTAGCACGTATTAGGAGTATTGACATCAAAATTATAACTTTCTAGGTCCTATAGCACATAAACAGATTATACGCACGCAAAACGAGGTATAGCACGTAAAACGAGATAAGCAGGAAAGTGGGGTTTCACATGATTTATTTTATCATCTACTGAACTTTTCGATAATCCATATCACATAACTTATCTTATTGCTGAAATGGTATTCGCATGCCATCAAAATGTTTATCTTACGACCAAGTTGATGTACCTCTCATGTCTTGGAATAGGCTTGGCTTACAACGGTGTTTATGGTTTTTTTCCCCCAAAACTTAATTGCTTCACGAGAAAATAATTATTTATAACAATTTGTTCTCATACATCAAACATGTTATTGTCGTAGGACCTCTTTGCTGCTGGGACTGATACAACTTCTAACTCATTAGAATGGGTAATGGCAGAGATTCTAAAAAATCTAGAGACTATGAAGAAAGCCAAAGAGGAGCTCGTGCAAGTTACTGGTAGAGGAAAACCAATAGAAGAAGCTGATGTTGCTAGCTTGCCATATTTGCGGTGCATTGTTAAAGAGACGTTAAGGATACATCCACCAGTGCCATTCTTGATTCCACGTAAAGTGAAGCAAGATGTTGAAGTGTGTGGATACAATGTTCCAAAAGCGTCTCAAGTACTTGTAAATGCATGGGCTATTGGACGTGATTCAAACGTGTGGGAAAATCCATTAACATTTAAGCCTGAAAGATTCTGGGAATCAGAAATGGACATTCGAGGTCACGATTTTGAGCTAATCCTTTTTGGTGTTGGAAGAAGAATTTATCCAGGTTTACCATTGGCAATAAGAATGGTTCCAGTTATGCTCGGTTCTCTGCTTAACTCTTTTGATTGGAAGCTTGAAGGGACATTGAACCTGATCAATTGGATATGCAGGAAAAATTTGGCATTACTTTGCAAAAGACTCGTCCTCTACGAGCTATCCCAATTTCTCTCTGAACAAGGTGTGTTCTTTGTGCTAAAATAAGGCCATAGTATTAGAGAAGACATCTACTCTACAAAGGACTCTTCTCAACATACAATAGATATGACCTGATCACTATATTCTTTATTGTATCTTGTATATCTTAATACCTATATGGCTAAGGCTTGTGTAACTTCCAGTCTTATCACCTTGTATCAACGTGTATAAAACAATTGTACTGCACACAACAATATACAAGTTACTTCTGCTTCTTTGTAGCACTCTCTATATGGTATCAGAAGACTTACCACTCTAACGAGTCTCGATCCTACTTTTTCGCTTGCAGCTCTACAAACCAATCACAGAATTGAAATGAGAACTGGTTCCTCCGCAACATCCTCTGCTTCTCCCTCTTCTTCCTCTTCTCCCCCTGCTCAGACAATCTCCACTACACCCTCAGTCTCATCTCTTATCACCATCAACGTTGCCAACCAATTGCCTTTGAAACTCACCCCTACCAATTACTACTCTTGGAAGAGCCAGTTTGATGTTCTTCTCTATGGGTACGACCTCTTGGGATATGTCGATGGAACATGTTCTTGTCCGCTTGCTGAGATTCTTGTGGATGGAACATCTGCTCCAAATCCTGCCCATTTATTTTGGATGTGCCAGGATAAACTTCTGCTACTTGGCATAATTGGCTCCTTGAGTCATACCGTGGTTCCCATAGTTCGATCCTGCACCACCTCTGCGGAATCATGGCGGCGACTTGCGAAAAATTATGCCAACCCATCTTCATCTCGGATTATGGGTCTCGCTGAGCAATTAACCCTCATGAGTCGTGGCATTCAACCCATGGCCGATTACTTAGCACAAGTCCGCGATATCGCTGATGAACTCACTCTTGTTGGCGCCCTGTTACCTCCTCAATACCTCATTACGCATACTCTAAATGGTATTGGGCCTGCTTTCAAGGAGTTAGTTACTGCCGTACGCGCACGCGATACCGTCATAAGTTTTGATGAGCTACATGACAAGCTTATTGAGTATGAGGCCTTTCTTAAATGAGAAGAATTGTGCGCGAACGGTGGTCTTGGTATTCTTGGTTCGCCAACAGTTAATGCCGTATGCTGCAACTCCAATCCTCAATCGGGGTCTGGCAATAAGGATAATAATTCTTCAAAAAGCAACATGCAATCCCGAAATCAGTCTGGTAGGGCAAACAATCGACGTAGGTCTGCTGCTCAGTACTCCAGTAATGCCACATCCTCCAATTCCTCAATTGTATGCCAGTTTTGTGACAAAATCGACCACACCGCACGACAATGTTTCACAGCCAAAAAGCTCTTCTTCCCTTCGTCATAGCCTACTGCTAACACTGCAAATTCTTCCAACTCCAGTTCGTGGTGACTTGACTCTGGTGTATCGCACCATGTTACTTCGGATCTCGAAAATCTAACTCTTCGCCAGCCATACGAGGGCCATGATGATGTTGTTATCGCCGATGGTACTAGCCTCCTCATCTCATAGACGGGTCATTCTCAATTGTCCTCCTCCCTTCGTTATTTTCATTTATCTAATGTTTTATGTGTTCCTATCTTGAGTAAAAATTTGATTTTTGTCAATCAATTTTGTCGCACGAATAATACATCAATTGGGTTTAATCCGTCTTCCTTTTGTGTCAAGGATCTCTCCACGGTGACATCTCTCGTGGTGGGTTAGAGCAGGAACAGCGTCTATGAGTAGCCAGATGATGGTGCGGCACCACAATCCAAGCAAGCTTGTGTTGGCATGTGAGTGTCTCTACAAACGTGGGATGACCGCTTAGCTCATCCATCCTCCAAAGTTCTCCACCAATTGGTCGCAAATAACAGTGTTTCCCCTATTTCCCCTTCAAGTTTGTCTTCCCGTGAGTCGTGTCATTGTAGTAAAATGCATAAATTGCCGTTTGGTGCATCTAGTTTATCTAGCAGTCGACCGTTAGAACTCGTGTTTACTAATGTTTGGGGCCCGTCCCCCGTGCGATCAATAGATGGTTTTTCTTACTATGTTTTATTTGTTGACCATTTCACAATGTTTACATGGTTGTTTCCATTAGCATTTAAGTCCGATGTGTTTGACATTTTTGTTCAGTTTAAAATTATGGTGGAAAACCAGTTTCGTACCTCTATTGCAACTATATACTCTGACGGGGGGATTGAATATAAAGGACTCAAAACAATTTTTGCCCGTCATGGCATTCAGCACCTTGTTTTCCCCCCATACACACCAGAACGTGTAATCGCTGCTGAGCGCCAACACTGCCATATTGTTGAGAGCGGCTTGGCATTGCTGCACCGTTAGTCCCTACCAACCTGTTTCTGGTCCTTTGCATTTCAAACGACAACATTTTTGATCAATAGGCTTCCCACACCCATTCTTAATGGCAAATCTCCCTTCACAAAGCTATATCAGCAAACACCTAACTACTCGAAATTGCGTATTTTCGGATGTTTATGCTACCCTTGGCTACGCCCTTACTCTCAACACAAGCTAGAGTCTAGATCTAAGCCATGCATTTTTCTCGGGTATTCAAACACTTATGATGCGTTTATCTGTTTTGAACACAATTCCCACAAATTTCACTACTCCAGGCATGTTCTTTTTGTGGAAAATAATTTTCCATCCTTCAAGTCAGGTAGCTTTCATTGTGTGATCAATGCTAGAACTATTTCCTAATGGTGTTCGCTGCTTATACTAACTATACATACCCCTATTGACCAGTCATCAAGTCCAGCTCCTAATGCATCATTTCCTATCACTCACATTTCGTTTTCCCCTCCGCTGTCCCAAACATGTTCCATATCGTCTCTGTCTGCCAACGTTCGTGAGATGCAAGACAATCAACACAGCCAACCAACGGCTCCATCATTTGCCACTCAATCACATGTTGCGCCTAATACCGTCTTACCACCACAGGTACCTACCCTTCTACCTACTAATCTCACTTTATCACTTGAACATGCACATCCTACTCTTCCACCAACTGGTGATACTAAATTTGTTCCGCCAGTGCATCCTATGCAAACACGTTCGAAAAAGAAAATTTTTAAACCTATCCAAAAACTTTCACTCAATGTCACAAGACACCCCCTCCCTCTGACCGTTGAACCCACATCAGCTCGTCAGGCATTACAGTACCCTAAATGAAAAACTGCGATGCTTGATGAGCTGACTGCTCTTGCAAAAAATTCCACTTGGGTCCTTGTTCCACGTGAGTCCACTCAAAATAATGTCAGGTGTAAGTGGGTCTTTCGAATAAAACGAAATCCGAATGGCATTATAGCTCGTTACAAGGCACGCTTAGTCGCCAAAGGCTTTCATCAACGTCCTGGTATAGACTTCCTTGAAATATTTAGCCCAGTCTGCAAACCGTCTACCATTCGTTTTATTTTAAGCATGGCTGTGTCAAATGGTTGACCTATAAATCAGTTGGACATGAATAATATTTTTCTTCATGGAACTCTTTTCGAACCAGTTTTCATAGCCCAACCTCCTGGATTTATTGATGTCGCCCGTCATACTCATGTTTGTCGTTTATCCAAGTTGTTGTATGGCCTCAAACAAGCACCACGTGCTTGGTACAATGAGCTAAAAACTTTCATTCTCTCACTCGGCTTCGGGTCAACACGCTCCGATTCTTCATTGTTTGTCTATGCTAATAATGGTATTACTGCATACATTTTAGTGTATGTCGATGATTTGTTAATTACAGGTAATACAATTGGATTTCTTCACAATACTGTTGCTGCACTTTCTACAAAATTTTTAATTAAGGACTTGGGGAGTCTTAGGTATTTTCTGGGAGTTGAAGCTGTACCATACAACAAAGATCTCTTTTTATCCCAGCACAAGTATGTGCGGGATTTGCTTACTAAATTCCATATGGACGGCGCTAAAGAGTCCTGCACACCTGCTAGCAGTTCAACCCAACTAATACTTGAGTCAGGCAAGCCAATTCAAAATGCTACTGACTATCGGCGACTAATTGGCAGCTTGCAATACTTGGCCATAACTCGTCCCGATATTGCATATATTGTCAACAAGCTGGCTTAGTTCATGCATAATCCCAAACATCCACATTGGGTTGCGGCGAAAAGACTGCTTCGCTACTTAAAGCACACAGTTCATTATGGTTTGTTACTTCAAAAGTCCCTGTTATCCTCTCTGGTTGCCTACTCTGACGCTGATTGGGCAGGGAATTGAGATGACTACAAGTCCATCTCAGCTTATATTATCTTCTTGGGTAGCAATCCAATCTCTTGGTGCTCTAAAAAACAGAAAACGGTTGCTCGCTCCTCGACTGAAGCAGAATACAGATCTGTCACTGCGGCAACAGCCGAAGTGTGTTGGCTTCTAAATCTTCTTCGTGAAATGCATTTTCAGCTACCCACGACTCCGCACCTGCTGTGCGACAACATTGGTGCCACCTATCTTTGCGCCAACCCAGTATTTCATTCCCGAATGAAACATCTAGCTCTAGACTATCACTTCGTTCGTGATAAAATTACAGCTGGTGAATTGCACGTAGCTCATGTGTCCACTCGTGATCAACTTGCAGACTGCCTTACCAAGTCTCTTCCGAAGGCACGCTTTCATGATCTTCGAACCAAGATGGGTGTTGTCGATGGCAACACCCTCTTCCGGGGGCATATTAGAGAAGACATCTACTTTACAAAGGACTCTTCTCAACATACAGTAGATATGACCTGATCACTATATTCTTTATTGTATCTTGTATATCTTAATACCTGTATGGCTAAGGCTTGTGTAACTTCCAGTCTTATCACCTTGTATCAACGTGTATAAAACAATTGTACTGCACACAGCAATATACAAGTTATTTCTGCTTCTTTGTAGCACTCTCTATACATAGCCATGGTATCGTTATTAGCTGGGCAATATGTGGAAAACAGAAAGCTTAATATATATACATATTTCAGAATTTCCTTCTTTTAGTTGAGTCTAATGGTGTTGCACTTTTGTATAGAGGGATGATCAGTTTCGTCATATAAAGAGATTGTTAGTTTATGTCTTTATCTCGTACTAGTATTATCCAAGAGCTACACACAATTGTTTTATGGCAGTGTCATACGATAACCGTAACATATACTCACAATTCACACATACATACACACACAACTATATACCCACACACGCACAAATACTTGAATAATTTCAAAAGCTTGAACCGTTTATGTAGGTTATAACATATAACATACAAACATTTTTCCATCATGCATGTGTCTATGTTTTCCTTTACTTTTATAAACAACTTGCTCACCAACACGACGAAATAACACCAGTATGTAACAAGGAATTAAGGGGGAAGCCAATATCGTCCCCCACTCTCTTAGGAAGTGTGAGAGACCATGGAGTTTCTAACTATTGTGCGTACACTATTGTTTGCCTTGACATTGTTTCAGAGTTTCAGTACACTCACAAGGAGAAGCAAAAAGCTTCCACCAGGGCCAACTCTTTTACCCTTAATTGACAACCCGCTTCACTTACTCGATCGGTTCTCAACCCCACAAGTGCTTAGCCAATCTAGCCAAAACCCATGGTCCGATTATGTGCCTAAAATTATGTCATATTAATACAGTGGTCATCTTAGCGAAGATGTTCAATCTTGCTTCTGGCAAGGTAATCTAAATATAATGTGTTTATTTAGCCAAAATAAAAAAATAAAAATATAATGTGTTTATTTAGCGAAAAATGAAGAATATAATGTGGTTTCTATTAGCTGTATTTGTATATTATTTTGTTTCCACAAGTTCAGTCATATATATTCTTATAGTTTGTTCTTTTTTATTTTTAAATTTACCAATATTCTTTCAAGTTCATAAGATAATTGTTGGGACGACCAGCCCTATAGGTGTTAGTTTGGTACGACCATCCCTATGAAATCGACCATGCATGGAGTACTTGGAGGGCCTTGCGAACAATAATTAAGTACTTGGACGTATTTATTGCTAAATTTGAGCGGTAATAAAACATGTAAATGGAAGAATCACATTGCACTCTCTATTTTAAATAAATAAAGGCCAGAATTAAATCTCGGGGAGGAAACTTTTTTACACCTTGTTTGGATTGTATTTTTTAAAGAAAAAGGAAGGAATTCTTCCTCATGTTTGGATTGCATTTTAAGCGGAATGAGAGTATATGAGGGTTGAAAGAATCTCTCCATATCCTTTAATTGGGAGGATTGTAAAATTCACCTAATTTGGGATATTTTGGAGAGAGGAAAAAAGTTACCATGTTAAAAATCTTTTTTGTTCTTACTTATCTAATGACTATAGATATGAAAATGATACTAAGTAATCTTTTAATTAAATTATTTTTTTTCATTACTTTCCTTCTCTAATTCAAACAGATAATCATAAAATTGTTCTTTTTCATTTATTATGTTTTTTAATATCCAAAGAAGAAAATTCATTTTTTGTCATTTCCTTTTTTGTTTCCTCTACATTACTTTCATTCCCTTTCCTTTGTGCAATCTAAATAGGGGTTATTGTCTCCAACAAAAAACCCATCTCTTTGTTTGTTTTTGAGAAGTCTTAAGGCAATCTCCAACCCATTCACTAAATCCCCTTTTATCCTACATGTAGGGATGCTTTTGGAGATATTCTTCTCCAACAGTATCCTTAGAGATTCTCTACAAAGTAGATAATCCCTACATCAACTTTTTACTATCTCTATATGTAGAGATAGTAAACTATTTCCATAAAATATCTCCAAAACCATTGAACAATTAAAAAATAGAGAAGTTGTTGGAGTGAAACTGAAATAGAAATTTCCTAAAATTAAAATGTAAGGAAGCTGTTGGAGTGAAACTGAAATAGAAATTTTCTAAAATTAAAATGTAGGGAAGCTGTTGGAGTGAAACTGAAATAAAGGATCCCTACATGTAGATAAATGATCAAAATTCCCTACATGTGGGGAGAAAAAAATAGAGAAACTATTGGAGATAGCCGAGGGATAAATATGGAGATATAAAGATTAACCTCCAAATACCAAATCTAACCCCTTAAAATGGGGTAAAATGAAGGGAGATTAGATTCTGTTTGGTCTAACTGTGAAATTTTAGTTTTTGAGTTATAGAGCTTTTAGTCATAAAGTTTTGGTTAGAAGTATTGTTGAACAAAAACCGTTGATTGTTTGTCCTATGTCTGACAATGTTGAGCTTTAGAAATTTCGAGGGCAATGTTGGACTTTAAAAAATATAAAGAGGTATATTTAAAAAAGAAACAGAAAAATAACTTCTTGTTATGGAATATCGATTTGTGGATATTCACTATTGATCTAAGCAGCTTACAAGCAGCAGTGTAAGCAGCTTACAGTCATCAGCAACTAGCTTCTGAAACTCTATAAATAGAAAAGTATAATTGAAATGTAAATGATTCAGAAATGAATAAGAGTTTCAGTTTTCTCTTGATACTATTTGTTGTCTTTTGCAATATTTTATAACACGTTATCAGCACGAGTCTCTACCATTGAGTTACTAGGTAGAAAGTTATGGTGGGAATCAAATCTTACTCTTTGAATATGAAAAGGAAAACATTGTCGCGATTTTTGAAGCTATTTCAGATGGAGGTATGAATATTATATCCTATGTATGTCATTTATAGAAGAGTATTTTTCTTTTATTATCTTATCATTAAAAGATTGAAATTCACATTGTTATAGTGAAAATTCTACTAGAATTTATAGAAAGCCAAAATTTTCAGTTGGCTTAATATCATTCCCTGAAGTGAATGGAATTAAGATTCTCTGATGTGAATTGATATTAGATTCCCCGAAGTGAATCGAAAATTGCATTCCCTGAAGTGAATGAAATTAAAGTGGGTAGAATTACATTCTTTGAAGTGAATGAAATTAAAGTGGGTAGAATTACATTCTCTGAAGTGAATGAAATAGTAATTCCCTGAAGGAATATAATTCCCTAAAGTGAGTGGAATTAAATTATCTGAAGCGAATGGAATTTATTTTCCTGAAGAAAATAACATTATATTCCTTGCATCGGATGAAACTATATTCCCCAGAGTGAATAGAGTTGTGTTCTCCAAAGTGACTGATATTGCACTTCTTGTACTAACCGTAATATCTAAATATTAAATTGGTCATAGTCATGACCGTGGTTGAGATAATATGTCCCACAAACAAAGCTAAGATTGATAATCCTCACCACCAGTAGTGGAATAATGAGGAAAAACATGATAAGTCAAAACTACAATAAACATTTGTGGTTTGAATGCACATTAAGTATGTACCTGTCGTACACTTGGCCCAAGGCACATGTACTAGTTATTTGATTTTACTAATCTAACTTGCTCTAGCAGAGCAATATAACATAACCTTGTGGCCCATAATTTCGAATCGTGGATTCATTATATTTTAGCAAGTCCAGAAGATTTTTGTTAAGATTAAAGATATTTGTCGAAATAAATATCTTATTGAGACCACAAATGATGGTGACAAAGAAAATCTTTGCATTTTCTTTTGAATCCATGCTAGAAGCATATATTTCAAAATTCTTGCTCTTTCTTATGGGTTGTATCATACAATCATACGGGCAATTAAATCACCTCTTGTACAAATGCAAATATATCATAATCCAATTGTTCTCATGGTTTGGCATATCAACTTGGCTACCTAAGGACGTAATGATATCTTGAACCCCTAGTTGATGATCACGTTAAAGCACGCTTTGGTGCTTGTTGTTCCCTCCATTAAAGGGAAAGAAAATCGCTACTTGAAGTTAGCATGAGATATTTTAGAGGAACCTGAAGTTCACTGTGATACATCTTTGATATCTCAATATAATGTATGTTGGAGGACAATATTATTATCTCATTTGAATCTAAGACATTAGCTCAATGATCTTCAAGTTCAAGTGATTCTTCATTTGCAGAGTATTACAAATAATTTACAAGATGCAAATAATATTGTGAAATCACAAATATTTGCTATGAATGTGTCAACACAAATTGTTGGCCCAGAAGGACATATAGTGAACACATAGTATATGCATCTGAGACACACTAGAAGTGTGATGTATCTATCGATGCAAAGGATATTATACCTAATATATGAATTATGAATCCTGAAGATGCCATATCTTTAAGAAGCACGGTAGAACTAGCAAAACCAACCAATGTTGTTGAATGCACAATCCCAGCTGAGATTGAAGAATAATTGGTCCTTGGGGAAACCAAACACTTGGAATAAAGCGATTAAGATCTTGAACCACAAGTGTGGATGAATGTCGACAAAGACCTGATCGGTCAAAGAGAGAGAAACAATATAGTGAAAACTCAGCTCACATGTCAAATGTGAAATTCTCGTATGTGGGATTGATGGGGAGCATTGTGAACCAAACCCTATGTCATTTTCAATCCTACAACGCTTGGATACTTGCAAGTACTGTACCATATAGGTATATATCCCTTAAACTGCTTAAAGCTTTGCAGGGAATGGGTTAGTATGCTATATGGGTACGCTTTTGCTTATATCCTCATATGATAACTGTAATACCATTGTTAATGAGTTCCTATGCTTCTTATAGAAATGGCAACAACTTGCCAATATAAATCACGTGATATTAATATTGAAGTTCCTGAAGAACTTATTATGCCTGAAGCATATGATATTGAAGTTCTTGAAGAACTTACTATGCCTGAAGCATATGACTCGAAATCCCGGGAAATGTAATCGATTACAAAGATCATTGTACAAATAAAAAAATTCTGGAAGAAATAACCTTCTCAGTATATGTTGATATTTTGTTGGTCATATATCTTATTAAGAAGTATTATCTCCTTGTGAATCTCTATTTGCTATCAATTGTTTATTGTTTTATAATTTAAATTTGCCAATTATTGCTAAAATATATGCTTATAATTCTTGAATGTCATAAACGCTCTTGAAGAGCTTATACAATTGAGAGTTTATCGACCTGAAGATCGAGTAGTCACTAACAAAATAATATTGAAAGCATTAGAATGATATGATTACTGTCCTAATCTTCAAAAGGACGCTTGGGATGATAATGAGATAACTATTGGTCCTGAAGTACCATGTCTCAGTCCTATTGATCCACTAATGTATCTTGCTAATAATAGAAGGCCAGATAGTTGTCTTCCATTAATTTGTTAGCGAAATATAGGGTAGTTCCAACCTGAAGGTATTGGAATGAAAATAAGCACCTGTTGTACTATCTATGTGGAACATCAAATATGGACTTATATTATCCAAGAATGTTGATCTTATCATAGTCAGCCTTGTTCTTCATGTTCTTCATAGCAAGAAATAAATCCTGAAACAAGCACGTAGATCACACAAGCAGGAATCCATCTCATCAACTTGACAAAGCTTGTAACCCCATGGAGGCCTACTCAGGCTAATCCTCACTTGTAATTGTTAGAAAGAGGGTGAGCTAGATCCTCGCATATAGCTTAATGAGGAGGAAAACAAGGAAAAGTTTCCACAAAGGTTTGATCATTTCGCAAACTTCTTGATTTGAAAGATATGAGCAACTTTTCTCTCCGAGGACCTCAAGGGACCAATATCGGAACTTCATAACACATTTTCCTCAAAATGTAACACAAGAGGGCATTTCGTGGAAACGACCCATTATCATAATCAAAAGATTGGTACAAGGGAAGAAAGGTGGCTTATACGGACTTAAGAGGTATCTCCCACAATCACAGTCGTGTGCACCTCAAAGGGTGTCTCCCACTATCACTGCCATGTGCATTTTACTCCGTATAAACCCCAACCACAAACTATACAGGAATTAATAGGGTAGGGAAATGTCTGTCACTATCACAATCGTGTGCACCTCAAAAGGTGTCTCCCACTATCACTGCCGTGTGCACGTTTGATTCTATCCCTTAACAAGTAAGAGGTTGCAACCTTGATACAAATATACATATATAATACCCAACTCCCCAATGGATGTCACCAAGAGAGAGAGGGACTAGGATAGCAACAAAGTAGGTTGCTTCCGTCACAACATGAATAATAACGTAGCGAGTAAGCACAAAAAACCTTGATAATTATATATATATAAATAATACCCAACTCTTCAAGTAAAGACACCGAGCGAGAAAGGGACTAGGATAACAACAAAGTAGGTTGCTTTCATCACATATGTATAATACCCCAGCTCTCCGAGGAATATACCAAGTGAGAGAGGGACTAGGATAGCAACAAAGTAGGTTGCTTCTGTCACAACAGTAATAACAAGATATAGTGATTAAACATATAAACCTCTTGTGACAATAAATGATTAAACCATGGCATATCAAGTAAGCATATAATAATCATGCATATATAACATTTAGGGTGCTCCAAATATTGCCAAGTATCATAAGATAGTGAAAAGACATCAATATTGCCTACGTTCAATAGTCTTCTAAGCAATATATAGAAGTTAGCAACTACATAGCACCCAAACTATGGCACAAATCCATAATTAAATTCTACTATGATAAACTAGGGTTCGATACAGTTCTAACGCTTCTGGCCGTGCCTCAATTCGACATCCGTAGCTCATGGAATCACTAAAATAAGTTTATCACATTTTGACCAAACCAGAAGCTTCACCAGCGGACGAGGTGTCCTCCACAAGTCGATCGGTGGAGGGGGTTTGTCCGGTCGTGCTGTTTACGAGAAAAATACCATTTTTTCAACAATCAAGCTTAAAACCACACCTCCCTCTACCAACAATTAAGCATGCTCAAGGTGACTATTAGGCATCATATAGGAGTTCAAAACGTAACCAAAACACATCCCACATCAACAATCAACACCCAACATAAAAATGGTTGAACAAGTTTGGTTTCGTAACATTTCTTATAGTTTCTTGTTCATCGATCTTTGCATTATCGTTCTACATAAAAATGGTTGACCAAAAAAAAAAAGAAGGTTCTACATAAAAAATGATACATAACCTAGATAATTGAGGTCAAATTTCAAGCAAAGTAGGATTAAACCATCGCCATGTGCTATCCCAAGCTCGATTTTGAAATTTAACCTGATGTATTTCTTGGCACCTAAATTTAAAAATCTACAAAAAATAGGTGAAAATTTGAAGGGAGGGGAAAATATTATTTTTTACGGGGAAATTATTATGTACAATGTTATTTGATTAAAGTCGAGAATATGACATAAATGAAATAAAAAAGTTAGGGATCTATTTAGTATGAAATCATTTTGCATTTTCTCTTTTCCAAAAAAGAAAATGAATGAAGATTATGCTAGTCAAAATGGAGAAGTTTAGGAAATAAGAAAAACTAAAACTAAAAATCTTTTCAAACTCAACTTAAGATCAATAGTGTATCATTGCCATTTAATAATTTAGATTTTAATTTAACTTTCTTTATGGGTATTAGGTTTTATTTTATAGAAATTAAGCTTTTGCAACTGAGTTAGGTATGGTTTCTGGTATGCCAAAGCAAATGTCATTACAAAACATCATATAGTTGGCTGTAGTTTGGACCAACCCTAAACCTAAGTAATTAACCTCAGCTGGGCTACACAAAGTGAGCATAAAATGTTCCATCAAAGATTTATTGTCACATTATTATTACGTCCATGGCTGCAAAATGATATCAAAATGTGTACAACAAATTATGAAACATAATTCAATGACAATTGAAGGTTATAAAAAAAAAATATAAGAGTAATAGTATATATTACTCCTTTTTTCATTACCTTTTTATCACCTTCTATATAAAATCTTACATGACATGCCAACTTAAAAATACATGTATTTTCTCTTTCTTCTTTTCATTTTTCTCTCTCTTCTTAATTTCTTTCTCTCTATCTCTCTTTCTAATTAGCATCCTTCTTTGTTGTGTGACAACTGTCACATAAAAAAGGACATACAATCTATTTTTTGTTTTTTTTTTGTGGACAAGGGTTATTATAATTGCATACCACATTGTAAATATCCCGCCGGCAATCGAACTATATAAACAAATGGCGTACATTCAATTATGTTTTTGTCAATGGCACGCCATATTTGACCCCAAAAAAAAAAAAATGGCACGCAATAGTTTGTCTCTACGGGTAATGCGACCTTTTCGGCGATTGGAAATTTGAAAGGCAATAAATTATAATTGGAAAAACTCCATATTTAGTCTCTATTATTTGTAAAAATATTTAATTTGGTCTCTATTGTTTAAAATATTTTAATTTAGTCTCTATTATTTTATCAAAAATTTTAATTCGTCTCTATTATTTAAAATTTTTCAATTCGTCCTTATTATTTTCCAAATTTTTTTAATTTTATCCTTATTATTTTTAAAAAATTTCAATTTCGTCCCTATTATTTTGTTAAAGTTTCAAATTCGTCTCTATTATTCAAGGACTAAATTGAATTTTTTTGAGAAATAATAAGGACGAATTTGAAACTTTTTGAAAATAATAGGGACGAAACTGAAACTTTTTGGCAAACAATAAAGACAAAATTTAGAAACTTTAAACAATAGAGATGAAATTGATACTTTTAGAAAAATAATCGGTACTAACTTGAGACATTTTAAATAATAAAGACCAAACTGAATTTTTTTTGTAAATAATAGGGACTAAATGTGATATTTTCCCATTATAATTTATAGAAACTCGTGATGCAACTATATACTTTGAACCCTTCTCTTGGCAAACTCCATATATATGCAACTATAAACAAGAAGTACAAGTAACAAATATCATAGAGAGTGTGAAGTGTGAGAGATCTTGGATTACCTTAGCATCGTGTTAGGACTGTTGTTGGCAGCCTTGGCATCGTTTCAGTGCCTGAGTCTACTATCAAGAAGCAGCAAAAAGCTCCCACCAGGGCCTACTCCTCTACCCATAATTGGTAACCTTCACTTGCTTGGGAACCAATTCCATGAATCTCTAGCCAAGCTTGACGATACTTATGGCCCGATCATGTTGCTAAAGTTGGGCCGCGTGCTGACAGTTATCATATCTTCACCAGGCATGGCCAGAGAAGTTCTCCAGAAACAAGATTGAGCCTTCTCTGGCAAAAGAATCCCTGATGGTCTACGTGCTCAAGACCATTACAAATACTCTACTGTTTGGTTACCAGCCAGCTCACAATGGAGAACCCTTCTAAGAATCTTGAACTCTAACATCTTTACAAACAACAGGCTCCAAGACAATCAACACCTGAGGTTTAGGAAAGTCCAGGAGCTGATTGAATATTGCCGTAAAAATAGTCAAACTGGTAAAGTCGTTGAGATAGGCCAAGCTGTTTTCAAAACAACACTGAATCTATTGTCCAACACCATTTTCTCCAAGGATTTAACTGATCACCATTCCGATACGGCCAAAGAAGTTAAGGACGCGGTGTTGAAGATATTGGTGGAGTCCGATAAGCCATACCTGGTCGATTTCTTCCTTGTGCTTGAAAAGATTGATCCCCAAGGTGTAAGATGTCGAATTAGCGCTCATTTTAGTAAGGTGCTTAACATTTTTGATGGCCTGATCGATGAACGCCTGGAGCAAAGGAGATTGGAAGGCACTAAGAACAACGATGTCTTGGATGTCCTACTTAACTATATCGAAAAAAACCCTGGAGAAATTGATAGGAATCACGTTAAGCAAACATGCCTGGTTCGTGTTCTTTTTCTTCATACATTACAAGAAACAGTGGAGTTTATGACGCCAGAAAACGTCACAATTTCGTTGCAAATAAATATTTGCGACGAAATTACGACAAAGTAGTAATCGTTGTTAAACCTTGCGTGGCTAAATCGTTTTTTGTCGCAATTACATCGCTTTGTGATAGATTTGCGACGAACAGAAACCCGGGAATATTTTGTTGCAAGATCGCCGCAAATGGTGACTAATTTGCTACAAATTCATTTTGTGGCCAAAGCGTGGCATGATTTCGTTGCCAATTAATGGCAGAATTTTGACGCAAAATAGTGGCAACTTGGTTGATGCAATTACGTGACAAAAGTTTTGTTTCCAAACTGTGGCGAATTGTTTGTCGCAGTTGCGTGGAAAAAATTATGTTGTGGCCAAATCGTGGCAATTTATTTTGATGCACAATCGTGGCAACTTATTTGATGCAATTACGTGGCAAAAGTTCTGTTGCCATATGGCGAAACTTTTGTCGCAGTTGCGTGGCAAAAAATTATGTCGTGGCCAAATCGTGGCAATTTATTTGACGTAATTACGTGGCAAAAGTTCTGTTTCCATGTGGCAAAAATTTTGTCGCAGTTGCGTGGCAATTTATTTTGATGCAAAATCCTGGCAACTTGTTTGACGCAATTATGTGGCAAAAGTCTGGTGCGTGGCAAAATCATGGCAATTTATTTTGATGTAAAATCGTGGCAAAAGTTATTTTGCTACAAGTTAAATTCTTTTGTCACCAATTCGTGGCAATTCTCAAATCCACCCAATAGAAAAAAGGTGGTTTGTGACGTCATCTTGTGTATCCTGCTAAATTACAAAAGAATATAAATTTAAACCCCATAATTGAATCTCATAAATTACACAATCTACACATTCATTCAAAAGAACACAAATCTACACTGAAGTAGCTAAGTCATGCCATAATATATCAAAAGTGCCACCATTTAACAAAGTACACTTCCAATATACATTCAAAAAGAAATACTAAATATATATCTATCATAACATCATATGGCTTGTTTGTCCTGGTATGATAAGCTCCAAAAGAGAACTGTATACAAAAAGTTTACAACATCTTCCATTACGACACGACATCCTTGCATAGAGACAATCCATATCTAAGCTTACTATTTTCACCATCTTCAGACAATCGATGTCATATCTGCAAACAATAAAACAAATCAACCAACTCAACCAAAACATTGCGATACATAAAAATGATAATGAAGGCAAAAACAAATTTTACGAGTCCGATATACAATTTCTTCTAATGATTGTGTTTAATTAACACAATTGCAAACAAAACATCATATGTACCTTAAAACTCTTTTCAACAAAATATTATATTTTATTAGCCCTTCTTAAGACTCTATCAGTAGTATACATGACATATATTCATAAACTCAACATATACATATAACATAATATGCAGGAAAGACTAACATAATCCAAATTATAAACAGGTACAACAAAAAGTTAAAATGATCAATATATTTGTATAAAATATCAGAAGTACATAACATACTTGAACCCGCTTACTTGTTAAGGTTTCCAATAGAAGATAAAGTCATACCATGACCCTATGGATCCTATTGGGCATCATCGCCTTGTTGTTCTGAGGGAGGCTAAGATTGATCCTGATGCGTCTGCGGTGGATGGGGCAATAATTGGGTCAACTGAGCGATTTGTTGCTCAAGCCTTCTATACCGCTCGTTCTGCTGTTCAAATTGGCTCATGAACTGACCCCTTAATTCTGATGTTGCCCTATTGACGGCTTCCTGCATGTCCTCCTCTGTGATTCGACGAGAAGAAGATGGAACGTTGTGCGCGGATCCTCCTATAGCCTGCGATCCTACACCATAAAACCGTCCTCTAGCCGATCCACCTACTGCCTGGCAAAATAATGCATCATGGTTGATAGGTGGTGCAGTTAGATCTCCTTGCGATGCCGTTGTGGACTGCTCGACCAATTCCTTGTATATGGCCTGCAATTAATACATATTTATTGTTATTTTACTTTAATGTTCATTATTGATTATATGACTTAAATAAACATAAATAATTGATATACCATGGTTTGTTCAGCCTTGGGGTCGGAGTATGGACCATTGGGGCCTTTCCTATGTACTTTCTCAAACACATCTGCCTTCGACACTGGTCCGTTCTTTTTTAATTCCTATAATAACATTAATCAAACAACAATTATTATATTAAATATTTAACTATCATATAGTATTACAATTTAAATAATTAGTTTAACATTTACCATTCTTATCTTGATCTCGTGAAACCCCACACAACCACCATAATGTGGAGATGGCTTACTCATTCTGTTCTTCTTGTTTTGCTCTGACCTCTTCTTCCATGCATCTGTGTTCCACTGTTGACATAGTACATCCCATACGCTATCACTCAACCAAGAGGGCTTAACATTTTTATTCTTTTGCATGTAGCGACCCTTACAGAAAAGGTCCCGTAACCGAGCACTAACATTTCTAAAAAATAATTGGCGGATGACTGGTTCATCATAGGGGTACCACTTGTACAATCTCTATAGCCATATATTAAGTATTAGTAATACAAGTTATATATTGTCACGGTATATATAACTGAAATATAAATAATGACATTAATTTTGTGTACTTAGTTAGTACCTGAAAAGCGATCCACCATCTCTCTTTAACCTCAACTGGAATCAAAGTCTATCGCATCCAAGGCGTATTGAACCCAGCAGATAATATATTGACAATCTCTCGCGCTGGCCCAGCTGGTATCCATCTGCAATTGGTAAAGATACAAAGTATACTAACAGTTGTAATAGAAAAAATATTAAAGAAAATAATGTACATATTATATAAAATTGTATTTAATGTTTTAATACCCATTTTCATATATTGTCATGTGTGTGCGCCTATCAATCTGCCACACAGTGTACGCCTCCAAAGATGGGAATCCAAACCTCTGCCAAACCTCTAAATGTAATCCTGCAGCCCGTCGCGAGGCATCAGTAGAAGACTCTGGTAGGTCAGTAGATGATGTGGACCGGACCATAGGCGGGTCATCGGAGTCGACTTGCAAATGATCTAAGTGTCGTGGCAAGCCGGTGGATGAAGTAGATGCCGGAGATTGATCATTTGTGGGTAAATTGGTTGGTCTGCCAGTCTGTGACATCAACCCTCCACTCGATGGTATTTGAGAGGATGAATTAGATGTGTGCCCAGCATTGGAGGCAGAGTGGGATGCATGTGTACCACCTGAACGTGCAATAGACTACTGCAACGCCCCAGGACGCACGTATCGTCTAGCCGTACCTTTACTTTTATCTTTACCTGAAGACATGTTTGTTTTGAAGAAAATCCAACTATCATTAAAAATGTAGATCTACATATACAATTTGAATACATTATCGTCATATTAAATGTTTATCAATAGTATTAATACATTGAAATAATCTACTAAATGTCATTAGCACTGTCATGCCCTGACCCCTCACGGAGTCAGGACTCCTATTAACTTCACTAACGTTAACCCAACCCTAACCCTGGGCACGAAAAATGAGAAAAAACGGACAAAATCTCCCCTGTTTATAGGATTAACCATATACCTGCACTCAGAACAATTGATCCACAAAACACGATATAACATTCCTATGATAACATACCCAAGTTCCTAAGGCCATCCGAGCCTTTCTACTTAGCAAAATTAAAGTGTACATGCATTATTTCCTTCATTTCTAGCATAGTATGATTATAATTTCGCTTATCATACCACTATAATGTTTCCTATTTAACTAATTTAGAATTTGTGTTCCATTCAAACTATCCACAAGCTTAATTAACTACATACAAACTATTACAAGAATTGTTCAACTTAAATTAACTTTATACACACCAACAACTTAAACTAAATATATACAACTTAAATTAAGGCAATCATCAACATGATCGTCAATGTCATCATTATCATCGCTTTAATCTTCATAATCTCTGTCTTCATCTTCATCTTCGTCTTTGTCTTCATCTTCGTCTTCGTCTTCGTCTTCGTCTTCGTCTTCTTCGTCTTCTTTGTCTTCGTCTTCGTCTTGTTGAAATTGTAACTCATTCAATTCCTCTTCCAATACCTCAATATTTTCAATTGATTCATGAACACGTTGAGGCAACTCTTCATCATCTAGTAGTACTATAGGCACATCTATTACATCGGACTGAAAAGGTAATTCCTCTTCTATTCCATACTTTTCCCGAGGCACATCATAGTAATTTCTCGGTCTTTTTTTGCATACAACCTACCAATCAGCACGATTTCTCTTAGCACCAGGGTACTTGCAGTAATACACTTGATGTGCTCGTTCTGCTAACACAAACGGTTCATATTTTGGAAATCCCCTATTCACATTGATCTCGACAAGTCGATACTTAGGATGTTCCTTAACACCTCTACCTTTTTGCGTATCATACCAGTTGCACTTAAAAAGAACAACTCTTGTATGTTTATGTGTTGGATTATGGTATTCTAATTCAACTATGCCCTTCAATATTCCATAGTAATCACCGTACTCGGTAGTACCATCATATGTCCCTTTGACAAACACTCCACTATTCATTGTGGACTTGGAAGACCCGTAATCAAGGGTGTCAAATTGGTATCCATTAACCAAGTAGCTTGACCACGTGCGCACTCTCCTACTTGGCCACATAGAAAGATATTTCACCCGATCATCAACACCATTAGTATCGACAAACTGCAAAGCACGAAATTTATCGGAAGTCAAAGAGTTGAGTGTTAACTTCAACGTAAATAAACCATCAATATGTACTTTAATTGACGTGTACTTACATGGCCATATAACCATTTTGGAAAAAGATTGTCAATCTTATTTTGAATTTGTGTCGCCGTTAATGGTGGATAATTTCGGGAAAGACATTCCCTAAACATCCTGGGAACAATATGTAGGGTTCATATTAGAAATGTATTAGTGTTACATTATATGTACAAAATGTCATGACCTTACCTAATATAAGGGTGAACCTCTTGGCAATTCATTAGTACATATAGGTGTGCCACATATAACTGTCGACCGTCCAGATTTCGGTTCTTTTCTTTCCCTATGGGACAACCCAGGTAAGTAAATATAGATAAGCATCCATCAGGATAGTCCACATCGCTATATTAGTCATTTCGACCAATATTTCTTGTTTTAGTTCCTACATGAGATTTGAAATAATATGAACAAAAGGTTGCCGTTTCAAGGGAAAGATAAGCTTCACATATAGATCCCTCAACCCTTGCTTTATTCCTTACATTCCTCTTCAAACGATGTAAGAACCTACATGAGTGTTGGTCTTTAAACATAAGTAATGTTTAATGAAAGTGTTAGCATATAAATTTAGGAAAAAGATAGAATTACCTTTCGAAAGGATACATCCACCGATATTGTACAGGACCACCGCATATTGCTTCATACACCAAGTGAACTGGCAAATGCTCCATCGAATCGAAGAAAGCAGGGGGTAAGATCTTTTCCAGGTTACAAAGAGTCATGACAATATTTTCTTGCATTCTTTCCAAATCTTCTCTATGAAGAGATGTACAACATATATCACTGAAGAACAAACTTAGTTCCGTAAAAGCTTCCCAAACATGTTTAGGAAATACCTCACGTAAAGCTATAGGGAGTAATATCTCCATAAAGACATGACAATCATGACTCTTCATATGTGACAATTTCATATCTTTCATGTCAACACACCTTGATAAATTAGATGCATATCCATCAGGGAGTTGTAAGTCCTTAACCCAATCTAGAATTGTTTTTCTCTCAGCCACTGGCAATGTGTACACACCCATATTTAGTTTGTAACCACCACCTGGTTTGCTCTGAACACATAATTCGGGACGGTCACAAAAGTTTGAAACATCAATCCTCGCTTTGAGATTATCTTTTGTCTTGCCCTTGACGTCCATCACAGTGTTGAAAACATTCTCAAAGACATTTTTCTCAATATGCATCACATCCAAATTATGACGCACAAGATGTGAACTCTAATAGGGCAAATCCCAAAAAATGCTTCTTTTCGTCCAATTATGCCAATCCCCAAAGCCCTGTATCTTTTTTCTTTTACAAGATGTCAATTCACTTGCTGTAGGGAAGTCTTTTACACATTCCCAAATTTGTTCACCGTCTAATATAGGAGGACGACAAGAGCTTTCTGCTCTACCCTTAACAAAGTTTTTCTTGTCTCGCCGTAACAAACTACTCAGTGGTAAGAACTGATGATGACAATCAAAGAAGCAATTCTTCCTACTTGCGGTCAATTGAAAAGCCTTTGAGTATTCCATGCAATACGAACATGACAATCTCCCATGTGTACTCCAACCAGATAACATACCATATGCCGAAAAGTCATTTATTGTCCACAATAAAGCTGCCCTCAATTGAAAATTTGTTTATGTTGACACATCATAACAAGAAGCCCCTACTTCCCATAAATCTTTCAATTCTTTGATTAAGGGCTCTAAGTATATATCAATGTTCTTGCCGGGATTTTTTGGGCCTGGAATAAGAAGTGTCAAGAACATGACAGGGTTCTTCATACACATCCATGGTGACAAATTGTATGGTGTCATAATCACTGGCCAACAAGAATAAGGTTTAGAATTTGAGTTGTATGGATTAAACCCATCTGAGCATAGCCCAAGACGAACATTTCTTGGCTCGACTGCAAAATTAGGATATACTCTGTCAAAGTGTTTCCATGCCTCAGCGTCAGACGGGTGACATATCTTCCTATCTTCGACTTGGTGTTTCTTATGCCATTGCATAAGTTCAGCTGTAACCTTTGACATGTATAACCTTTGCAATCTCGGAGTTAGTGGAAAATATCTCAACTTTTTGTGAGCTATGAGTTTACCCCGTCTTGACGTCTTGTAACGTGGCTCACTACAACGAGGACAAAAGTCCAGGTCACTTCTATCCCTGTAAAATAATGTACATCCATTTTTGCAGACGTCTATCTTTTCATACCCCAATCCTAAAGGCCTTATTTCCTGTTTGAAGTTGTAAAATTTTCAGGTAAATTATGAGTTTTTGGCAACGCTTCCCTCACTGTGTCGATCATTCTATTGAAACATTGTTCATTCATATTTTCTTCACACTTGATATTCATGAAATGAGACACAGCAGACAAATGAATTAGAGTCTCACAACCATCCCACAATGGTTCATCAGCAACCTTCAAGAGATTGAAAAAATGTGATGCTTCCGTATTAGGTGGTTCACGTGGTTGGTCGTGATCCATAACGAACTCCGGACCAGCAACATCAAATAATATTGTCCTATAGGTATTTCCTTCGGTATTTCCTTCGTCAATGTTATTATAATTATGAGTAAATGTGACACCCTGACCCAACATGTAGCGAATAGTACCTACTTGCATGTACTTATGTGTTTACTTTAAATGTTTGGTTATAATTACATGTTTATGTTAATTTATTAATTTATTTACACTATTTTTACATTTCTTGAAATATGTGCAAACAATATTTAGTAAATTTAAATGAGGCAATTACCTTGGTAAAATAATTATTAGAAATTATTTTATTGCATTTAGGTGCTAGTTTACATTATTTTCAATTAATTGAATAAGTAGCACCCGAGCCTGGATTAAATTATCAAGTCTTCTATTTTTCTAAAATTTTATTTTTCTCATGTTACTTGGTATTTATCTAGTATTCGTTCACTGAAAGTATGTGCATAGCATATCTAGAACGTGAAATATAAAACAGTTGGAATCCCCTAGTGAAAAGTATAAGCTAGAATGCATTTTGGGTCATTTGGTGTTTTATCTTTATTTTGGACTAACTTTAATTATTTAACTTCATTTCTCTAAAGCTCATAGCCTAATCTTCTATCTACATATAAACACATAAAATAACTATTTTATTATTTTATTTACTAAAATTTACATTACTAACATTTTAATTGATTTAGAATTACTATTTGAATGTAAAGTCCCGAACCCGAGAATAATCATTTTTATTATTATCATTATTTGTATTTATTTAAATTCTATTTAATTGATTTACATAAAGTAATTAATTTATTATTTGTATTCATTTAATTTATATTTAAATAATTTGTCCGGGACACTTATTCTATTATTTTAATTATTTAAAATTGTTTTACATGTCTTTAAATTAATTTATCTTACTGTTTGAATGGGAAGCTCGAGCCTGGATCTAAACGAACTAGCTTATTATTTTTAGTAAAACATTTATTTATTTGGCCCGGACCTGAATGAACTATCTTAGTATTTTTAGTAATAAATATATTTATGTAAATTTTATTTAATTACCAGAAACGATTATCTCATATTTATTACTTGTTTATAATTAATTGACTTAGTTTTTCCCGAGTCCAAAGAGACTTTTAATTTATTATATTTAATTATTTTGTGTGCATATTTGGCTTAGTTGCCCTTTGTTTGGTCTTATTTGCTTTTATATGTTTTAATTTTAAGGTTTAATTTGAGCACGGGTAAAATTTTAAACTGCTTTATTTTTTTTTAAAATTTGATATTTTTCCCTAAACAATACTGTATTTAATATATTCGTTCATTGCTAAATTGTGCATTTTATGTCCCGAGCGTGAAGAAAATAAATGTTTGTAGTGTCCCCGAATGAATAAGTAATATTTAGTTAATTTGACAATTTAGCTTTCTAACTAATTTCTACTACGCTGAACTAGCCATTAGTATTTTTTTTATAAGCCCAATCCATTAGTTACCTTAGTCATTTATTTAGTCTACTTGTATAATTAGCCAAAGAAATATAAGCCAAGCTTAGTTAAGGAAAATAAAAATAAAAAAAATAAAATTGGATTAGCAGCAAAAATCGTGAGATCCTATTTGAACAAAGTTTTCTTTTGCCAACTAGATAACTTTATGTATATATATTATATTAGTTGTTTACTAAGCAAACAATAGTCAAAGTTAGCAAAAAGAAATAAAAATGGAACTCGTGAGCAGCAACATCAAAGAAAAAAAAAAAAACAAACAAACAAATCTTCATCAAACCTTGCAAGTGTTGATCTTGAGCTTGGAATTGGAGGTTCTTGGAGCAACCTAGAGCAACAACAAGACTTCTACACGTTGATTAAGTGAGGGAGTTTTTTTTTTTTTGAAGTTTAAAGTTGATGTATCTTTGTTGAATTTATTGATTTATTGATTATAGCTCTAATACTTGTTATGAATGCTTATTACATGTTTAATAGATGCTATAGAGTTAACTTTTGAAGTTTGTTATCAAAGTTTATGATTGAAAGTTGAAATTGAATAAAAGAGATGATGAATAGTGCTTGTTGTTAGGGTTTTGAATGAATTTGCTAATTAGTCTGAATTGAGACTTCAAATAGATGCTATAGGCCCTAGTGAAGCTAGTAGGGAGGCCATGTGAGGTTGAATTACTCAAATCCGAACTAAATCGCAAAATTAGTTGACTTTAAAAAGAGGACTTTTCTCATTGTGCAATCCGGGTGCGTTTGGGCTATGGTTTGGGTATCCTTGGGGTAAGAAAGCACTTTTGGTGCTTTCGTTACGCGAAAATAGGGTTCGGTTAGTATAGTTATAGTTCAAACCCACTCGGGGCCTTCCCGAAATTTTGCTTCTAAAATGGGTTTTTATGATTTTAATAGGTGTTTTTGGGCTTCATTAAGAATATAGTATGATTAGGATGTGGTTTGAAAACCTTGAAATGTGCATAGGAGAAAGAAATCTTGGTTAAAGAAAGGGGAAGAGTAGTTTTTAGCCATTCTTGTTGTATTTGGAACTTGTTGTCGAATTGTCTTGTATTGTATTGACTATCCAAAGTATAATAAAGCTAATTAAGTTGATTGTGAGGAAAAGTTATGTTGATTGCTTTTTTGATACTATAAAGCTATTTCGTGCTTATGTGAGTCTATATTGTGCTTATATGTAAGGGCGGCCTACTTTGTCGTTCTTCTTATGTGTTATTTGACATTTTGAATTCTTGTGGACTTGTCTTGGGTTGCGCAACCTTTTCGGACATGGTAGCGTCGAGAAACACGGGCGGCGTTGGGCTTGCCGTGCTCCTTCGACTACCATGGTGCCTATTCCGTTCTCGCTGAGGCATATTCCACTACCCCAGAGGCGTGGTTCACCTGCTGGGCATGGACCTACCTCAGGAGAAAGGGTCGTAGGAATCGGGATACATCCGGAGTATCCCAACTTGTTGGAGTAAGGCGTTTGCCGGCATTTGTGTGAAGCTCGTGGCTCGTGGCTCGTGGTTGAAAACAAAATGGAACCGTATCCTTTTTATATGTGGTTAAATGCTTGTCTATCTAGTCTTGTTACTTTGTGTTATATTTATGGCTATCTTTGTTGCATATCATGTTGTATCACCTCCCTCACTGAGTAACTTTGGTTACTCATTCCTTGTTTTAAAATGTTACAGGAGCAATTAGAATAACTACCTTGTGTGCCGTGCTGTTGGTTGCTTATCCTGCTGTGGTTAGAAGCTGTTGTGAAGATGAAACTTGGTGTATTTTTGTTCTGTTTTGAAACCCCTTGAAGTCTTGTATGTATTTTGTACTACTTGTTGGATTGTAAATTAATTTAAAGGATTTATGTGATTTGATAGGGTAGTGATATGTAATAGCTAAAGATAGACTTTATTGTCTTTTGATTGCATACTCGTGTGATTATATTTGCTACTTGCAGGTTTTTGATTAGTCCTATATATAGGGAAAACTCCGTCCATTTTCCCCTAAATTTCGTGCCCGGGGTTTGGATTTGGGTTGAGTATAGTTTGGTTAATAGAAGTCCCGGTTCCGTGAGGGATTGGAGCGTTACAGTAAAGGTCTGCTGAGAAGAATTACCATAATTATGAATTTGCTCCCCATGTGAAGTCCATTCGTAATAATACGGCATGAAACCTCATTGATAAAGATGGACCTTTACATTGTCCGTATCCAAAAACTTGCGATTTTTGCATTTTGCACATGGACATCTTATCTTATCACCGTCCATGCAATGTTGTTGATTACTTGCAAATGCAATAAATTCATGTACACCTTCAATGAACGTATTACTAAGCTGCCTGTCAGGTTCCAAACAGTGATTCATCTATTCACGATTGGAATCCATTTGGTTAAATACTGTATCATAACAAATACATAGAATATGGATTTCATAGTTAAGAGTATGAATTGCACTAATTTCGAAAAAAAAAACTTAATGGTTTCATTTGCAATAAATGGAATTCCTAAACTCATAGCCCAATATGTTAATGGGCCCAATTATAACTGTTGGACCTTATTAAATTTATGGGGCCCAATTAAAGGTATTGGGCCCTATTACAATTGTTGGGCCAAATTCAATTAATTGGGCCTAATTAAAGTTATTCAGCCTAGTAATTATTAAGTGAATTAAAGATATTGGACCCTAAAAGTAGAAATATGTTTCTTGTAATGATATTATTTTTATGTATAAGAGCTAATTAGCAGGGTGATATTAAATAATTTTGTCAATGAAATTTATAATAATATTTGTATATGGATATATTATTTTTTGGTAGAATTCAATTGATTTTGGGTTTAAAAATATCTGAGCTTACTAAAAAAAGGACAACAGGCAGCAATTTCACCACGGCAATGCCAACTGTTGGATTATGGAGTTTAATGTTTATCGTAGTACAAGATTGTCTAAAGTTGTAGTAATGTAATCTCATTTCTTTCAAATGATTCTCACATAGTTCTAGTTACCCATCTTTTTCCCATATTGTTTTTTTTATCATAATCTTTTTCCTATCAGGTAGATGAACAATGAACTAATAATTTACCAAATAAACTATGGTGTTTAGTAGCCCAAGTGCCAAATGCTGCACAGTTCAAAGAACTAGTTATATCATTCGATTATTGATAGAGACAAACTTAACTAAAAAAGTACAAACAATTATCGTATTATGTGGTTATATGCATTATGGGATCTAATCCAATGTAGACAATTTAAATTAGTACAGTTTGGAAAAGAATCAAGTCTTCATTATTATTGTACCTCTAATTAACACAATAAGAATGCATCACATATCATAGCAGCGTGTTCCTACATAATCATCATTTAGAAACTAAATCGAACAAAACATAATTGGACAAAGTTTCGGTCACAATACCTTTAACGCAGAGTAAGGAAATGGATCATGCAGCCTTGAATATGAAAGATCATAAGCTGTTCAAGAATATGAAAATGAAGTTATTCCCATAAAAAAATTAACAGCTCTATCACATTTTCTATACCAAAAAGTATAGACAACTGATAAAGCAAGAAGAGGCATAATCAAATCAAATACTAGTCACTCTCAACTCTAAAACTATCTCGATCCCTGATCAAATTTGCCATTTTCAAGTCAAACATTGTCTACCCCGTTTGGAGCTAATAGCATCACCATTACAATCAAAATTACAACTGAATATATTTTTAACTTGAGGAAGCCTGCAATTTCTTAAGCTACTCACATATTCATTATGTATATTTATAATGAGACAGCAGTCAGCACTAAGAAAAGTGACCCACATCATCTATTATTACACAGTTAATAATATTCAAAACTTAATAGCCAAAAGATTACATTGATGATAAGAAATTCATCTTGAAAAATATCACATTGGATCGATCTTAAGGTTATATAATTTTGTGGTGCAGAAGATATGTGACGCCCGAGATTTAGCCATGCATTTAATTACTGTTGCATCCTTTGTTTGCGCATCTCTTTCTATGTCTTATTAACTGTCTTCTTAGGTTACTATTCACTCCATTTTTAAACTGCATTCTATTAGTTAATTAACATTTTTATTAAATCATATTAATTGTTAGAGTAGTGGGAAAAATGTGCAATTGAGCTAGAAACGATAGGAGAGCTCGTTTAGAAAATGATTTTAGTAGTTCAATGAATAGTGTTACGTAACTAACTTAGGTAATTAATTAGCTAGCATATATTTTACTATCTAAGCTCGTTTTAAGCTCAATAAGCGCATTATATTAGATCACTTAAGCACCCAAATGACCCCACCTCAACTTAGCCCTTTTATATATCATTTAAACTCTCAAAATGCAAAAGAAAAAAAAATAAAAGCTGAAACAGAAACAGAAAAGGGCCGACAGCAGCATAGGGAGAAAAGAGGAAGAATTTGATCTTCAATCCTTCAATCCAAGCACTCCCAAGCCTTGAGCAAGTGGATTAGGGTGTCTTCAAGCCTCCTAGGTGTTCCTACGCGTAGTGGTGAGGGATTTCACGGCTCATTTTTGCATTTCTAAATAGTTGTCAATTTCTTGATTTGTTGAAAATGTGTTCAAATGCTATTGTATTAATTATCTATGCTATTATACCATGTATATGAATGCTAGAGAACATATTTGAGCCATCGTTTCGCAATTTAAACGGTTAGAATCGTTAGTTTGATTTCTAGGGTGAATAGTGACATTTTTCTAGGGTTTTGCATAATTGCTCGAATTAGCTTGATTCCATGCTTCTAATAGATGCTTTAGTTGCTAGTGAAGGTATTCTAATAGCCCCGTGCACTTGCATTATCCTTAAATCGCTAAAAATGTAAAATAGTCGAATTTAATTTGGGGCTTTCGGGGTTAATGCGAATCCGGGTGAATTCGGACTTCAATTCTAGTATCCTTAAGCTACCTAGGTGCTATAGAAGCCTTGATATCCCTTGTTTGAGGCCCGGACATTGTATGTGTAGTTTAAAGCCATAAGAGGGAATTTGGGACTTTCCGGGTAATCGCGGGCATTTGAATGAGTTAGAGGGTTGAGAGGATACCTTGGGGGTTAGTTAAAAGGTTGGGAGAGTTTCCTTTGAAAATGGAATCATTAACCTTGGTTTGGAAGAGAAATAGTTAGAAAAACAAAGGGGTTTAGGTACAATTTCGGTTGTCTCACACTTATAAACCCATGGCATGACTCCTTAAGTGTTTATATGTGATTTCAAGTTGATTTGGAGCTTTTGGTATGATTCTATGCTTATTTTGTATATGTTCCTTTGTAAACTGCTTATTAGCATTTATAATCGCTTCTGTTCTAATTGCATCGAGGTCAACCTACTTTGTTGATCCTCCTATGTGTTAATGCTTATATTATTGCTATTAACTTGCCATAGTTAAGTGCATTGCATAGTGGTTGCGCAACCATAGTGTCAGGGGCGGATGCGTTGAATATCGGCTGGGCGGCAGAGGGCTTGCCGGTGGATATTCAATCTCCGTGCCCTAGTCCCTCATTCGCCTGGTCCGGAGATTGCCAGGGAATGTTGGGTCGTAGGATTATCGGGGTACATCCGGAGTACACCCACTGGAGTGTTTGGGGGTTATGCCGGCTTATCGTGATCGTGCTCGTGGTTCGTGGATCGTGAATGAAGACCAGTGAAGATTGGTGTATAGGGGATTGTGTGAAATGTATCCTTTTAAATGTGTGGTTACTTAAGTTATCATTGTTTCTTAAATTGTCTAAGTGATATTGTTGTATAACTGTATTATCTGTTGCATTGCACGCCCCGGGACTATATCCCTCACTAGGCAACAGTGGTTGCTTATACCTCGATATCTGTTTCAGGAGACGCTGAGGGTGATCCCCAGCTTGTTGAGTTAGTTGAGGAAGAAGAAGTTCAGATTGATCCTTTACCTTAGTTGCCGTGCTTGATAGCTTGAGGTGGTTAATGAATTTGCTGCTATGTGGAAGATTCATCTGATTATCTTATGTACTATTTTGTAGCCTAAGGGCTATGTATATGCTTGTTGTATAAGTTGAAGACTAGTTGGTTGTGGTGTAGCTTTGAAAGCCTATGTACTGTAATAACTTATGATCTACTTCTATTCGCTTTGCTTGCTTGGGAGTGAATGGCTTAAAGTAGAAATGTTTGATCTTTCAATTATGTTTAATTGATTTCCTAGAATGTCATGATTATAAAACTATGTTGATAATAAGTTCTCGCATGCTTGTTTGTTTTGGAACTATTGTGTACTATAAGGCTCGGATGGCCTTAGAACTTTGATGTTTAATTAAGAAAAGCTTGTATTGTATTGTTGGGAATTTGTTTGAGTGTTTACAGGTTTTTAGAATGTCTACGGTACAGGGGAGACTCTGTCCGTGTGTCGGGTCCGGACTTAACCTTTAGCTTGGGGGTTGGGTCGGGGCGTGACAAGATAGCCTTAATTAACATATACTCTAAAGAAATCAAGAAATAGATATTAATAATTATAATGACTATGTAGGTTTTTAAGTGTTATAGATAGGCATAACATTTTAAAATATCTAAAAACATCAATACTTCGAGTATAGCATCTCTTAATTATACCAATTGATCTTCAATATGCACAAGTGAAAATTGTGGTGAAAGTGCATAGCAAATGATTATAAGCCATAGAGTTATGGACCATCAACTTTTTGAAATGGTTGTTGTGACACCCCGATCCCTCTCGAGACCGGGAGTTCTATCTATCAATCTAATCACAACCCAATTCCAAACCCGGGCAAAATTTTAGGGAAAACGGACGGAGTCTCCCCTGTTTCTAGGCGAAAAGCAAACCTGCGACAGCACATAAGTGGACCAATACCATGTCCAAACACTCAACCACCTCAAGGCCATCCGAGCCTTGTTCTCAACAAGTAATCACAAGCAAATATACATTCATGCTTAGCAATTAAACTACACCAACCTATTGCATAAGTTAGACTATCATATCTTTCTATCTCTTTCTTTTGGACAATACAAACATGCATTGAGGTTAAGCTACATTAACTAGATACATAATCTAACTTATCAAACCACTTCAATAATCTAATGAAACTTAAATTGCATCCCTTTTGACATTAAATACATACAATACATAAAAGCATACATCTTTACAACTTCGACAACTCAAGTCACATAGGCACGCAAGACAACTCTTCAAGCACGAACTTTCACGAATCACGAACTTTCCAGCTAACATGGCATTTCTTGAAATGTGGTGGTGAGGAGTGAGTATACACAACACGTATACTCAGTGAGGGTGAGACAGATATCGAATTGGAGAGAAAGAAATTCGTGCAATACAAATAAGACAGTTAAGCAATATAACGATAAATGAGCAATCAAGACATACAATCAATACAATAAGCAATTACTGAAAGCATTAACACAACCATTCAAAGCTATACCACACTCTGAAGGCTATGGTTCACTCTTACGAGCAATATACCATTTCACGAGCGATACATCAATCTCGAGATTGATGTTGACAACGATGACAATAAGCGCGCAACCACCTTATAACTTCAGTTTGGAATACCCCGGGAGTAACCATCAATTCTACGACCCAAAACTTCCTGAGAGGCAACCCAAGCGAGAAAAGGGAATAGGACACGAAGCTAAAGCAACCAATACTGGCAACCCGAGGCTACCCAGAGAGGCCCATCACTCATGCGCCTGACACTATGCAATACAAGACACGATACAAGCAATATACGAGCGATAGCACAACAATACAAAATAGAGGTGATAAACAAGATAAGCATTTATAACCTAAGTAACAAGAATAACACCAACAAACATTATCAAGCAATAACAAGTAATCTATAGGCATTATAAGCATTCTATAAGCAATATTCTATGAAAACACACAAAATCACAAAAATGACCGCAACTTTCAAAACACTACTATTTTCAAACGAGCCACGAGTTTTGGAAACCGACTTCACCAATCCTCCTAGGTCACTATAAGGCACG
Source organism: Ehretia macrophylla (assembly GCA_037974665.1). NCBI lineage: Eukaryota > Viridiplantae > Streptophyta > Magnoliopsida > Boraginales > Ehretiaceae > Ehretia > Ehretia macrophylla. The sequence goes on from CM075770.1 coordinate 30,007,420, forward strand.
TCTAAAGACCCCGAAACCCTACTTAACCCTAGAATTCACGCAAAGCCCCGATTTTCCCCTTTGCTCGTTTGAACTACAACTACCTCAACCAATTACCTAACCAATGTTACAACTGCACCAAAAGTGCTTCCATGACGTACCTCAACAATGCCTTCACGCAAATCGAGAAAATTCCAAACTTGACCGAAACGACCCCAACTTTCACTAAGCCTTTTTCTCCGTTTTTTCCATTACACAATCTAATTAAACCATACATTTAGGCATTCTAGCATATCTAGCACCTTCCTACATCAACAGAACGCATAACGGAGCAACTTCATCGAAACGGGAGTTTACTATTCATAATTTACTATTCATTAAACAATTTATAGTTGAATTTCGATATTCAACAGCAGAAAATGTTACAAAGCTATAAATACATATTCTGCAATTGCTAGGGAACATTCTTTAAGCCTCAAAATGATTAAAATAACAATATACGGATAAAACCCAAAAATTAAAGTTAATACATAAAACCTTCAAATGCGCAAATAAACATAAAACCCTTACCTTAGACCCTCCTAGACGCTAGGAAAACCTTGTAGTATGCCTCGGAAACCATCCCGTACAAGCTCACGCGAAGAATCGAAGATTTGAATGTTGAAATGTTTTTTTTTCCCTTTGGATTTTCGGCCAGCTCAAGACTGTTTTTCAGCTTTTTTTATTTTTTTATTTTGCAATGTTATAAGTTAAATAAGATGACAATGGTCAATGGTCAAGCTCCTTGGTCAACTAACTTAAGAATTGGTCAAATAGGCTTATTTTATGCAATTTTAAAGCTAAAACAACTAATATAAATCCAATTCTAGTTAAATATAACTTAAAACACTAAAATTAAAACACTAAATACTAGTTTTCACTATTTGCTGAGGACTGAAAATCATTTCCTAACTATCGTTGTCGAAATGCTATGCACTTTGCGACAATAAAAGAATAACAATTAATCTCAAAGAATTCAAGAAAATATAATTTTTGAAGAGTAATCATGGTTGATAATTTACTCTGGCTCAGAGCTACTTTTCATTTAATTGAAAACCGAGCATTAAGGTACAAAAAAAAATAAAACCGATTAACATAATTATGAAAATAAAGCTACAAATGAATGTTTAACTAAAATAAACACATAATTCAATGCTAACATTTATGATAACACTTAATTAAATGCAGTTAATTGCCATTAAATGCATGCCCGGTTCGGGTTATCACAGTTGTAAAGCTAGTTAACTAAAGGAATAGAAACCAAAAGATAAAGTTGGCCAGACTTTGTCCCTTAATGTTTGTAGTTCAAGCACTAGAAGAGATTCCAAGGCACATGCTAAAAACTGTTGGATGTAACAAAAGTATAAACCACTCGTTAATCACGTTGCAATAACTTCAACTAGCTAGACACAAAATGGAGTTCACACGACTCCTAAAGATTGAGTAAAGTAGTAAGACAATAATTTATCGTGATTAAGAATTGGGATTAAAAATTTCTATCTCCTTATCATCTTTCACCGATATAAAGTTGTTGTACCAAGAAAATTATAACACTGAGGTAGATTTAAAGAATCTTACCTAATGTAACTTTTTCGTCATCGATCACAAGAAAATAGGAAAAGAGTTCACACACATAAATGATGAAGATCAATGGAATCAAACACTTATTCTTCTATGTGTGGCTAATAGTAATTCGAATATGCTAGTCTCATTTCCAAAATACTAAGTCTACAAGAAAAAGAATCGTATCTTCAGGACTTGGCATAAATGGGAAGCTCTCAAATTCCATATAATTCAAATCGCATCTTAGTGGCAAGAATGTTGTCATACTAATAATATTCAACAAACCCTATTTATTCTTCATGCTTTACACTTTGTACCAGTGTTTTGGACAAGTGATCTTATCTGAACACTTTTCAGATACCAAATTAATAGGCAAGTGTACTAAAATTTCTCAAACAAAAAATTGTTATTAAAATCTTGTACTTCACAATTACTAAATGGACTTTGAAGTAAAGTTATGTGATAATATCTAATTTTTTATCTCAGTTACGTGAAATCATGAAGGCAGAATCAATCATAGTCGTAAAACTGCAAGCAGCTACTAGAGTCAGACCCTTTTTTAGTTGGGGCAGGGTAAAAGAAACGAAAGAAAAATGAATAAAAAGAGAAAGTAAGACGGGGGAAGATACAAGAAAAAAAAAGATAATAAAATGGATACAAGATTGCATTTCAATTTCAATTCTATAAGAAATTTACAATGAAAACAAAACAAAGTAGCTACTACAGTCAAACCTGAAAGTATTTTCGATTTGTACCGTCATTGACAAAAAATAACGTCACAAAAACCCATATCCTGTCATTGGCTAATTCACAAAATGCTCAAGCAAATTTCCACTTAAAGTATACCTTAAACGCTTGATTAGCATTTGTTTAAAGTTCAATTTCTAAAGTTTGTAAACTTTATGCAAACGACAGGTTATGTAACGCCCTGAACCCAACCCCACGCTAAGAGTCAGGCTCGGACCCGTTACTTGGACAGAGTCTCCTCTGTACCAAGGACAAAACTGATACCTGTAAACATTCATTCAAGACATCTGAACTAAAAGCAACAATTTATCAACAATAACTCCAAAGTCAAACACAATCACAAGGCCATCCGAGCCTTGGAGCAACAATAATCTACTAAAGCACACAAGCATGCGAGATAAGTTGGTTTTAGTCATAAGTAATTAAATACAATAAAATTCTAAGTTCCATATGAAGATTAACAAACACTCCAAGCATACAAGGGAAATTAAAGTCTAGAATTCATTATTACAATCCAACAACTTTCTTTAACATCCTAGTACACATCTACTAGACATATATATACAAGACTCCAAAGTCTCAAAATACATTAATAACAAGAACTCCACGCAAGAAGCACATAAAATCCACCTCAGCACACAAGATCACTGATTCTGATCTACTTGAACTTCTTCTTCTTCTCCTACTTCTAACAGCTGGGGATTCACCTTAGCTTCTCCTGAAACATTTCAAATGAGGAGTGATCAACAAAGTTGCCCAGCGAGGGAGGTGATGCAGCATGCCAACGTGCAATATGATATGCAACACAAGTAAACATATACAAGCCACATAAACTAAAAAGACAATAAACCAAACTATTAATCACTTTAAAAAGGATACGGTTCCACTTCCAAGACTTCATCCACGAGCCACGATCCACGAGCATCACGAACATGCCGGCAAACCCCAAACACCACAATTGGGATACTCCGAATGTATCCCGATCCTACGACCCTTTCTCCCGAGGTAGGTCCATGCCCAGCAGGTGAACCACGCCTCTGGGGTAGTGGAGTATGCCTCAGCGAGAAAGGGAATAGGCACCATGGTAGTCGAGGGAGCACGGCAAGCCCAACGCCGCCCGTGTTTCTCGACGCTACCATGTCCGATTTAGGTTGCGCAACCCAAAACAAGTCACAAACAATCAATATAACACAAAACACGTAAGAAGGACGACAAAGTAGGCCGCCCTCGCATATATGCACGATAAAAGTTCATATAAGCACGATATTAACTTTAAGATACCAAAAATAACAATCAACACAATTAATTCCAATAATCTACTCAAATAACTTAAATACATCCTAATTATTCAATGCAAGGCATTACTAACACACAACAAGTTCCAATTGCAACTAAAAAGGCTAAAAACTACTTTTTTCCCTTTCTTTAACCGAGCTTTCTTTCTCCTAAGTATGGTTCGAGATTCCCAATCATACCCTAGTCTTTCTATATTCCTAATTAAGCTCAAAGATACCCTTTAAAGTCACTAAAACTCATTTTTGAAGCAAAAGTTCGGGAAGGCCCCGAACGGGTTTGAACTATAGCCATACTAACCGAACCCCAATTTCGCGAAACGAAAGCACCAAAAGTGCTTCCTTAGCTCAAGGATACCCAAATCGATGCCCAAATTTGCTCGGATTGCTTAACATATAAAACCCCCTTTTTAAAGTAAGCTTATTTTGCAATTAAGTTCAAATTCGAGTGTTTCAACCTAACGTGGCTTTTCAACTAACTTCCCTAAGGTCTAGAGCACCTAATTGAGGCATCAATTCAAGCCAATTAGTAAATTTTCTCAAAACCCTAATTCGAGGCACTATTCATCACATCTTTGATCAATCTCAACATTCAACCGTTAACTATGTTATCAAGCCTCAAAAGTTAGCTCTAGAGACATTAAATAACTCATAGGAAGTATTCATAACAAGTTATATAGCTATAGTTGACAAATCAAGAAAATTAAACATATGCACATAAACTTTAACTCAAGAAAATGAGACTCCCTCACAATTTTTGAAGATGAAGAAGGTTGTTGAAGGTCCTAAGTTGCTCAAAATCCTCCCAAGATCAATCTAAGAGCCCAAAGTGCAAGATTTAAGAAGCAAAATTTCTCCTTTTTCCTCCTTGAAGTGGACGGCCAAAATGGGGACATGGATGGAATTTTTGCAAATGTTTTTATGAGCTAATATGCTATGTGGCTTTTAATTGATGAGTTAGTTGTTTTATATGTTGTATATAATTAATATTCTAAGCTATGTAGTCTCAAATATTGATCAATTAAGGCTAATTGCAATTACAAATGCTTTTTAATTTACAACTAGCACTATTCTAACGTAACACTATTCAATGGTCACGAAAAACATTTTTCAAACGCATACTCCTAAGCTCGAAAGTTCAAAACGAAAATTTCTTGGTTCCTTTTAAATGTCGAGTGACCTAGGAAAAATATAAAATCAAGCTTTCGAAACAGTCGAAAATATTATGAATAGTAACCCACAACAAAAACAATTAAACAAGAAAAATGATGCACGTAGAAATGCGCACATAAGTATGCAACGATTATAAATAAATTTAGGGTGAAATTCTCGGGTGTCACACCCTCTTCCCCTTAAACTAATTGCGTCCTCGCAATTCTTACATGATTCGGCAAAGAGCTCCGGATACTTCTCTCTGATCTGATCTTCTCGCTCCCAAGTGGCATCCTCAACCCCATGATGATCCCAGAGAACTTTTACCATAGGAATATTTTTAGTCCTAAGTTCCTGAATCTTTCGGTCAACCACTCGAAGAGGTTTCTCAACATAAGCTAAGGACTCATCAATCTCCAACGGCTCCGGCTCAATGATATGCGACGGATCACGATTATACTTTCTCAGCAGTGATACATGAAAAACATCATGAATCCGACCCAAACTCGGAGGTAAGGCCAATCTGTAAGCTAAATCCCCAACTTTCTCAGTGATCTCAAATGGTCCCACGTATCTAGTACTAAGTTTACCTCCTTTGCCGTGCCGAATCAAACCTTTTCGCGGAGAGACTTTCAAGAAAACATGATCACCCTTAGAAAATACTAAGTCCCGTCGACGTTTATCCGCATAATTCTTCTGTCAACTCTGAGCTGTAAGCATCCTTTTCTTTATAAGTCTCACATTATCCACCATTTTAATCATCTCCGGAAGAATAGCGGGATCAACTGATTTCATCTCACCTACCTCATCCCAATACAATGGAGACCGACATTTTCGCCCGTAAAGTGCCTCGTAGGGTGCCATGCCAATAGTGGCCTGATAACTGTTATTGTAAGCAAACTCTGCTAAAGGCATATATTTCTCCCAGTTCTTGCCAAAATCTAGAACACAGGCTCTCAACATGTCTTCCAGTATCCTGATAGTCCTCTCTGACTGGCCATCCGTCTGCGGGTGATATGCAGTACTAAAACTCAAATTAGTCCCCAAGGCCTTTTGTAGTTTCTGCCAGAACTGTGATGTAAACCTAGGATCCCTGTCTGACATTATCTGGGATGGAACTCCATGCAGTCTCACAATATTTTCAACATAAAGCTCGGCCAATTTATCGAGAGAATCTGTTTTCTTTGTAGCAATAAAATGCGAACTCTTCGTCAACCTGTCTACTACAACCCACACCGAATCATTACCTCGTGGTGATCTCGGTAAATCCGACACAAGATCCATAGTAACCTGATCCCATTTCCAAACCGGAATCTCCAACGGCTGCAACAATCCTGCTGGCCTCTGATGCTCTGCCTTAACTTTCTGACAAGTCAAACATTTAGCTACAAATTCAGCTATCTCTCTCTTCATGTTGTTCCACCAGAAATTCTGTTTCAAATCTCTATACATTTTTGTGCTTCCAGGATGAATTGTATATTTAGAAGCGTGAGCCTCAGCAAGAATCTCATCTTTCACAATCGAATTACTGGGAATGCAAATTCTATTCCTGTACCTGAGAAGTCCATCATCATGCATCTTAAAGTCGGACTTTCCCCCTTTTAACTTCTCTAAAAGCTTCAATAGATGAGAATCTGATTGTTGCGCTTCTCTGATTCTAGATAGCAATAAAGATTTGATTTGTAAGATAGCAAACTGAATACCTGATCTAGAAGCCTCTGGTTTCCACAAACAAAGTTCTTCTACAATCTCCTAATCCTTGATTATCAAACTAGCCACAGAAGCTTTTCGGCTCAGTGCATCTGCAACAGTATTAGCTTTTCCCGGCAAATAGCTAATGGTACAGTTATAATCATTCAACAGTTCAAGCCAACGCCTTTGCCTCATATTCAAATCTTTTTGAGAAAACAAATATTTCAAACTTTTATGGTCAGTAAATATTTCAAATTTGTTACCTCACAAATAATGTCGCCATTTCTTCAAAGCAAATACAACAGCTGCAAGCTCCAAATCATGTGTAGGATAATTGAGTTCATATGGTTTCAATTTCCTAGAGGCATATGCTATGACTTTACCATTTTGCATCAACACACAACCTAACCCTTCTTTCGAAGCGTCACTATAAATCACCAAGTTCTCAGTTCCCTCAGGCAAGGCAAGAATAGGTGCAGAGGTAAGTCTCTTTTTCAACTCTTGAAAACTAGCTTCACATTTTCCATCCCAATTAAACACAGTTTTCTTCTGAGTTAAAGTAGTCAAAGGTCTTGCAATCTTTGAAAAATCTTTAACAAATCGCCTATAATAGCCCGCTAATCCCAAGAAACTACGGACTTCCGTGACAGTTTCAGGTCTCTTCCACGACATAACTACATCAATTTTAGTAGGATCAACAGATATTCCTTCCTAGGAAATGATATGACCTAAAAAGGCAACCTGTTTCAACCAGAATTCGCATTTGCTAAATTTGGCAAACAACTTGTGTTCTTGCAAGGTTTGAAGTACAATTCTCAAATGCTCTTCATGCTCTGACTCAGACTTAGAGTATACTAAGATATCATCAATAAAAATCACAACAAACTGATCAAGATAGGGTCGAAATACTCTCTGCATCAAATTCATAAAAGCGGCTGGAGCATTTGTCAACCCGAATGGTAAAACAACAAACTCATAATGGCCGTACCTGGTTCTAAATGCAGTCTTAGGTACATCCTCTTTCCTGATCCTCAACTGATAATAACCCTGCCTCAAATCAAATTTCGAAAACACAACAGCACCCTGTAGCTGATCAAACAACTCCTCAATTAAAGGCAAAGGATATTTATTTTTCACCGTTACCTGATTCAGACCCCGATAGTCTATACACAAACGCAGAGTACCGTCTTTCTTTTCCACAAATAACACGGGAGCACCCCACGGTGACGAACTAGGCTGAATAAAACCTTTCTCAAGTAAACCCTGTAGCTGAATTTTCAATTCTTGTAACTCAGGGGGAGACATTCTATACGGGGTTCTCGAGATAGGATTAGTTCCCGGCAACAGGTCAATCACAAATTCAATCTCCCTATCAGGTGGTAACCCAGGCAACTCTTCAGGAAAAACCCCCGGAAACTCTTTTATAACAGGTACTTCATTCAATTTCAATTTATCTCCAGGCTGATTAATTAAATAAGCTAAATATGCATCATAGCCTTTACTCAACATTTTAGTAGCTTTAATGGATGATATAATACGAGTCCCAGTAGACTTTCGACTCCCAGTTACTTTAATAACAGGTTGGTTAGGTACTTCTAAAGTCAAAACTTTCCTCCTACAGTCCAAACATGCATAATATCGCTCCAACTAATCCATCCCTAAGATAACCTCAAAGTCTCGAAATGGCATGATAATCAAATCAATAGGATACATGCAACCCTCAATGCAAATATTACAATCCTTACATACAGACTCTGTAACAAATTTAGTACCCATAGGATTACCTACTTCAATCACATACGGCAATTTATCAACTTTTAATACAGTAGACTGTGCACATGCAGGAGTAATGAATGAATGTGTAGCCCCGGTGTTAATCAAAACTACTACCGGCTGACTATTAATAAGAAAAGTACATTCCACCACCACTGTCGTCTCTGGAAGCTCCTCCTGGTCGAGTGCAAATACTCGTGCCTGACCTCGCGGTACAATGGCTGCTCCTGAAGCTCGAGTCTAGGCACCCTGGCCTGAAGTCTGACCCTGACCAAATTTAAACTTGGGACAATCTCTAACTCTGTGCTGATCACTGCCACAACCTGTGCAACGGCCTAGTTTCCTCCAACACTCAGCCTCTGTGTGACCCTTACGATTGCAATGAGTACACTGTAGATTCTTCCTAGCAGCAGCTCCTCCTGTAGGGGTCCTATAAGTAGATGTGGCAGAACTGCCCTGCTGAGATCTAGCAGTCACTGGTCAGGTCTGTGACTGTCCCTGTGGCTGGCTCTGAGCTGGTCTCGGCTGTGACTGCACCTGAACTGGTCCTGGATAGCTCTGGGTCTGCCTAGGCTGCTGAGTCTGCCTCTGATAACCCTGACTCTGAGACTGAAACTGCTGTTTGCTTGACTGACTAGACTGAGCTAACACATCTGCCTTACGTTTCTCATACCTCGATGCAGCCCTAACTACTGCAGCATAGTTCGGAAAATCTTGCGAAGATAAGTTAAGCATGATGTCATTCCTCAACCCTGTAATAAATCTCTGGATTTTCACATCCTCCGGCTGAACTAAGGCTGGCACATATCGAGATAATCTCGTAAAGGTAGCCTCATTTTGGTCCACAGTCATATTCCCCTGTTTCAAAGCTATAAATTCATCCTGATGCCTCTCACGGGCCACGACCGACACATATTTATCTTGAAACTCACGAACAAAGTCAGCCCATACATGCTGAACCCTCTCAGCATCCCATTTTTCTCTAATAGTGCACCACCAAGCCTCGGCATCACCCTCCATTAAAAATGCAGCATAGGTGATCTTTCTTTCATCGTCACACTCAAGTATCGCAGCAACTTTCTCGAACTTACTCAGCCACAACTCTGCTTTCATATCATCAGGCTCACCATAAAAACTATAGGCTTCATGATGCAGGAATTTATCAAATAAGTTACCTCCTGCAGTACCACTGCCCTCTGCTCTGGCAGTCTAATTACCTCTGCCGGCACCTGCTGTACCCTGCTGAACCACAAACTGTGCTATGGTATTCATCGCAATAGCCATAGTAGCTAAAATCTGGGCAGTGCTCGGCTCCTGCCACTGCTGTACATTCCCGGCTGCCCCAGCATCCTGCCCCGGTACATTCTGTCTAGGAGCCTCCTCCGGCTCACCCCGTGGTCTACCCCGTCTCCTCATCATAATGCTAGAAGAACATCATATTATAATAGGCAAATAAACTATGCAAGATAATTTACACATTGTTTTCAAACATTTTACTCACATTAGAACACATAAAACACTTAACAACATTCAATACTAACTTTTCATATTCTTATCATATTAAGTTTTGTCATTCCTTTTCATGCTAGCATGTCTTATATCTAAGTACTTAAACAACTAAATACTTACATATTCACATAATTCACTTCCACATATAGACCTCTACCCACATGCCAAGGAATTTAACCCGGCTTCAAGCATTCTAGTAGCTCTGATACCACTTAAGATGTAACACCCCGAACCCAACCCCACGCTAAGAGTCAGGCTCGGACCCGTCACTCGGACAGAGTCTCCTCTGTACCAAGGACAAAACTGATACCTGTAAACATTCATTCAAGACATCTGAACTAAAAGCAACAATTTATCAACAATAACTCCAAAGTCAAACACAATCACAAGGCCATCCGAGCCTTGGAGCAACAATAATCTACTAAAGCACACAAGCATGCGAGATAAGTTGGTTTTAGTCATAAGTAATTAAATACAATAAAATTCTAAGTTCCATGTGAAGATTAACAAACACTCCAAGCATGCAAGGAAAATTAAAGTCTAGAATTCATTATTACAATCCAACAACTTTCTTTAACATCCTAGTACACATCTACTAGACATATATATACAAGACTCCAAAGTCTCAAAATACATTAATAACAAGAACTCCACGGAAGAAGCACATAAAATCCACCTCAGCACACAAGATCACTGATTCTGATCTACTTGAACTTCTTCTTCTTCTCCTACTTCTAACAGCTGGGGATTCACCTCAGATTCTCCTGAAACATTTCAAATGAGGAGTGAGCAACAAAGTTGCCCAGCGAGGGAGGTGATGCAGCATGTCAACGTGCAATATGATATGCAACACAAGTAAACATATACAAGCCACATAAACTAAAAAGACAATAAACCAAACTATTAATCACTTTAAAAAGGATACGGTTCCACTTCCAAGACTTCATCCACGAGCCACGATCCACGAGCATCACGAACATGCCGGCAAACCCCAAACACCACAATTGGGATACTCCGGATGTATCCCGATCCTACGACCCTTTCTCCCGAGGTAGGTCCATGCCCAGCAGGTGAACCACGCCTCTGGGGTAGTGGAGTATGCCTCAGCGAGAAAGGGAATAGGCACCATGGTAGTCGAGGGAGCACGGCAAGCCCGACGCCGCCCGTGTTTCTCGACGCTACCATCTTCGATTTAGGTTGCGCAACCCAAAACAAGTCACAAATAATCAATATAACACAAAACACGTAAGAGGGACGACAAAGTAGGCCGCCCTCGCATATATGCACGATAAAAGTTCATATAAGCACGATATTAACTTTAAGATACCAAAAATAACAATCAACACAATTAATTCCAATAATCTACTCAAATAACTTAAATACATCCTAATTATTCAATGCAAGGCATTACTAACACACAACAAGTTCCAATTGCAACTAAAAAGGCTAAAAACTAATTTTTCCCCTTTATTTAACCGAGCTTTCTTTCTCCTAAGCATGGTTCGAGATTCCCAATCATACCCTAGTCTTTCTATATTCCTAATTAAGCTCAAAGATACCCTTTAAAGTCACTAAAACTCATTTTTGAAGCAAAAGTTCGGGAAGGCCCCGAATGGGTTTGAACTATAGCCATACTAACCGAACCCTAATTTCGCGAAACGAAAGCACCAAAAGTGCTTACTTAGCTCAAGGATACCCAAATCGATGCCCAAATTTGCCCGGATTGCTTAACGTATAAAATCCCCTTTTTAAAGTAAGCTTATTTTGCAATTAAGTTCAAATTCGAGTGTTTCAACCTAACGTGGCTTTTCAACTAACTTCCCTAAGGTCTAGAGCACCTAATTGAGGTATCAATTCAAGCCAATCAGTAAATTTTCTCAAAACCCTAATTCTAGGCACTATTCATCACCTCTTTGATCAATCTCAACATTCAACCGTTAACTATGTTATCAAGCCTCAAAAGTTAGCTCTAGAGACATTAAATAACTCATAGGAAGTATTCATAACAAGTTATATAGCTATAGTTGACAAATCAAGAAAATTAAACATATGCACATAAACTTTAAACTCAAGAAAATGAGACTCCCTCACAATTTTTGAAGATGAAGAAGGTTGTTGAAGGTCCTAAGTTGCTCAAAATCCTCCCAAGATCAATCTAAGAGCCCAAAGTGCAAGATTGAAGAAGCAAAATTTCTCCTTTTTCCTCCTTGAAGTGGACGGCCAAAATGGGGACATGGATGGAATTTTTGCAAATGTTTTTATGAGCTAATATGTTATGTGGCTTTTAATTGATGAGTTAGTTGTTTTATATGTTGTATATAATTAATATTCTAAGCTATGTAGTCTCAAATATTGATCAATTAAGGCTAATTGCAATTACAAATGCTTTTTAATTTACAACTAGCACTATTCTAACGTAACACTATTCAATGGTCACGAAAAACATTTTTCAAACGCATACTCCTAAGCTCGAAAGTTCAAAACGAAAATTTCTTGGTTCCTTTTAAATGTCGAGTGACCTAGGAAAAATATAAAATCAAGCTTTCGAAACAGTCGAAAATATTATGAATAGTAACCCACAACAAAAACAATTAAACAAGAAAAATGATGCACGTAGAAATGCGCACATAAGTATGCAACGATTATAAATAAATTTAGGGTGAAATTCTCGGGTGTCACAGGTTATGTTACAACCACCAACGAAGACATCATGATCATTTTCTGGGCTGAATATAAAATCAAGGGAGAAAGTCCATATAGAAAAGTACCCTGCCCCAAATTAAAAAATAAAAGAAGTTGGAAAACTCATATAACAATACATCAAATTAAAAAAATAAAAGAAGTTGGAAAACTCATATAGCAATAAAGTGCAGTAGAAGTAAAACAAGTAAAAAGGTAATTCTGCTATCTCATACATCAAACAAAAAAGGTTAAGAAAAGCATTTAACTTTGCTCATTCTTTCACTAGGCAGATACTACACAACAAGATTCAGTCCAAGTAGCGGAAAAAATTCAAAAGTGCTTAATGAAATTCAACATTTGAAAAATCTGAGGATGTTGTCGCCACCAAGAAAAAACCCGAAATACTGAACACATCTTAATTCGTCCCTACACCATAATTCATTAAGCTAACACTTCGAACAAACCATCTTAATTCAGCCTCTTCCACTTTCACATTCAGAGTAAACACATCCTCCTTCTTCACCACTGGCTTTGCCTCCTTATCCCTAGTTTTCCTCACAATAACATCAGTTGACTTCTCCTCTTTATTCTCTTTTACTTCATCATCCACTACCTTACCGTCTCTAAGCTCCTTCCCTAAATCTGTTTCCTCATTTTTTCGAAAACAATTTAACGTAGACGCATCATTTGCAATGCTAGCACCATTACTTTCATCCTTCTTTGTTGAATTAAAATTAACACTATCGATATGTGGCTCTTCAATTGTTATAAGGATTATATTCGAATTAACTGGCACAAGATTCTTCGAATTATTCGATAAATTAGAATTTCCTCTCTGCCTTTTCTCCCTATCAGCCTCATCAGCCGCAAATTCAGTAATAACACCATCCACTATACTAACATCATCCAGCCGCAAAAAAAAAGTAAAAGAATGTAGCTTGAATGAAGAACAAGATGAAATAGTGACTAATTAGACTCTCTCAATGCTCACAAAAATTCCAATCAAGAGAGATAGCACTACTTAATCACCATAGATAATAGAAATTAATATCGTCCTCTTCGATTTTACCTTCTAAAATGGAAGAGTTTTGCAATGTTTAGTATAAACTTTTAGTAGAAGAAAACAGAGTTGTGAATATTTGGTTTTAGAATTTTGGATATGATATTGATTTTGAAATCAATAGTTTTTTGAGAAATATGTTATCATGAAAATTTGTTTATATGTAATTACTACTCGAAGCCTTTTTATTGACTTTAAAACCAACCACTTGTAATAATATTAGCAAATATTTATTTTCTCCTTTTGTTTTAATTCAAAACCAATTTGATTACTGCAAGAAAATCTTAATGAAACAAAGACACAAGAAATTCAACGCAGAGAAAACAACCAAATGTTAAAAGTCAACAAAGACTAAATAAATCCAAAAGCTTAGACTATAGAAAGCACACAATATGTTAAAGAGTCAACAAAGACTCTCTAGAATTCTCATAATCCAGAAGCTTAGACTATAGAAATCCTAGTTAAGATAATGTAACAAGGACTTCGTACATCTAAACTTTTCCATCTCTACCAAAGAAAGAGACATGCTCTTGATACTAATAGACAAAGTTTAGACTATAAAAATCATAATGAAGATAATGTCCACCCATATAATACTCTCCCTTGGGGTAAACAAGGATAAACTTTAAGAAACATATTAATCGTTTGAAGCATTATAAGAAATCTATTAAAATAAATAAATCAAAGTACACATATCACTAAATAAATCCAAGTACACATATCACTTAATATGTTACATACGAGTAACATCCCAATAGAATGAGTACATGGAGTTCACACTTGAAAGCAGCCACAATGGCCGGTAAAAGTTATTTTTTGTAGTGATAGAATGAAAAGAAAAGTGAGGAGGTCTAACTAATCAGGCCAAAACACGGAAATGGCCAACTTGAGTATACCAAAAGGGCATGTAACAACAAGATATATTGTGTAAGATCTATGTAACATGTTTGTGGACAAGTGAGAAACATAATTAACTGCATGTGTACCTTTTGATGGTACAAAGGCAATATCAATATACTGCTTTGAGGATACTAGAACCTCTTCAAATACACTTGTTGTATCAGTTCCCACCACTTCTACCTTAACATTTGGGGTTCCAGCAGCTCTACATAAGACCATCAGTAGATAGAAGATCAGTATAACCATCTGAAAGAAAACCGAATGGAAACTCCAGTCTTGTAAAACCTAATCTAAACAGTAGTATTACATATCACTTTGACGACTTGGTTACATAATTGCTTCATTTTGATCTCGCAAAATATCCATAATATCTTTTGGTAGACACTAGTTGAATATAGAAAATACTACTTATATAATACAAAATATTTTCTCAATAAGTACATAACAAAAAGATTCTAATCAAACAGTAAAACAAGCTAGTTCTTACTTCCAAGCATTGAGAAAAACCTGGCCTGCCTCAAGTGAAGTTATAACAATCCAGTCAAATGAAGTTTCTACTGCCATGAAGATGAGCTATATCAAACATCCTTTCATCAAACAAAGCAAAATAAGTAGTTCCTATCTAGGTTTTCACTTCAAATTTGAATGAACTAATACAAGTTCGGATGAGCTAATCACTCCATAATTCATCACTACAACACCATGTACATGAATTATCTAACAAGCGTTGCAACCAAAACGTGTCTTGCTGCTACAAACGGATGTAACAGGCAAGTTATATCAAAAGCCACAATTTAGTGGAAGAAGTTTCACATCAACTTTAAGACCACTAATTTGATCATAAAAGAGTTACCACGTAACTCCTCTACAAGCAAAACATCATGGTAACAAGGCATAATTGTCAGGAACTTAGCATCCAGCCTTCACAGCCAGATAGACATCATCCCAAAAAGATGCAAGAAGTCAAAGCAATTGCATGCCGACCTAAAATGTGCAACAAGCTTACAAAGGAATAAAATTTAGGAAAAAAATGACTCTAAAATTGAATGAAGTTGGAAACAATAAATAGCTAGAAAGAAAAGAATGTCCCAAGCAAATAATTCCAGTGCATATACAGACATGACATGATCAGATGATACTTCAAGAAATTATACACGGAAAGATCGTAAGAGCTTACCACTTAGTACAGAAGATAGCTTATTCAGATCAGGCAAGTACATATGCTGGATGAGGGGAAGCTCCACACAACTGATTCCATGTTTGGCCTGTGTGCAACACGAAAATTTTCATCCAACTACTTTCAAGCTTATGTGTTAATAATTAATTCTTAATTCAATCATCCTCAAGCTTCTTGGAATTACAGTTTCTATTTCGACTGAGAAATCATCTGGTCTTATTTCAATCATGAACAAAAGAAACTTAATAACTAAAAGTCATAAACATTACAAAGACAAACGAAAGCACTATCAAAATGCTTTGCCACTAGCTAACATAAATACATTATCACACTCAATAACAGAAAGCAATATCTTTTTATTTTTTTTCTTTTTATATTCTGATCTTTCAAAATTAAAGATTAAGCAGCTGCTCAAAATCTCTCAACAACACTCAGCAAAAGAA
Source organism: Ehretia macrophylla (assembly GCA_037974665.1). Classification (NCBI taxonomy): domain Eukaryota; kingdom Viridiplantae; phylum Streptophyta; class Magnoliopsida; order Boraginales; family Ehretiaceae; genus Ehretia; species Ehretia macrophylla. The sequence continues at coordinate 30,023,428 of CM075770.1, forward strand.
ACCGATCTCAACTCTAACAACTACTTCTTTAAGAAAGGTAACATTAACATTACAAAACCTGAAACTTTATGCCTTCTAAATCTTGTCTACGTCACAAGAGTGCTGCCGGTGGTAGATTCACTGCAAACCAAAAATCACAAAATAAGCATACATATTTAAGTCCTCGTAGTGGACTACCAAATTTACTATAACAAAACCTTAATTCATAAGCCAAAACCTTAATTCATGCAAACATTCAGATTCAAGATGGCTTTGGTTCGTGGTGCTGCTCTTGCTTGGTTTTTGGCGAGCCCCTATAAATTATTGTAGGGAGAGGCGTGTCTATGTTAAGATAGTGGACGAAAATGAAGAGGGGTGAGTGAGTACCTGGATGAGGGCGGAGACCACTGCTGATGTTAAGATCAAAGCCTCGATCTTGTGAATAAGAAACACAAAATGGTTAGATGAAAAAGTAGAACAAAGGATGGTGCGCGGTGGCGATGGGATGCAGAAATGATACTTGAGATGACGGTGGTGCGCGGTGGCAGTGGTGCGAGGTGGTAGTAGTGGGAGGTGGGGCTGTGTGTGTGTGTGTGTTTGTGGTTGGAAATGGAACGAGTGAAAAAAAAGGGCTAGGTTAATTGGCCCCTTTTTCACCTATGTAATTTTTTTTTTACTAAATGTAGTGTGTGTCGCTAATACATAACAGGTGTGTCATAAACTTTGTATATTTGGCTACAACATTTTAAAAGGCGTTTTGCCACAAAATCGAGACAACGAAGTGTACTTAAATGTCTGTTTGTCACAAAAGCGTAGCAATTTTACCACGAACTTGCGACAAACTATGAATGTTGTCATAAGTTCGTCACAATATTTACGTCAATATTGCGACAAAACTGGTCAAAAAAGTTCGTCACAGTTTTGTAGCAAATCACCACGATATTGCGACAAAATATAATGCCTACGCTATAGTCGTCCAATTTCGGGGCCAAAGTGTCGCAGTTTGGGATGATATTGCCACGATTAAGATTTTCTGTATTACTATTGACTTTCGTGGTAGAATTGTCGCAAATTGCGACAAAAATGCGTCAAAAATAGTTACTGTTATTGATTCATCACTATTTCGACACAATATGAGAGCCATAAACTAGCGTAGCTACTTCGTCCCAAATTTGCGACGTTTTTTTTTTCGTCGCAAACTTTATCGCAAAGCAGCTCCATTTTAGTAGTGATATACTTAAACATTAAATCCATGAATTAAATTACCATAATTCATATGTAGTATAATTGTTGTTAAACATTTTAGTTGTATAATTCATATGAATCCCCAATGAATTTCATCAGACCATTTCATCATATAATCTTGATGTGGATTTGCATTAAACAATGAGGTCGGATATAAGACATATATCTACTGATGTTTGGCTAGATCGTGAATTTCTGGGATAATTTGCTTCCATAGATATTTAATTACAATGTTATTTCTTTGGTTACAGGACCTATTTATTGCTGGGGTTGATACAATTGCAAGCACAGTGGAATGGGCAATGGCAGAATTACTTAAGAATCCAAATATTATGAAGAAAGTAAAACATAAGCTTGAGAAAGTCGGTGGCAAAGGCAACCCAATAGAAAAAACCGATATTGTCCGTTTGTCATATCTAGGTTGTGTTGTGAAAAAAACTTCAAGATTACACCCACCCGCTCCATTCTTATTTCCTCGAACCGCGGAGCATGACGTAGTGGTGTGTGGTTATACGATCCCAAAAGAGTCACAAGTGCTAGTAAGTGTACTAACAATTGGGCGTGATCCAAGTTTGTGGGAAGATCCCTTAAAGTTTAAGCCCGAGAGATTTATAGAATCAGAAATTGATATCCGAGGCCAAAATTTTGAGCTAATTCCTTTTGGCTCAGGACGAAGAATTTGCCCATGATTACCTTTGGGAATAAGGATGGTACCGCTAATACTAGGATCACTAGTAAACTCATTTGTGTGGGAACTTGAAGGTGACATTGCACCTGAAGAATTGGACATGGTGGAGAAAGTTGGCGGAGCATTGCAGAAGCCTCGTCCTTTACGAGATATACCAATCCCTCTCTAATATGGTTGCAGTCCCTATTGGATAGAATTCCTTATTGTATGGACAGATATGCAAAGTTATCTATAGGAAATTCCCGTCTCTGTCTTATCCTGTATTATTCCTGAAAATTTGTTACTTAAAGAACATGACATAAAACAAGATCCTTGCTATACATCGTTGAGCTTCAATGATGTATTATTTTTAGGCTAAGATCTTCTTTGTAATTGGTCTTTGATCCACCCTTTGTACTTTTATATCATTAATAAAACTTTTTGCTCGCTAACTAATTAAAAAAAGAAAAAGGAAAAAAGAGTCATATCCTCAACAAGGCTAGTACTTACATTATCCTTTAAGATCGTTTGTGGTGCTGGCTTCATAACAACAATTAATGAAGCAACAAGGGTAAACTTGAGTTAAAAAAGATAGTAGCATGTTAGTACTTAAAAAATAGTCTGAAGACGTGGTCGTACATTGAAAGTTTAACTTATTTGATATGATATTAGAGTTGGAGCTTAGTTTAATCTTATCAACTCTCATTCTAGACTTCGACTCTGGTTGTGCAACTTTTCCAAATCACTACTTAGGATGGAGATTAGTGATTTGGAAAAGTTGCACCTTTAGCAATTAATTACATATCTCTATCACGTCAGTAGACATTTAGCAATTAATTATAGATCACACATGAAGGAAATGTGATAATGGATATTTAAATTTGAACAGATATGGTTGTTGTATTTTTGTATTTTAAACTTGTTGTAGCCTTTATCTTTTACTTCATCACTAAACATTACTTACTGTCACATTTTTTAGAAAATAGGTGCTTATATTTGTCTTTTTTTTTAATGATATAGTATATAGAGTAGTTATCTATTTTAGTCTCTCAATAATGTGATTAAAAAGTTGAATAGATTGAATTTATGTTTCATATTTTTAGAGAATTTACATTACACAAATGTGATAACGCACATTGTACTAAAATTTATGTGGCCCCAAAAAGCAATCCATTCTGGTTGCGGATTGCCTTTCTCTCCTCATGTTACACTCTTTATTATTTTGAAGTTTCACCCTTAATTGACTTAGTATATGTGTGATGGTGTACTGCTACATTCAGAGGTTTACCAGTTCGTCAAATAATTTGATGGTCGAATTCTCACGTTATCCAAAATAAAAAATAGTCACATTAATACAATAATGACTATTTGACTTTTCACTGTCGTTATTTTGAATTTTCCCATAAATAGTGCTTTGATATGAAATGGTATATACCACTAAGGTTTTGATTCAATGGTATGTTACTCGCTTTATATGCGAAAAGTTATAAACTCGAGTCTCGTAAATTATATCTTTAATATATATTGTACAGTCTTAAACCCCTCAAATCAAAAAAACAAAAAATGGTATCGGGATGGTCAAACTTTTTTTCTAAACAAATAAAAAATTCATTACTTTAAAAATATTTACATATTTAAAGGGTGCATAGTTGGTATAAAACCCCTATACCAGAAAGCCTTGGTCTATATACTAGACTTTGCAAATTGGTCTATTTAATCTATTGTCCCTGTATTTATAATTTCCTCTATACAACTTTCGTTTGATATCAAATTTAATATTCCTAAAAATTTGGTCTTCAATGACTCTCGTACTTCGATGAAATCGTTTATTTCTTTCCTTGTGTACGTGGTATATGAAGGCACCAAAAAACACAAGAGCCATTTCCACAATTCATTAACATCCAAACAGTGAAATTTTTCCATCTCACATGACAGTTGAAGATGGGTAGTCAAGTTGTAAGATTTAATTGTACAATTTTGTTGGTTGGGTAAATTTCACATTTGATCTCTATAATTTACATATTTTTTTTTAATATCGTTCTTAATATTTTAAAAGTTTCATAATAGTCTTTAATATTTATAAAAATGATTCAAAATGGTCTATATTATTGAAAATTAGTCAATAAGATCTCTATTATCTTTCAAAAAATTCAATTTACTCTCCAAATAGGGATCATGCAGGGACTAATTTGATTTTGTTTTTTTAAATAATAAAGACTAAATTGAATTTTTTTGAGAAATAATAGGAAATAAATTGATTAATTTTAAGCAATAAAGACCATTTTGAATCACTTATATATATATTAAGGACTAATATAATTTTTTTAAAATATTAAAAATCAACTTAAAAAAATATCTAATCAATATGCAGAGGGTCAGTACAATGTGCATGGATGGTACTCTATATTTGCATTTTTTAAAGAGGATTATGCTAGTTATAAGATGGAACCTAATCATATTACAATTTGTAGGAATGAATCAAAAATTTTTATTCAGTAAAAGTTAAAAATATTTAATTTAATATTTATATATAAATTTTTTTTCTAATACATAAGGACAAATTGATTTTTTACCTTAAAAATAAGCGAAAATTATGCAACTAGGCCCCATTATTTTATTTTGTCTCAATTTAATCTTTATTATTTAAAATTAGGTAAAATGATCCCCAATATTTGAAAGAATGTCTCAAAATGGTTCTTCCTACTTCCTTCCAGAAAGCCGTCAACTTTTACAGAAAACAACTAAAATGACTAAACTACTCTTCACGTTTTACGTAATAACACCACTACCTCTGAATCATTTTTATCCTTTTTCTTACCTATATTGACACACCTGCGAACAAAAAAGTGGCATGCCATCGTCAACCATCATTCGGAGCCTCTCCACCATCATTGTCGCGCGATGGTTTATGTTTGAAGATTCAATTCGCATCCACCTAAATATGGTATGTGTTTAATTTTAACCCGTTTAATTTTAACCCAAATCATATATTTAATTTGAAGGCTCTGTTTTGCCTTTCGCCTAATTAAAACCCCTAAATCATTTTAACCCAAATTTTGTCAACATTTTTGTGCACATTTTTGTTGCTCTCAACTTATTTTGTCAACATTTTTGTTGCTGTGTGTTTTTGTCCTTATGGGTTTTGAAGATTGTAATGGGTTTGATCTTTTGGTTTTTGTATGCTATTTTTGGGCAATCATTTCATGTAATGACAATGGGTTATATTATTTGCAGTCATTTCGTTCCATCTTCTGATCATGTAAGACACAAAGCTTCACCTTCTTCTTCTTGTGCTTGATCTTCTTGGGCTTGGTGTAAGTTTTCTTGTTGGGGGAGTCCTGGTGGGGATGGGGATGGGGTGGGAGACGCCGTGGGTGGGAAAGGGGTTAGGGTTGAGGGACGCCGGGGAAAGGGAAGGGAAATACGGCGGCGAGGGGGGTGGGAATTTGGTATGGCTTTTTTTTTTATGTGTACTAGAGTGGTTGAAGAATTTTATTTTTTATTCAAGAGGAAGAGGTTAAGTTAGTAATTTAATTTATTTCAATAGGGGGAGTTTAAACATTTTAATATTTTTTTGTTAATTTTTTAACTGTCGAGACTAATTTGAACCTATTTGAAAACATTGAGAATTTATTTGAATTTTTTTAAACATTGATAACTAAAATGATCTTGGAGAAACAATGGAGACTAACTATGTTATTATCCCTTTGCCTTAACCTGATAAAAATTCATGGCAGTTCTCAAAAAATAATGTTTTTATATTACTAACTTTGGTTTAAAGGATAAGTATTTTTTATTATCATCATCTTCTGTCTCTCATGCACCAATATAGATATCATTTAGAAATTTTCTCATGTGGGTACTACCTTCTAGGCCAAACGCATTACTCTTGATTTATTTTATCATCTACTGAACTTTTCGATAATCCATATCACAAAACTTATCTTATTGCTGAAATGGTATTCGCATGCCATCCGAATGTTTATCTTACGACCAAGTTGATGTACCTCTCATGTCTTGGAATAGGCTTCGCTTGCAACGGTGTTTATGGTTTTTTCCCCCAAAACTTAATTACTTCACGAGAAAATAATTATTTATAACAATTTGTTCTCATACATCAAACATGTTATTGTCGTAGGACCTCTTTGCTGCTGGGACGGATACAACTTCTAACTCATTAGAATGGGCAATGGCAGAGATTCTAGAAAATCCAGAGACTATGAAGAAAGCCAAAGAGGAGCTCGTGCAAGTTACTGGTAGAGGAAAACCAATAGAAGAAGCTAATGTTGCTAGCTTGCCATATTTGCGGTGCATTGTTAAAGAGACTTTAATGATACATCCACCAGTGCCATTCTTGATTCCACGTAAAGTGGAGCAAGATGTTGAAATGTACGGATACAATGTTCCAAAAGGGTCTCAAGTACTTGTAAATGCATGGGCTGTTGGACGTGATTCAAACGTGTGGGAAAATCCATTAACATTTAAGCCTGAGAGATTCTGGGAATTAGAAATGGACATTCGAGGTCACGATTTTGAGCTAATCCCTTTTGGTGTTGGAAGAAGAATTTGTCCAGGTTTACCATTGGCAATAAGAATGGTTCCAGTTATGCTCAGTTCTCTGCTTAACTCTTTTGACTGGAAGCTTGAAGGGACATCGAACCTGATCAATTGGATATGCAAGAAAAATTTGGCATTACATTGCAAAAGACTCGACCTCTACGAGCTATCCCAATTTCTCTCTGAACAAGGCATGTTCTTTGTGCTAAAATAAGGCCATAGTATTAGAGAAGACATCTACTCTACAAATGACTCTTCTCAACATACAGTAGATATGACTTGATCACTATATTCTTTATTGTATCTTGTATATCTTAATACCTGTATGGCTAAGGCTTGTGTAACTTCCAGTCTTATCACCTTGTATCAACGTGTATAAAACAATTGTACAGCACACAGCAATATACAAGTTACTTCTGCTTCTTTGTAGCACTATCTATATGGTATCAGAAGACTTACCACTTTAACAAGTCTCGATCCTACTTTTTTCGCTTGCAACTCTATAAACCAACCACAGAATTGAAATGGCAACTTGTTCCTCCGCAACATCCTCTGCTTCTCCCTCTTCTTCCTCTTCTCCCCCTGCTCAGACAATCTCCACTACACCCTCAGTCTCATCTCTTATCACCATCAACGTTGCCAACCAATTGCCTTTGAAACTCACCCCTACCAATTACTACTCTTAGAAGAGCCAGTTTGGTGATCTTCTCTATGGGTACGACCTCTTGGGATATGTTGATGGAATATGTCCTTGTCCGCCTGCTGAGATTCTTGTGGATGGAACATCTACTCCAAATCCTGCTCATTTATTTTGGATGCGCCAGGATAAACTTCTGCTACTTGGCATAATTGGCTCCTTAAGTCATACCTTGGTTCCCATAGTTCAATCCTGCAACACCTATGCGGAAGCATGGCGTCGACTTGCGAAAAATTATGCCAACCCATCTTCATCCTGGATTATGGGTCTCGCTAAGCAATTAACCCTCATGAGTCGTGGCACTCAACCCATGGCCGATTACTTAGCACAAGTCAACGACATCGCTGATGAACTCGCTCTTGTTGGCGCCCTGGTACCTCCTCACTACCTCATTACGCATACTCTAAATGGTGTTAGGCTTGCTTTCAAGGAGTTAGCTGCTGCTGTCCGCGCACGCGACACCGTCATAAGTTTTGATGAGATACATGACAAGCTTATTGAGTATGAGGCCTTTCTCAAACGAGAAGAATTGCGCTAACGGTGGTCTTGGTATTCTTGGTTTGCCAACAGTTGATGTCGCACGCTACAACTTCAGTCCTCAATCGGGGTCTGGCAAGAAGAATAATAATTCTTCAAAAACCAACATGCAATCCCGAAATCAGTCTGGTGGGGCAAACAATCGACGTGGGTCTGCTGATCAGTACTCTAGTAATGCCACATCCTCCAAGTTCTCATTTGTATGCCAGTTTTGTGACAAACGCGGCCACACCGTACGACAATGTTTCACAGCCAAAAAGCTCTTCTTCCCTTCGTCGCAGCCTACTGCTAACACTGCAAATTCTTCCAACTCCAGTTCATGGTTACTTGACTCTGGTGCATCACATCATGTTACTTCGGATCTCGAAAATCTAACTCTTCGCCAGCAATACGAGGGCCATGATGATGTTGTTATCACCAATGGTACCAGCCTCCCCATCTCATATATGGGTCATTCTCAATTGTCCTCCTCCCTTCATCATTTTCATTTATCTAATGTTTTATGTGTTCCTAGCTTGAGTAAAAATTTGATTTCTGTCAATCAATTTTGTCGCACGAATAATACATCAATTGAGTTTAATCCATCTTCTTTTTATGTCAAGGATCTCTTCACGGGGGCACCTCTCGTGGTGGGTCGGAGCAGGAACAGCATCTATGAGTGGCCAGATGATGGTGCGGCACCACAATCCAAGCAAGCTTGTGTTGGCATGCGAGTGTCTCTACAAACGTGGCATGACCACTTAACTCATCCATCGTCCAAAGTTCTCCACCAATTCGTCGTAAATAACAGTGTTTCCCCTATTTCCCCTTCAAGTTTGTCTTCCTGTGAGTCGTGTCATTGTAGTAAAATGCATAAATTTCCATTTGGTGCATCTAGTTTATCTAGCAGTCAACCGTTAGAACTCGTGTTTATTGATGTTTGGGGCCCGTCCCCCGTGTGATCAATAGATGGTTTTTCTTACTATGTTTTATTTGTTGACCATTTCATAAAGTTTACATGGTTGTTTCCATTAGCATTTAAGTCCGATATGTTTGACATTTTTGTTCAATTTAAAACTATGGTGGAAAACCAGTTTCGTACCTCCATTGCAACTATATACTCTGACGAGGGGACTGAATATAAAGGACTCAAAACAGTTTATGCCCGTCATGGCATTCAGCACTTTGTTTCCCCCCCCCCCCTCCTATACACACCAGAACGTGTAGCCACTGCTGTGCGCCGACACCGCCATATTGTTGAGAGCGGCTTGGCATTGCTGCACCATTCGTCCCTACCAACCTCTTTCTGGTCCTTTGCATTTCAAACGGTAACATTTTTGATCAATAGGCTTCCCATACCCATTCTTAATGGCAAATCTCCATTCACAAAGCTATATTAGCAAACACCTAACTACTTGAAATTGCGTATTTTTAGATGTTTATGCTACCCTTGGCTACGCCCTTACACTCAACACAAACTAGAGTCTAGATCTAAGCCATGCATTTTTCTCGGGTATTCAAACACTTATGATGCGTTTATCTGTTTTGAACCCAATTCCCACAAATTTCACTACTCTAGGCATGTTCGTTTTATGGAAAATAATTTTCCATCCTTCAAGTCAGGTAGCTCTCATTCTGTGATCAATGCTAGAACTATTTCCCAATGGTGTTCGTTGCTTACACTAACTATACATACCCCTATTGACCAGTCATCAAGTCCAGCTCCTAATGTATCATCTCTTATCACTCATATTTCGTTCTCCCCTGTACTGTCCCAAACATGTTCCATATCATCTCCGTCTGCCAACGTTCGTGAGATGCAAGACAATCAACACAGCCAACTAACGGCTCCATCATCTGCCACTCAATCACATGATGTGCCTAATACCGTCTCACCACCACAGGTACCTGCCCTTCCACCTACTAATCTCACTTCATCACTTGAACATGCACATCCTACTCTTCCACCAACTGGTGATACTGAATTTGCTCTGCCAGTGCATTCCATGCAAACACGTTCGAAAAACAAAATTTTTAAACCTATCCAAAAGCTTTCACTCAATGTCACAAGACACCCCCTCCCTCTGACCCTTGAACCCACATAAGCTCGTCAGGCATTATAGTACCCTGAATGAAAAACTACGATGCTTGATGAGCTGACTGCTCTTGCAAAAAATTCTACTTGGGTCCTTGTTCCACGTGAGTCCTCTCAAAATAATGTCGGGTGTAAGTGGGTCTTTCGAATAAAATGAAATCCGAATGGCACTATAGCTCGTTACAAGGCACGCTTAGTCGCCAAAGGCTTTCATCAACGTCCGGGTATAGACTTCCTTGAAACATTTAGCCCAGTCTGCAAATTGTCTACCATTCGTGTTGTTTTAAACATAGCTGTGTCAAATGGTTGGCCTATAAATCAGTTGGACGTGAATAATGTTTTTCTTCATGGAACTCTTTTCGAACTAGTTTTCATAGCCCAACCTCCTGGATTTATCGATGTCGCCCGTCCTACTCATGTTTGTCGTTCATCCATGTCGTTGTATGGCCTCAAACAAGTACCACGTGCTTGGTACAATGAGCTAAAAACTTTCATTCTCTCACTCGGCTTCGGGTCAACACACTCCGATTCTTCATTGTTTGTCTATGCTAATAATGGTATTACTACATACATTCTAGTGTATGTCGATGACTTGTTAATTACAGGTAATACAATTGGATTTCTTCACAATACTGCTGCTGCACTTTCTACAAAATTTTCAATTAAGGACTTGGGGAGTCTTGGGTATTTTCTGGGAGTTGAAGTTGTACCATGCAACAAAGGTCTCTTTTTATCCCCGCACAAGTATGTGCGGGACGTGCTTACTAAATTCCATATGGATGGCGCTAAAGAGTCCTGCACACCTGCTAGTAGTTCAACCAAACTAATACTTGAGTCAGGCGAGCCAATTCAAAATGCTACTAACTATCGGCGACTAATTGGCAGCTTGCAATACTTGGCCATAACTCGTCCCGATATTGTATATATTGTCAACAAGCTGGCTTAGTTCATGTATAATCCCAAACATCCACATTGGGTTATGGTGAAAAGATTGCTTCGCTACTTAAAGCACACAGTTCATTATGGTTTGTTACTTCAAAAGTCCTCGTTATCCTTTCTGGTTGCCTACTCTGACGCTGATTGGGCAGGGAATCGAGATGACTACACGTCCATCTCAGCTTATATTATCTTCTTGGGCAGCTATCCAATCTCTTGGTGCTTTAAGAAACAGAAAACGGTTGCTCGCTCCTCGACTGAAGCAGAATACAGGTCTGTCGTTGCGGCAACAACCGAGGTGTGTTGGCTTCTAAATCTTCTTCGTGAAATGCATTTTCAGCTACCCACGACTCCGCGCCTGCTGTGCGATAACATTGGTGCCACCTATCTTTGTGCCAACCCAGTATTTCATTCCCGAATGAAGCATCTAGCTCTGGACTATCACTTCGTTCGTGATAAAATTGCAGCTGGCGAATTGCAAGTAGCTCATGTGTCCACTCGTGATCAACTTGCAGACTGCCTTACCAAGCCTTTTCCGAAGGCACGCTTTCATGATCTTTGAACCAAGATGGGTGTTGTCGATGGCAACACCCTCTTGTAGGGGCATATTAGAGAAGACATCTACTCTACAAAGGACTTTTCTCAATATACAGTAGATATGACCTGATCACTATATTCTTTATTGTATCTTGTATATCTCAATACCTATATGGCTAAGGCTTGTGTAACTTCCAGTCTTATCACCTTGTATCAATATGTATAAAACAACTGTACTGCACACATCAATATACAAGTTACTTCTGCTTCTTTGTAGCACTCTCTATACATAGCCACGGTATTGTTATTAGATGGGCAATATGTGGAAAACAGAAAGCTTATTATATATACATATTTCAGAATTTCCTTCTTTTAGTTGAGTCTAATGGTGTTGCACTTTTGTATGGAGGGATGATCAGTTTCGTCATATAAAGAGATTGTCAGTTTATGTCTTTATCTCATACTAGTATTATCCAAGAGCTACACGCAATTGTTTTATGGCAGTGTCATACGAAAACCGTAACATATACTCACAATTCACACACACACACATACAACTATATACCCATACACGCACAAATACTTGAATAATTTCTAAAGCTTGAACCGTTAATGCTGGTTATAACATATAACATACAAACATTTCTCCATCATGCATGTGTCTATGTTTTCCTTTACTTTTATAAACAACTTGCTCACCAACACGACGTAATAACACCAGTATGTAACAAGGAATTAAGGGGGAAGCCAATGTCGTCCCCCACTCTCTTAGGAAGTGTGAGAGACCATGGAGTTTCTAACCATTGTGCGTACACTATTGTTTGCCATGACATTGTTCCAGAGTTTCAGTACACTCACAAAGAGAAGCAAAAAGCTTCCACCAGGGCCAACTCCTTTACCCTTAATTAGAAACCCGCTTCACTTACTCGATCAGTTCCCAACCCCACAAATGCTTAGCCAATCTAGCCAAAATCCATGGTCCGATTATGTGCCTAAAATTAGGTCAGTTTAATACAGTGGTCATCTTAACGAAGATGTTCAATTTTGCTTTGGACAAGGTAATCTAAATATAATGTGTTTATTTATCCAAAATAAAAAAAATAAAAATATAATGTGTTTATTTAGCGAAAAATGAAGAATATAATGTGGTTTCTATTAGCTGTATTTGTATGATATTTTGTTTCCGCCAGTTCAGTCATATATATTCTTATAGTTTGTTCTTTTTTATTTTTAAATTTACCAATATTCTTTCAAGTTCATAAGATAATTGTTGGGACGACCAGCCCTATAGGTGTTTGTTTGGTACGACCATCCCTATGAAATCGACCATGCATGGAGTACTTGGAGGGCCTTGCGAGCAATAATTAAGTACTTGGATGTATTTATTGCTAAATTTGAGGGGTAGTAAAACATGTAAATGGAATAATCACATTGCACTCTCTATTTTAAATAAATAAAGGCCAGAATTGAATCTCGGGGAGGAAAATTTTTTACACCTTGTTTGGATTGTAATTGTGACACCCCGATCCCTCTCGAGACCGGGAGTTCTATCAATCAATCTAATCACAACCCAAACCAAACCCGGGCATAAATTTTCAGGGAAAACGGACGGAGTCTCCCCTGTTTCTAGGCGAAATGTAAAAACCTGCGACATCATATAAGTGGACCAATACCTTGTCCAAACATTCAACCACCTCAAGGCCATCCGAGCCTTGGTTCACAACAAGAAAATCACGAGTAAATATACATTCAAGCTTAGCAATTAAACTACACCAACCTATTTCATAAGCTAGACTATCATATCTTTCTATGTCTTTTCCTTTGTCATTACAAATATACATTGAAGTCAAGCTACATTAACTAAATATATAATCTAATGAAACTTAAATTACATCTCCTTTAACATTAAATAAATATAATACATAAAAGCATACATCTTTACAACATTGACAACTCGAGTCACATAGGCACGCAAGACAACTCTTCAAGCACGGACTTTCACGAAATCACGAACTTTTCAGTTAATATGACATTTCCTGAAATGTGGTGGTGACTCATACACAACACGTATACTCAGTGAGGGCGAGACATATATCGAGTTGGAGAGAAAGAAAGTCGTGCAATGCAAATAAGACAGTTAAGCAATATAACTGATAAATAAGCAACTAAGACAAACAATCAATACAATAAGCATTTACTGAAAGCATTAACACAACCATTCAAAGCTATACCACACTCTGAAGGCTATGGTTCACTCATATGAGCAATATACCATTTCACGAGTGATACATCAATCTCGAGCTTGATGTTGACAACGATGACAATAAGAGCGCATCCACCTTATAACACCAGTTTGGAATACCCCGGAAGTATCCATCAATTCTACGACCCAAATCTCCCTGGGAGGCAACCCAAGCGAGAAAGGGAATAGCAGCGGAGCTAGAGCAACCAACACTGGCAACCCGAGGCTACCCAGAGAGGCCCATCACTCACGCGCGAGACACTATGCAATGCAAGACTCGATACAAGGCAATAAACGAGCGATAGGACAACAATACAAACTAGTGACAACAAACGAGATAACAAGCAATCACAATCAATACTAGCATTCAACTAACTTTTCAAGCATAACAAGCAATAATAGGGAACAATAATACCAATTAAACAAGTATATCAAGCAACCCTAAGCATTCTATAGGCATAATATCAAGATAACAAGCAAAATCACAAATCGGCCCTAACTATCAAAACACTACCATTTCCAAACGAGCCACGAGTTCTGGAAACCGACTTCGCCAATCCTCCTAGGTCACCATAAGGCACGTCTAAGGACCCCGAAACCCTACTTTACCCTAGAATTCACGCAAAGTCCCGATTTTCTCATTTGCTCGTTTGAACTACAACTATACCAACCAAACACCCAACCAACGCCATAATCGCACCGAAAGTGCTTCCATGGCCTCCCGAAACAATGCCAACACGCAAAACGAGAAAATGCCAAACTCGACCTAAACGACCCCGACTTTCACTAAGCCGTTTTTCTCCGTTTTTCCATTACACATTCCAATTAAACCACACATTTAGGCATTCTAGCATACCTAGCACATTTCTACATCAACAGACAGCATAACAGCGCAACTTTATCATTTCAAGGGTTTACTATTCATGTTTTACTATTCAACTAACAAATTATATTTCAATTTCAATTTTCAACCGCAGAAAATGTTAAAAAGCTATAAATACATGTTCTACGATTGCTAGAGAATATTCTATAAGCCTCAAAACGATCAAAATAACATTCTACGGATAAAACTCAAAAATTAAAGTTAAAGCATAAAACTTTCAAAAGCGCAAATAAACATGAAACCCTTACCTTAGACGCTCCTAGATGCTAGGAAAACCTCGTAGGATGCCTCGGAAACCACCCCGTGCAAGCTCACGCGAAGAATCGAAGAATTGAAGTTGAATTTTTCTTTTTTTTTCTTCTCCCTCATTTTCGGCCCTAGCTGGTTCTGTTCAGCTCTATTTTTTTTTGGCTATTTTAGGCTATTAAAAAGGGCACAAGGTCAAAGTGGTCAAACCCCTTGGTCAAAGCTCACTTAAGTTGGTCAAACTAGCTTATTTTATGCATTTTAAAGCTAAAGCAACTAATGAAATATTAATTCTAGCTAACAACAATTAAAATATAAAATTTAAGTCATCTAAATACTAGTTTCACTATTTACTGAGGACTAGAAATCGTTCTCTACCTATCGCTCTCGATATGCTATGCACTTTGCGTCAACAAAGAATTGACAATTAAATCTCAAAGAATCTAATAAATATATCATTTTTTTGAAAGCATCATAGTTTAAAATTTACTCAGACTCGGAGTTACTTTTCTCATTTATTTGAAAATCGAGTGATTTTAATGCAAAACAACCAAAACCGATTATGAAAATAATCAAGACAATCAAGGTAATCAATATTCATTTAAAATAATTAATTTAACTATTTCTAGAACATTTAAAAGAATTATGAAGTTAACATTAAACTACAAATGAAGGTTAATATAAACCCATAGTCAAACACAATTAAACCTTAACATTTAAGATAACACTTAATTAATCACAAGAGAATAAATTACATTACTATAATTAATAAAAGTAGATAACAACCTTTCAATTATTTAATATACAATTACTAAATGCTTCCAAGAGAAATATGAAAATAGTGCAAATTGGTTGATTTAACTAATTAAACATTTAATCAAATGCAGTCAAGTGCTATTAAATGCATGCCGGGTTCGGGTTATCACATCCTTCCCCCCTTAAAACAATTGCGTCCTCGCAATTCTTCTTCCAATAGAACTCAGCATCATCTGAAATCCAATTCTGACTAATCTTCATCGGTTGCTGAGCAAGATAATATATAAGAATGCTCGTAGGAAATCCCGAATAGAAATTCCAATCAAGAAGGCCGAGGAAATACCAACTAAAGACTGAAGCAAAGATACTGTAAATATCATCAATACCACATACTAATGGCAGGAAGAGTACCGAAGGAATACCCTATTTAAGAATCTTCAATAGAAGTTTAACAGGTACCAAATAGGAAAGTTAAGAGATAGCCAAAGTAGATGCACCTCATGCAGTACTAACTACCGTAAATAGACCCAGCTGAAAGTTCTGTAAAGGAACATAAAGAAGAATACCAAAGGCCAACCTCTAAATGAAATCTTCCAATCACTGTGTTCCTACCGCAACATCTTAGTCAAATAGCAAGTACAGATTCCCCTGAGTGGAAAGGCCGAAGGAGAAGCCGTAAACAGTACAAGATAATATGTCCAAGCAGAATTCCAAGTGTAGGATCTTTCAATAAATGCCAATAAGGAAAATACTAGTAGAATGCCCAATAAGAATTCCAAAGAATACCGTAAGTAATATGAGATAATGAGTCTGATAGGGATTCCAGTTACCAAACCAACTGAGGGATGCCAAAGAAAATACTCGAACAATGCTTCAGTAAGAAAGTACCAAGAATTGCCCAATAAGTAATACTAAATAAATGACCACGAAGAATCCTAGAGAATGCCATTGAAGAATTTCCAATAAGGAATACCAGTAACACTCCAATAAAGACCGAGACACATATGCCATAGATAATACCATGCAGTAAGTCCAACTGAAAACCCAATAGCCAAGTCTACCAAGAAGTGCCAATAGAAGTCTCCAAAGAATACCCAGTAAGAAACCCAAAAATGCTACCAAGAGCCATCATACAAAAACCCCAAAGAAAGTTATCTTTTTATGATTGCCATTCACAAATAAGAGTCTTAGGAGTATGCCAACAACTGAGCTCCATAAACAAGCACCAACTCCCAAATAAGGCTAGTCAAATGCCATTCATTTCATGCGAATCCATACACCTTGAAAAGCTAGCGGTGAACCACTTTCTTCAGGGGAGGAAGAGGACTTACTCACCATTTCAATAGGACATGTATGAATGCCAATATATCACAGTTATACACATGCCTTAAACTATTATGCAAGCAAGTTTACAAACAGTTTATTCAACAAAGTCACTCAAGCACGGCAATCAAGTCAAGCACAACATAATCAATTCAAATCACGACATAGCTAATTCAAGACATTCTATACAAACATTACAAGTAATACTTCAAGCAAATGACAATTCACGAGGTCGATTCGATTCACAATACCAATTCGATAGGTCAATTCAATGCACAACTAGACACTTTACTTCACTTAGCACACAATTAGCACATAACACATAACTATATTATATAGGAGTACACATTCATGTCAAGACACATAATCTCACATACAAGCATACACTTTCAAGACACACTTAACAAGCACATATTCAAGGATCACTACCCACCAGACCGAGGACCATGTCCCGGCTTATGAGCTAAACAAGCTCTGATACCACCTGTGACACCCCGATCCCTCTCGAGACCGGGAGTTCTATCAATCAATCTAATCACAACCCAAACCAAACCCGGGCATAAATTTTCAGGGAAAACGGACGGAGTCTCCCCTGTTTCTAGGCGAAATGTAAAAACCTGCGACAGCATATAAGTGGACCAATACCATGTCCAAACATTCAACCACCTCAAGGCCATCCGAGCCTTGGTTCACAACAAGAAAATCACGAGTAAATATACATTTAAGCTTAGCAATTAAACTACACCAACCTATTTCATAAGCTAGACTATCATATCTTTCTATCTCTTTTCCTTTGTCATTACAAATATACATTGAAGTCAAGCTACATTAACTAAATACATAATCTAATGAAACTTAAATTACATCTCCTTTAACATTAAATGCATATAATACATAAAAGCATACATCTTTACAACCTTGACAACTCGAGTCACATAGGCACGCAAGACAACTCTTCAAGCACGGACTTTCACGAAATCACGAACTTTCCAGCTAATATGACATTTCCTGAAATGTGGTGGTGAGGAGTGAGTATACACAACACGTATACTCAGTGAGGGCGAGACATATATCGAGTTGGAGAGAAAGAAAGTCGTGCAATGCAAATAAGACAGTTAAGCAATATAACTGATAAATAAGAAATCAAGACAAACAATCAATACAATAAGCATTTACTGAAAGCATTAACACAACCATTTAAAGCTATACCACACTCTGAAGGCTATGGTTCACTCATACGAGCAATATACCATTTCACGAGTGATACATCAATCTCGAGCTTGATGTTGACAACGATGACAATAAGCGCGCATCCACCTTATAACACCAGTTTGGAATACCCCGGAAGTATCCATCAATTCTACGACCCAAATCTCCCTGGGAGGCAACCCAAGCGAGAAAGGGAATAGCAGCGGAGCTAGAGCAACCAATACTGGCAACCTGAGGCTACCCAGAGAGGCCCATCACTCACGCGTGAGACACTATACAATGCAAGACTCGATACAAGGCAATAAACGAGCGATAGCACAACAATACAAACTAGTGACAACAAACGAGATAACAAGCAATCACAATCAATACTAGCATTCAACTAACTTTTCAAGCATAACAAGCAATAATAGGGAACAATAATACCAATTAAACAAGTATATCAAGCAACCCTAAGCATTCTATAGGCATAATATCAAGATAACAAGCAAAATCACAAATCGGCCCTAACTATCAAAACACTACCATTTCCAAACGAGCCACGAGTTCTAGAAACCGACTTCACCAATCCTCCTAGGTCACCATAAGGCACGTCTAAGGACCCCGAAACCCTACTTTACCCTAGAATTCACGCAAAGTCCCGATTTCCTCCTTTGCTCGTTTGAACTACAACTATACCAACCAAACACCCAACCAACGCCATAATCGCACCAAAAGTGTTTCCATGGCCTCCCGAAACAATGCCAACACGCAAAACGAGAAAACGCCAAACTCGACCTAAACGACCCTGACTTTCACTAAGTCGTTTTTCTCCGTTTTTCCATTACACATTCCAATTAAACCACACATTTAGGCATTCTAGCATACCTAGTACATTTCTACATCAACAGATAGCATAACAGCGCAACTTAATCATTTCAAGGGTTTACTATTCATGTTTTACTATTCAACTAACAAATTATATTTCAATTTCAATTTTCAACCACAGAAAGTGTTAAAAAAACTATAAATACATGTTCTACGATTGCAAGAGAATATTCTATAAGCCTCAAAACGATCAAAATAACATTCTACGGATAAAACTCAAAAATTAAAGTTAAAGCATAAAACTTTCAAAAGCGCAAATAAACAAGAAACCCTTACCTTAGACGCTCCTAGACGCTAGGAAAACCTCGTAGGATGCCTCGGAAACCACCCCGTGCAAGCTCACGTGAAGAATCGAAGAATTGAAGTTGAATTTTTCTTTTTTTCTTCTTCCTCATTTTCGGCCCTAGCTGGTTCTGTTCAGCTCTGTTTTTTTTTGTTGCTATTTTAGGCTATTAAAAAGGGCACAAGGTCAAAATGGTCAAACCCCTTGGTCAAAGCTCACTTAAGTTGGTCAAACTAGCTTATTTTATGCATTTTAAAGCTAAAACAACTAATGAAATATTAATTCTAGCTAACAACAATTAAAATATAAAATTTAAGTCATCTAAATACTAGTTTCACTATTTGCTGAGGACTAGAAACCGTTCTCTACCTATCGCTCTTGATATGCTATGCACTTTGCGTCAATAAAGAAGTGACAATTAAATCTCAAAGAATCTAATAAATATATCATTTTTTTGAAAGCATCATAGTTTAAAATTTACTCCGGCTCGGAGTTACTTTTCTCATTTATTTGAAAACCGAGTGATTTTAATGCAAAACAACCAAAACCGATTATTAAAATAATAAAGACAATCAAGGTAATCAATATTCATTTAAAATAATTAATTTTACTATTTCTAGAACATTTAAAAGAATTATGAAGTTAACATTAAACTACAAATGAAGGTTAATATAAACACATAGTCAAACACAATTAAACACTAATATTTAAGATAACACTTAATTAATCACAAGAGAATAAATTCAATTACTATAATTAATAAAAGTAGATAACAACCTTTCAATTATTCAATATACAATTACTAAATGCTTCCAAGAGAAATATGAAAATAGTGCAAATTGGTTGATTTAACTAATTAAACATTTAATCAAATGCAGTCAAGTGCTACTAAATGCATGCCGGGTTCGGATTATCACAGTAATTTTTAAAGAAAAGGGACGGACTTCTTCCTCATGTTTGGATTCCATTTTAACCGAAATCAGACTATATGACGGGTC
The DNA here is from genome assembly GCA_037974665.1 of Ehretia macrophylla. Lineage (NCBI taxonomy): Eukaryota > Viridiplantae > Streptophyta > Magnoliopsida > Boraginales > Ehretiaceae > Ehretia > Ehretia macrophylla. The sequence continues at coordinate 30,043,464 of CM075770.1, forward strand.
AAACAATCTCTCCATATCCTTTAATTGGGAGGATTATAAAATTCACCTAATTTTGGATATTTTGGAGAGAGAGAGAAAAAGTTAGCATGTTAAAAATATTTTTTGTTCTTACTTATCTAATGACTATAGATATGAAAAGGATACTAAGTAATCTTTTAATTAAATTATTTTTTTTCTTTACTTTCCTTCTCTAATTCAAACAGATAATCATAAAATTGTTCTATTTCCTTTATTATGTTTTTTAATATCCAAACAAGAAAATTCATTTTTTGTCATTTCTTTTTTTGTTTCCTCTACCTTACTTTCATTCCATTTCCCTTGTGCAATCCAAACAGGGGTTATTGTCTCCAACAAAAAACCCATCTCTTTGTTTGTTTTTGAGAAGTCTTAAGGCAATCTCCAACCCATTCACTAAATCCCCTTTTATCCTACATGTAGGGATGCTTTTGGAGATATTCATCTCCAACAGTATCCTTAGAGATTCTCTACAAATTAGATAATCCCTACATCAACTTTTTACTATCTCTATATGTAGAGATAGCAAACTCCTTCCCTAAAATATCTCCAAAACCATTTAACAATTAAAAAATAGAGAAGTTGTTAGAGTGAAAATGAAATAGAAATTTCCTAAAATTAAAATGTAGGGAAGCTGTTGGAGTGAAACTGAAATAGAAATTTCCTAAAATTAAAATGTAAGGAAGCTGTTGGAGTGAAACTGAAATAGAGGATCCCTACATGTAGAGAAATGATCAAAATTCCCTACATGTGAGGAGAAAAAAATAGGGAAGCTATTGGAGATAGCAGAGGGATAAATATCGAATATAAAGATTAGCCTCCAAATACCAAATCTAACCCTTTAAAATGGGTAAAATGAAGGGAGATTAGATTCTGTTTGGTCTAACTGTGAATTTTAGTTTTTGAGTTATAGAGTTTTTAGTCGTAAAGTTTTGGTTAGAAGTACTGTTGAACAAAAACTGTTGATTGTTTGGCCTATGTCTGACAATGTTGAGCTTTGGAAATTTCGAGGGCAATGTTGAACTTTAAAAAATATAAAGAGGTATATTTAAAAAAGAAACAGAAAAATAACTTCTCAGATTATATAAAAATAATTTTATAAAAGCCTTTTCTAAAACATAATGCAATGACAATTGAAGGTTACAAAAAATATAATTCTCTATTATTGTTCAATGGCCACAACATAAACGCCAGGAATTAACCGATTCGAACCTTTCATCTCTGAATTTATCTGCCATCACGAAATATTTTATATGTAGTGACCCTGGTCTTAATTAGCAACAGAGTCCACAGTGTAAGATCCTATAAGCATGCTTGTACAAATTAACTTAGTAAAAATGAGATTGATCATAAAATATTGTCTAGTTAGTGAAAGGGAAAATGTCATTTTTCCCCCATGAGGTATGACCAATATCCTAAATTCTCCCATAAACTTTTATTCTTACCCAGATCAGTGTAATCGGAATCGTACGATTCGCGATGCGAATCTTACGATTCGATACGATTCACAACAAAAAATGATACGAATCGGATAGGAGAATCGTGAATCAACATAAATCGCAAGTGAATCGGTACTAAATCATAGCAAATCGTGTGAATCGAATGATTCACTGAATCGTTCACGATTAGGGTCATTTTTTTTTTTTTTAAAGCCCAAAATCTTTCAAAGTAGATAACAAAATAAGCCCACTTTAGTAAAAAAAAGGAAGACAAAACTCGTAACTGATTGGACCACTTGTGTTTACAGCAACTTTTATGCACTAGTTTGGGCACTTGTGAATTGTGATATTGTTTCGACCAAAAAAAATAGTGTGATATTGTGATGCAGAAATTGTTTGGGCTACTAGGAACAAGTGAAGTAGTGAACAATCTAGAAAAGTAACAAAAATATATATTAATATTAATTCAAATAAAGAATCTCAACTAAAAACTGTTAATAGAAACATAATATATCAAATATCAACTAGTTTAAATTTGTGACCGAATTGGTACGATTCACGATTCAATTCGATTCACGATTTAAAAAAATGACATTTTAATTCACGATACGATTCACGATTTGACAACTATGACCCAGATTCCCCCATATTTTGGTTAGTTCAACTACACAAACTTACTGCAGCATAGTCAGGAGTTGTTCGCCTACCCAATTGATCTCGCACTATACACATGTTTGCTATAATCTTTTATCACACATACGTACATGAAAACACAAAGATGCATACTATCACGCTCCGACCCCGACCTATCGCTAGGCTAAGGCCGAAATATGATGTTTGTAACTCTTATCCCTAAGATCAACAACCTGATAGCTATGAAACCTGTAGTTATTAATTTAATAACTTGTACCTCCATTATAAATACCATAAAAAGATTGAAAAGGCATCCAAAATTCTCCCAAACATCGGCCTTAAAGGATTACATCACTCTGTTACATAATAACCTAACCAAGAACCACATGTTCATCATCCTAGTTATAGGTCTCAAAAGCATAAAGATTAATCCTAGCTAGGTATCTAGTTAACCAAAATAATATTACAACATAATAAAATGATCAATTACAAACATGTTCTTCATAGCAAGAAATAATTCCTCAAACAAGCACGTAGATCACACAAGTAGGAATCCATCTCATCAACTCGACAAAGCTTGTAACCCCATGGAGGCCTACTCAGGCTAATCCTCACCTGTAATTGTTAGAAAGAGGGTGAGCTAAATCCTCACATATAGCTTGGTGAGGAGGAAAATAAGGAAAAGTTTTCACAAAGGTTTTATCATTTCGCAAACTTCTTGGTAAAACCATGGTATGCATATAAACAGTTAATCAAGTATAACAGAATATCAAGATTAACCTCATACTCGAAGTATATAACAATTATCAAGAATGGAAACAACTTGATTTGAAAGATATGAGCAACTCTTCACTCCGAGGACCACAAGGGACCAATATCGGAACTTCATAACACATTTTCCTCAAAATGTAACACAAGAGGGCATTCCGTGGAAATGACCCAATATCATAATCAAAAGATTGGTACAACGGAAGAAAGGTGGCTTATACGGACTTAAGAGGTATTTCCCACTATCAAGGTCGATTGTACCTCAAAAGGTGTCTCCCACTTTCACTACCGTGTGCACTTTACTCCATATAAATCCCAACCACAAACTATACAGGAATTAATAGGGTAGGGAGATGTCTGTCACTATCACAGCCGTGTGCACCACAAAAAGTGTCTCCCACTATCACTATCGTGTGCACCTTTAATCCCATCCCTTAACAAGTAAGAGGTTGCAACCTTGATACAAATATACATATATAATACCCAACTTCCCAATGGACGTCACCAAGAGAGAGAGGGACTAGGATAGCAACAAAGTAGGTTACTTCCGTCACAACAGGAATAATAACAAGTAGCGAGTAAGCACGAAAAACCTTGATAATTATATATATATAAATAATACCCAACTCTCCAAGTAAAGACACCGAGCGAGAGAGGGACTAGGATAACAACAAAGTAGGTTGCTTTCATCACATATGTATAATACCCCAGCTCCACGAGGAATATACCAAATGAGAGAGGGACTAGGATAGCAACAAAGTAGGTTGATTCCGTCACAACAGTAATAACAAGATATATTAATTAAACATATAAACCTCTTGCGACAATAAATGATTAAACCATGGCATATCAAGTAAGCATATAATAATCATGCATATATAACATTTAGGGTGCTCCAAATATTTCCAAGTATCATAAGATAGTGAAAAGACATCAATATTGCCTACGTTCAATAGTCTTCTAAGCAATATATAGAACTTAGCAACTACATAGCACCCAAAATATGGCACAAATCCATAATTAAATTCTACTATGATAAACTAGGGTTCGATATGGTCCTAACGCATCCGACCGTGCCTCAATTCGACATCCGTAGCTCATGGAATCACTAAAATAAGTTTATCGCATTTTGACCAAACCAGAAGCATCACCAGCAGACGATGTGTCCTCCACAAATCGATCGGTGGAGGGGGGTTCGTCCGGTCGTGCTGTTTACGAGAAAAACACCATTTTTTCAACAATCAAGCTTACAACCACACCTCCCTCTACCAACAATTAAGCATGCTCAAGGTGACTATTAGGCATCATATAGGAGTTCAAAACGTAACCAAAACACATCCCACATCAACAATCAACAGCCAACATAAAAATGGTTGACCAAGTTTGGTTTCGTAACATTTCTTATAGTTTCTTGTTCATCGATATTTGCATTATCTTTCTGCATAAAAATGGTTGACCAACAAAAAAGAAGGTTCTACATAAAAAAAAATGATACATAACCTAGATATTTGAGGTCAAATTTCAAGCAAAGTAGGATTAAACCATCACCATGTGCTATCCCAAGCTCGATTTTGAAATTTAAACTGATGTATTTCTTGGCACCTAAATTTAAAAATCTACAAAAAAATAGGTGAAAATTTGAAGGGAGGGGAAAATATTATTTTTTATGGGGATAATTATTACGTAAATGTTATTTGATTAAAGTCGAGAATATGACATAAATGAAATAAAAAAGTTAGGGATCTGTTTAATAGGAAATCATTTTGCATTTTCTCTTTTCCAAAAAAGAAAATGAATGAAGATTATGCTAGTCAAAATGGAGAAGTTTAGGAAATAAGAAAAACTAAAAATCTTTTCAAACTCAACTTAAGATCAATAGTGTATAATTGCCATTTAATAATTTAGATTTTAATTTAACTTTCTTTATGGGTATTAGGTTTTATTTTATAGAAATTAAGCTTTTGCAATTGAGTTAGGTATGGTTTCTGGTATGCCAAAGCAAATGTCATTAGGGCATCTTCAATGGAGTCTTTAAATGTAAAACTTTCCTAATTTAGGTATTTTTAGAGACTCCAGTCTCTAAAAACAATACTATTCATAGCAAAAGTACGTGGGGTCCACCACTTTTGGCTTAAAAGATGCCAAAATAGAGACCCAGTCTCCATTTTCTTCCACAAATTTGTTGAAAAAAATAGAGACTGGGTCTCTATATTGGCATCTTTTAAGCCAAAAGTGGTGGACCCCACGTACTTTTGTCATGAATAGTGTTGCTTTTAGAGACTGGAGTCTCTAAAAATACCCAAATTAGGAAAGTTTTGCATTTTAGAGACTCCATTGAGGATAGCCTTACAAAACATCATATAGTGGGTTGTAGTTTGGACCAACCCTAAACCTAAGTAATTAACCTCAGCTGGGCTACACAAAGTGAGCATAAAATGTTCCATCAAAGATTTATTGTCACATTATTATTACGTCCATGGCCGCAAAATGATATCAAAATGTGTACAACAAATTCTGAAACATAATTCAATGACAATTGAAGGTTATAAAATATATATATATATATATATATAAGAGTAATAGTATATATTATTCCTTTTTTCATTACATTTTTATCACCTTCTATATAAAGTTTTACATGACATGCCAACTTAAAAATATATGTATTTTCTCTTTCTTCTTTTCATTTGTCTCTCTCTTCTTAATTTCTTTCTCTCTATCTCTCTTTCTAATTAGAATCCTTCTTTGTTGTGTGACAACTGTCACATAAAAAAGGACATACAATCGATTTTTTGTTTTTTTTTTTTTGTGGACAAGGGTTATTATAATTGCATACCACATTGTAAATATCCCGCCGGCAATTGAACTATATAAACAATTGGCGTACATTCAATTATGTTTTTGTCAATGGCACGCCATATTTGACCCCAAAAAAAAAAATGGCACGCAATAGTTTGTCTCTACGGGTAATGCGACCTTTTCGGCGATTGAAAATTTGAAAGGCAATAAATTATAATTGGAAAAACTCCATATTAGTCTCTATTTTTTGTAAAAATATTTAATTTGGTCTCTATTGTTTAAAATATTTTAATCTAGTCTCTATTATTTAATCAAAAATTTTAATTCGTCCCTATTATTTAAAAATTTTCAATTCGTCCTTATTATTTTCCAATTTTTTTTTAATTTTATCCTTATTATTTTTAAAAAATTTCAATTTTGTCCCTATTGTTTTGTTAAAGTTTCAAATTTATCTCTATTATTCAAGGTCTAAATTGATTTTTTTTGAGAAATAATAAGGACGAATTTGAAACTTTTTGAAAATAATAGGGACGAAACTGAAACTTTTTGGCAAACAATAAGGACGAAATTTAGAAACTTTAAACAATAGAGATGAAATTGATACTTTTAGAAAAATAATAAGGACTAACCTGAGACATTTTAAATAATAAGGACCAAACTGAAATTTTTTGTAAATAATAGGGACTTAATGTGATATTTTCCCATTATAATTTATAGAAACTCGTGATGCAACTATATACTTTGAACCCTTCTCTTGACAAACTCCATATATATGCAACTATAAACAAGAAGCACAAGTAACAAATATCATAGAGAGTGTGAAGTGTGAGAGATCATGGATTACCTTGCCATCGTGTTGGGACTGTTGTTGGCCACCTTGGCATCGTTTCAGTGCCTGAGTCTACTATCAAGAAGCAGCAAAAAGCTCCCACCAGGGCCTACCCCTCTACCCATAATTGGTAACCTTCACTTGCTTGGTAACCAATTCCATGAATCTCTAGCCAAGCTTGCTGATACTTATGGCCCGATCATGTTGCTAAAGTTGGGCCGCGTGCCGACAGTTATCATATCTTCACCAGGCATGGCCAGAGAAGTTCTCCAGCAACAAGATTTAGCCTTCTCTAGCAAAAGAATCCCTGATGCTCTACGTGCTCAAGACCATTACAAATACTCTTGTTTGGTTACCAGCCAACTCACAATGGAGAACCCTTCGAAGAATCTTGAACTCTAACATCTTTACAAACAACAGGCTCCCAGCCAATCAACACCTGAGGTTTTGGAAAGTCCAGGAGTTGATTGAATATTGCCGTAAAAATAGTCAAACTGGTAAAGCCGTGGAGATAGGCCAAGCTGTTTTCAGAACAACACTGAATCTATTGTCCAACACCATTTTCTCCAAGGATTTAACTGATCACCATTCCGATACGGCCAAAGAAGTTAAGGACGCAGTGTGGAAGATATTGGTGGAGTCCACTAAGCTAAACATGGTCGATTTCTTCCCTGTGCTTGAAAAGATTGATCCCCAAGGTGTAAGACGTCGAATTAGCGCTCATTTTAGTAAGGTGCTTAACATTTTTGATGGCCTGATCGATGAACGCCTGGAGCAAAGGAGATTGGAAGGCACTAGGAACAACGATGTCTTGGATGTCCTACTTAACTATATCGAAGAAAACCCCGGAGAAATTGATAGGAATCACGTTAAGCGGACATGCCTGGTTCGTGTTCTTTTTCTTCATATACTTAAACATTAAATCCATGAATTAAATTACCATAATTCATATGTAGTATAATTGTTGTTAAAGTATATTATGGTTTCAATGTAATTCTGTATATTATGGCATTAGTTTAGACAATAGTCTAGATTTAAGCAATATTCATATTGGTTTTCTTATTAGATTTTAAGTTTTCTTATTAGATTATGTTCCTAATTAGTGCATAATATACGATTTATCTTATGTTGTGCCATGCATATGTTATTAAGGGTACAATTGCAAGATATGAAGGTCAAGTCTCGCCATATTAGATGTGACACTAGAATAAAATGTGACGCCGATGAATCCCCAATGAATTTCATCAGACCGTTTCATCATATAATCTTGATGTGGATTTGGATTAAATAATGAGGTCGGATGTAAGACATATATCGACTGATGTTTGGCTAGATCGTGAATTTCTGGGATAATTTGCTTCCATAGATATTTAATTACAATGTTATTTCTTTGGTTACAGGACCTATTTATTGCTGGGGTTGATACAACTGCAAGCACAGTGGAATGGGCAATGGTAGAATTACTTAAGAATCCAAATATTATGAAGAAAGTAAAACATGAGCTTGAGAAAGTCGGTGGCAAAGGCAACTCGATAGAAGAAACCGATATTGTCCGTTTGTCATATCTTGGTTGTGTTGTGAAAGAAACTTTAAGATTACACCCACCCGCTCCATTCTTATTTCCTCGAACTGCGGAGCATGATGTAGTGGTGTGTGGTTATACGATCCCAAAAGAGTCACAAGTGTTAGTAAGTATACTAATAATTGGGCGTGATCCAAGTTTGTGGGAAGATCCCTTAAAGTTTAAGCCCGAGAGATTTATAGAATCAGAAATTGATATCCGAGGCCAAAATTTTGAGCTAATTCCTTTTGGTTCAGGACGAAGAATTGTCCAGGATTTCCTTTGGGAATAAGGATGGTACCGCTAATACTAGGATCACTAGTAAACTCATTTGAGTGGGAGCTTGAAGGTGACATTGCACCTGAAGAATTGGACATAGTGGAGAAAGTTGGCGGAACATTGCAGAAGGCTCGCTCGTCCTTTACGAGCTATACCAATCTCTCTCTAATACGGTTGCAGTTCCTATTGGATAGAATGCCATGGCCGGCAGGCCACAGTCCTCTCATATTTTGTCTCGATCTGAAAACTTCTACTTTTTACCTAATTGTGAGGAATTTTTGTGCGCAAATATATTTCCTGTCATAATGCCACAATATTAAAATGTATGGTTGAAAGATTAATGTTGGTATAGACATTCATAACATCCAGAACTTTCTCCATCAGCGTCAATTTTCTCCTTTATTTTTGTGAAACTTTGTATAATTAATGTATGAGAAGTCCTTCTTGTATGGACAGATATGCAAAGTTATCTACAGGAAATTCCCGTCTCTGTCTTATTCTGTATTATTCCTGAAAATTTGTTACTTAAAGAACATGACATAAAACAAGATCCTTGCTATAGATCGTTGAGCTTCAATGATGTATTATTTTTTAGGCTAAGATCTTCTTTGTAATTGGTCTTTGATCCACCCTTTGTACTTTTATATCATTAATAAAACTTTTTGCTCGCTAATTTATTAAAAAAAAAGAAAAAGAAAAAAAGAGTCATATTGTGACACCCGAGAATTTCACCCTAAATTTATTATAATCGTTGCATACTTATGTGCGCATTTCTACGTGCATCATTTTTCTCGTTTAATTGTTTTTGTTATGAGTTACTATTTATAATATTTTCGACTGTTTCGAAAGCTTGATTTTAAATTTTTCCTAGGTCACTCGACATTTAAAAGGAACCAAGAAATTTTTGTTTTGAACTTTCGAGCTTAGGAGTATGCGTTTGAAAAATATTTTCTGTGAGCTTTGAATAGTGTTACGTTAGAATAGTGCTAGCTATTAATTAAAAAGCATTTGTAATTGCAATTAGCCTTAATTGATCAATATTTGAGACTACATAGCTTAGAAAATTAATTATATACAACATATAAAACAACTAACTCATCAAATTAAAAGCCACATAACATATTAGCTCATAAAAACAATTGCAAAAATTCCATCCATGTCCCCATTTGGCCGTCCACTTCAAGGAGGAAAAAGGAGAAATTTTGCTTCTTCAATCTTGCACTTTGGGCTCTTAGATTGATCTTGGGAGGATTTTGAGCAACTTAGGACCTTCAACAACCTTCTTCATCTTCAAAAATTGTGAGGGAGTCTCATTTTCTTGAGTTTAAAGTTTATGTGCATATGTTCAATTTTATTGATTTGTCAATTATAGCTATATAACTTGTTATGAATGCTTCCTATGAGTTATTTAATGTCTCTAGAGCTAACTTTTGAGGTTTGATAACATAGTTAATGGTTGAATGTTGAATTTGATCAAAGAGATGATGAATAGTGCTTGGAACTAGGGTTTTGAGAAAATTTGCAAATTGGCTTGAATTGATGCCTCAATTAGGTGCTCTAGACCTTAGGGAAGTTAGTTGAAAAACCACGTTAGGTTGAAACACTCGAATTTGAACTAAATTGCAAAATAAGCTTACTTTAAAAAGGGGGTTTTATGCGTTAAGCAATCCGGGCAAATTTGGGCATCGATTTGGGTATCCTTGAGCTAAGGAAGCACTTTTGGTGCTTTCGTTTTGCGAAATTGGGGTTCGGTTAGTATGGCTATAGTTCAAACCCGTTCGGGGCCTTCCCGAACTTTTGCTTTAAAAATGAGTTTTAGTGACTTTAAAGGGTACCTTTGAGCTTAATTAGGAATATAGAAAGACTAGGATATGATTGGGAATCTCGAACCATGCTTAGGAGAAAGAAAGCTCGGTTAAAGAAAGGGAAAAAGTAGCTTTTAGCCCTTTTAGTTGCATTTGGAATTTGTTGTGTGTTGGTAATGCCTTGCCTTGAATATTTAGGATGTATTTAAGTTATTTGAGTAGATTATTGGAATTAATTGTGTTGATTGCTTCTTTTGGCATCTATTAGTTAATATCGTGCATATATGAACTTTTATTGTGCATATATGTGAGGGCGGCCTACTTTGTCGTCCCTCTTACGTGTTATGTGATATATTGATTGTTTGTGACTTGTATTGGGTTGCGCAACCTATATCGGACATGGTAGCGTCGAGAAACACGGGCGGCATCGGGCTTGCCGTGCTCCCTCGACTACCATGGTGCCTATTCCCTTTCTCGCTGAGGCATACTCCACTACCCCAGAGGCGTGGTTCACCTGCTGGGCATGGACCTACCTCGGGAGAAAGGGTCGTAGGATCGGGATACATCCGGAGTATCCCAATTGTGGTGTTTGGGGTTTGCCGGCATATTCGTGATGCTCGTGGATCGTGGCTCGTGGATGAAGTCTTGGAAATGGAACCGTATCCTTTTTAAAGTGATTAATAGTTTGACTTATTGTCTTGTTAGTTTATGTGGCTTGTATGTATATGTTTACTTGTGTTGCATATCATATTACACGTTGGCATGCTGCATCACCTCCCTCGCTGGGCAACTTTGTTGCTCACTCCTCATTGAAATGTTTCAGGAGAAGCTGAGGTGAATCCCCAGCTATTAGAAGTAGAAGAAGAGGAAGAAGTTCAAGTAGATCGGAATCCGTGACCTTGTGTGCTGAGGTGGATTTTATGTGCTTCTTACGTGGAGTTCTTGTTATTAATGTATTTTGAGACTTTGGAGTCTTGTATATATATGTCTAGTAGATGTGTACTAGGATGTTAAAGAAAGTTGTTGGATTGTAATAATGAATTCTAGACTTTAATTTCCCTTGCATGTTTGGAGTGTTTGTTAATCTTCATATGGAACTTAGAATTTTATTGTATTTAATTACTTATGACTAAAACCAACTTATCTCGCATGCTTGTGTGCTTTAGTAGAATGTTGTTGTTCCAAGGCTCGGATGGCCTTGTGATTGTGTTTTGGCTTTGGAGATTTTGTTGATAAGTTGTTGCTTTCAGTTCAAATGTCTTGAATGACTGTTTACAGGTATCAGTTTTGTCCTCGGTACAGAGGAGACTCTGTCCGAGTGACGGGTCCGAGCCTGACTATTAGCGTGGGGTTGGGTTCGGGGCGTTACACATATCCTCAACGAGGCTAGTACTTACATTATCCTTTAAGATCGTTTGTGGTGCTGGCTTCATAACAACAATTAATGAAGCAACAAGGGTAAACTTGAGTTAAAAAAGATAGTAGCATGTTAGTACTTAAAAAATAGTTTGAAGACGTGGCCGTACGTTGAAAGTTTAACTTATTTGATATGATATTAGAGTTAGATCTTAGTTTAATCTTATCAACTCTCATTCTAGACTTCGACTCTGGTTGTGCAACTTTTCCAAATCACTACTTAGGATGGAGATTAGTGATTTGGAGTAGTGATTTGGAAAAGTTGCACCTTTAGCAATTAATTAAATATCTCTGCCACGTCAGTGGACATTTAGCAATTAATTATAGATCACACATGAAGGAAATGTGATATTGGATATTTAAATTTGAACAGATATGGTTGTTGTATTTTTGTATTTTAAACTTGTTGTAGCCTTTATCTTTTACTTCATCACTAAACATTACTTACTGTCACATTTTTTAGAAAATAGGTGTTTATATTTGTCTTTTTTTGTAATGATATAGTATATAGAGTAGTTATCTATTTTAGTCTCTCAATAATGTGATTAAAAGGTTGAATAAATTGATTTTATGTTTCATATTTTTAGAGAATTTACATTACACAAATGTGATAACGCACATTGTACTAAAATTTATGTGGCCCCAAGAAGCAATCCATTCTGGTTGCGGATTGCCTTTCTCTCCTCATGTTACGCTCTTTATTATTTTGGAGTTTCACCCTTAATTGACTTAGTATATGTGTGAGGGTGTAGTACTGCTGCATTCAGAGATTTACCAGTTCGTCAAATAATTTGATGGTCGAATTCTCACGTTATCCAAAATAAAAAAAAGTCGTATTAATACAATAATGACTATTTGACTTTTCACTGTCGTTATTTTGAATTTTCCCATAAATAGTGCTTTGATATGAAATGGTATCTGCCACTAAGGTTTTGATTCAGTGGTATTTTACTCGCTTTATATGCGAAAAGTTATAAACTCGAGTCTCGTAAATTATATCTTTAATATATATTGTACAGTCTTGAACCCCTCAAATCAAAAAAACAAAAAATGGTATTCGGGATGGTCAAACTTTTTTTCTAAACAAATAAAAAAATTCATTACTTTAAAAATATTTTCATATTTAAAGGGTGCATAGTCGGCATAAAACCCCTATACAAGAAAGCCTTGGCCTATATACTAGACTTTGCAAATTGGTCTATTTAATCTATTGTCCCTGTATTTCTAATTTCCTCTATACAACTTTCGTTTGATATCAAATTTAATATTCCTAAAAATTTGGTCTTCAATGACTCTCGTACTTCGATGAAATCGTTTATTTCTTTCCTTGCGTACGTGGTATATGAAGGCACCAAAAAACACAGGAGCCATTTCCACAATTCATTAACATCTAAACAGTGAAATTTTTCCATCTCACATGACACAATTGAAGATGGGTGGTCAAGTTGTAAGATTTAATTGTACAATTTTGTTGGTTGGGTAAATTTTACATTTGATCTCTATAATTTACATAATTTTTTTAATATCGTTCTTAATATTTCAAAAGATTCATAATAGTCTTTCATATTTATAAAAGTGATTCAAAATGGTCTATATTATTGAAAATTAGTCAATAAGATCTTTATTATTTTTCAAAAAATTCGATTTACTCTCCAAATAGGGATCATGCAGGGACTAAATTGAATTTTTTTTTAAAAATAATAAAGACTAAATTGAATTTTTTTGAGAAATAATAGGAAATAAATTGATTAATTTTAAGCAATAAAGACCATTTTGAATCACTTATATAAATATTAAGGACTAATATAATTTTTTTAAAAAAAAATATCTAATCAATATGCAGAGGGTCAGTACAATGTGCATGGATGGTACTCTATATTTGCATTTTTTAAAGAGGATTATGCTAGTTCTAAGATGGAACCTAATCATATTACAATTTTGTAGGAATGAATCAAAAAATTTTATTTAGTAAAAGTTAAAAATATTTATTTTAATATTTATATATAAATTTTTTTTCTAATACATAAGGACAAATTGATTTTTTACCTTAAAAATAAGGGAAAATTATGCAACTAAGCCCCATTATTTTATTTTGTCTCAATTTAATCTTTATTATTTAAAATTAGGTAAAATGATCCCCAATATTTGAAAGAATGTCTCAAAATGGTCCTTCCTAGTTCCTTCAGGAAAGCCATCAACTTTTACAGAAAACAACTAAAATGACTAAACTACTCTTTACATTTTACGAAATAATACCACTACCCCTGAATCATTTTTATCCTTTTTCTTACCTATATTGACATACACGCGAACAAAAAGTGGCATGCCATCGTCAACCATCATTCGGAGCCTCTCCACCATCATCGTCGCGCGATGGTTTATGTTTGAAGATTCAATTCGCATCCACCTAAATATGGTATGTGTTTAATTTTAACCCAAATCATATATTTAATTTGAAGGCTCTGTTTTGCCTTTCGCCTAATTAAAAGCCCTAAATCATTTTAACCCAAATTTTGTCAACATTTTTGTGCACATTTTTGTTGCTCTCAACTTATTTTGTCAACAATTTTGTTGCTGTGTGTTTTTGCCCTTATGGGTTTTGAAGATTGTAATGGGTTTGATCTTTTGGTTTTTGTATGCTATTTTTGGGCAATCATTCCATGTAATGACAATGGGTTATATTATTTGCAATCATTTCGTTTCATCTCCTGATCATGTAAGACAGAAAGCTTCACCTTCTTCTTCTTGTGCTTGATCTTCTTGGGCTTGGTGTAAGTTTTCTTGTTGGGGGAGTCGTGGTGGGGATGGGGATGGGGGTGGGGAGACGCCGTGGGTGGGGAAGGGGTTAGGGTTGGGGGACGCCGGGGAATGGGAAGGAAAATGCGGCGGCGAAGGGGGTGGGAATTTGGTATGGCTTTTTTGTGTGTGTACTAGAGTGGTTGAATAATTTTATTTTTTATTCAAGAGGAAGAGGTTAAGTTAGTAATTTAATTTATTTCAATTGGTGTAGTTTAAACATTTTAATATTTTTTTGTTAATTTTTTAACTGTCGAGACTAATTTGAACCTATTTGAAAACATTGAGAACTTATTTGAATTTTTTTAAACATTGATAACTAAAATGATCTTGGAGAAACAATGGAGACTAACTATGTTATTATCCCTTTGCCTTAACCTGATAAAAATTCATGGCAGTTCTCAAAAAATAATGTTTTTATATTACTAACTTTGGTTTAAAGGATAAATAATTTTTATTATCATCATCTTCTGTCTCTCATGCACCAGTATAGATATCATTTAGAAATTTTCTCATGTGGGTACTACCTTCTAGGCAAAACGCATTACTCTTGATTTATTTTATCATCTACTGAACTTTTCGATAATCCATATCACAAAACTTATCTTATTGCTGAAATGGTATTCGCGTGCCATCCGAATGTTTATCTTACGACCAAGTTGATGTACCTCTCATGTCTTGAAATAGGCTTGGCTTGCAACGGTGTTTATGGTTTTTTTCCCCCAAAACTTAATTGCTTCACGAGAAAATAATTATTTATAACAATTTGTTCTTATACATCAAACATGTTATTGTCGTAGAACCTCTTTGCTGCTGGGACGGATACAACTTCTAACTCAGTAGAATGGGCAATGGCATATATTCTAAAAAATCCAGAGACTATGAAGAAAGCCAAAGAGGAGATCGTGCAAGTTACTGGTAGAGGAAAACCAATAGAAGAAGCTGATGTTGCTAGCTTGCCATATTTGCGGTGCATTGTTAAAGAGACTTTAAGGATACATCCACCAGTGTCATTCTTGATTCCACGTAAAGTGGAGCAAGATGTTGAAGTGTGCGGATACAATGTTCCAAAAGGGTCTCAAGTATTTGTAAATGCATGGGCTATTAGACGTGATTCAAACGTGTGGGAAAATCCATTTACATTCAAGCCTGAAAGATTCTGGGAATCAGAAATGGACATTCGAGGTCACAATTTTGAGCTAATCGCTTTTGGTGTTGGAAGAAGAATTTGTCCAGGTTTACCATTGGCAATAAGAATGGTTCCAGTTATGCTCGGTTCTCTGCTTAACTCTTTTGACTGGAAGCTTGAAGGGACATTGAACCTGATCAATTGGATATGCAGGAAAAATTTGGCATTACATTGCAAAAGACTCATCCTCTACGAGCTATCCAAATTTCTCTCTGAATAAGGTGTGTTCTTTGTGCTAAAATAAGGCCATAGTATTAGAGAAGACATCTACTCTACAAAGGACTCTTCTCAACATACAGTAGATATGACCTGATCACTATATTCTTTATTGTATCTTGTATATCTTAATACCTGTATGGCTAAGGCTTGTGTAACTTCCAGTCTTATCACCTTGTATCAACGTGTATAAAACAATTGTACTGCACACAACAATATACAAGTTACTTCTGCTTCTTTGTAGCACTCTCTATATGGTATCAGAAGACTTACCACTCTAACGAGTCTCGATCCTACTTTTTCCGCTTGCAGCTCTACAAACCAACCACAGAATTGAAATGGCAACTGGTCATTCCGCAACATCCTCTGCTTCTCCCTCTTCTTCCTCTTCTCCCCCTGCTCACCACTACACCCTCAGTCTCATCTCTTATCACCATCAACGTTGCCAACCAATTGCCTTTGAAACTCACCCCTACCAATTACTACTCTTGGAAGAGCCAGTTTGATGCTCTTCTCTATGGGTACGACCTCTTGGGATATGTCGATGGAACATGTCCTTGTCCGCCTGCTGAGATTCTTGTGGATAGAACATCTGCTCGAAATCCTACCCATTTATTTTGGATGCGCCAGGATAAACTTATGCTACTTGGCATAATTGGCTCCTTAAGTCGTACCGTGGTTCCCATAGTTCGATCCTGCACCACATCTGCGGAAGCATGGCGTTGACTTACGAAAAATTATTCCAACCCATCTTCATCCCGGATTATGGGTCTCGCTGAGCAATTGACCCTCATGAGTCGTGGCACTCAACCCATGGCTGATTACTTAGCACAAGTCTGCGACATCGCTAATGAACTCGCTCTTGTTGGCGCCCTGGTACCTCCTCAATACCTCATTACGCATACTCTAAATGGTGTTAGGCCTGCTTTCAAGGAGTTAGCTGCTGCCGTCCGCACACGCGACACCGTCATAAGTTTTGATGAGCTACATGACAAGCTTATTGAGTATGAGGCCTTTCTCAAACGAGAAGAATTGCGCACGAACGGTGGTCTTGGTATTCTTGGTTCGCCAACAGTTAATGTCGCACGTTACAACTCCAATCCTCAATCGGGGTCTGGCAAGAAGAATAATAATTCTTCAAAAAGCAACATGCAATCCCGAAATCAGTCTGGTGGGGCAAACAATCGACGTGGGTCTGCTGATCAGTACTCTAGTAATGCCACATCCTCTAAGTCCTCATTTGTATTCCAGTTTTGTGACAAACGCGGCCACACCGTACGACAATGTTTCACAGGCAAAAAGCTCTTCTTCCTTTCGTCGTAGCCTACTGCTAACACTGCAAATTCTTCCAACTCCAGTTCATGGCTACTTGACTCTGGTGCATCACATCATGTTACTTTGGATCTCGAAAATCTATCTCTTCGCCAGCAATACGAGGGCCATGATGATGTTGTTATCGCCGATGGTACTGGCCTCCCCATCTCATATATGGGTCATTCTCAATTGTCCTCCTTCCTTCATCATTTTCATTTATCTAATGTTTTATGTGTTCCTAGCTTGAGTAAAAATTTGATTTCTGTCAATCAATTTTGTCGCACGAATAATACATCAATTGAGTTTAATCCATCTTCTTTTTGTGTCAAGGATCTCTCCACGGGGGCACCTCTCGTGGTGGGTCGGAGCAGGAACAACATCTATGAGTGGCCAGATAATGGTGCGGCACCACAATCCAAGCAAGCTTGTGTTGGCATGCGAGTGTCTCTACAAACGTGGCATGACCGCTTAACTTATCCATCCTCCAAAGTTCTCCACCAATTGGTCGCAAATAACAGTGTTTCCCCTATTTCCCCTTCAAGTTTCTCTTCCTGTGAGTCGTGTCATTGTAGTAAAATGCATAAATTGCCATTTGGTGCATCTAGTTTATCTAGCAGTTGACCGTTAGAACTCGTGTTTACTGATGTTTGGGGCCCGTCCCCTGTGCGATCAATAGATGGTTTTTCTGACTATGTTTTATTTGTTGACCATTTCACAACGTTTACATGGTTGTTTCCATTAGCATTTAAGTCCGATATGTTTGACATTTTTGTTCAATTTAAAACTATGGTGGAAAACCAGTTTCGTACCTCCATTGCAACTATATACTCTGACGGGGGAACTGAATATAAAGGACTCAAAACAATTTTTGCCCGTCATGGCATTCAACACCTTGTTTCCCTCCCATATATACCAGAACGTGTAGCTACTGCTGAGCGCCGACACCGCCATTTTGTTGAGAGTGGCTTGGCATTGCTGCACCGTTCGTCCCTACCAACCTGTTTCTGGTCCTTTGCATTTCAAACGGCAACATTTTTGATCAATAGGCTTCCCACACCCATTCTTAATGGCAAATCTCCCTTCACAAAGCTATATCAACAAATACCTAACTACTCGAAATTGCGTATTTTCGGATGTTTATGCTACCCTTGGCTACGCCCTTACACTCAACACAAGCTAGAGTCTAGATCTAAGCCATGCATTTTTCTTGGGTATTCTAACACTTATGATGCGTTTATCTGTTTTGAACCCAATTCCCACAAATTTCACTACGCCAGGCATGTTCGTTTTGTGGAAAATAATTTTCCATCCTTCAAGTCAGGTAGCTCTCATTCTGTGATCAATGCTAGAACTATTTCCCAATGGTGTTCGCTGCTTACACTTACTATACATACCCCTATTGACCAGTCATCAAGTCCAGCTCCTAATGCATTATCTCTTATCACTCACATTTCGTTCTCCCCTACACTGTCCCAAACATGTTCCACATCGTCTCCGTCTGCCAACGTTCGTGAGATGCAAAACAATCAACACAGCCAACCAACGGCTCCATCATCTGCCACTCAATCACATGCTGCGCCTAATACCGTCTCACTACCACAGGTACCTGCCTTTCCACCTACTAATCTCACTTCATCACTTGAACATGCACATCCTACTCTTCCACCAACTGGTGATACTGAATTTTCTCTGCCAGTGCATCCCATGCAAACACGTTCGAAAAACAAAATTTTTAAACCTATCCAAAAGCTTTCACTCAATGTCACAAGACACCCCCTCCCTCTGACCCTTGAACCCACATCAGCTCGTTAGGCATTACAGTACCATGAATAGAAAACTGCGATGCTTGATGAGCTGACTGCCCTTGCAAAAAATTCCACTTGGGTCCTTGTTCCACGTGAGTCCTCTCAAAATAATGTCAGGTGTAAGTGGGTCTTTCGAATAAACCAAAATCCGAATGGCACTAGAACTCGTTACAAGGCACGCTTAGTCGCCAAAGGCTTTCATCAACGTCCTGGTATAGACTTCCTTGAAACATTTAGCCTAGTCTGCAAACCGTCTATCATTCGTGTTGTTTTAAGAATAGCTGTGTCAAATGGTTGGCCTATAAATCAGTTGGACGTGAATAATGCTTTTCTTCATGGAACTCTTTCCGAACCAGTTTTCATAGCCCAACCTCCTAGATTTATCGATTTCGCCCGTCCTACTCATGTTTGTCGTTTATCCAAGTCATTGTATGGCCTCAAACAAGCACCACGTGCTTGGTACAATGAGCTAAAAACTTTCATTCTCTCACTCGGCTTCGGGTCAACACACTCCGATTCTTCATTGTTTGTCTATGCTAATAATGGTATTAATGCATACATTCTAGTGTATGTCGATGACTTGTGAATTACAGGTAATACAATTGGATTTTTTCACAATACTACTGCTGCACTTTCTACAAAATTTTCAATTAAGGACTTGGGGAGTCTTGGGTATTTTCTGGGAGTTGAAGCTGTACCATGCAACAAAGGTCTCTTTTTATCCCAGCACAAGTATGTTCGGGACTTGCTTACTAAATTCCATATGGATGGCGCTAAAGAGTCCTGCCCACCTGCTAGCAGTTCAACCCCACTAATACTTGAGTCAGGTGAGCCAATTCAAAATGCTACTGACTATCAGCGACTAATTGGCAGCTTGCAATACTTGGCCATAACTCGTCCCGATATTGCATATATTGTCAACAAGCTGGCTCAGTTCATGCATAATCCCAAACATCCACATTGGGTTGTAGCGAAAAGACTGCTTCGCTACTTAAAGCACATAGTTCATTATGGTTTGTTACTTCAAAAGTCCCCGTTATCCTCTCTGGTTGCCAACTCTAACGCTGATTAGGCAGGGAATCGAGATGACTACACGTCCATCTCAACTTATATTATCTTCTTGGGCAACAATCCAATCTCTTGGTGCTCTAAGAAACAGAAAACGGTTGCTCGCTCCTCGACTGAAGCAGAATATAGGTCCGTCGTTGCGGCAACAACCGAGGTGTGTTGGCTTCTAAATCTTCTTCGTGAAATGCATTTTCAGCTACCCACGACTCCGCGCCTACTGTGCAGCAACATTGGTGCCACCTATCTTTGCGCCAACCCAATATTTCATTCCCAAATGAAGCATCTAGCTCTAGACTATCACTTCGTTCGTGATAAAATTACAGCTGGCGAATTGCAAGTAGCTCATGTGTCCACTCGTGATCAACTTACAGACTGCCTTACCAAGCGTCTTCCGAAGGCACGCTTTCATGATATTCAAACCAAGATGGGTGTTGTCAATGGCAACACCCTCTTGCGGGGGCATATTAGAGAAGACATCTACTCTACAAAGGACTTTTCTCAACATACAATAGAAATGACCAGATCACTATATTCTTTATTGTATCTTGTATATCTTAATACCTGTATGGCTAAGGCTTGTGTAACTTCCAGTCTTATCACCTTGTATCAACGTGTATAAAACAATTGTACTGCACATAGCAATATACAAGTTACTTCTGCTTCTTTGTAGCACTCTCTATACATAGCCACGGTATCGTTATTAGCTGGGCAATATGTGGAAAACAGAAAGCTTATTATATATACATATTTCAGAATTTCCTTCTTTTAGTTGAGTCTAATGGTGTTGCACTTTTGTATGGAGGGATGATTAGTTTCGTCATATAAAGAGATTGTCAGTTTATGTCTCTATCTCGTACTAGTATTATCCAAGAGCTACACACAATTGTTTTATGGCAGTGTCATATGAAAACTGTAACATATACTCACAATTCACACACATACACACACACACAACTATATACCCACACACGCACAAATACTTGAATAATTTCTAAAGCTTGAACCGTTAATGTAGGTTATAACATATAACATACAAACATTTCTCCATCATGCATGTGTCTATGTTTTCCTTTACTTTTATAAACAACTTGTTCACCAACACGACGTAATAACACCAGTATGTAACAAGGAATTAAGGGGGAAGCCAATGTTATCCCCCACTCTCTTAGGAAGTGTGAGAGACCATGGAGTTTCTAACCATTGTGCGTAAACTATTGTTTGCCTTGACATTGTTCCAGAGTTTCTGTACACTCACAAGGAGAAGCAAAAAGCTTCCACCAAGGCCAACTCCTTTACCCTTAATTGGCAACCCGCTTCATTTACTCGATCGGTTCCCAACCCCACAAGTGCTTAGCCAATCTAGCCAAAATCAATGGTCCGATTATGTGCCTAAAATTAGGTCAGATTAATACAGTGGCCATCTTAGCGAAGATGTTCAATTTTGCTTCGGACAAGGTAATCTAAATATAATGTGTTTATTTATCCAAAATAAAAAATAAAAATAAAATGTGTTTATTTAGCAAAAAACAAAGAATATAATGTGGTTTCTATTAGCTGTATTTGTATAGTATTTTGTTTCCGCGGGTTCAGTCATATATATTCTTATAGTTTGTTCTTTTTTAATTTTAAATTTACCAATATTCTTTCATGTTCATAATTTAATTGTTGGGACGACCAGCCCTATAGGTGTTAGTTTGGTACGACCATCCCTATGAAATCGACCATGCATGGAGTACTTGGAGGGCCTTGTGAACAATAATTAAGTACTTGGACGTATTTATTGCTAAATTTGAGCAGTAGTAAAACATGTAAATGGAAGAATCACATTGCACTCTCTATTTTAAATAAATAAAGGCCAGAATTGAATCTCGGGGAGGAAAATTTTTTACACCTTGTTTGGATTGTAATTTTTAAAGAAAAGGGAAAGAATTCTTCCTCTTGTTTGGATTGCATTTTAAGCGGAATGAGAGTATATGAGGGTTGAAAGAATCTCTCCATATCCTTTAATTGGGAGGATTGTAAAATTCACATAATTTGGGATATTTTGGAGAGAGAGAAAAAGTTAGCATGTTAAAAATCTTTTTTGTTCTTACTTATCTAATGACTATAGATATGAAAAGGATACTAAGTAATCTTTTAATTAAATTAATTTTTTTCTTTGCTTTCCTTCTCTAATTCAAACAGATAATCATAAAATTGTTCTCTTTCCTTTATTATGTTTTTTAATATCCAAACAAGAAAATTCATTTTTTGTCATTTCCTTTTTTGTTTCCTCTACCTTACTTTCATTCCCTTTCCCTTGTGCAATCCAAACAGGGGTTATTCTCTCCAACAAAAAACCCATCTCTTTGTTTGTTTTTGAGAAGTCTTAAGGCAATCTCCAACCCATTCACTAAATCCCCTTTTATCCTACATGTAGGGATGCTTTTGGAGATATTCATCTCCAACAGTATCCTTAGAGATTCTCTACAAAGTAGATAATCCCTACATCAACTTTTTACTATCTCTATATATAGAGATAGTAAACTCCTTCCCTAAAATATCTCCAAAACCATTTAACAATTAAAAAATAGAGAAGTTGTTGGAGTGAAATTTAAATAGAAATTTCCTAAAATTAAAATGTAGGGAAGCTGTTGGAGTGAAACTGAAATAGAAATTTCCTAAAATTAAAATGTAAGGAAGCTGTTGGAGTGAAACTGAAATAGAGGATCCCTACATGTAGAGAAATGATCAAAATTCCCTACATGTGGGGAGAAAAAAATAGAAAAGCTATTGGAGATAGCCGAGGGATAAATATGGAGATATAAAGATTAGCCTCCAAATACCAAATCTAACCCCTTAAAATGGGGTAAAATGAAGGGAGATTAGATTCTGTTTGGTCTAACTATGAAATTTTAGTTTTTAAGTTATAGAGCTTTTAGTCGTAAAGTTTTGGTTATAAGTACCGTTGAACAAAAATCATTGATTGTTTGGCCTATGTCTGACAATGTTGAGCTTTAGAAATTTCGAGGGCAATGTTGAACTTTAAAAAATATGAAGAGGTATATTTAAAAAAAACAGAAAAATAACTTCTCAGATTATATAAAAATAATTTTATAAAAACCTTTTTTAAAACATAATGCAATGACAATTGAAGGTTACAAAAAATATAATTCTCTATTATTGTTCTTTGGCCACAACATAAACTCCAGGAATTAACTGATCTGAACCTTTTATCTCTGAATTTTTCTGCCTTCATGAAATATTTTATATGTAGTGACCCTGGTCTTAATTAGCAACAGAGTCCCGAGTGTAAGTTCCTATAAGAATGCTTGTACAAATAACTTAGTGAAAATGAGATTGATCATAAAATATTGTCTGGTTAGTGAAAGGAAAAATGTCATTTTTCCCCCATGAGGTATGACCAATATCCCAAATTCTCCCATAAACTTTTATTATTACCCAGATCAGTGTAATCGGAATCGTACGATTCGCGATACGAATCTTACGATTCGAAACGATTCAGTAAAAAAATGATACAAATCGAATAGGAGAATCGTGAATCGACATGAATCGCAAGTGAATCAGTACCAAATCATAGCGAATCGTGTGTTCACGATTCGGGTCAATTTTTTTTTTTTTTAAAAAACCCAAAATATTTCAAAGTAGATAACAAAATAAGCCCACTTTAGTAAAAAAAAGGAAGACAGAACTCGTAACTGATTGGACCACTTGTGTTTACAGCAGCTTTTATGCATTAGTTTGGGCACTTGTGAAATGTGATATTGTTCTGACAAAAAAAAAATAGTGTGATATTGTGATGCAGAAATTGTTTGGGCTATTAGGAACAAGTGAAGTAGTGAACAATCTAGAAAATTAACAAAAACATATATTAATATTAATTCAAATAAAGAATCTCAACTAAAAACTGTTAATAGAAATATAATATGTCAAATATCAACTAGTTTTAAATTTGTGACCGAATTGGTACGATTCAATTTGATTCATGATTCAAAAAAATGACATTTTGATTCACGATACGATTCACGATTCGACAACTATGACCCAGATTCCCCCATATTTTGGTAAGTTCAACTACACAAACCCACTGCAGCATAGTCAGGAGTTGTTCGCCTACCCAATTGATCTCGCACTATACGCATGTTTGCTATAATCTTTTATCACACATACGTACATGAAAACACAAAGATACACATTGTTACGCCCCGACCCCGACCTATCGCTAGGCTAAGGCCGAAACATGACGTTCGTAACTCTTATCCCTGAGATCAACAACCTGATAGGTATGAAACCTGTAGTTATTAAATTAATAACTTGTACCTCCATTATAAATACCATAAAAAGATTGAAAAGGCTTCCAAAATTCTTCCAAACATCGGCCTTAAAGGATTACATCACCCTGTTACATAATAACCTAACCAAGAACCACATGTTCATCATCCTAGTTATAGGTCTCAAAAGCATAAAGATTAATCCTAGCTAGGTATCTAGTTAACCAAAATAATATTACAACATAATAAAATGATCAATTACAAACATGTTCTTCATAGCAAGAAATAAATCCTCAAACAAGCACGTAGATCACACAAGCAGGAATCCATCTCATCAACTCGACAAAGCTTGTAACCCCATGGAGGCCTACTCAGGCTAATCCTCACCTGTAATTGTTAGAAAGAGGGTAAGCTAGATCCTCGCATATAGCTTAGTGAGGAGGAAAACGAGGAAATGTTTTCACAAAGGTTTTATCATTTCGCAAACTTCTTGGTAAAACTATGCTATGCATATAAACAGTTAATCAAGTATAACAAAATATCAAGATTAACCTCATACTCGAAGTATATAACAATTATCAAGAATAGAAACAACTTGATTTGAAAGATATGAGCAACTCTTCTCTCCGAGGACCTCAAGGGACCAATATCGGAACTTCATAACACATTTTCCTCAAAATGTAACTCAAGAGGGCATTTCATGGAAACGACCCAATATCATAATCAAAAGATTGGTACAAGGGAAGAAAGGTGGCTTATATGGACTTAAGAGGTATCTCCCACTATCACAGTCATGTGTACCTCAAAAGGTGTCTCCCACTATCACTGTCGTGTGCACTTTACTCCGTATAAACCCCAACCACAGACTATACAGGAATTAATAGGGTAGGGAGATGTCTGTTATTATCACAGCCGTGTGCACCTCAAAAGGTGTCTCCCACTATCACTGTCGTGTGCACCTTTGATCCCATCCCTTAACAAGTAAGAGGTTTCAACCTTGATACAAATATACATATATAATACCCAACTCCCCAAGGGACGTCACCAAGAGAGAGAGGGACTAGGATAGCAACAAAGTAGGTTGCTTCTGTCACAACATGAATAATAACAACGTAGCGAGTAATCAAGAAAAACCTTGATAATTATATATATATAAACAATACCCAACTCTCCAAGTAAAGACACCGTATAACACCCCGACCCGTGCATATAATTATTTTATTGATGTGCATATATTTATATGTCTACTTTAATTATTTACGTATATTCATTTGCATAACATATTATATTTTTGGGTTACGTGCATCTATTTCGTTTAATGTGCATTTATATCAAACTATGTGCATACATCTAATATAACAAGAAATTTCATCTATTAACATATATTGCATAAATATAAATGCCTTCTTATGTAAGTAGGCACGTTTAATTGGTTAATGTGCATAATTCTCATTTTACATGCAATTTTGGGACTTCACGAACACTTTAAAAAAATCGTAGGAATCGTAGAAAATAATTAACGTAGACAATTAGGAATTAGAATAACTAAATTAGTTAGAATTAAACTAGAATGGCAAACTAGTTAATAGCATTAAGTTGAAGGGCATGTTAGTCATTTGGGTTTTTTTTTCTTTTATTATTTACACCTAATACACTACAACACACACAAACACACAAAAACACACACAAAAATCAGACACACACACACACACACTAAACACGTTTAAAAACACACAAGAAAGAAGAAGAAGAAAAAGAAGAAGAAGAAGGAGGAAAGAAGGAATAAAATGTGATTTTGAGCTTGTTCTAGCCAAGAATAGGTGAGGGATTTCATTCTCCTATGCATTTCTAGTGTTAATTCTTGTTTATAAAATGTTGGCTAGTTGTAGTTGAATGATTCATGGATGTAGGAATGCAAATAGAAATGATATATGGCATGAAACAAGTTCTAGAAATAATTTTGTGTGTGAATATCAAGCTTTGCTAGTTGATCATGTTGTAGATATTGCATAGCTAGCTTGCTCAACTAGATGAAGATCATGTGTTTGCTATAAGTTCTAAGTGAGGAATGAAAGTGCTTTGTATGCTAGTATATTGCTTGTAGTTAGCTTAGTGCATGAAAATATCAAAATGGAACAAAGAGTACAAAATGTGATTTTCGGACAGATTTGAGCAACTGAGATTCAGAGCAGATTTGAGGTAGCAAACGATGTCGGAATGAGCTGATTTTTTTACACAATATGCCCAAGACCTTAAGGAACAACTTCTCTTTTATGTGGAATGTTAAATTCTGTCGTTTAGGTGCATTTATAGAGCCAAAACAGTAGGGTCAGATTCACCCATTGATGCAGGGGCAGTTTTGCGCACTGATTTTCTAAAGGGCATAACTTGGTGAGTTTAACTCCGAATTGGGAACCGTTTGAGGCTAAACCCATCTACACTTGACAAGCTACATGTCTGTGAAATTTCAGAAGTTTCAGAGGTCATTAAGGCTGCTAATTGAACCTGCAAAAATTAAGCAAATGCAGCTAGAAATTTCAGTTTATATAGCTAAGTGATTAATGTTGCACTAAAGGCTAATTTGAGCTGAATAATGGTAGATTATAGGTAGTTGAAGGCTTGAGGGTAACAATTACATGTTTGGAGAGAGTGCTTAAGTGGCGTGAGGGTTAAATAAATATTAGTTGCATTGAATGTTAAATGTTTAATATGTGACTAACGTGAACTATGTGCATTGAATGTTTAAATAAGTTGAACGTTGAGTGAATGTTTAATGTGATGAATTAGGTATAGTGACTTGCCATTTAGATAATCAAGAGTAACTAGACTCATGTACATGCTAAAGTGATGCCTAAGTAAAGATTGAAGTTATCCTTCTTGGATTCTTGAAATAGTTATTGGTACTACTTAAATTTCTACCTTGTCTTGCTTTTATGAAAATAATTGATGGATAAGAATTTAGTTGGTGTTTAATGAAGTGTACATAACATGTTATATGTTAGATTTTCCTTGTCTTAAATGTTATATATGAGTATATATGATGATTCCTGTGTAGTAGAGCTTTAAAATTAGTTTTATAGTGAAGTAATTGCAGAAACATGAGTTACAAAAAAATCTGGAAAAAAATTGGACAGATTTGCACGCCTAAGTTGTAGGACCAATTTGACCTAGCAAATGTTGACTAAATTATCTGAATTTTGGATATGTTGTAGTAGACTCATAGTTGAACGAAAGTGTATTTCTAAGGTTTGGCCAAATTCTAGCTCTAAGTACTCGTTTTTGGATGATTTCCGAGAAGCATGTGAATAGGCGTGAGCTGGACAGTTCCTGCCAGCGTTTTTTTTTTCCTTTCCCTTGTCCTCATGTGTATTGGTTGCAAGTTAGTCTAGATAATATGGGACTAGACTAGACTAAAATGTACTACTATATGTCTTTGTGTAATGAGAGTTTAGAATTAGTTTGAACTATGACTAAGCTAAAGTTATTAGGTAGTGAATAAAGATAGGCGTGTTAGTAAGGCATTGGGTAAGTTCTTGTTTGGAAATGAATTAATAATGAAGTTGAATTGTAGAAATGTTAACTAGGGAGTTTAAGGAAGGCTAGAGAATGTGGTACATGTTGGTTAGTATAACTAAATCGTAGCCTGAATAGACAACCTAACTTAATGCTTGAGACTAGCATACTTATGGAGAGTAGTAAACTAGGAAATCATAAGAAATATCTTGGCATGTTACTTAACATTGAATTAAAGAAAGTATGTCTCGACTTTAATGTGAAATAATGCAAGGGAAATTTAATTATCAAATAGTTGTAGTCAACTTATTATGAGCTGTTAGTTACACTCATTTCTATGTGCTAATGTTTAGATTATCAATAGTTGATTAAGTGTATGAATAATTGAGCTTTAGTGAGCTTATAGTTTATTTGCAAAGCTAGCTTGGTCATTGAAGATAATTAGTTGCCAATAGTTATAGCTAAACTTTTGCTACTAGTTGCTAACTTTAGTCATTTTATATGTGCCACTGTTTCGCCTACTAATGTTTGGTTACTTGTATGACTACTTGGGCTATGTGATAATATGAAATATATAAGTGATTATGGAAC
Organism: Ehretia macrophylla; assembly: GCA_037974665.1. Classification (NCBI taxonomy): domain Eukaryota; kingdom Viridiplantae; phylum Streptophyta; class Magnoliopsida; order Boraginales; family Ehretiaceae; genus Ehretia; species Ehretia macrophylla. The sequence goes on from CM075770.1 coordinate 30,071,771, forward strand.
TTTTATTGTTGTGTGTTGAATTTGCATAATAGTCAAGTTGGAGTTGGTATAATCAATTGTTAAGGTGTTATGTTAATTTACTTGCATAGTATTATACTAGTTTTGATGTCTAAGTATTATAATTATATGAATAACTAGGGGTTGCACATTTGAGTTGATTCAAGGAGGTTGGAGTGAATGTAAGTTAGTTTCTTGCATGCTTGGCTTAATCCAAGGTGAGGGAGTTACATTCCTTTATGCATCTTAATTTGTTTTACTGCTCATAAATTGTATAGTTTAATATGATTGCTTATAATGACGTGTACTTTGATATGAATAGACTAAATATACACTTGTATTTTATTTATATTGTTATATGGCTTATTTATTATAATTTACGTGCGAGGGCAACCTACTTTGTTGTCCCTCATTTATGTGATTCTTGAATTATATTGTCATTGCTTGAATTATTGTGATCGAATATCGGGTTGCGCAACCTTTTCGGACATGGTAGCGTCGAGAAACACGGGCGGCGTCGGGCTTGCCGTGCTCCCTCGACTACCATGGTGCCTATTCCCTTCTCGCTGAGGCATACTCCACTACCCCAGAGGCGTGGTTCACCTGCTGGGCATGGACCTACCTCAGGAGAAAGGGTCGTAGGATCGGGATACATCCGGAGTATCCCAACTTGTTGGTGTTTGGGGTTTGCCGGCACTTGCGTGAAGTTCGTGGCTCATGGCTCGTGATTGAATATTTGAAGTGGAACCGTATCCTTTTTAATGTGGTTAACTACTTGCTATTTAATCTTGTTGTTATGTTATATATATGATTTCTTGTATCTGCATATCATAATGCACGCCTGGTATGTTGCATCACCTCCCTCACTGAGTAACCTGGTTACTCATTCCTCTTTTCAACATATTTCAGGAAAAGCTGAAGACTGGATTGCCTCTTGTGTGACCTGCTTGCTTTATCGGTGTGTAAAACATGGAAGAATGTGATCATGATATGCTTGTATTGTATTTGAGACTTTGTGCCCATGTATGTATTTATGTTATATCAAGGAATGTAATATTAAAGTTTTAGTTTGTTTGATGATTAGGTACTAGTGGGCTTGTAATATCTCTACTTGCTTTACTTTATTACTTAGTAGTGCATGCTTGTGTGGATGATGAAAACTAGTTAGAGGGTTGGACACAGATTATAAGAAAGCTTGATTGATAATATAGAGTGGTATGATAAGTAGATTAAAAAGATAGAACTTCAATGGATTTGATTTCGCATGCTTGTGTGATATGATGTTGGGTTCCAAGGCTCGGATGGCATTGAGGAGCTGGTTGGCTTTATGAATCTTGAAAGCTAGGTTATGAATGGTTGATTTTGATTCAGATCTTGTATGTGACTGTTGACAGGTTTCTAGATAGACCTATATATAGGGGAAACTCCGTCCGTTTTTTTTTTCCTAAATTTCGTGCCTGGGATTTGGAAATTGGGTTGTGATTAGCATGGCTATTAGAACCTCCGGTCTCGTGAAGGATCGGGGCGTTACACACCGAGCGAGAGAGGGACTAGGATAGCAACAAAGTAGGTTGCTTTCATCACATATGTATAATACCCCAGCTCTCCGAGGAATATACCAAGTGAGAGAGGGACTAGGATAGCAACAAAGTAGGTTGCTTCCGTCACAACAGTAATAACAAGATATAATGATTAAACATATAAACCTCTTGCGACAATAAATGATTAAACCATGGCATATCAAGTAAGCATATAATAATCATGCATATATAACATTTAGGGTGCTCCAAATATTGCCAAGTATCATAAGATAGTGAAAAGACATCAATATTGCCTACATTCAGTAGTCTTCTAAGCAATATATAGAAGTTAGAAACTATATAGCACCCAAACTATGGTACAAATACATAATTAAATTCTACTATGATAAATTAGTGTTCGATACGGTTCTAACGCTTCCGACCGTGCCTCAATTCGACATCCGTAGCTCATGGAATCACTCAAATAAGTTTATCGTATTTTGACCAAACCAGAAGCTTCACCAGCGGACGAGGTGTCCTCCACAAGTCGATCGGTGGAGGGGGGTTCGTCTGGTCGTGCTGTTTACGAGAAAAACACCATTTTTTCAACAATCAAGCTTACAACCACACCTCCCTCTACCAACAATTAAGCATGCTCAAGGTGACTATTAGGTATCATATAGGAGTTCAAAACGTAACCAAAACACATCCCACATCAACAATCAACACCCAACATAAAAATGGTTGACCAAGTTTGGTTTCGTAACATTTCTTATAGTTTCTTGTTCATCGATCTTTGCATTATCGTTCTACATAAAAATGGTTGACCAAAAAAAAAAAAGAAGGTTCTACATAAAAAAATGATACATAACCTAGATATTTGAGGTCAAATTTCAAGCAAAGTATGATTAAACCATCGCCATGTGCTATCCGAAGCTCGATTTTGAAATTTAACCTGATGTATTTCTTGGCACCTAAATTTAAAAATCTATGAAAAATAGGTGAAAATTTGAAGGGAGGGGAAAATATTATTTTTTATGGGGATAATTATTACGTACAATGTTATTTGATTAAAGTCGAGAATATGACATAAATGAAATAAAAAAGTTAGGGATCTGTTTAGTATGAAATCATTTTGAATTTTCTCTTTTCCAATAAAGAAAATGAATGAAGATTATGCTAGTCAAAATGGAGAAGTTTAAGAAATAAGAAAAACTAAAAATCTTTTCAAACTCAACTTAAGATCAATAGTGTATCATTGCCATTTAATAATTTAGATTTTAATTTAACATTCTTTATGGGTATTAGGTTTTATTTTATAGAAATTAAGCTTTTGCAACTGAGTTAGGTATGGTTTTTGGTATGCCAAAGCAAATGTCATTACAAAACATCATATAGTGGGCTATAGTTTGGACCAACCCTAAACCTAAGTAATTAACCTCAGCTGGGCTACACAAAGTGAGCATAAAATGTTCCATCAAAGATTTATTGTCACATTATTATTACGTCCATGGCTGCAAAATGATATCAAAATGTGTACGACAAATTCTGAAACATAATTCAATGACAATTGAAGGTTATAAAAAAAAATAAATATAAAAATAATAGTAAATATTACTCCTTTTTTTCATTACCTTTTTATCACCTTCTATATAAAATCTTACATAACATGCCAACTTAAAAATATATGGATTTTCTCTTTCTTCTTTTTATTTTTCTCTCTCTTCTTAATTTCTTTCTCTCTATCTCTCTTTCTAATTAGCATCCTTCTTTGTTGTGTGACAACTGTCACATAAAAAAGGACTTACAATCTAGTTTTTGTTTTTTTTTGTGTGTGGACAAGGGTTATTATAATTGCATACCACATTGTAAATATCCCGCTGGAAATCGAACTATATAAACAAATGGCGTACATTCAATTATGTTTTTGTCAATGGCACACAATATTTGACCCAAAAAAAAAAAAATGGCACGCAATAGTTTGTCTCCACGGGTAATGCGACCTTTTCGGTGATTGGAAATTTGAAAGGCAATAAATTATAATTGAAAAAACTCCATATTTAGTCCCTATTATTTGTAAAAATATTTAGTTTGGTCCCTATTGTTTAAAATATTTTAATTTAGTCTCTATTATTTTTTCAAAAATTTTAATTCATCCCTATTATTTAAAATTTCTCAATTCGTCCTTATTATTTTCCAAAATTTTTTAATTTTATCCTTATTATTTTTAAAAAATTTCAATTTCGTCCTTATTGTTTTGTTAAAGTTTCAAATTTGTCTCTATTATTCAAGGACTAAATTGAATTTTTTTGAGAAATAATAGGAACAAATTTGAAACTTTTTGAAAATAATAGGGACGAAACTGAAAATTGTTGGCAAACAATAAGGACGAAATTGAGAAATTTTAAACAATAGAGATGAAATTGATACTTTTAGGAAAATAATATAGACTAACTTGAGACATTTTAAATAATAAAGACCAAACTGAAATTTTTTGTAAACAATAGGGACTAAATGTGAGATTTTCCCATTATAATTTATAGAAACTCGTGATGCAACTATATACTTTGAACCCTTCTCTTGACAAACTCCATATATATGCAACTATAAACAAGAAGCACAAGTAACAAATATCATAGAGTGTGTGAAGTGTGAGAGATCATGGATTACCTTACCATCGTGTTGGGACTGTTGTTGGCCGCCTTGGCATCGTTTCAGTGCCTGAGTCTACTATCAAGAAGCAGCAAAAAGCTCCCACCAGGGCCTACCCCTCTACCCATAATTGGTAACCTTCACTTGCTTGGTAACCAATTCCATGAATCTCTAGCCAAGCTTGCCGATACTTATGGCCCGATCATGTTGCTAAAGTTGGGCCGCGTGCCGACAGTTATCATATCTTCACCAGGCATGGCCAGAGAAGTTCTCCAGCAACAAGATTTAGCCTTCTCTGGCAAAAGAATCCCTGATGCTTTACGTGCTCAAGACCATTACAAATACTCTATTGTTTGGTTACCAGCCAACTCACAATGGAGAACCCTTCGAAGAATCTTGAACTCTAACATCTTTACAAACAACAGGCTCCAAGCCAATCAACACCTGAGGTTTAGGAAAGTCCAGGAGCTGATTGAATATTGCCGTAAAAATAGTCAAACTGGTAAAGCCGTGGAGATAGGCCAAGCTGTTTTCAGAACAACATTGAATCTATTGTCCAACACCATTTTCTCCAAGGATTTAACTGATCACCATTTCGATACGGCCAAAGAAGTTAAGGACGCGGTGTGGAAGATATTGGTGGAGTCCGCTAAGCCAAACCTGGTCGATTTCTTTCCTGTGCTTGAAAAGATTGATCCCCAAGGTGTAAGACGTCGAATTAGCGCTCATTTTAGTAAGGTGCTTAACATTTTTGATGGCCTGATCGATGAACGCCTGGAGCAAAGGAGATTGGAAGGCACTAAGAACAACGATGTCTTGGATGTCCTACTTAACTATATCGAAGAAAACTCCGGAGAAATTGATAGGAATCACGTTAAGCGGACATGCCTGGTTCGTGTTCTTTTTCTTCATATACTTAAACATTAAATCCATGAATTAAATTACCATAATTCATATGTAGTATAATTGTTGTTAAAGTATATTATGGTTTCAATGTAATTCTGTATATTATGGCATTAGTTTAGACAATAGTCTAGATTTAAGCAGTATTCATATTGGTTTTCTTATTAGATTTTAAGTTTTCTTATTAGATTATGTTCCTAATTAGTGCATAATATAAGATTTATCTTCTGTTGTGCCATGCATATGTTATTAAGGGTACAATTGCAAGATATGAAGGTCAAGTCTCGCCATATTAGATGTGACACTAGAATAAAATGTGACGCTGATGAATCTCCAATGAATTTCATCAGACCATTTCATCATATAATCTTGATGTGTATTTGGATTAAATAATGAGGTCGGATGTAAGACATATATCTACTGATGTTTGGCCAGATCGTGAATTTCTGGGATAATTTGCTTCCATAGATATTTAATTACAATGTTATTTCTTTGGTTACAGGACCTATTTATTGCTGGGGTTGATACAACTGCAAGAACAGTGGAATGGGCAATGGCAGAATTACTTAAGAATCCAAATATTATGAAGAAAGTAAAACATGAGCTGGAGAAAGTCAGTGGCAAAGGCAACCCGATAGAAGAAACCGATATTGTCCGTTTGTCATATCTAGGTTGTGTTGTGAAAGAAACTTTAAGATTACACCCACCCGCTCCATTCTTATTTCCTCGAACCGCGGAGCATGACGTAGTAGTGTGTGGTTATACGATCCCAAAAGAGTCACAAGTGCTAGTAAGTATACTAACAATTGGGCGTGATCCAAGTTTGTGGGAAGATCCCTTAAAGTTTAAGCCCGAGAGATTTATAGAATCAGAGATTGATATCCGAGGCCAAAATTTTGAGCTAATTCCTTTTGGCTCAGGACGAAGAATTTGCCCAGGATTGCCTTTGGGAATAAGGATGGTACCGCTAATACTAGGATCACTAGTAAACTCATTTGAGTGGGAGCTTGAAGGTGACATTGCACCTGAAGAATTGGACATGGTGGAGAAAGTTGGCGGAACATTGTAGAAGGCTCGTCCTTTACGAGCTATACCAATCCCTCTCTAATATGGTTGCAGTTCCTATTGGATAGAATGCCATGGCCGGCAGGCCACAGTCCTCTCATATTTTGTCTCGATCTGAAAACTTCTACTCTTTACCTAATTGTGAGTAATTTTTGTGCGCAAATATATTTCCTATCATAATGCCACAATATTAAAATGTATGGTTGAAAGATTAATGTAGGTATAGACATTCATAACATCCAGAACTTTCTCCATCAGCGTCAATTTTCTCCTTTATTTTTGTGAAACTTTGTATAATTAATGTATGAGAAGTCCTTCTTGTATGGACAGATATGCAAAGTTATCTACAGGAAATTCCCATCTCTGTCTTATCCTGTATTATTCCTGAAAATTTGTTACTTAAAGAACATGACATAAAACAAGATCCTTGTTATACATCGTTGAGCTTCAATGATGCATTATTTGTTAGGCTAAGATCTTCTTTGTAATTGGTCTTTGATCCACCCTTTGTACTTTTATATCATTAATAAAACTTTTTGCTCGCTAATTTATTAGAAAAAAGAAAAAGAAAAAAAGAGTCATATCCTCAACGAGGCTAGTACTTACATTATCCTTTAAGATCGTTTGTGGTGCTGGCTTCATAACAACAATTAATGAAGCAACAACGGTAAACTTGAGTTAAAAAAGATAGTATATAGAGTACTTAAAAAATAGTCTGAAGACGTGGCCGTACGTTGAAAGTTTAACTTATTTGATATGATATTAGAGTTAGAGCTTAGTTTAATCTTATCAACTCTCATTCTAGACTTCGACTCTGGTTGTGCAACTTTTCCAAATCACTACTTAGGATGGAGATTACTGATTTGGAAAAGTTGCACATTTAGCAATTAATTACATATCTATGTCACGTTAGTGGACATTTAGCAATTAATTATAGATCACACATGAAGGAAATGTAATAATGGATATTTAAATTTGAACATATATGGTTGTTGTATTTTTGTATTTTAAACTTGTTCCAGCCTTTATCTTTTACTTCATCACTAAACATTACTTACTGTCACATTTTTTAGAAAATAGGTGTTTATATTTGTCTTTTTTTGTAATGATATAGTATATAGAGTAGTTATCTATTTTAGTCTCTCAATAATGTGATTAAAAAGTTGAATAAATTGATTTTATGTTTTATATTTTTAGAGAATTTACATTACACAAATGTGATAACGCACATTGTACTAAAATTTGTGTGGCCCCAAAAAGCAATCCATTCTGGTTGCGGATTGCCTTTATCTCCTCATGTTGCACTCTTTATTATTTTGGAGTTTCACCTTTAATTGACTTAGTATATGTGTGAGGGTGTAGTACTGCTGCATTCAGAGGTTTACCAGTTCGTCAAATAATTTGATGGTCGAATTCTCACGTTATCCAAAATAAAAAATAGTCGCATTAATACAATAATGACTATTTGACTTTTCACTGTCGTTATTTTGAATTTTCCCATAAATAGTGCTTTGATATGAAATGGTATCTGCCACTAAAGTTTTGATTCAGTGGTATGTTACTCGCTTTATATGCGAAAAGTTATAAACTCGAGTCTCGTAAATTATATCTTTAATATATATTGTACAGTCTTAAACCCCTCAAATCAAAAAAAGAAAAAATGGTATCCGGGATGGTCAAACTTCTTTTCTAAACAAATAAAAAATTCATTACTTTAAAAATATTTGCATATTTAAAGGGTGCATAGTCAGCATAAAACCCCTATACAAGAAAGCCTTGGTCTATACACTAGACTTTGCAAATTGGTCTATTTAGTCTATTGTCCCTGTATTTCTAATTTCCTCTATACAACTTTCGTTTGATATCAAATTTAATATTCCTAAAAATTTGGTCTTCAATGACTCTCGTACTTCGATGAAATCGTTTATTTCTTTCCTTGCGTACGTGGTATATGAAGGCACCAAAAAACACAAGAGCCATTTCCACAATTCATTAACATCCAAACAGCGAAAATTTTCCCTCTCACATGACACAGTTGAAGATGGGTGGTCAAGTTGTAAGATTTAATTGTACAATTTTGTTGGTTGGGTAAATTTTACATTTGATCTCTATAATTTGCATATTTTTTTTATATCGTTCTTCATATTTCAAAAGATTCATAATACTCTTTAATATTTATAAAAGTGATTCAAAATGGTCTATATTATTGAAAATTAGTCAATAAGATCTCTATTATTTTTTAAAAAATTCAATTTACTCTCCAAATAGGGATCATGCTAAATTGAATTTTTTGAAAAATAATAGAGACTAAATTGAATTTTTTTGAGAAATAATAGGAAATAAATTGATTAATTTTAAGCAATAAAGACCATTTTCAATCACTTATATAAATATTAAGGACTAATATAATTTTTTTTAAATATTAAAAATCAACTTAAAAAAATATCTAATCAATATGCAGAGGGTCAGTACAATGTGCATGGATGGTACTCTATATTTGTATTGTTTAAAGAGGATTATGCTAGTTCTAAGATGGAACCTAATCATATTACAATTTGTTGGAATGAATCGAAAATTTTTATTCAGTAAAAGTTAAAAATATTTAATTTAATGTTTATATATAAATTGTTTTTCTAATACATAAGGACAAATTGATTTTTTACCTTAAAAATAAGGGAAAATTATGCAACTAGGACCCATTATTTTATTTTGTCTCAATTTAATTTTATTATTTAAAATTAGGTAAAATTATTCCCAATATTTGAAAGAATGTCTCAAAATTAGTAAGCCGTCAACTTTTACATAAAACAACTAAAATGACTAAACTACTCTTCACGTTTTACGAAATAACACCACCACCCCTGAATCATTTTTATCCTTTTTCTTACCTATATTGACACACCCGCGAACAAAAAAGTGGCATGCCATCGTCAACCATCATTCGGAGCCTCTCCACCATCATCATCGCGCAATGGTTTATGTTTGAAGATTCGATTCGCATCCACCTAAATATGGTATGTGTTTAATTTTAACCCGTTTAATTTTAACCCAAATCATATATTTAATTTGAAGGCTCTGTTTTGCCTTTCGCGTAAATAAAACCCCTGAATCATTTTAACCCAAATTTTGTCAACATTTTTGTGCACATTTTTGTTGCTCTCAACTTATTCTGTCAACATTTTTGTTGCTGTGTGTTTTTGTCCTTATGGGTTTTGAAGATTGTAATGGGTTTGATCTTTTGGTTTTTGTATGCTATTTTTGGGCAATCATTTCATGAAAAGACAATGGGTTATATTATTTGCAGTCATTTCGTTTCATCTCCCTATCATAAGACAGAAAGCTTCACCTTCTTCTTCTTGTGCTTGATCTTCTTGGGCTTGGTGTAAGTTTTCTTGTTGGGGGAGTCGTGGTGGGGATGGGGATGGGGGTGGGAGATGCCGTGGGTGGGGAAGGGTTTAGGGTTGGGGGACGTCGGGGAAGGGGAGGGGAAATGCGGCGGCGAGGGGGGTAGGAATTTGGTATGGCTTTTTTTTGTGTATACTAGAGTGGTTGAAGAATTTTATTTTTTATTCAAGAGGAAGAGGTTAAGTTAGTAATTTAATTTATTTCAATAGGGGTAGTTTAAACATTTTAATATTTTTTTTGATAATTTTTTAACTGTCGAGACTAATTTGAACCTATTTGAAAACATTGAGAACTTATTTGAATTTTTTTAAACATTGATAACTAAAATGATCTTGGAGAAACAATGGATACTAGATATGTTATTCTCCCTTTGCCTTAACCTGATAAAAATTCATGGCAGTTCTCAAAAAATAATGTTTATATATTACTAACTTTGGTTTAAAGGATAAATATTTTTTATTATCATCATCTTCTATCTCTCATGCACCAGTATAGATATCATTTAGAAATTTTCTCATGTGGGTACTACCTTCTAGGCAAAACGCATTACTCTTGATTTATTTTATCATCTACTGAACTTTTCGATAATCCATATCACATAACTTATCTTATTGCTGAAATGGTATTCACATGCCATCCGAATGTTTATCTTACGACCAAGTTGATGTACCTCTCATGTCTTGGAATAGGCTTGGCTTGCAACGGTGTTTATGGTTTTTTTTCCCCCAAAACTTAAATGCTTCACGAGAAAATAAATATTTATAACAATTTGTTCTCATACATCAAACATGTTATTGTCGTAGGACCTCTTTGCTGCTGGGACGGATACAACTTCTAACTCATTAGAATGGGCAATGGCAGAGATTCTAAAAAATCCAGAGACTATGAAGAAAGCCAAAGAGGAGCTCGTGCAAGTTACTGGTAAAGGAAAACCAATAGAAGAAGCTGATGTTGCTAGCTTGCCATATTTGCGGTGCATTGTTAAAGAGACTTTAAGGATACATCCACTAGTGCCGTTCTTGATTCCACGTGAAGTGGAGCAAGATGTTGAAGTGTGCGGATACAATGTTCCAAAAGGGTCTCAAGTACTTGTAAATGCATGGGCTATTGGACGTGATTCAGACGTGTGGGAAAATCCATTAACATTTAAGCCTGAAAGATTCTGGGAATCAGAAATGGACATTCGAGGTCACAATTTTGAGCTAATCCCTTTTGGTGTTGGAAGAAGAATTTGTCCAGGTTTACCATTGGCAATAAGAATGGTTCCAGTTATGCTCGGTTCTCTGCTTAACTCTTTTGACTGGAAGCTTGAAGGGATATTGAACCTGATCAATTGGATATGCAGGAAAAATTTGGCATTACATTGCAAAAGACTCGTCCTCCACGAGCTATCCCAATTTCTCTCTGAACAAGGCATGTTCTTTGTGCTAAAATAAGGCCATAGTAGTAGAGAAGACATCTACTCTACAAAGGACTTTTCTCAACATACAGTAGATATGACCTAATCACTATATTCTTTATTGTATCTTGTATATCTTAATACATGTATGGCTAAGGCTTGTGTAATTTCCAGTCTTATCACCTTGTATCAACGTGTATAAAACAATTATACTACACACAGCAATATACAAGTTACTTCTACTTCTTTGTAGCACTCTCTATATGGTATCAGAAGACTTACCACTCTAACGAGTCTCGATCCTACTTTTTCCACTTGCAGCTCAACAAACCAACCACAGAATTGAAATGGCAATTGGTTCCTCCGCAACATCCTCTGCTTCTCCCTCTTCTTCCTCTTCTCCCCTGCTCAGACAATTTCCACTACACCCTCAGTCTCATCTCTTATCAACGTTGCCAACCAATTGCCTTTGAAACTCACCCCTACCAATTACTACTCTTGGAAGAGCCAGTTTGATGCTCTTCTCTAAGGGTACGACCTCTTGGGATATGTCGATGGAACATGTCCTTGTCCGCCTGCTGAGATTCTTGTGGATGGAACATCTGCTCGAAATCCTGCCTATTTATTTTGGATGCGCCAGGATAAACTTCTGCTACTTGGCATAATTGGCTCCTTAAGTCATACCGTGGTTCCTATAGTTCGATCCTGCACCACCTCTGTGGAAGCATGGCATCGACTTGCGAAAAATTATGCCAACCCATCTTCATCCCGGATTATGGGTCTTGCTGAGCAATTGACCCTCATGAGTCGTGGCACTCAACCCATGGCCGATTACTTAGCACAAGTCCGCGACATCGCTGATGAACTCGCTCTTGTTGGCACCCTAGTACCTCCTCAATACCTCATTACCCATACTCTAAATGGTGTTGGGCCTGCTTTCAAGGAGTTCGCTGCTGCCATCCGCGCACGCGACACCGTCATAAGTTTTGATGAGCTACATGACAAGCTTATTGAGTATGAGGCCTTTCTCAAATGAGAAGAATTGCGCGCGAACGGTGGTCTTGGTATTCATGGTTCACCAACAGTTAATGTCGCACGCTACAACTCCAATCCTCAATCGAGGTCTGGCAAGAAGAATAATAATTCTTCAAAAAGCAACATGCAATCCCGAAATCAGTCTGGTGGGGCAAACAATCGACGTGGGTTTGCTGATTAGTACTCCAGTAATGCCACGTCCTCCAAGTCCTCAATTGTATGACAGTTTTGTGACAAATGCGGCCACACCACACGACAATGTTTCGCAGCCAAAAAGCTCTTCTTCCCTTCGTCGCAGCCTACTGCTAACACTGCAAATTATTCCAACTGCAGTTCGTGGCTACTTGACTCTAGTGCATCGCACCATGTTACTTCGGATCTCAAAAATCTAACTCTTCGCCAGCCATACGAGGGCCATGATGATGTTGTTATCGTCGATGGTATTGGCCTCCCCATCTCATATACGGGTCATTCTCAATTGTCCTCCTCCCTTCGTCATTTTTATTTATCTAGAGTTTTATGTGTTCCTAGCTTGAGTAAAAATTTGATTTCTGTCAATCAATTTTGTCGCACGAATAATACATCAATTGAGTTTAATCCATCTTCTTTTTGTGTCAAGGATCTCTCCACGGGGGCACCTCTCGTGGTGGGTCACAGCAGGAGCAGCGTGTATGAGTGGCCAGATGATGGTGCAGCACCACAATCCAAGCAAGCTTGTATTGGCATGCGAGTGTCTCTACAAACGTGGCATGACCACTTAGCTCATCCATCCTCCAAAGTTCTCCACTAATTGGTCGTAAATAACAGTGTTTCCCCTATTGCCCCTTCAAGTTTGTCTTCTTGTGAGTCGTGTCATTGTAGTAAAATGCATAAATTGTCGTTTGGTGCATCTAGTTTATCTAGCAGTCGACCGTTAGAACTCATGTTTATTGATGTTTGGGGCCCGTCCCCCGTGCGATCAATAGATGGTTTTTCTTACTATGTTTTATTTGTTGACCATTTCACAAAGTTTACATGGTTGTTTCCATTCGCATTTAAGTCCGATGTGTTTGACATTTTTGTTCAATTTAAAACTATGGTGGAAAACCAGTTTCGTACCTCCATTGCAACTATATACTCTGATGGGGAGACTGAATATAAAGGACTCAAAATAATTTTTGCCCGTCATGGCATTTAGCACCATGTTTTCCCCCCCATACACACCAGAACGTGTAGCCACTGTTGAGCGCCGACACCGCCATATTGTTGAGTGCGGCTTGGCATTGCTGTACCGTTCATCCCTACCAACCTATTTTTGGTCCTTTGCATTTTAAACGGCAACATTTTTGATCAATGGGCTTCCCACACCCATTCTTAACGGCAAATCTCCTTTCATAAAGCTATATCAGCAAACACCTAACTACTCAAAATTGCATATTTTCGGATGTTTATGCTACCCTTGGCTACGCCCTTACACTCAACACAAGCTAGAGTTTATATCTAAGCCATGCATTTTTCTCGGGTATTCAAACACTTATGATGCGTTTATCTGTTTTGAACCCAATTCCCACAAATTTCACTACTCCAGGCATGTTCGTTTTGTGGAAAATAATTTTCCATCCTTCAAGTCAGGTAGCTCTCATTCTGTGATCAATGCTAGAACTATTTCCCAATGGTGTTCACTGCTTACACTAACTATACATATCCCTACAATTGGATTTCTTCACAATACTGCTGCTGCACTTTCTACAAAATTTTCAATTAAGGACTTGGGGAGTCTTGGGTATTTTCTGGGAGTTGAAGCTGTACCATGCAACAAAGGTCTCTTTTTATCCCAGCACAAGTATGTGCAGGACTTGCTTACTAAATTCCATATGGATGGCGCTAAAGAGTCCTGCACACCTACTAGCAGTTCAACCCAACTAATACTTGAGTCAAGCGAGCCAATTCAAAAAGCTACTGACTATCGGCGACTAATTGGCAGCTTGCAATATTTGGCCATAACTCATCCTGATATTGCATATATTGTCAACAAGCTGGCTTAGTTCATGCATAATCCTAAACATCCACATTGGGTTGTGGCGAAACGACTGCTTCGCTACTTAAAGCACACAGTTCATTATGGTTTGTTACTTCAAAAGTCCCCGTTATCTTCTCTGGTTGCTTACTCTGATGCTGATTGGGCAGGGAATCGAGATGACTACAAATCCATCTCAGCTTATATTATCTTCTTGGGCAGCAATCCAATCTCTTGGTTCTCTAAGAAACAGAAAACGGTTGTTCGCTCCTTGACTGAAGCAGAATACAGGTCTGTCGTTGCGACAAAAACCGAAGTGTGTTGGCTTCTAAATCTTCTTCGTGAAATGCATTTTCAGCTACCCACGACTCCGCGCCTACTGTGCGACAACATTGGTGCCACCTATCTTTGTGCCAACCCAGTATTTCATTCTCGAATGAAGCATCTAGGTCTAGACTATCACTTCATTCGTGATAAAATTGCAGCTGGCGAATTGCAAGTAGCTCATGTGTCCACTCATGATCAACTTGCAGACTGCCTTACCAAGCCTCTTCCGAAGGCACGCTTTCATGATCTTCGAACCAAGATGGGTGTTGTCGATGACAACACCCTCTTGCGGGGGCATATTAGAGAAGACATCTACTCTACAAAGGGCTCTTCTCAACATACAGTAGATATGACCCAATCACTATATTCTTTATTGTATCTTGTATATCTTAATACCTGTATGGCTAAGGCTTGTGTGACTTCCAGTCTTATCACCTTGTATCAACGTGTATAAAACAATTGTACTGCACACAGCAATATACAAGTTACTTCTGCTTCTTTGTAGCACTCTCTATACATAGCCACGATATCGTTATTAGTTGGGCAATATGTGGAAAACAGAAAGCTTATTATATATACATATTTCAGAATTTCCTTCTTTTAGTTGAGTCTAATGGTGTTGCACTTTTGTATGGAGGGATGATCAGTTTCGTCATATAAAGAGATTGTCAGTTTATGTCTTGATCTCGTACTAGTATTATCCAAGAGCTACATGCAATTGTTTTATGGCAGTGTCATACGAAAACTGTAACATATACTCATAATTCACACACACACATACACACAACTATATATCCACACACGCACAAATACTTGAATAATTTCTAAAGCTTGAATTGTTAATGTTGGTTATAACATATAACATACAAATATTTCTCCATCATGCATGTGTCTATGTTTTCCTTTACTTTTATAAACAACTTGCTCACCAACACGACGTAATAACACCAGTATGTAACAAGGAATTAAGGGGGAAGCCAATGTCGTCCCCCACTCTCTTAGGAAGTGTGAGAGACCATGGAGTTTCTAACCATTGTGCGTACACTATTGTTTGCCTTGACATTGTTCCAGAGTTTTAGTACACTCACAAGGAGAAGCAAAAAGCTTCCACCAGGGCCAACTCCTTTACCCTTAATTGGCAACCCACTTCACTTACTCAATCGGTTCCCAACCCCACAAGTGCTTAGGCAATCTAGCCAAAATCCATGGTCCGATTATGTGCCTAAAATTAGGTCAGATTAATACAGTGGTCATCTTAGCGAAGATGTTCAATTTTGCTTCGGACAAAGTAATCTAAATATAATGTGTTTATTTAGCCAAAATAAAAAAATAAAAATATAATGTGTTTATTTAGCGAAAAACGAAGAATATAATGTGATTTCTATTAGCTGTATTTGTATAGTATTTTGTTTCCGCCGGTTCAGTCATATATATTCTTATAGTTTGTTATTTTTTATTTTTAAATTTACCAATATTCTTTCAAGTTCATAAAATAATTGTTAGGACGACCAGCCCTATAGGTGTTAGTTTGGTACGACCATCCCTATGAAATCGACCATGCATGGAGTACTTGGAGGGCCTTGCGAACAATAATTAAGTACTTGGACGTATTTATTGCTAAATTTGAGCGGTAGTAAAACATGTTAATGGAAGAATCACATTGCACTCTCTATTTTAAATAAATAAAGGCCAGAATTGAATCTCGGGGAGGAAAATTTTTACACCATGTTTGGATTGCATTTTAAGCGGAATGAGAGTATATGAGGGTTGAAAGAATCTCTCCATATCCTTTAATTGGGAGGATTGTAAAATTCAACTAATTTGGGATATTTTGGAGAGAGGGAAAAAGTTAGCATGTTAAAAATCTTTTTTGTTCTTACTTATCTAATGACTATAGATATGAAAAGGATACTAAGTAATCTTTTAATTAAATTATTTTTTTTCTTTACTTTCCTTCTCTAATTCAAACAGATAATCATAAAATTGTTCTCTTTCCTTTATTATGTTTTTTAATATCCAAACAAGAAAATTCATTTTTTTGTCATTTCCTTTTTTGTTTCCTCTACCTTACTTTCATTCCCTTTCCCTTGTGCAATCCAAACAGGGGTTATTGTCTCCAACAAAAAACCCATCTCGTTGTTTGTTTTTGAGAAGTCTTAAGGCAATCTCCAACCCATTCACTAAATCCCTTTTTATCCTACATGTAGGGATGCTTTTGGAGATATTCATCTCCAGCAGTATCCTTAGAGATTCTCTACAAAGTAGATAATCCCTACATCAAGTTTTTACTATCTCTATATGTAGAGATAGTAAACTCCTTCCTTAAAATATCTCCAAAACCATTTAACAATTAAAAAATAGAGAAGTTGTTGGAGTGAAACTAAAATAGAAATTTCATAAAATTAAAATGTAGGGAAGCTGTTGGAGTGAAACTGAAATAGAAATTTTCTAAAATTAAAATGTAGGGAAGCTGTTGGAGTGAAACTGAAATAGAGGATCCCTACATGTAGAGAAATGATCAAAATTCCCTACATGTGGGGAGAAAAAAATAGAGAAGCTATTGGAGATAGCCGAAGGATAAATATGAAGATATAAAGATTAGCCTCCAAATACCAAATCTAACCCCTTAAAATGGGGTAAAATGAAGGGAGATTAGATTCTGTTTGGTCTAACTGCGAAATTTTAGTTTTTTGAGTTATAGAGCTTTTAGTCGTAAAGTTTTGTTTAGAAGTACTGTTGAACAAAAACCGTTGATTGTTTGGCCTATGTCTGACAATGTTGAGCTTTAAAATTTTCAAGGGCAATGTTGAACTTTAAAAAATATGAAGAGGTATATTTAGAAAAGAAACAGAAAAATAACTTCTCAGATTATATACAAATAATTTTATAAAAGCCTTTTTTAAAACATAATGCAATGATAATTGAAGGTTACAAAAAATGTAATTCTCTATTATTGTTCTTTGGCCACAACATAAACTCCAGGAATTAACCGATCTGAACCTTTCATCTCTGAATTTATCTGCCTTCACGAAATATTTTATATGTAGTGACCCTGGTCTTAATTAGCGACAGAGTCCCGAGTGTAAGATCCTATAAGAATGCTTGTACAAATTAACTTAGTGAAAATCAGATTGATCATAAAATATTGTCTGGTTAGTGAAAGGGAAAATGTCATTTTTCCCCCATGAGGTATGACCAATATCCCAAATTCTCCCATAAACTTTTATTATTGCCCAGATCAGTGAAATCGGAATTGTACGATTTGCGATGAGAATCTTACGATTCGATACAATTCACTAAAAAAATGATGCGAATCGGATAGAAGAATCGTGAATCGACATGAATCGCAAGTGAATCAGTACCTAATATTAGCGAATCATGTGAACCGGACGATTCACTGAATCGTTCACGATTCGGGTCAATTTTTTTTTTTTTTTTTTAAAAAGCCCAAAATATTTCAAAGTAGATAACAAAATAAGCCTACTTTAAAAAAAGGAAGACAAAACTCGTAACTGATTGAACCACTTGTGTTTACAGCAGCTTTTATGCAGTAGTTTGGGCACTTGTGAAATATGATATTGTTCCGACCAAAAAAAATAGAGTGATATTGTGATGCAGAAATTGTTTGGGCTACTAGGAACAAGTGAAATAGTGAACAATCTAGAAAAGTAACAAAAACATATATTAATATTAATTCAAATAAAGAATCTCAACTAAAAACTGTTAATATAAACATAATATGTCAAATATCAACTAGTTTTAAATTTGTGACCGAATTGGTACGATTCACGATTCAATTCGATTCACGATTCAAAAAAATGACATTTCGATTCACGATACGATTCCCGATTCGACAACTATGACCCAAATTCCCCCATTTTTTGGTAAGTTCAACTGCACAAACTCACTGCAGCATAGTCAGGAGTTGTTCGCCTACCCAATTGATCTCGCACTATACGCATGTTTGCTATAATCTTTTATCACACATACGCACATGAAAACACCAAGATGCACACTATCACGCCCCGACCCCAACCAATCGCTAGGCTAAGGCCGAAATATGACGTTCGTAATTCTTATCCCTGAGATCAACAACCTGATAGCTTTGAAACCTGTAGTTATTAATTTAATAACTTGTACCTCCATTATAAATACCATAAAAAGATTGAAAAGGCTTCCATAATTCTCCCAAACATTGGCCTTAAAGGATTACATCACCCTATTACATAATAACCTAACCAAGAACCACATGTTCATCATCCTAGTTATAGGTCTCATAAGCATAAAGATTAATCCTAGCTAGGTATCTAGTTAACCAAAATAATATTACAACATAATAAAATGATCAATTACAAACATGTTCTTCATAGCAAGAAATAAATCCTCAAACAAGCACGTAGATCACACAAGCAGGAATCCATCTCATCAACTCGACAAAGCTTGTAACCCCATGGAAGCTTACTCAGGCTAATCCTCACCTATAATTGTTAGAAAGAGGGTGAGCTAGATCCTCGCATATAGCTTAGTGAGGAGAAAAACAAGGAAAAGTTTCCACAAATGTTTTATCATTTCGCAAACTTCTTGGTAAAACCATGCTATGCATATAAACAGTTAATCAAGTATAACAGAATATCAAGATTAACCTCATACTCGAAGTATATAACAATTATCAAGAATGGAAACAACTTGATTTGAAAGATATGAGCAACTCTTCTCTCCAAGGACCTCAAGGGACCAATATCGGAACTTCATAACACATTTTCCTCAAAATGTAACACAAGAGGGCATTCCGTGGAAATGACCCAATATCATAATCAAAAGATTGGTACAAGGGAAGAAAGGTGTCTTATACGGACTTAAGAGGTATCTCCCACTATCACAGTCGAGTGTACCTCAAAAGGTGTCTCCCACTATCACTGCCGTGTGCACTTTACTCCATATAAACCCCAACCACAAACTATACAGGAATTAATAGGGTAGGGAGATGTCTGTCACTATCACAGCCGTGTGCACCTCAAAAGGTGTCTCCCACTATCACTGTCGTGTGCACCTTTGATCCCATCCCTTAACAAGTAAGAGGTTGCAACCTTGATACAAATATACATATATAATACCCAACTCCCCAAGGGATGTCACCAAGAGAGAGAGGGACTAGGATAGCAACAAAGTAGGTTGCTTCCGTCATAACAGGAATAATAACAACGTAGCGAGTAAGCACGAAAAACCTTGATAATTATATATATATATATATATATATATATAAATAATACCCAACTCTCCAAGTAAAGACACCGAGCGAGAGAGGGACTTGGATAGCAACAAACTAGGTTGCTTTCATCACATATGTATAATACCCCAGCTCCCCGAGGAATATACCAAGTGAGAGAGGGACTAGGATAGCAACAAAGTAGGTTACTTCCGTCACAACAGTAATAACGAGATATGGTGATTAAACATATAAACCTCTTGCGACAATAAATGATTAAACCATGGCATATCAAGTAAGCATATAATAATCATGCAAATATAACATTTAGGGTGCTCCAAATATTGCCAAGTATCATAAGATAGTGAAAAGACATCAATATTGCCTACGTTCAATAGTCTTCTAAGCAATATATAGAAGTTAGTAACTACATAGCACCCAAACTATGGCACAAATCCATAATTAAATTCCACTATGATAAACTAGGGTTCGATACGGTTCTAACGCTTCCGACCGTACCTCAATTCGACATCCGTAGCTCATGGAATCACTAAAATAAGTTTATTGCATTTTGACCAAACCAGAAGCTTCACCAGCGGACGAGGTGTCCTCCACAAGTCGATCGGTGGAGGGGGGTTCATCTGGTCGTGCTGTTTACGAGAAAAACACCATTTTTTCAACAATCAAGATTACAACCACACCTCCCTGTACCAACAATTAAGCAAGCGCAAGGTGACTATTAGGCATCATATAGGAGTTCAAAACGTAACCGAAACACATCCCACATCAACAATCAACACCCAACATAAAAATGGTTGACCAAGTTTGGTTTCGTAACATTTCTTATAGTTTCTTGTTCATCGATCTTTGCATTATCGTTCTACATAAAAATGGTTGACCAAAAAAAAAAGAAGGTTCTACATAAAAAAATGATGCATAACCTGGATATTTGAGGTCAAATTTCAAGCAAAGTAGGATTAAACCATCGCCATGTGCTATCCCAAGCTCGATTTTGAAATTTAACCTGATGTATTTCTTGGCACCTAAATTTAAAAATCTACAAAAGATAGGTAAAAATTTGAAAGGAGGGGAAAATATTATTATTTACGGGGATAATTATTACGTACAATGTTATTTGATTAAAGTCGAGAATATGACATAAATGTAATAAAAAAGTTAGGGATCTGTTTAGTATGAAATCATTTTGCATTTTCTCTTTTCCAAAAAAGAAAATGAATGAAGATTATGCTAGTCAAAATGGAGAAGTTTAAGAAATAAGAAAAACTAAACATCTTTTCAAACTCAACTTAAGATCAATAGTGTATCATTGCCATTTAATAATTTAGATTTTAATTTAACTTTCTTTATGGGTATTAGGTTTTATTTAATAGAAATTAAGCAAATGTCATTACAAAACATCATATAGTGGGCTGTAGTTTGGACCAACCCTAAACCTAAGTAATTAACTTCAGCTGGGCTACACAAAGTGAGCATAAAATGTTCCATCAAAGATTTATTGTCACATTATTATTATGTCCATGGCCGCAAAATGATATCAAAATGTGTACAACAAATTCTAAAACATAATTCAATGACAATTGAAGGTTATAAAAAAAATATATATATATATATAAGAGTAATAGTATATATTACTCCTTTTTTCATTACCTTTTTATCACTTTTTATATAAAGTCTTACATGACATGCCAACTTAAAAATACATGTATTTTCTCTTTCTTCTTTTCATTTTTCTCTCTCTTCTTAATTTCTTTCTCTCTATCTCTCTTTCTAATTAGCATCCTTCTTTGTTGTGGGACAACTGTCACATAAAAAAGGACATACAATCTATTTTTTGTTTTTTTTTTGTCGACAAGGGTTATTATAATTGCATACCACATTGTAAATATCCCGCTGGCAATCGAACTATATAAACAAATGGCGTACATTCAATTATGTTTTTGTCAATGGCACGCCATATTTGACCCAAAAAAAAAAAATGGCACGCAATAGTTTGTATCTACGGGTAATGCGACCTTTTCGGTGATTGGAAATTTGAAAGGCAATAAATTATAATTGGAAAAACTCCATATTTAGTCTCTATTATTTGTAAAAATATTTAATTTGGTCTCTATTGTTTAAAATATTTTAATTTAGTCTCTATTATTTTATCAAAAATTTTATTTCGTCCCTATTATTTAATATTTTTCAATTCGTCCTTATTATTTTCCAAATTTTTTTAATTTTATCCTTATTATTTTTAAAAAATTTCAATTTCGTCCCTATTGTTTTGTTAAAGTTTCAAATTCGTCTCTGTTATTCAAGGACTAAATTGATTTTTTTTGAGAAACAGTAAGGACGAATTAGAAACTTTTTGAAAATAATAGGGACGAAACTAAAACTTTTTGGCAAACAATAAGGACGAAATTGAGAAACTTTAAACAATAGATATGAAATTGATACTTTTAGAAAAATAATAGAGACTAACTTGAGACATTTTAAATAATAAGGACCAAACTAAATTTTTTTGTAAATAAAAGGGACTAAATGTGATATTTTCCCATTATAATTTATAAAAACTTGTGATGCAACTATATACTTTGAACCCTTCTCTTGACAAACTCCATATAAATGCAACTATAAACAAGAAGCACAAGTAACAAATATCATAGAGAGTGTGAAGTGTGAGAGATCATGGATTACCTTACCATCGTGTTGGGACTGTTGTTGGCCGCCTTGGCATCGTTTCAGTGCCTGAGTCTACTATCAAGAAGCAGCAAAAAGCTCCCACCAGGGCCTACCCCTCTACCCATAATTGGTAACCTTCACTTGCTTGGTAACCAATTCCATGAATCTCTAGCCAAGCTTGCCGATACTTATGGCCCGATCATGTTGCTAAAGTTGGGCCGCGTGCCGACAGTTATCATATCTTCACCAGGCATGGCCAGAGAAGTTCTCCAGAAACAAGATTTAGCCTTCTCTGGCAAAAGAATCCCTGATGCTCCACGTGCTCAAGACCATTACAAATACTCTATTGTTTGGTTACCAGCCAACTCACAATGGAGAACCCTTCGAAGAATCTTGAACTCTAACATCTTTACAAACAACAGGCTCCAAGCCAATCAACACCTGAGGTTAGGAAAATCCAGGAGCTGATTGAATATTGCCGTAAAAATAGTCAAACTGGTAAAGCCATGGAGATAGGCCAAGCTGTTTTCAGAACAACACTGAATCTATTGTCCAACACCATTTTCTCCAAGGATTTAACTGATCACCATTCCGATACGGCCAAAGAAGTTAAGGACGCGGTGTGGAAGATATTGGTGGAGTCCGCTAAGCCAAACCTGGTCGATTTCTTCCCTGTGCTTGAAAAGATTGATCCCCAAGGTGTAAGGCGTCGAATTAGCGCTCATTTTAGTAAAGTTCTTAACATTTTTGATGGCCTGATCGATGAACGCCTGGAGCAAAGGAGATTGGAAGGCACTAAGAACAACGATGTCTTGGATGTCCTACTTAACTATATCGAAGAAAACCCCGGAGAAATTGATAGGAATCACGTTAAGCGGACATGCCAGGTTCGTGTTCTTTTTCTTCATATACTTAAACATTAAATCCATGAATTAAATTACCATAATTCATATGTAGTATAATTGTTGTTAAAGTATATTGTGGTTTCAATGTAATTCTGTATATTATGGCATTAGTTTAGACAATAGTCTAGATTTAAGCAGTATTCATATTGGTTTTCTTATTAGATTTTAAGTTTTCTTATTAGATTATGTTCCTAATTAGTGCATAATATAAGATTTATCTTCTGTTGTGCCATGCATATGTTATTAAGGGTACAATTGCAAGATATGAAGGTCAAGTCTCGCCATTTTAGATGTGACACTAGAATAAAATGTGACACCAATGAATCCCCAATGAATTTCATCCGACCATTTCATCATATAATCTTGATGTGGATTTGGATTAAATAATAAGGTCGGATGTAAGACATATATCTACTGATGTTTGGCTAGACCGTGAATTTCTGGGATAATTTGCTTCCATAGATATTTAATTACAAAGTTATTTCTTTGGTTACAGGACCTATTTATTGCCGGGGTTGATACAACTGCAAGCACAGTGGAATGGGCAATGGCAGAATTACTTAAGAATCCAAATATTATGAAGAAAGTAAAACTTGAGCTTGAGAAAGTCGGTGGCAAAGGCAACCCGATAGAAGAAACCGATATTGTCCGTTTGTCATATCTAAGTTGTGTTGTGAAAAAAACTTTAAGATTACACCCACCCGCTCCATTCTTATTTCCTCAAACCGCGGAGCTTGACGTAGTGGTGTGTGGTTATACGATCCCAAAAGAGTCACAAGTGCTAGTAAATATACTAACAATTGGGCGTGATCCAAGTTTGTGGGAAGATCCCTTAAAGTTTAAGCCCGAGAGATTTATAGAATCAGAAATTGATATCCGAGGCCAAAATTTTCAGCTAATTCCTTTTGGCTCAGGACGAAGAATTTGCCCATGATTGCCTTTGGGAATAAGGATGGTACCGCTAATACTAGGATCACTAGTAAACTCATTTGAGTGGAAGCTTGAAGGTGACATTGCACCTGAAGAATTGGAAATGGAGGAGAAAGTTGGCGGAACATTGCAGAAGGCTCGTCCTTTACGAGCTACACCAATCCCTCTCTAATACGGTCGCAGTTCCTATTGGATAGAATGCCATGGCCGGCAGGCCACAGTCCTCTCATATTTTGTCTCGATCTGAAAACTTCTACTTTTTACCTAATTGTGAGTAATTTTTGTGCGCAAATATATTTCCTGTCATAATGCCACAATATTAAAATGTATGGTTGAAAGATTAATGTAGGTATAGACATTCAATAACTTCCAGAACTTTCTCCATCAGCGTCAATTTTCTCCTATATTTTTGTGAAACTTTGTATAATTAATGTATGAGAAGTCCTTCTTGTATGGACAGATATGCAAAGTTATCTACAGGAAATTCCCGTCTCTGTCTTATCCTGTATTATTCATGAAAATTTGTTACTTAAAGAACATGACATAAAACAAGATCCTTGCTATACATCGTTGAGCTTCAATGATGTATTATATTTAGGCTAAGATCTTCTTTGTAATTGTTCATTGATCCACCCTTTGTACTTTTATATCATTAATAAAACTTTTTGCTCACTAATTTATTAAAAAAAAGAAAAAGAAAAAAAGAGTCATATCCTCAACGAGGCTAATGCTTACATTATCCTTTAAGATCGTTTGTGGTGCTGGCTTCACAACAACAATTAATGAAGCAACAAGGGTAAACTTGAGTTAAAAAAGATAGTAGCATGTTAGTACTTAAAAAATAGTCTGAAGACGTGGCGATACGTTGAAAGTTTAACTTATTTGATATGATATTAGAGTTGGAGCTTAGTTTAATCTTATCAACTCTCATTCTAGACATCGACTCTGGTTGTGCAACTTTTCCAAATCACTACTTAGGATGGAGATTAGTGATTAGGAAAAGTTGCACCTTTAGCAATTAATTACATATCTCTACCACGTCAGTGGACATTTAGCAATTAATTTCACACATGAAGGAAATGTGATAATGGATATTTAAATTTGAACATATATGGTTGTTGTATTTTTGTATTTTAAACTTGTTGTAGCCTTTATCTTTTACTTCATCACTAAACATTGCTTACTATCACATTTTTTAGAAAATAGGTGCTTATATTTGTCTTTTTTTGTAATGATATAGTATATAGTGTAGTTATCTATTTTAGTCTCTCAATAATGTGATTAAAAAGTTGAATAAATTGATTTTATGTTTCATATTTTAAAAGAATTTACATTACACAAATGTGATAATGGACATTGTAGTAAAATTTATGTGGCCCCAAAAAGCATTCCATTCTGGTTGCGGATTGCCTTTCTCTCCTTATGTTACACTCTTTATTATTTTGAAGTTTCACCTTTAATTGACTTAGTATATGTGTGAGGGTATACTGCTGCATTCAGAGGTTTATCAGTTCGTCAAATAATTTGATGGTCAAATTCTCACGTTATCCAAAATAAAAAATAGTCGCATTAATACAATAATGACTATTTGACTTTTCGCTGTCGTTATTTTGAATTTTCCCATAAATAGTGCTTTGATATGAAATGGTATCTACCACTAAAGTTTTGATTCAGTGGTATGTTACTCGTTTTATATGTGAAAAGTTATAAACTCGAGTCTCGTAAATTATATCTTTAATATATATTGTACAGTCTTAAACCCCTCAAATCAAAATACAAAAAATGGTATTCGGGATGGTCAAACTTTTTTTCTAAACAAATAAAAAATTCATTACTTTAAAAATATTTACATATTTAAAGGGTGCATAGTCGGCATAAAACCCCTATACAAGAAAGCCTTGGTCTAGATAGACTTTGCAAATTGGTCTATTTAATCTATTGTCCCTGTATTTCTAATTTCCTCTATACAACTTTCGTTTGATATCAAATTTAATATTCCTAAAAATTTGGTCTTCAATGACTCTCGTACTTCGATGAATTCGTTTATTTCTTTCCTTGCGTACGTGGTATATGAAGGCATCAAAAAACACAGGAGCCATTTCCACAATTCATTAACATCCAAACAGTGAAATTTTTCCATCTCACATGGCACAGTTGAAGATGGGTGGTCAAGTTGTAAGATTTAATTGTACAATTTTGTTGGTTGGGTAAATTTTACATTTGATCTCTATAATTTACATATTTTTTTAATATCGTTCTTAATATTTCAAAAGATTTAAAATAGTCTTTAATATTTATAAAAGTGATTCAAAATGGTTTATATTATTGAAAATTAGTCAATAAGATCTCTATTATTTTTCAAAAAAATTAATTTACTCTCCAAATAGGGATCATGCAGGGACTAAATTGAATTTTTAAAAAAAATAATAGAGACTAAATTGAATTTTTTTGAAAAATAATAGAAAATAAATTGATTAATTTTAAGCAATAAAGACCATTTTGAATCACTTATATAAATATTAAGGACTAATATAATTTTTTTAAAATATTAAAAATCTACTTAAAAAAATATCTAATCAATATGCAGAGGGTCAGTACAATGTGCATGGATGGTACTCTATATTTGCTTTTTTTAAAAGAGGATTATGCTAGTTATAAGATGGAACCTAATTATATTACAATTTGTAGGAATGAGTTGAAAATTTTTATTCAATAAAAGTTAAAAATATTTAATTTAATATTTGTATATAATTTTTTTTTTCTAATACATAAGGACAAATTGATTTTTTACCTTAAAAATAAAGAAAAATTATGCAACTAGGCCCTATTATTTTATTTTATCTCAATTTAATCTTTATTATTTAAAGTTACGTAAAATAATCTCTGATATTTGAAAGAATATCTCAAAATGGTCCTTCCTAGTTCCTTCCAGAAAGCCGTCAACTTTTACAGAAAACAACTAAAATGACTAAACTACTCTTCACGTTTTATGAAATAACACCACCACCCCTGAATCATTTTTATTCTTTTTCTTATCTATATTGACACACCCGCGAACAAAAAAGTGGCATGCCATCGTCAACCATCATTCGGAGCCTCTCCACAATCATCGTCGCGCGATGGTTTATGTTTGAAGATTCAATTCGCATCCACCTAAATATGGTATGTGTTTAATTTTAACCCAAATCATATATTTAATTTGAAGGCTTTGT
The DNA here is from genome assembly GCA_037974665.1 of Ehretia macrophylla. Classification (NCBI taxonomy): domain Eukaryota; kingdom Viridiplantae; phylum Streptophyta; class Magnoliopsida; order Boraginales; family Ehretiaceae; genus Ehretia; species Ehretia macrophylla. Next base: position 30,099,008 of record CM075770.1, read on the forward strand.
TTTGCCTTTCGCCTAATTAAAACCCCTAAATCATTTTAACCCAAATTTTGTCAACATTTTTGTTCACATTTTTGTTGCTCTCAACTTATTTTGTCAACATTTTTGTTGCTGTGTGTTTTTGTCCTTATGGGTTTTGAAGATTGTAATGGGTTTGATCTTTTGGTTTTTGTATGCTATTTTTGGGCAATCATTTCATGTAATGACAATGGGTTATATTATTTGCAGTCATTTCGTTTCATCTCCTGATCATGTACAGGTTATTTTTCCTTGGCTGGAAATCTGTTAGTTTCAACGAATGCATTCTATTTTTTTTTTCCTTGGCTGGAAATCTGTGAGGAAGACATTTTCTAACTCTACTATGATGTAATCGACACAAAACTTCCCTTGATGCCAAAAAAAGAAAAGAAAATACATATATATATATATATATATATATATATATATATATATATCCACGCATGTTTCAATGTTTCTTTTCTCTTACTTGCTTGATGTGATATCCGTTAAGCAGGAAAAAATTAAATTTGAACCGTAAATGAAGCTGCATGAGCACATACAGCTCGCGCATCTCGTGGGCGGCTATAACTCCAGTATAAAGGTGAACGATGCCACACAATCTCAGCAAGTGTGAGAGACCATGGATTTCCTAACCATTGTGCTTATACTATTGCTAGCCTCGACATTGTTCCAAGCCCTTACTACACTATCAAGAAGAATCAAAAAGCTTCCACCAAGACCAACTCCTTTACCCTTAATTGGCAACCTTCACTTACTCGGTTCCCAACCCCACAAGTCCTTAGCCAAACTAGCCAAAACTCATGGTCCGATCATGTGCCTAAAATTAGGCCATATTACTACAGTGGTCATCTCCTCATCAGACATGGCCAAAGAAGTGCTTCAAAAGCAAGACTTAGCCTTCTCCAGCAGATCTGTTCCGGATGCACTCCATGCCCACGACCAATATAAATACTCTGTTGTGTGGCTACCTGTTGCTTCCCGGTGGCGAAGCCTTCGAAAAATCTTGAACTCTAATATCTTCTCAGGCAATAAGCTCGACACTAACCAACACCTAAGGTTTATAAAAATCGAAGAGCTGATTGCATATTGCCGGAGAAATAGTCAAACTGGTGAAGCTGTGGATATAGGCCGTGCTGCTTTTAGGACATCTTTGAATTTGTTGTCTAACTCCATTTTCTCCAAGGACTTGACTGACCTTTATTCAGATTCTTCCAAAGAATTTAAAGACTATGGAATATTATGATGGAGGCTGGTAAACCAAATTTGGTGGATTATTTCCAAGTGCTTAAAAGGTTCGATCCTCAAGGAATAAGACGCCGCATGCCCATCCATTTCGGCAAGGTGCTTAAGTTATTCGACGGTCTAATTAGTGAGCACTTGAAGCAAAAGAAATCGCAAGGCCTTGTGAAAAATGATGTGTTAGATGTTCTTTTGATGAGGAGTGAAGAAAATCCTGAAGAAATTGATAGGACTCACATTGAGCGAATGTGCCTGGTTTGAACTTATCTCTTTCCTTCATCATGTGGCCCATATCTTTCACAAATCTTTTGTGACAGTTCCCAAAAAAAGAAATAGTATATCAACTTACTTTTTATTTGCTTAAGGGAGAATAACACAATCTGAAATCAACCAAAAATATCCATACTTGCATAACATCCATTAAAGAAAACTAAAAAAAGTTCCAGCACCACATGAAGTTTATCAACTATGCAGCTTATCAAAGTGATTAGCCATCAACATTCTTGCACTACACTCAACATTTGGACAATTATCCACCTTGTAGAATTGCAAGATAGAAAGCTTCACCTTCTTCTTCTTGTGCTTGATCTTCTTGGGCTTGGTGTAAGTTTTCTTGTTGGGGGAGTCGTTATGGGGATGGGGATGGGGATGGGGGTGGGAGACGCCGTGGGTGGGGAAGGGGCTAGGGTTGGGGGACGCTGGGGAAGGGGAAGGGAAAGGGGGCAGCGAGGGGGGTGGGAATTTGGTATGGCTTTTTTGTTTGTGTGTACTAGAGTGGTTGAAGAAGTTTATTTTTTATTCAAGAGGAAGGGGTTAAGTTAGTAATTTAATTTATTTCAATAGGGGTAGTTTAAATATTTTAATATTTTTCTGTTAATTTTTTAACTGTCGAGACTAATTTGAACCTATTTGAAAACATTGAGAACTTATTTGGATTTTTTTAAACATTGATAACTAAAATGATCTTGGATAAACAATGGAGACTAACTATGTTATTCTCCCTTTGCCTTAACCTGATAAAAATTCATGGCAGTTATCAAAAAATAATGTTTTTATATTACTAACTTTGGTTTAAAGGATATATATTTTTTATTATCATCATCTTCTGCCTCTCATGCACCAGTATAGATATCATTTAGAAATTTTCTCATGTGGGTACTACCTTCTAGGCAAAACGCATTACTCTTGATTTATTTTATCATCTACTGAACTTTTCGATAATCCATATCACATAACTTATCTTATTACTGAAATGGTATTCGCATGCCATCCGAATGTTTATCTTACGACCAGGTTGATGTACCTATCATGTCTTGGAATAGGCTTGGCTTGCAACGGTGTTTATGGTTTTTTTTCCCCCAAAACTTAATTGTTTCACGAGAAAATAATTATTTATAACAATTTGTTCTCATACATCAAACATGTTATTGTCATAGGACCTCTTTGCTGCTGGGCTGGATACAACTTCTAACTCATTAGAATGGGCAATGGCAGAGATTCTAAAAAATCCAGAGACTGAAGAAAGCCAAAGAGGAGCTCGTGCAAGTTACTGGTAGAGGAAAACCAATAGAAGAAGCTGATGTTGCTAGCTTGCCATATTTGCGGTGCATTGTTAAAGAGACTTTAAGGATACATCCACTAGTGCCATTCTTGATTCCATGTAAAGTGGAGCAAGATGTTGAAGTGTGCGGATACAATGTTCCAAAAGGGTCTCAAGTACTTGTAAATGCATGGGCTATTGGACGTGATTCAAACGTGTGGGAAAATCCATTAACATTTAAGCCTGAAAGATTATGGGAATCAAAAATGGACATTCGAGGTCACGATTTTGAGCTAATCCCTTTTGGTGCTGGAAGAAGAATTTGTCCAGGTTTACCATTGGCAATAAGAATGGTTCCAGTTATACTCGGTTCTCTGCTTAACTCTTTTGACTGGAAGCTTGAAGGGGACATTGAACCTGATCAATTGGTTATGCAGGAAAAATTTGGCATTACATTGCAAAAGACTTGTCCTCTACAAGCTATCCCAATTTCTCTCTGAACAAGGCGTGTTCTTTGGGCTAAAATAAGGCCATAGCCACGGTATCGTTATTAGCTGGGCAATATGTGGAAAATAGAAAGCTTATTATATATACATATTTCAGAATTTCCTTCTTTTAGTTGAGTCTAATGGTGTTGCACTTTTCTATGGAGGGATGATCAGTTTCGTCATATAAAGAGATTGTCAGTTTGTCTTTATCTCGTACTAGTATTATCCAAGAGCTACACGCAATTGTTTTAGGGCAATGTCATACAAAAACCGTAACATATACTCACAATTCACACACACACACACACACACACAACTATATACCCACACATGCACAAATACTTGAATAATTTCTAAAGCGTGAACCGTTAATGTAGGTTATAACATATAACATACAAACATTTCTCCATCGTGCATGTGTCTATGTTTTCTTTTACTTTTATAAACAACTTGCTCACCAACACGACATAATAACACCAGTATGTAACAAAGAATTACGGGGGAAGCCAATGTCGTCCCCCACTCTCTTAGGAAGTGTAAGAGACCTTGGAGTTTCTAACCATTGAGCTTACACTATTGTTTGCCTTGACATTGTTCCAGAGTTTCAATACACTCACAAGGAGAAGCAAAAAGCTTCTACCAAGGCCAACTCCTTTACCCTTAATTGGCAACCCGCTTCATTTACTCGATCGGTTCCCAACCCCACAAGTGCTTAGCCAATCTAGCCAAAACCCATGGTCCGATTATGTGCCTAAAATTAGGTCAGATTAATACAGTGGTCATCTTAGCGAAGATGTTCAATTTTTCTTCGGACAAGGTAATCTAAATATAATGTGTTTATTTAGCCAAAATAAAAAAATAAAAATATAATGTGTTTATTTAGCGAAAAATGAATAATATAATGTGGTTTCTATTAGCTATATTTGTATAGTATTTTGTTTCCGCCGGTTCAGTCATATATATTCTTATAGTTTGTTCTTTTTTAATTTTAAATTTACCAATGTTCTTTCAAGTTCATAAGATAATTATTGGGATGACCAGCCCTATAGGTGTTAGTTTGGCACAACCATCCCTATGAAATCGACCATGCATGGAGTACTTGGAGGGCCTTGCAAACAATAATTAAGTACTTGGACGTATTTATTACTAAATTTGAGCGGTAGTAAAACAAGTAAATGGAAGAATCACATTCCACTTTCTATTTTAAATAAATAAAGGCCATAATTGAATCTCGAGGAGGAAAATTTTTTACACCTTGTTTGGATTGTAATATTTAAAGAAAAGGGAAGGAATTCTTCCTCATGTTTGAATTTCATTTTAAATGGAATGAGAGTATATGAGGGTTGAAAGAATCTCACCATATCCTTTAATTGGGAGGATTGTAAAATTCACCTAATTTGGGATATTTTGGAGAGAGAGAAAAAGTTAGCATGTTAAAAATCTTTTTTGTTCTTACTTATCTAATGACTATAGATATGAAAAGGATACTAAGTAATCTTTTATTTAAATTATGTTTTTTCGTTACTTTCCTTCTCTAATTCAAACAGATAATCATAAAATTGTTCTCTTTCCTTTATTATGTTTTTTAATATCCAAACAAGCAAATTCATTGTTTTTCATTTCCTTTTTTGTTTCCTCTACCTTACTTTCATTCCCTTTCCCTTGTGCAATCCAAATAGGGGTTATTGTCTCCAACAAAAAACCCATCTCTTTGTTTGTTTTTGAGAAGTCTTAAGGCAATCTCCAACCCATTCACTAAATCCCCTTTTATCCTACATGTAGGGATGCTTTTGGATATATTCATCTCCAATAGTATCCTTAGAGATTCTCTACAAAGTAGATAAACCCTACATCAACTTTGTTCTATCTCTATATTTAGGGATAGTAAACTCATTCCTTAAAATATCTCCAAAACCATTTAACAATTAAAAAATAGAGAAGTTGTTGGAGTGAAACTAAAATAGAAATTTCTTAAAATTAAAATGTAGGGAAGCTGTTGGAGTGAAACTGAAATAGAGGATCCCTACATGTAGAGAAATGATCAAAATTCCCTACGTGTGGGGAGAAAAAAATAGAAAAGCTATTGGAGATAGCCGAGGGATAAATATGGAGATATAAAGATTAGCCTCCAAATACCAAATCTAACCCCTTAAAATGGGGTAAAATGAAGGGAGATTAGATTATGTTTGGTCTAACTGTGAAATTTTAGTTTTTGAATTATAGAGCTTTTAGTCGTAAAGTTTTGGTTAGAAGTACTGTTGAACAAAAACCGTTGATTGTTTGACCTATGTCTGACAATGTTGAGCTTTAGAAATTTCAATGGCAATATTGGAGTTTAAAAAATATGAAGAGGTATATTTTTTTTAAAAAAATAGAAAAATAGCTTCTCAGATTATATAAAAATAATTTTATAAAAGCCTTTTTTAAAACATAATGCAATGACAATTGAAGGTTACAAAAAATATAATTCTCTATTATTGTTCTTTGGCCACAACATAAACTCCAGGAATTAACCAATCCGAACCTTTCATCTCTGAATTTATCTGCCTTCACGAAATATTTTATATGTAGTGACCCTGGTCTTAATTAGCAACAGAGTCCCCAGTGTAAGATCCTATAAGAATGCTTGTACAAATTAACTTAGTGAAAATAAGATTGATCATAAAATATTGTCTGATTAGTGAAAGGGAAAATGTCATTTTTCCCCCATGAGGTATGACCAATATCCCAAATTCTCCCATAAACTTTTATTATTACCCAGATCAGTGTAATTGGAATCGTACGATTCATTATGCGAATCTTACGATTCGATACGATTCACTAAAAAAATGAAACGAATCGGATAGGAGAATCGTGAATCGACATGAATCGCAAGTGAATCGGTACCAAATCATAATGAATCGTGTGAATCGAACGATTCACTGAATCGTTCACGATTCGAGTCAATTTTTTTATTTTTTTTTAAAGCCCAAAATATTTCAAAGTAGATAACAAAATAAGCCTACTTTAGTAAAAAAAAAAGGGAGACAAAACTCGTAACTGATTGGACCACTTGTGTTTACAGCAGCTTTTGAGCACTAGTTTGGGCACTTGTGAAATGTGATATTGTTCCGACCAAAAAAAATAGTGTGATATTGTGATGCAGAAATTGTTTGGGCTACTAGGAACAAGTGAAGTAGTGAACAATCTAGAAAAGTAACAAAAACATATATTAATATTAATTCAAATAAAGAATCTCAACTAAAAACTGTTAATAGAAACATAATATGTCAAATATCAATTAGTTTTAAATTTGTGACCGAATCGGTATGATTCACGATTCGATTCGATTCACGATTCAAAAAAAATGACATTTCAATTCACGATATGATTCACGATTCGACAACTATGACCCAGATTCCCCCATATTTTGGTCAGTTCAGCTACACAAACTCACTGTAGCATAGTCAGGAGCTGTTCGCCTACCCAATTGATCTCGCATTATACGCATGTTTGCTATAATCTTTTATCACACATATGTACATGAAAACACAAAGATGCACACTGTCACGCCCCGACCCCAACCTATCGCTAGGCTAAGGCCAAAACATGATGTTGGTAACTCTTATCCCTGAGATCAACAACCTGTTAGCTATGAAACATGTAGTTATTGATTTAATAACTTGTACCTCCATTATAAATACCATAAAAAGATTGAAAAGGCTTCCAAAATTCTCCCAAACATCGGCCTTAAAGGATTACATCACCCTGTTACATAATAACCAAATCAAGAACCACATGTTCATCATCCTAGTTATAGGTATCAAAAGCATAAAGATTAATCCTAGCTAGGTATCTAGTTAACCAAAATAATATTACAACATAATAAAATGATCAATTACAAACATGTTCTTGATAGCAAGAAATAAATCCTCAAACAAGCACGTAGATCACACAACCAGGAATCCATCTCATCAACTCGACAAAGCTTGTAACCCCATGGAGGCCTGCTCAAGCTAATCCTCACCTGTAATTGTTAGAAAGAGGGTGAGCTAGATCCTCGCATATAGCTTAGTGAGAAGGAAAACAAGGAAAAGTTTCCACAAATGTTTTATCATTTCGCAAACTTCTTGGTAAAACCATGCTATGCATATAAAATAGTTAATCAAGTATAACAAAATATCAAGATTAACCTCATACTCGAAGTATATAACAATTAACAAGAATGAAAACAACTTGATTTGAAAGATATGAGTAACTCTTCTCTCCGAGGACCTCAAGGGACCAATATCGGAACTTCATAACACATTTTCCTCAAAATGTAACACAAGTGGGCATTCTGTGGAAATGACCCAATATCATTATCAAAAGATTGGTACAAGGGAAGAAAGATGGCTTATACAGACTTAAGAGGTATCTCCTACTATCACAGTCGTGTGTACCTCAAAAGGTGTCTCCCACTATCACTGCCGTGTGTACTTTACTCAGTATAAACCCCAACCACAAACTATACAGGAATTAATAGGGTAGGGAGATGTCTATCACTATCACAGCCATGTGCACCTCAAAAGGTTTCTCCTACTATCACTGCCGTGTGCACCTTTGATCTCATCCCTTAACAAGTAAGAGGTTGCAACGTACTAGGATAGCAACAAAGTAGGTTGCTTCCGTCACAACAAGAATAATAACAACGTAGCGAGTAAGCACGAAAAACCTTGATAATTATATATATATAAATAATACCTAACTCTCCAAGGAAAGACACTGAGCGAGAGAGGGACTAGGATAGTAACAAAGTAGGTTGCTTTCATCACATATGTATAATACCCCAGCTCTCCGAGGAATATACCAAGTGAGAGATGGACTAGGATATCAACAAAGTAGGTTGCTTCCGTCACAATAGTAATAACAAGATATAGTGATTAAACATATAAACCTCTTGCGACAATAAATGATTAATCCATGGCATATCAAGTAAGCATATAATAATCATGCATATATAACATTTAGGGTGCTCCAAATATTTCCAAGTATCATAAGATAGTGAAAAGACATCAATATTGCCTACGTTCAATAGTCTTCTAAGCAATATATAGAAGTTAGCAACTACATAGCACCCAAAATATGGCTCAAATCCATGCTCAAGGTGTCCTCCACAGGTCGATCAGTGGAGGGGGGTTCGTCCAGTCATGTTGTTTACGAGATAAACACCATTTTTTCAACAATCAAGCTTACAACCACACCTTCCTCTACTAACAATTAAACATGCTCAAGGTGACTATTAGACATCATATAGGAGTTCAAAACGTAACCAAAACACATCCCACATCAACAATCAACACCCAACATAAGTTTACAATTCCTAGATCTACAACACAAAATACTCAATCTTCTCATCATCCAAGCTTTTGCATGAAAGCTATAGCAAGTTTAACACCAAATGAACGTTAATAATCTTGAATGAATTCTTTAAAAAAAACCATTTACGAAAAATCCCTCACCTCAATGTTGGGTTGAAAGCTACAAGAAGCAAGAAGAACTTGGACTTAGCTAGCAAATTGCAAGAAAATGGTTGAGAATGGCTTGAAGATCCTTCTTCTTCCTTTCTTCTTTCTCTCTTCTTTTTTCTCTTTCTCTCCCAGTCGTGTGGTTCTTGTGTGTGTGTGCTGAGTGTGTGATGTGTGTTTGTGTCATGTATATGTGTGTGTTGTGTGGTGTGAGTGTGTTTTTGTGTGGTAGTGGTAGGTGATAGATATTTAATTTTGCCCAAGGACCAATATGCCCCTCAACTAAAACACTAGCTTCTAGTTTGCCATTTTTAGTTGTTTCCTAACTATTTGGTTAGCTAGTATAGTATAGCATAATTTATCTATCTCCTACGATACCTAAATCACACAAATGCATGTTAAACAATGCGAACACACGTAAAATGAGACGAATGCACGCTCAACAATATAAATGTGCATCAATTGATATAAATGCATATTAATTAATGCAAAAAAAGATGAAATACTATAAGATGCATGTGGGGTCTTGTGCGAGCCTTCACACACACAAAAGGGCAATACTGTGGGAAGTTTGGGGAAAAGTTTTTGCTTTTTTAGCTTGATTGAATGTTAGGATATAATATGTTAATTGTCTTTATATGATTTCTTTATTCTACCTTTTAGCATTACTAGAAAGATCATATTTTATTTTGCAAGTATTTTATAATATTGTAAGAGATATATGGCTGGGTCTGTTTATTTTCTTTGGATGTCCCTTACCTTGTAATTGATCATGAAAATGAGAAAGATCCGGTAAGCATGAGGGATCTTATGTTGTTTGGTTGCCTAATAGGTAGTTGGCAATGAGTTGGGAAAAAGATTTACAACCAAAATAACAAAAAAAAAGGCTTGCAGTGACTTGAAATGTGGTTCGCTTCATTTCCTAAATTGCAACGAGTGTTGGTGTGACAGATCCGATGGAAATGCTCCTACTTAATCAAGATTAGGGAAGGGGATGAAGAAAAAGAATATAAAATAATACTACAATTTTATTCATGGCTGCACATTTTATTTTGCAAGTATTTTATACTGTAAGAGTGCTACTGTATCAAGGTAAAAAGCTTACTCAATTTTTTTAAGAGGTTTCTTTATTGAATACTTAAAAATATTTTTTTTTGCAGGCACACGTAGCTCCTTTAATCTCTTTCTTTATAAGATAAGATTGAATATTTATGATGAATTGGTTAAGGTGATATGTAACTTTTGTAATGAATTATGTTCTGCAAGGGGGTAAGATGGTAGTGGATGGTGATTGGTAGACTTCAATGAATTTTTTGATTGTTTCTTGAATGATGACACTAAACTATTATTTTTTAAGGTGATATGTAATTTGTAATGAGTGGATGTTGATCGGTGGACTTTTATGAATTTTTATTGTTGTGTTTAATTTCTGTTGGGATGATGAAGTGGTTTGGACAATTGTTATTTTTAGCAGTTATTTTTATTTTAGATCATTTTTGAGAGAAAATTGCATTGGTATTACAGAATAAAAGTTAAGGTATGGGGGAATCAAGGTTGTAGGCTAAAATTTATGGTGAAAAGTGAGAAAAGGAGATATGAGAAAAAGGGTAAAAGAGTAATTGCAAAAAGTCAACTAGTTGATTATTAAAATTCTTTAACGTATGACGTTAGTTTGTATGAGGAAATCTCAATAATAATAAAAACTCATGGGAAAGTTTGAGATATTGGTTATACCTCATGGGAAAAAATGATATTTTCCCGAGAAATATTTAACTTGAATAAGCATAGCACTTTAAAGTATGTAGAACATTTCATTGTCATACTGATACCTGGGTAGATTATATCCTATCTCTATGTCAAGTATGATGTTTTGATATTGACTTTATTATGACAGTACAAGAATGCTTGTTTTCGAGCTTTATAATCTGAAATTATGGGATAAAAGAAATTTTTTTTTTCCATTTGCTACGAGTGATAAGGGGTTAAAGGATTTGAAACCATTTGATTGAGAGAATAATTTCTGTCACCAAATTATTCCTCTCAACTCATTAGGTGTTTAACAAACAAAATAAAAAAAAAAAATAAAAAACCTCATTTAGGTGGTGATTGAGGTTGGAGTGGGTTGCAAATTGAATGTCATTACTGATTCCATTTCGATTCTTAAACTTTGCATAAGTTAATGAATCTGGGAATTTTATTTCTTAACATATTATTTGGAACAAATGAATTTCATAAAATTATGTTTGGAATCACATTTTTAAAAAATTAGAAATCTGAGATTTGGAAATCCTGAATTTACTTAAACTTTACCTAAATTCTTACTCAAGAGGTAGAATTTACAATTCTAAACTACCAAATTAATTGCTAATCTTTTAAAGAATAAATTATCCTACGAGTTTTCCGTTCTCTTTTACTGCCCTTATTATTTCTCTCTTATTCCATTTGTAGTTAGTTTTTCTTATTTTTCTTGCGAGCTTCTTCACAACAAATTTCTTTTCTATATTTATTAATTCAAGCTTTTTCATCTTTAATTAGAAACCCAAATCATAAGTTATTTATTCGTCTATCCTTATTTTCAGGTGGTCTTAACATGCTTAGCCATCTAAAATAACAAATTATTTATTCATGTTATATATTCATAAATATTAATTAATTAAGTTCAATTTTAAAATTGCTTAGTGCTATTTATGGAACACATATTCGTATCAAAGTTATATGGTAGCAAAAGAATACCTAAAATATATTTATTTACAAATCATAAAATTGAATTATTATTGTTTTACAATTTCAAAAAAAATATATTTATAAATACAAATTCTCACAAAATTTATTTATAAATCAAACGACTTTCACACTACAAGTACTTCCCAATATTCTATAAGTAACCAGATTTTCCCAATTTGAAATTACCAATTTTTGATAAAAACACATTGAATTAGCTCATTTTCATATATTTAGGGACGAAATCATTTAGTTAAGTGAGCCTGACTTGTAACAAATTTAGGAACACTTGGTAGGCTAAAATTGACCTCTAGACAAAGTCCCCTAAAAGGCCAAGCTTGGTGTCACGTGGTCAGAGATTGAGGACGAAATCTCGACACCGTACAGCCTTAGCCAAGCACAGTGGGCTGATTAAGTGCACCCGTGTGAGTGATCAGAGTGCGCGGAATAAACCTTGGGAGTGTTAGAGGTTGACGACCTCAACACTTAGCCAATGCACAACACAAGCTTGCAAAGAGTTGTGGGTGTGAAGTGTGACCCTTTGGCAAGGTGAACACTATTGAGTATGCTTGTGGAAAGCCTGAAAATATGCTAAATAAGAGAACTGGAATGTGCACAAGAAATGGGCAGCCAAAGTATTCATTCACAATTCAACTCATATATATACATGTTCAAAGCTTTGATCAATGGCTATGATTCATGTCAAGTGTCTACTCTCCTAACCGTACAAATGTCTATGCACAAATATAATTTCTAAAGATATTTACACTCAAATATGCTATAAAAATCTAGAAATCCCGTCTATACACAAAATTGGAAAATTCTGGACTGTCTTGGGCAGACTGGGCAGCCTGACTGGGTAACTAGGCAGCCTGGCAGATATTTCCCATACTTAGCCATTTTTCTAGAACCTTCCAGGTTCGAATCTGCCTATTTCCCTCCCAAGTCCGCCCCAAATGCTTCTTGAGCCATCTCTACTACTCTAGAAGCTTCCAAACATGCTGGGAAGGGTCCTAGTTTGCCTTGGGCCAATTTTCGCACCCGAGCCGTTGGCACTGTTCATGGCATGTTTCAGCTGTCATGACCCCATTTTTCTTAATTGCTAAATCAGTCTCTGATACCATAAAAATGACAAGAGATAAAAATTTAAGCTTACGAATCCTCAAGTATTCTGGGATCGTGATGCCACGAGCTTAAGAAGATCACTCTGCCTAAGTCCGTTAAGGCACAATATAATTTCCCAAGCATTATTAACCATAAAATAAAACATCAAACCATATATTACACTATTTCTAGTAACACCCATTATACAAAATTCATCACTAATAAATGATGGTTCAACCACTAAATACAAATTTACAAGACCTGGATCCACCTGTTCAATATTTCCAATCTTAGGTCTCGAAAGAATAGTGTTTAGTCTTAACTAGGCATCTAATCTACCAAAATAATATTACAACATAATACTTGATCAATTTACAAAAATAACTTGTTACAACAATAAGCTAAAACTCTACGAGCAAGCACGTAGTTCAACTAAAGCAGAAATTCATCACAATACATCAATCTAGCTGGCAACCACACAGGAGCTTGTTCGGGCTAATCGTCACCTGAAACTGTTAGAAATAGGGGTAAGCTAGATCCTCGTGTATAGCTCAGTGATGAGGAAAACAAAGAAGGGTTTTCATAAAGGTTTTATCGTTTTCGCAATCAGTTTGATAAATCATATCATGCACCTATCCACACAAAATATCTTTAACACAAGCCTTTAATCAGCAATGAGAGGGTCGAGATATACCGGCAAACCTGGAGGTCCCGACACTTCCTCTGTTAATAATGATTACAAGATATACAATCAAGATTTAATAACATTTAACAACCTAGCTCTTCCTAGATATCACTGAGTCCCGACCCGTAGGAGGATCAATTGTTGGAAAATTTCAACATGTGGGGCCACACATGTAAATATTTAAATGTGTTGTGCTGTCTATTAATTAAGCCTAATTAAAGTGATCTAACTGAGAATTAAGTTTAGGCTTATGGGTATAATTGTCATGGATTTAATGTGTAGATACCTTAGTGATATTTCTAATTTGATGAGGGGCCAAATCAGAAATATCTAAAACTTATAAGTTATATTAGGGTTATGGTCCCCAAATGGTACGTACGTTTTGTTTTTCTCTGTATCCCCATCAACAGAGAAAGAGGCTACATCTTTAGCAAAAGTTCGTACCAATTTGGAAGATCATTACCAATTCATCTATCTCTGGCAATGGATTCAGGTACGCTTCCGCTTTCTATATCTCATTATTCTCTTGAATTGAAATGGGTAGTAACATATTATATTAGGGTTTGTTAAAGAAGTTCTTGAAAACATGTTAGATTATATTTGACAAATCCTAATAAATGGTATCAGAGCCACCTATGATCAATTCATGAGAATTTAAAGAATTTAGGGTTTTGATCTTCTATGGTAAAATTTGTTGGTATTTTTTAGTATTATGGATTCAGTGGCAGAAACGCATCGTATGGGTTTTTGATCTCGCACCGATTAATTTCATGGATAATGGGTGAACCGTAAACAAGATATATTCTTCAGCCTTGGGTTACTGATTGATTGCATATTTTTTTGTTTTGGCTAAAGGCAAAACTCACATGTTTGCATTTTATTGATACTTGGGCAATGATTATTATTTTTAATTGAATGGTAATGGATTAAGTCCTGTTACAACCCAAGCCAGGCTGCCCTTTATGACTCGATATGATATACCAGTGAGAACTCTTAACTTCTGTCACCCTTGAAATAATGATATGCTATTAGAGTGGCTGGTGCGTGGTGGTTTAAGTGCGTATATATCTTTGAATCCTGCATGTATGTATTTTTAAGGGTCTCTATGAAGTATTCTGAATTTGAAAATAGTTTAGGCATTCTTATTCTACTTGAAACAAGGAATCCAACAGTGCAAATTTCGTTCAGTTTGGACAAGAAATGAGCAGGCTATAATTTTTTAAAGTTTATGCTTGTTAGTTTTAGTTTATGTCAAAAAAAAAAAAAAAAAAAAATTGGTGCTTATTGCAGCACTGAAGAAGACGATGGTAAAGTCATCATTCGATTTATGTAATTAATTATTGCCTATCTTTTTATGACAAGTGGCTGTCTCTGGCTGTGACACATGGCGGCTGATTTAATAATAATAAAAAAGGAAATAATGCTTGGCAAAGTGAAATGCTGCAAGATTCGAACCTAAGACCTCTTAAATGCATGTTTAGTTTGTTTGCCACTAGGCTGGGAACATCCCTTGTGTCCTGAAGGAACATGAATATATATTTATTGCTGCAGATACGCTTATGAAGACAAAATATTTAATTTATTTTCTTCATAATTCCTTTCTATTTTATATCTGAAATTGAGAATTTTTTGTCACAAATATATATTTGGTGTACATATGGGTTCAATGCAAATTGAATATTCATTTGGACTGCTCACAAATTCAAATAATTATGGTATATCTTTTAAATAATAAATTGAGGTTGTCTAACATTCTAAGTGGACTAATTGAAACAAGATGTCACCAAAGTGACCTCTCTTATGTAGATTGTTCATGAGGGATATTAGATGTTAGTGTGTGTGGATATTCATGCGGGTATTAGCCGGCCCAAATGAAGGTTAATATTTGGCCGAATTCCACACATACCTGTGGTGGTAAATATGTGACAATTATAAGGTTTACATGTGAGTAATAACTCAATCCAAAGATAGACTTATTATTTGACATGAGTTATTGTCAATGTTTGATCACTACACCGAGGGTACCACTTACAAGTTAATATTACTGTCCAAAGACTTGATATTAATGTTGTGCTGGGTATCTTGTGATGGGGCCTACCATTATTTGAATTTATTGAATTTTAAAATATGGATATTGTTTGAACATGTTTATTGATTGTTTATTTTATTCTCATTTCAGTTAGTATGTCTACTAATACTATATTTGCCAACATAAATTCAATTCCCATTCTTAATGGGTTGAACTTTAAGGATTGGAAATAGAACATTTTAATTGTTCTTGGCTGCATGGATCTAGACCTTGCATTAAGGATTGAGCCACCTGCTTCTCTTACGGATGCAAGTTCACCTAGTGACATAATGAATTTTGAGAAGTGGGATCGCTCAAATTGCATGAGTCTCATGATCATTAAGCGCGGCACTTTGGAGGCATTTAGGGGTGCGATGTCTGAAGGGATAACTAGTACCAAAGATTTACTAGCCAAAATTGAGAAGCGTTTTGCAAAAAAAAAAAACGATAAGGCTGAAACAAACACGCTTCTAGCAAGCTTGATTTCAATTAAATATAAGGGCAAATAAAATATAAGGGAGTACATCATACAGATATCTCACATTGCTTCAAAGCTTAAGGAGCTAAAGCTTGAGCTGTCGAATGACTTGTTCGTGCATTTAGTGTTTATAATGCTTCCTTCACAATTCAGTCAATTTAAGGTCAATTATAACTGTCAGAAGGAAAAATGGACTCTAAACGAGCTCATTTCATATTGTGTGCAAGAGGAAGAAAGGTTGAAGCATGAAGGAACTGAAAATGCTCACTTGGCTAGCACCTCTAAAGATAAGGGCAAGAAAAGAAAGAAGGAATATGAAGTTGCTAAGGGTCCAGAGCAGAAGAAATCGCGACAGGAAAATAAGCGATATTGCTTATGCAACCAACATGGACATGAAAAGAAGAATTGTGCCAAATATCACACTTGGTGTGCAAAGAGAGGTACAATTCTCACTTTGGTCTATTTTAAGGTTAATTTAGCTTCAGTACCTAGAAACATTTGTGGTTAGATTAAGGTTTCTATGCATAGTTGAATAAGACACTTTGGTTGTACCGTCATTTAGACGGAATTTGGTTTGTATTTCCATTTTAGGACAAATCAGGATATTGTTGTTCTTTTGGAAATAATAAGTTTAGACTTTCTTCAAATTCAAATATTGTTATCACTAGTTCATTATGCAATTGCAATAACCTATGTATATATATGATTACCACTATTGCATCATAAAGTTAAACTTTTCATGTGGAATCACATGGTATTAAGTGCAAATTAAATAAAGAAATTTAAGTTACATTATGACACAAGCGCTAAGGTTATCACTCTGGGGAAAATCATTAAAGACTATAGCTTATATTCTAAACAAAGTACCCACTAAAGCATTCTCATATTTGGGGATGTCCATCTAAGACAAGGCCTTATAGGCCACATAAAGGAAAATTGGACTCCAAAATAGTGAGCAATTGCTTTATTAGGTATTATAAAGCGATCAGGGGCCACAAAACTTATCCCACAATTAGGTCAGTTTTGAAACAGAAACTGCAATATTTTGAGGATATTGAGTTTGGGGGATAAATAAGGTTATGGACATTGTCTTTGAGGAGGAATCGGTTTCGATTCCTACTATTGCTTTTGATAATGTGCAGGTTTCCACACTTATCAATGATCAAGAAGCAAATCTGGAACCTCAAAAGACAATGTTGAACAACTCTCCATACAAGATAAGGTAATTGTTCTAGAAGAACAAACTCAATAACCTCAAGAAACAATGCCACTAAGGAAATCCACAAGAGAAAGGAGAAATACAATTTCTCCAAAGAACATAAGGAAAATAATGGAATGGTGGGAGATGATTCAATCAACTTCTATCAGGACATGCATGGTTCTAACTCTCAAAAGTGGATTAATACCAATCAAGAGTACAAGTTAATACAAGACAATAAATTTGGGATCTTATCCTATTACTAGCAGGTGCGAACCTCATTGGTTAAAACCAAAGGGATTTGAAAGGTAATGTGAAAATATTACTAGTCTTGTAGCTTAAGATTTTACTCAAAGGAAGGCATTAACTTTTGAGAGACTTTCTCTTAGGTTTCAAAGAAAGACTCTTTTAGGACAATTATAGGGAATGTTGCACATTTTGAACTTGAGTTACATCAAATGGATATTAAGACAACGTTTCTCAATGGTGACATTGATGAGACAATGTATATGGTACAACCAGAAAACTTTGTGTTGAAAGACATAAAGAATAAGGTTTGCAAATTAAAGAAATCCATCTATGTACTCAAGCGAACTTTCCGTTAAAGGTACTACAAAATTCATCAAGTAATTATCTCATTTGGTTTTGAGATAAATATTGTTAATAATTGTATGTAACTCAATTTTAGTGGGAGTAAGAATATCTTCCTGGTTTTAGAAATTGATCACATACAGTTTGCCACTAATGATATAGGCATGTTGCACGAAACCAACTTGGTGACGTCTCTTTTGTATTAGGATTTAGATACACTGAGATGGCTCTCGGGGTATTCTTGGATTATAAAAAAAGAGCTATATCGATAAGATACTTAAAAGTTTGGCATGCAGGACAATAAACCAGGTGATACCCCTGTCACTAAGGAAAATTCAGTTTCAGAAATGCTCAAAAGGTGATGTTAAAGCTAAGAAAATTCATAAGATCCTTTATGTGTCAGTTATAGGGAATCTTAAGAAAACTCAAGTATGTACGTGTCTTTATTGTGCGTACATAGTAAGGATGTTAGGCAGAAATTAAGGAACCCTATCATGGATCATAAAGAAATTAGGTCACAAATGGGTTATAAAGAATTGATAGAGAATAAAAGATTACATGTTCATATATCGGAAGTCAGATCAATTTGAGATCATTAGGTATTCTGATTCCGATTCTTGGGATTCCGAGATATTGAAAGATCCATCAAGTGTCTAGGTACTTAAGGAAAGAGTACAGAGTGCACAGTTTTTTATAAGGCATATTGGGACAAACTCTATGATTGCGGATCCGCTTACTAAGAAACTATCACCCAAGGTCTTTAATGAGCACACTGTTCATAAGGGTGTAGTATTATGTAAGGATATCATGGTTTAGTGGGAGTTTGTATTTTGATGCTTTATGTTTGGTTTAGGACACACTTTGGTATTTGGTATTTGGATATCTTATGCAGAAATAAAGTATTCAGTTCACATTTACTCTGTTACATAATGTTCGGTTTCAATCTCACTAAAGTAGGACTATTTGGAAATAGACATGTTTGGATCACATTTCATGTAATTTTCCATGCTATGCATCCATGATTGATCTATGTCATTTGGTTGTATTGGTATACGTGACCATTGATGGGTTTAGTTACTCTAACTGTGACGAAGACCGCTTTGATCCTATATCGATATAGTCAATGGACGAGATTGTCCGGATATACCCTAAGGTTTGTGATAGCGAATTTTTGGAGCTCATAAAGTTAAACACTTTTGTAAGGTTACATATGTGGCCCAGTGGGAGATTGTTGGAAAATTTCAACATGTGGGGCCACACATGTAAATATTTAAATGTGTTGTGATATCTATTAATTAAGCCTAATTAAAGTGATCTAATTGAGAATTAAGTTTAAGCTTATGGGTATAATTGTCATGGATTTAGTGTATAGATACCTTAATGATATTTCTAATTTGATGAGGGGCCAAATCAGAAATATCTAAAACTTATAAGTTATATTAGGGTTATGGTCCCCAAATGGTACGTACGTTTTGTTTTTCTCTGTATCCCCATCAACAGAGAAAGAGGCTACATCTTTAGCAAAAGTTCGTACCAATTTGGAAGATCATTACCCATTCATCTATCTCTGGCAATGGATTCAGGTACGCTTCCGCTTTCTATATCTCATTATTCTCTTGAATTGAAGTAGGTAGTAACATATAATTTTAGGGTTTGTTAAAGAAGTTCTTGAAAACATGTTAGATTATATTTGACAAATCCTAATATCAATGAGTCTTGAAAGAGAAGGGACGATAACATTTGATAGGCGAGATATACCAGCAAGCCCCACCTCTGACTGGAGGTCTCATTACTACCTCGGTAGGCGAGATATACCGGCAAGCCCATTGCTGCCCAGAGGTCTCGTTGCTACTGCATTCATTAATGGTTGCAACCAACATGCGCATTTATGATTCATATACATATACATTTACATAAGCAATAAAGTTTAGTCAATCATATAGCATATTCAAGTACATTATATATTTCGCATTATGTAAACGTGTAAAGCATTTATCATATACTCGTATGGGCATGTAAACTTCCTTAGTACCAATAAATAATAACAAGAACAACAAGAATTTTCAAACTAATACTTAACAACAACTTACCAACAGCATATACTAGATTCACCAAGCAAATCCAATGCTCTTACATTAGCCCATCTTAGGAGGTAAATTTTCCTACTTTCCTAATCTCCAATTAATCTGATTTTAGCCTAGAATCTAAGCTTATCGAAATTAGATAACTCTAGAATCAAACGGAATACAATTCGAAGTTGAAACGAATGAGATATGGCCTCCGGAAAATCACTGCGCAGAGCTGTCAAACATCCGGGCATTGGGGCCTTCATCCGGTCGATCGGATGAAGCAGGTAACGCCCGGATGAGAGTTTTTTGCAGGGTGTATTGGCCTCTATCCAAGCAACCGGATAGGGGCTGTAACACCCGGATAGCTAGATGGGAAAGACACATTTTCTACAAAAATCATCCAAATAATCCAGACAACCTCCTACTATCAATCAATTATATTCAATGTAGTTTATGGGTATCATATAAGGGTTTAAACTCCACCCAAATCACCTCTCCTCAACAAACCACAACACCCAACATACATTTTCAATTCTTAGATCTACAACACATATACACAACTTTTCATCATCCAAGCTTAGATATGCAAGCTATAGTATTATTAACACCAAATGATCATTAATAAACTTGAATGAATCTTTTAAAACCATTTATGAAAAAGTCTCTCACCTTTGTCTTGAATTTGGAAGTTGGATGATGCAATGATCTATGATGAAATGCTCAACAATGCAAGAGAATGACTTGAAGTTCTTTCCCTCTTTCTTCTCTTTCCTTTTCTCTTCTTCTTCCTCTTTTCCTTCTCTCTCTCTTGGTCGAAAATTCTGAATATGTGTAGTGTGTGTGTTTGTGTCGTGTGAGTGAGTGTGTTTTAGTGTGTGTTTGTGTGTTGTAGTATTTTAGTGTGTGTGGGTGGTGTAGTGTGTGTTGAGATATTATCCAATTTTAGCCTAAGGACAAGAGTGCCCCTCAACTAGTTTGCGTATTACTAGTTTGCCATTATAGTGTTAATTCTAACTATCTTGGTTTTAGTTTAGTTACTCTAGTTGGTTATTGAACTTAGTTGGTCCAATTACTAGCTACACGATACAATTTACTCATATGCACGTTAAACAATAAAATGCACGTAAATCGAGATAAATGCACATAAATCATTTTAAAACATGTAAAATGATTTAATTATTATATACGTTACCTAAATGACCCTGAGACATGTAATTAAATTTAAATACACGTTAAACGAGACATGTGTTCGTAAAACGATGTAAATATATATTAATTAGCATAAGTGCATATTAAATTATGTAAAAATATATAAAATACTATGAAATTCACACGAGCTCTATATGGCCTTGGTACGGGGTCTCACATCAGCTAAGCCATGGGCATCCTTGGGATTGAAACACGTGTGCTATCTCACCACTAACTTTTTTTGTTAGAAATGGACCACTAACTTACAAAAGTTGATATATATGTTGCAATAATTGTTGTTCAAAATCAACCTGGCAACGAGAAAGAAAAGACAAGAATCTTGAAGTGATAGCAAATAGTTCCGTGTTTTTTTTTTCTTCGAATAAATTACTTATTTAGTTTCATATCTTTATTATTTGTTTTAATTTAATCTTTATCTTTTAAAATATATTTGTTCAGTCTCGTATTTTACTATTGATCCAACTTAGTCCTTATCTTTCAAAATGTACCCTTTTAGTCACGTGCATATTTTATTATATTTTTTGACAAAAAAGTGGTGGAGGATTAACGTGAACTATAATGACAAAAATATTAGACTAAAAGGGTAAATTTTGAAAGATAAAGACTAAGTTGAGACAAATGTTAAAGATACGAAACTAAAATAATACATTTTGAAAGATAATGACTAAGTTAAGACAAATGATAAAGATACAAGACTAAATAAGTAATTTATTCTTTTTCTATTTTGTTTGAAGTTACGTGCTCATTTCTTGTAGTTTAGTTCACCTTTACCTACTATAGAGAAATATTTATGTATTTTTAGTTAAAAATATTAATTAGTAAAAAATATATTTATATAATTAAAAATTTATTTATTTTAGCACTTACTGGACACCTTAAGTTTGGTTCCATAAACGTTTCTTGTAGTTTCTTGTTCATCGATCTTTGCATTCTCGTTCTACATAAAAATGGTTGACCAAAAAAAAAAGTTCTACATAAACATGATACATAACCTAAATATTTGAGGTCAAATTTCATGCAAAGTTGGATTAAACCATCGCTAATTAAATACTATCCCAAGCTCGATTTTGAACCTGAAAATTCTTAAGAATACCCCTACCATTTTGGGTTATCTAATCCAACCTTTCCCTCCATACTTGGACTTCATTTCTGAGCATAATGTACCAAAATGGTTTTCTGAACCCGATGTATTTCTTGACACCTAAATTTAAAAATCTACGAAAAATAGGTGAAAATTTGAAGGGAGGGTAAAATATTATTTTCTATGGGGCTAATTATTACGTACAATGTTATTTGATTATAGTCGAGAATATAACATAAATGAAATAAATAAATAAAAAAAGTTAGGGACATGTTTAGTATGAAATCATTTTGCATTTTCTCTTTTTCAAAAAGAAAATGAATGAAGATTATGCTAGTCAAAATGGAGAAGTTTAGGAAATAAGAAAAACTAAAAATCTTTTCAAACTCAACTTAAAATCAATAGTGTATCATTGCCATTTAATAATTTAGATTTTAAGTTATCTTTCTTTTTGGTTATTAGGTTTTATTTTATAGAAATTAGGTTTTATTTTTGCAAAATAAACAAAGTTTTCATTAAGATCAAACTCAAAATCATGTACAAGATCCTATCCAAAAACAACCAAAGTGAGCCCTTTACATACAAATATCCCTAATGCTCTAGTTTAGACAAATTATATTATTCAAAGAGGTTCTCCTATATTTTTTACCCCCACCCAATTTCATCCTAACAAATTACATAGGCTCCGTTTGTTTGCCGTAAAATAACTTGCTTGTGTAAAATATTTTCCATGAAAAATGTTTTCTCGGAAAATAAAATATTTTACAGGGCTCTGTTTGTTTACCATAAAATAACTTGTTGGGGGAAAATATTTTTCCGAAAAATAGATTACTGTAAAATATTTTCTGGTATTTGGATGTACCGTGAGTTCCGTAAAATGTTTTCTTTTTCCAAAGTCCCTTAAAATATTTTACAAAATCTTGTATTAGCTACAATTGTTGACCGAAAAATATTTTACGGTTGACTAATTTTATGGTGTTACCAAATACCGTAAAATTAAGAAAAAGCATCCGTAATTGTTGACCGAAAAACATTTTACAGTTGACCAATTTTCCGGTGTTACCAAACACCGTAAAATTCGAAAAATATTTTGAGGAAAAATATTTTGTGGCAAACAAACAGAGCCATAATCTCATTTTTGAGTTGCTCTTCAGAGTTAAACTTTTATCTATGAATTCTGTGATTACGTTTCCTCCAAATGATATAAACAAAAACAAGCAAATAAGAGAAGGTTGGATATCTCCCCCCTTACAAAAAATTCGGCTCCATTGACCAATATTGTCCCACTGCATAGAATTTAGGCTTTTGCAACAGAATTAGGTATGTTATCTGGTATGCCAAAGCAAATGTCATTACAAAACATAATATAGTGGGCTTCCCGACCCCCTACGGAGGCACACATCCAACACCTAAACACTGACCTACACACCTTAGAGCCTTCAAAATCATCCAACGCCGAAACTTCTTGGACACGGCTGGTCATTAGTATAATTGTTGTTTCGGTGAGGCATTTTGTCGAACACGAGTTGAGAGTCCTTCATGGACCCGCATCGTGCGTACATTAATTGAGATAATGTTGTTGAATAAACATGGGGATTTTGCGTAGATGGGTGTGGATGTTAGGATGAGGGCATGGAGTTGACGGGCTTTGCCTATCGAGGTTGAGGTTGTGGTTGCGCATCTTTGGATGAGGAGTGCTGCTATAGAAGAGGCTTCAAGTGATGGTGGCATAAAAGACCGTTGGTTTAGTGTGTGTTTGAACTTCGCGCGCCAACATAAAGAGCACTTGGAAGTCAAATGTGTGCTCAACTTTCGATTATATCATTAGGCTCCTTAACATTTTCTTGTAGTGGAATTATTTTATGCATCACTTGTAATATCCTTCTTGAGTAGCATCAAATTTTGTTCACGCTTGTGCCTTTTATTTTGGTCAGAAAAATAAAAAAGAGTTTATCACGCTGTAATATTTTAGAATAATATTTGAAGTTCAATTTGGTTTCTTTTGTAAATACAAAAGTTGAAATTAGAATGATGCTTATAGGCCAAATTTAGCAGTTAAGTAATTTTAAAAATTAAAATTAATAGAGATGTAAAAGTAAAAAGTTTTGCAAACTAAAAAAAGGCATTTTGAAGTATTTTACAGAGATAATAACTTGCTACATTTAAAGAATAAATTCACCCTTACTATATTTAGTAAGTTTATAGAACATATTATCCCTCCTCCAACTCCGAAGAGTTAAAAATTAGAAAAAAGCGAGTTTAAAAAATTAGCCACTATACTATTAATTATATCCTAGTTTGTCAGGGAATTATCAATTATTTTAATTTGACATTTAAACTATCTCAACAGGTTGAACGTAACATAGTCCAATTAACTAGCAAATCAAAGTTACTCTAAGAACCTAACATGCTTAATTTGTAGACCTTTCTGGAAATACTAGTTCTTCCCCCTATTTTACCAATATTGGTGCAATTCACATGATTAAGTATAATCTAATCATTGACCATATTCATGGACACATAACATCAATAAAGAGTTATATTGAATGAAATTATAAAAAGAATGCATTACAGATAGTCAAATGTGAACTTGATCATATGACAATTTCCCAAAATGCAAAACCTTTTATCATATACTAAAGAGCTACGTGGCCTTATCCAGCAACACCAATCCGTTCTGTTCTTAGCTATATGAATAGGAGAGGTCATGATAACTGCCAGTCGAATGATCCAAAAATAAGAGTATTAATTTGTAGCCCCACTTTTATGAAACTTACATGCACCCATGCCTAATATAGTAACATATTTGTATGAACTAGCTTTTTTTTTTTTTTGGACTATTGTATGAACTAGCTGATGCATAACGTTTTACCTTCTCTCTCTTAGGCCAACTCCAACAGTTCTTCTATTTTTTTCTTATATTTAGGAGATTTGAAGCATTTTTCTTATTTTTACACATCCCCTATTTCAGTTTCACTCCAACAGCTCCCCTATTTTTAACCAATCCCTTATTTTATAAAATCCATATTTTAGTTTTACTCCAACAGCTCCCCTATATAGAAAATTCCTACTTCTATAACATTAAAAACTATGAGAGATGGGATGGGGGAAGGATTTGATCTCCCAGCACTAGGGATCCAAATTTCAAATCATTTATCCCTTAAAATATAGGGGATCATTTGGAAAAGCTGTTGGAGCTATATAATACCAACAACTTTCCCAAATTTGATAATTTTAGGCATTTGAGAGAACTGTTGAAACTCCCCTTATTGATAGATATCACCAGTGTGTAAGACCCAATAAAGTATATATAATACAAGGAAGCCAATGTCTCCCATCTCTCACATGCACCCATGCATGCCTCATATAGTAACATATTTTTATGAACTAGCTGATGTATAACGTTTTACCTTCCTCTCTTATTGATGAATATCACCAATGTGTGGGGCCTACATGCTAAAGAGATATTTTGAAGCAATTCCCGACCAGTATAATACAAGGAAGCCAATTAATGTCTCCCATGTCTCACCAAGTGTGAGTGACCATGGATTTTCTTATCCTTGTGTTCACACTATTGCTTGCCATGGCAATGCTCCATGGCTTCAGCACACTCTCAAGAATTAGCAAAAAGCTTCCACCAGGGCCAACTCCCTTACCCTTAATTGGCAACCTTCACTTACTCGGTGCCCAACCCCACAGGTCTTTAGCTAAGCTAGCCAAAACCCATGGTCCTATTATGTTCCTAAGATTAGGCCATCTTACTACAGTGGTTATCTCTTCATCAGCCATGGCAAAAGAAGTGCTTCAAAAGCAAGATATAGCCTGCTCCAGAAGATTTACTCCGAATGCACTCCATGCTCACGACCAACATAAATATTCTCTTGTGTGGCTACCTGTTGCATCTCGGTGGCGAAGCCTTCGGAAAATATTGAGCACTAACATCTTCTCAGGCAATAGGCTCGATGCTAACCAACACTTGAGGTTGAGAAAGGTCGAGGAGCTAATTGCATATTGCCGAAAAAATAGTCAGACTGGTAAGGCTGTGGATATTGGGCGAGCTGCTTTTAGGACATCACTAAATTTGTTGTCTAACACTATGTTCTCTAAGGACTTAACTGACCCTTATTCAGATTCAGCCAAAGAATTTAAGGATTTGGTAGCGAATATTATGATCGAGGCTGGTAAACCCAACTTGGTGGATTATTTTCCTGTGCTTGAAAAGTTTGATCCTCAAGGTATAAGGCGTCGCATGACTATCCATATCAGCAAGGTGTTGAAGCTGTTTGACAGTTTGATTAATGAGCGCTTGGAGCAAAAAAAATCGCGAGGCATTGTGAAAAACGATATGTTGGATGTTCTTCTCACCACGAGTAAAGAAAATCCTCAAGACATTGATAGGACTCATATTGAGCGAATGTTCCTGGTACGTACTCTTTTCTTTCCCTTTCCTGGTATGTACTCTTTTCTTTCCCTCTGTCTCAGTCTCTAAAATCTTTGACTCAATATCCTTCTTGACTGTTCTCTAACATTAAAATTTTATATTATTAGCTTTTCATTTGCTTTAACTTGGTAGATGTCGTTATATTTACTTTCGAGGTAATCTGCTAATCACCAATTAGTTTTAGAATAGATGTTAATTTACCTTAACACTTTACCATTTAGGACTACTTGTAAAATCTATTAATAAAAATGTCATGTTTTGGAGTAGGCCCGTCTAACAATGACGTTTATTTATTTATTTATTCTTCTTGTCAAAATTTAATTGTTTCAATGATGAAGTAATTCATAATAGTTTGCGCTCATGCATCAACCATGTTATTGCTTGTAGGACCTATTTGTTGTGGGGACGGATACAACATCAAGCACATTAGAATGGGCAATGGCTGAATTACTTAAGAATCCAAAGACCATGATGAAAGCCAAAGAAGAGATAGCCAATGTTATTGGTAGCGGAAAGCCAATAAAAGAAGCTGATACTGGTAACTTGCCATATTTACGGTGCATTGTTAGAGAAACCTTAAGGATACACTCTCCAGTCCCGTTCATTCTTCGTGGGGTGGAGCATGATGTCGAAGTGTGCAAATACATAGTTCCAAAGGGGTCACATGTTATTATAAATGCATGGGCAATTGGGCGTGATTCAGGTGTGTGGGAGAATCCTTTGACGTTTGAGCCTGAGAGATTTTGGAAATCAGAAATGGATGTTAGAGTCCATGATTTTGAGCTAATTCCTTTTGCTGCTGGAAAAAGAATTTGTCCAGGGTTGCCACTGGCAATGAGAATGGTTCCACTTATGCTCGGTTCTTTACTAAACACCTTTGATTGGAAGCTTGAAGGAGACATTGCACCCGATCAATTGAATATGGAAGACAAATTTGGACTTACATTGCAAAAGGCTCGCCCTGTACAAGCTATCCCGATTTCTTTCTGAATATGTGGAAATTGAAAGATTGTTAATGCACGAGAAGATCCTTCTTTTAGTTGTCCATGTCTTTCTCTATAATGCTACTTAGCAAGATCTTTGCTGGGCTCAGCATATTAATTCTGTTGAAAGATGACCCGAAAAAAGATTCTATTTGAAGAAGCAATATGTGTAACTTTAGCTTAAAATAATTATGATCCTAGCCTAAAAGGTATCTCTTTCCCCAATGGAAAAGGATCTATCCAATTTTTATCCTCTCTAATATATTAAAACAAGAGCAGATCTAGGATTAATTTTTATCCTCTCTAATATACACAGAATACTCTGTGCAGTACATAAATTGATGGTGACTTCTCCAATCTCATGCATATCTAAGTAAAATATGACTCTTGCAACATTGTTGATAAGACCCATCCTTTTGCAACCTGGAATAAAAACTTCACTTTTTTCCCTGCTAATTTGAAGTCCAGACAGGTTTTCAAAAACAGTGATGCCTTCCTTGATGATAGCAATGGATTTGCAATCTGCTTTGGAGAAGATAAGGATGTCAATAACTGAATCAACAATCAACTGAATCAATTGGTGTAGTCTCTATTGTTAATTGGTATTTTTTTTTAATGATAAATATTTGTGACATCATTAATAAGTTGATTGCGTAGATACAATAAAAAAAATGCATTGAATATGATATTGGAGTTGTTTTTTCAGTTATGGGTATTTTTAGAAAACTAATGAAGATTCCTGAGAATATCAAGTGTAAACCAAACACAATATTATAATATTTTTAAAAATTTGAGAAAATATTCCTATGAATATTTTTGGTATACCAAACAGATTTTACAACATTCTTGTGAATTACAATCTTGAGAATTGCATTCACACTCACGAACCAAACACCCCCTTAAAGTAATTTAGCTGGCTAAACAGATAATGTGGCTGATGTCCATATACCATGAAATTGAAGCTAGTATATATAGATGCGCTCTCTTTATGGGTTAATTAAAATACTCAAATAGCGATTTATTATGAAAAATATTTGAAATTCAAATCTTGTACTGCAATCTTATACGTATTCTTTGTAATCTTGCAATTGGATTTTTTATAAACATGTTAGACCCCTAACCTTTTTTTTTTTTCAAAGTTGGACCGCTAACTTACAAAAGTTGATATGTTGCAATAATTGTTGTTCAAATCAAGTTGGCAACTAGAAAGAAAAGACAAGAATCTTGAAGTGATAGCAAATAGCTCCGTAATTTTTTATTTTTTATTTATGGAAGTAATCGATATATTAATATTCAAAAATATTTATATATGTATGATATTTACATCTACAAAAAATGACAATCCTTAATATTTCAAGCTCTACAAATGGCTTCGTTAACCGAGGTGTATTTAACTTTCTTAATTTTGTATATTTTAACTCTAACGTTAAACGTAATATTGCTGAAAATCAGTTCTTCCGTCATTGCTTCATTGTTGTGTATACGTTTGTTACGTTCTTTCTAAATGTGAAAGACAAATGCTTCCAAGAAGAGCTTCATGGTAGTGGCCTGGAAAGTGGTAGAAGAAGAAATATGGTTAAGGCGCCGTTTCTTTGTAGCAAAATAATTTCATGGAAAATATTCTTCGAATTTTTCGATATTTGGTAATATGGAAAATTTGGTCAACCAAAAAATATTTTTAGTCAAGGAAAAATTTTACTTCAAAAGGGTGAAAAATATTTTTTTATCCTTTGGGAGAAAAAAAATATTTTTTGAAACTCATCCACTTCACCCTACCCTACCCTCTATCCTTACGGTTAACATATATATACATCCAAATACCATACAATATTTTTCAGTATTCTATTTTTTAGAAAAATATATTTTTTTAAAAATATTTTCCCCCAATAAATTATTTTACGACAAACAAACGGAGCCTAAACCATTCTTCAATATTGTTTGATCTTTTTTTCTTTTTTGTTCGAAGTTCCGTGCTCATTTCTTGTAGTTTAGTGCACCTTTATCTAATGTGAAGAAATATCTACGTATTTTTAGTTAAAAATATTAATTAATTTTTACTTAAAAAATACACTTATATACTTAAAAAATTATTTATTTTCTCACTCACTGAAAAAAAATTCTTGAATTCCTCTATGGTCGGAGGGACACCCCAAGTTTGGTTTTGTAACATTTCTTATAGTTTCTTGTTCATCGATCTTTGCATTATCGTTCTACATAAAAATGGTTGATCAAAAAAAAAAAGAAGGTTCTACATAAAAAATGATATATAGCCTAGATATTTGAGGTCAAATTTCAAGCAAAGTAGGATTAAACCATCGCCATGTGCTATCCCAAGCTCGATTTTGAAATTTAACCTGATGTATTTCTTGGCACCTAAATTTAAAAATCTACAAAAAAATAGGTGAAAATTTGAAGGGAGGGGAAAATATTATTTTTTACTGGGATAATTATTACGTACAATGTTATTTGATTAAAGTTGAGAATATGACATAAATGAAATAAAAAAGTTAGGGATCTGTTTAGTATGAAATCATTTTGCATTTTCTCTTTTCCAAAAAAGAAAATGAATGAGGATTATGCTAGTCAAAATGGAGAAGTTTAGGAAATAAGAAAAACTAAAAATCTTTTCAAACTCAACTTAAGATCAATAGTGTATCATTGCCATTTAATAATTTAGATTTTAATTTAACTTTCTTTATGGGTATTAGGTTTTATTTGATAGAAATTAAGCTTTTGCAACTGAGTTAGGTATGGTTTCTGGTATGCCAAAGCAAATGTCATTACAAAACATCATATAGTGGGCTGTAGTTTGGACCAACCCTAAACCTAAGTAATTAACCTCAGTTGGGCTACACAAAGTGAGCATAAAATGTTCCATCAAAGATTTATTGTCACATTATTATTACGTCCATGGCCGCAAAATGATAAAATGTGTACAACAAATTATGAAACATAATTCAATGACAATTGATGGTTAAATATATATATATATATATAAGAGTAATAGTATATATTACTCCTTTTTTCATTATCCTTTTATCACCTTTTATATAAAATCTTACATGACATACCAACTTAAAAATATATGTATTTTCTCTTTCTTCTTTTCATTTTTCTCTCTCTTCTTAATTTCTTTCTCTCTATCTCTCTTTCTAATTAGCATCCTTCTTTGTTGTGTGACAACTGTCACATAAAAAAGGACATAGAATCTATTTTATTTATTTATTTATTTTTTGTGGACAAGGGTTATTATAATTGCATACCACATTGTAAATATCCCGCCGGCAATCGAACTCTATAAACAAATGGCGTACATTCAATTATGTTTTTGTCAATGGCACGCCATATTTGACCCAAAAAAAAAATGGCACGCAATAGTTTGTCTCCATGGGTAATGCGACCTTTTCGGCGATTGAAAATTTGAAAGGCAATAAATTATAATTGGAAAACTCCATATTTAGTCCCTATTATTTGTAAAAATATTTAGTTTGGTCCCTATTGTTTAAAATATTTTAATTTAGTCTCTATTATTTTCTCAAAAATTTTAATTCGTCCCTATTATTTAAAATTTCTCAATTCGTCCTTATTATTTTCCAAAATTTTTTAATTTTATCCTTATTATTTTTAAAAAATTTCAATTTCGTCCTTATTTTTTGTTAAAGTTTCAAATTCGTCTCTATTATTCAAGGACTAAATTGAATTTTTTTGAGAAATAATAGGAACAAATTTGAAACTTTTTGAAAATAATAGAGACGAAACTGAAAATTTTTGGCAAACAATAAGGACAAAATTGAGAAATTTTAAGCAATAGAGATGAAATTGATACTTTTAGGAAAATAATAGGTACTAACTTGAGACATTTTAAATAATAAGGATTAAATTGAAATTTTTTGTAAACAATAGGGACTAAATGTGAGATTTTTCCATTATAATTTATAGAAACTCTTGATGCAACTATATACTTTGAACCCTTCTCTTGACAAACTCCATATATATGCAACTATAAACAAGAAGCACAAGTAACAAATATCATAGAGAGTGTGAAGTGTGAGAGATCATGGATTACCTTACCATCGTGTTGGGACTGTTGTTGGCCGCCTTGGCATCGTTTCAGTGCTTGAGTCTACTATCAAGAAGCAGTAAAAAGCTCCCACCAGGGCCTACCCCTCTACCCATAATTGGTAACCTTCATTTGCTTGGTAACCAATTCCATGAATCTCTAGCCAAGCTTGCCGATACTTATGGCCCGATCATGTTGCTAAAGTTGGGCCGCGTGCCGACAGTTATCATATCTTCACCAGGCATGGCCAGAGAAGTTCTTCAGAAACAAGATTTAGCCTTCTCTGGTAAAAGAATTCCTGATGCTCTACGTGCTCAAGACCATTACAAATACTCTATTGTTTGGTTACCAGCCAACTCACAATGGAGAACCCTTCGAAGAATCTTGAACTCTAACATCTTTACAAACAACAGGCTCCAAGCCAATCAACACCTAAGGTTTAAGAAAGTCCAGGAGCTGATTGAATATTGCCGTAAAAATAGTCAAACTGGTGAAGCCGTGGAGATAGGCCAAGCTGTTTTCAGAACAACACTGAATCTATTGTCGAACACCATTTTCTCCAAGGATTTAACTGATCACCATTCCGATACAGCCAAAGAAGTTAAGGACGCGGTGTGGAAGATATTGGTGGAGTCCGCTAAGCCAAACCTGGTCGATTTCTTCCCTGTGCTTGAAAAGATTGATCCCCAAGGTGTAAGACGTCGAATTAGCGCTCATTTTAGTAAGGTGCTTAACATTTTTGATGGCCTGATCGATGAACGCCTGGAGCAAAGGAGATTGGAAGGCACTAAGAACAACGATGTCTTGGATGTCCTACTTAACTATATCGAAGAAAACCCCGGAGAAATTGATAGGAATCACGTTAAGCGGACATGCCTGGTTCGTGTTCTTTTTCTTCATATACTTAAACATTAAATCCATGAATTAAATTACCATAATTCATATGTAGTATAGTTGTTGTTAAAGTATATTATGGTTTCAATGTAATTCTGTATAAAATGGCATTAGTTTAGACAATAGTCTAGATTTAAGCAGTATTCATATTGGTTTTCTTATTAGATTTTAGGTTTTCTTATTAGATTATGCTCCTAATTAGTGCATAATATAAGATTTATCTTCTGTTGTGCCATACATATGTTATTAAGGGTACAATTGCAAGATATGAAGGTCAAGTCTCGCCATATTAGATGTGACACTAGAATAAAATGTGACGCCGATGAATCCCCAATGAATTTCATCAGACCTTTTCATCATATAATCTTGTTGTGGATTTGGATTAAATAATGAGGTCGGATGTAAGACATATATCTACTGATGTTTGGCTAGATCGTTAATTTCTGGGATAATTTGCTTCCATAGATATTTAATTACAATGTTATTTCTTTGGTTACAGGACCTATTTATTGCCGGGGTTGATACAACTGCAAGCACAGTGGAATGGGCAATGGCAGAATTACTTAAGAATCCAAATATAATGAAGAAAGTAAAACATGAGCTTGAGAAAGTTGGTGGCAAAGGCAACCCGATAGAAGAAACTGATATTGTCCGTTTGTCATATCTAGGTTGTGTTGTGAAAGAAACTTTAAGATTACACCCACCCGCTCCATTCTTATTTCCTCGAACGGCGGAGCATGACGTAGTGGTGTGTGGTTATACGATCCCAAAAGAGTCACAAGTGCTAGTAAGTATACTAACAATTGGGCGTGATCCAAGTTTGTGGGAAGATCCCTTAAAGTTTAAGCCCGAGAGATTTATAGAATCAGAAATTGATATCCGAGGCCAAAATTTTGAGCTAATTCCTTTTGGCTCAGGACGAAGAATTTGCCCAGGATTGCCTTTGGGAATAAGGATGGTACCGCTAATACTAGGATCACTAGTAAACTCGTTTGAGTGGGAGCTTGAAGGTGACATTGCACCTGAAGAATTGGACATGGTGGAAAAAGTTGGCGGAACAGTGCAGAAGGCTCGTCCTTTACGAGCTATACCAATCCCTCTCTAATATGGTTGCAGTTCCTATTGGATAGAAGTCCTTCTTGTATGGACAGATATGCAAAGTTATCTACAGGAAATTCCCGTCTCTGTCTTATCCTGCATTATTCCTGAAAATTTGTTACTTAAAGAACATGACATAAACCAAGATCATTGCTATACATCGTTGAGCTTCAATGATGTATTATTTTTAGGCTAAGATCTTCTTTGTAATTGGTCTTTGATCCACCCTTTGTACTTTTATATCATTAATAAAACTTTTTGCTCGCTAATTTATTAAAAAAAAGAAAAAGAAAAAAAGAGTCATATCCTCAACGAGGTTAGTACTTACATTATCCTTTAAGATCGTTTGTGGTGCTGGCTTCATAACAACAATTAATGAAGCAACAAGGGTAAACTTGAGTTAAAAAAGATAGTAGCATGTTAGTACTTAAAAAATAGTTTGAAGACGTGGCCGTACGTTGAAAGTTTAACTTATTTGATATGATATTAGAGTTGGAGTTTAGTTTAATCTTATCAACTCTCATTCTAGACTTCGACTCTGGTTGTGCAACTTTTCCAAATCACTACTTAGGATGGAGATTAGTGATTTGGAAAAGTTGCACCTTTAGCAATTAATTACATATCTCTGTCACGTCAGTGGACATTTAGCAATTAATTATAGATCACACATGAAGGAAATGTGATAATGGATATTTAAATTTGAACAGATATGGTTGTTGTATTTTTGTATTTTAAACTTGTTGTAGCCTTTATCTTTTACTTCATCACTAAACATTACTTACGGTCACATTTTTTAGAAAATAGGTGCTTATATTTATCTTTTTTTTTTTTGTAATGATATAGTATATAGAGTAGTTATCTATTTTAGTCTCTCAATAATGTGATTAAAAAGTTGAAAAGATTGAATTTATGTTTCATATTTTTAGAGAATTTATATTACACAAATGTGATAACGCACATTGTACTAAAATTTATGTGGCCCCAAAAAGCAATCCATTCTGGTTGCGGATTGCCTTTCTCTCCTCATGTTACACTCTTTATTATTTTGGAGTTTCACCCTTAATTGACTTAGTATATGTGTGAGGGTGTACTGCTGCATTCAGAGGTTTACCAGTTCGTCAAATAATTTGATGGTCGAATTCTCACGTTATCCAAAAAAAAAAATAGTCGGATTAATACAATAATGACTATTTGACTTTTCACTGTCGTTATTTTGAATTTTCCCATAAATAGTGCTTTGATATGAAATGGTATCTGCCACTAAGGTTTTGATTCAGTGGTATGTTACTCGCTTTATATGCGAAAAGTTATAAACTCGAGTCTCGTAAATTATATCTTTAATATATATTGTACAGTCTTAAACCCATCAAATCAAAAAAACCAAAAATGGTACTCGGGATGGTCAAACTTTTTTTCTAAACAAATAAAAATTTCATTACTTTAAAAATATTTACATATTTAAAGGGTGCATAGTCTGCATAAAACCCCTATACAAGAAAGCCTTGGTCTATATACTAGACTTTGCAAATTGGTCTATTTAATCTATTGTCCCTGTATTTCTAATTTCCTCTATACAACTTTCGTTTGATATCAAATTTAATATTCCTAAAAATTTGGTCTTCAATGACTCTCATACTTCGATGAAATCGTTATTTCTTTCCTTGCATACGTGGTATATGAAGGCACCAAAAAACACAGGAGCCATTTCTACAATTCATTAACATCCAAACAGTGAAATTTTTCCATCTCACATGACATAGTTGAAGATGGGTGGTCAAGTTGTAAGATTTAATTGTACAATGTTGTCGGTTGGGTAAATTTTACATTTGATCTCTATAATTTACATATTTTTTTAATATCGTTCTTAATATTTCAAAAGATTCATAATAGTCTTTAATATTTATAAAAGTGATTCAAAATGGTCTATATTATTGAAAATTAGTCAATAAGATCTCTATTATTTTTCAAAAAATTCAATTTACTCTCCAAATAGGGATCATGCAGGGACTAAATTGAATTTTTTTAAATAATAAAGACTAAATTGAATTTTTTTGAGAAATAATAGGAAATAAATTGATTAATTTTAAGCAATAAAGACCATTTTGAATCACTTATATAAATATTAAGGACTAATATAATTTTTTTAAATATTAAAAATCAACTTAAAAAAATATCTAATCAATATGCAGAGGGTCAGTACAATATGCATGGATGGTACTCTATATTTGTATTTTTTAAAGAGGATTATACTAGTTATAAGATGGAACCTAATCATATTACAATTTGTAGGAATGAATCAAAAATTTTTATTCAGTAAAAGTTAAAAATATTTAATTTAATATTTATATATATATATTTTTTTTCTGATACATAAGGACAAATTGATTTTTTACCTTAAAAATAAGGAAAAATTATGCAACTAGGCCCCATTATTTTATTTTGTCTCAATTTAATTTTTATTATTTAAAATTAGGTAAAATGATCCCCAATATTTGAAAGAATGTCTCAAAACGGTCCTTCCTAGTTCCTTCCAAAAAGCCGTCAACTTTGACAGAAAACAACTAAAATGACTAAACTACTCTTCACATTTTACGAAATAACACCACCACCCCTGAATCATTTTTATCCTTTTCTTACCTATATTGACACACCCGCGAACAAAAAAATGGCATGCCATCGTCAACCATCATTCGGAGCCTCTCCACCATCATCGTCGCGCGATGGTTTATGTTTGAAGATTCAATTCGCATCCACCTAAATATGGTATGTGTTTAATTTTAACCCGTTTAATTTTAACCCAAATCATATATTTAATTTGAAGGCTCTGTTTTGCCTTTCGCCTAATTAAAACCCCTAAATCATTTTAACCCAAATTTTGTCAACATTTTTGTGCACATTTTTGTTGCTCTCAACTTATTTTGTCAACATTTTTGTTGCTGTGTGTTTTTGTCCTTATGGGTTTTGAAGATTGTAATGGGTTTGATCTTTTGGTTTTTGTATTCTATTTTTGGGAAATCATTTCATGTAATGAAAATGGGTTATATTATTTGCAGTCATTTCGTTTCATCTCCTGATCATGTAAGACAGAAAGCTTCACCTTCTTCTTCTTGTGCTTGATCTTCTTGGGCTTGGCGTAAGTTTTCTTGTTGGGGAAGTCGTGGTTGGGATGGGGATGGGGATGGGGGTAGGAGACGCCGTGGGTAAAGAAGGGGTTAGGGTTGGGGGACGCCGGGGATGGGGAAGGGAAATGCGGCGGCGAGGGGGGTGGGAATTTGGTATGGCTTTTTTTTTGTGTGTACTAGAGTGGTTGAAGAATTTTATTTTTTATTCAAGAGGAAGATGTTAAGTTAGTAATTTAATTTATTTCAATTGGGTTAGTTTAAACATTTTTATATTTTTTTGTTAATTTTTTAACTGTCGAGACTAATTTGAACCTATTTGAAAACATTGAGAACTTATTTGAATTTTTTTAAACATGGATAACTAAAATGATCTTGAAGAAACAATGGAGACTAACTATGTTATTCTCCCTTTGCCTTAACCTGATAAAAATTCATGGCAGTTCTCAAAAAATAATGTTTTTATATTACTAACTTTGGTTTAAAGGATAAATATTTTTTATTATCATCATCTTCTGTCTCTCATGCACCAGTATAGATATCATTTAGAAATTTTCTCATGTGATTACTACCTTCTAGGCAAAACGCATTACTCTTGATTTATTTTATCATCTACTGAACTTTGCGATAATCCATATCACATAACTTATCGTATTGCTGAAATGGTATTCGCATGCCATTAGAATGTTTATCTTACGACCAAGTTGATGTACCTCTCATGTCTTGGAATAGGCTTGGCTTACAACGGTGTTTATGGTTTTTTTCCCCCAAAACTTAATTGCTTCACGAGAAAATAATTATTTATAACAATTTGTTCTCATACATCAAACATGTTATTGTCGTAGGACCTCTTTGCTGCTGGGACGGATACAACTTCTAACTCATTAGAATGGGCAATGGCAGAGATTCTAAAAAATCTAGAGACTATGAAGAAAGCCAAAGAGGAGCTCGTGCAAGTTACTGGTAGAGAAAAACCAATAGAAGAAGTCGATGTTGCTAGCTTGCCATATTTGCAGTGCATTGTTAAAGAGACTTTAAGGATACATCCACCAGTGCCATTCTTGATTCCACGTAAAGTGAAGCAAGATGTTGAAGTGTGCGGATACAATGTTCCAAAAGGGTCTCAAGTACTTGTAAATGCATGGGCTATTGGACGTGATTCAAACGTGTGGGAAAATCCATTAACATTTAAGCCTGAAAGATTCTGGGAATAAAAAATGAACATTGGAGGTCACGATTTTGAGCTAATCCCTTTTGGTGTTGGAAGAAGAATTTGTCCAAGTTTACCATTGGTAATAAGAATGGTTCTAGTTATGCTCGGTTCTCTGCTTAACTCTTTTGATTGGAAGCTTGAAGGGACATTGAACCTGATCAATTGGATATGCAGGAAAAATTTGGCATTACTTTGCAAAAGACTCGTCCTCTACGAGCTATCCCAATTTTTCTCTGAACAAGGCGTGTTCTTTGTGCTAAAATAAGGCCATAGAATTAGAGAAGACATCTACTCTACAAAGGACTCTTCTCAACATACAGTAGATATGACCTGATCACTATATTCTTTATTGTATCTTGTATATCTTAATACCTATATGGCTAAGGCTTGTGTAACTTCCAGTCTTATCACCTTGTATCGACGTGTATAAAACAATTGTACTGCACACAACAATATACAAGTTACTTCTGCTTCTTTGTAGCACTCTCTATATGGTATCAGAAGACTTACCACTCTAACGAGTCTCGATCCTACTTTTTCGCTTGCAGCTCTACAAACCAATCACAGAATTGAAATGACAACTGGTTCCTCTGCAACATCCTCTGCTTCTCCCTCTTCTTCCTCTTCTCCCCATGCTCAGACAATCTCCACTACACCCTCAGTCTCATCTCTTATCACCATCAACGTTGCCAACCAATTGCCTTTGAAACTCACCCCTACCAATTACTACTCTTGGAATAGCCAGATTGATGTTCTTCTCTATGGGTACGACCTCTTGGGATATGTCGATGGAACATGTTCTTGTCCGCCTGCTGAGATTCTTGTGGATGGAACATCTGCTCCAAATCCTGCCCATTTATTTTGGATGCGCTAGGATAAACTTCTGCTACTTGGCATAATTGGCTCCTTGAGTCATACCGTGGTTCCCATAGTTCGATCCTGCACCACTTCTGTGGAAGCATGGCGTCGACTTGCGAAAAATTATGCCAACCCATCTTCATCTCGTATTATGGGTCTCGCTGAGCAATTGACCCTCATGAGTCGTGGCATTCAACCCATGGCCGATTACTTAGCACAAGTCTGCGACATCGCTGATGAACTCGCTCTTGTTGGCGCCCTGTTACCTCCTCAATACCTCATTACGCATACTTTAAATGGTGTTAGGCCTGCTTTCAAGGAGTTAGTTGCTGCCGTACGCGCACGCGACACCGTCATAAGTTTTGATGAGCTACATGACAAGCTTATTGAGTATGGGGACTTTCTTAAACGAGAAGAATTGCGCGCGAACGGTGGTCTTGGTATTCTTGGTTCGCCAACAATTAATGCTGCACACTACAACTCCAATCCTCAATCGGGGTTTGGCAAGAAGGATAATAATTCTTCAAAAAGCAACATGCAATCCCGAAATCAATCTGGTAGGGCAAACAATCGATGTGGGTCTGCTGATCAGTACTCCAGTAATGCCACATAATCCAATTCCTCAATTGTATGCCAGTTTTGTGACAAAATCAGCCACACCGTACGACAATGTTTCACAGCCAAAAAGCTCTTCTTCCCTTCGTCGCAGCCTACTGCTAACACTGCAAATTCTTCCAACTCTAGTTCGTGGCTACTTGACTCTGGTGCATCGCACCATGTTACTTCGGATCTCGAAAATCTAACTCTTCGCTAGCCATACGAGGGCCATGATGATGTTGTTATCGCCGATGGTACTGGCCTCATCATCTCATAGACTGGTCATTCTCAATTGTCCTCCTCCCTTCGTCATTTTCATTTATCTAATGTTTTATGTGTTCCTAGCTTGAGCAAAAATTTGATTTATGTCAATCAATTTTGTTGCACAAATAATACATCAATTGAGTTTAATCCATCTTCCTTTTGTGTCAAGGATCTCTCCATGGGGGCATATCTCGTGGTGGGTCAGAGCAGGAACATCGTCTATGAGTGGCCAGATGATGGTGCGGCACCACAATCCAAGCAAGCTTGTGTTGGCATGTGAGTGTCTCTACAAACGTGGCATGACCGCTTAGCTCATCCATCCTTCAAATTTCTCCACCAATTGGTCGCAAATAACAGTGTTTCCCCTATTTCCCCTTCAAGTTTGTCTTCATGTGAGTCGTGTCATTGTAGTAAAATGCATAAATTGCCGTTTGGTGCATCTAGTTTATCTAGCAGTCGACTGTTAGAACTCGTGTTTACTAATGTTTGGGGCCCGTCCCCCGTGCGATCAATAGATGGTTTTTCTTACTATGTTTTATTTGTTGACCATTTCACAAAGTTTACATGGTTGTTTCCATTAGCATTTAAGTCTGATATGTTTGACATTTTTGTTCAATTTAAAATTATGGTGGAAAACCAGTTTCGTACCTCTATTGCAACTATATACTCTGACGGGGGGACTAAATATAAAGGACTCAAAACAATTTTTGCCCGTCATAGCATTTAGCACCTTGTTTTCCCCCCATACACACCAGAACGTGTAACCGCTGCTGAGCGCCAACACTACCATATTGTTGAGAGCGGCTTGGCATTGCTGCACCGTTCGTCCCTACCAACCTGTTTCTGGTCCTTTGCATTTCAAATGACAACATTTTTGATCAATAGGCTTCCCATACCCATTCTTAATGGCAAATCTCCCTTCACAAAGCTATATTTGCAAACACCTAACTACTCGAAATTGCGTATTTTCGGATGTTTATGCTACCCTTGGCTACGCCCTTACTCTCAACACAAGCTAGAGTCTAGATCTAAGCCATGCATTTTTCTCGGGTATTCAAACACTTATGATGCGTTTATCTGTTTTGAACACAATTCCCACAAATTTCACTACTCCAGGCATGTTCTTTTTGTGGAAAATAATTTTCCATCCTTCAAGTCAGGTAGCTCTCATTCTGTGATCAATGCTAGAACTATTTCCCAATGGTGTTCGCTGCTTACACTAACTATATATACCCCTATTGACCAGTCATCAAGTCCAGCTCCTAATGCATCATCTCCTATCACTCACATTTCGTTCTCCCCTCCGTTGTCCCAAACATGTTCCACATCGTCTCTGTTTGCCAATGTTCGTGAGATGCAAGACAATCAACACAGCCAACCAACAGCTCCATCATCTGCCACTCAATCACATGCTGCACCTAATACCGTCTTACCACCACAGGTACCTGCCTTTCCACCTACTAATCTCACTTTATCACTTGAACATGCACATCCTACTCTTCCACCAACTGGTGATACTAAATTTGTTCCGCCAGTGCATCCTATGCAAACACGTTCAAAAAATAAAATTTTTA
This sequence comes from Ehretia macrophylla, assembly GCA_037974665.1. Classification (NCBI taxonomy): domain Eukaryota; kingdom Viridiplantae; phylum Streptophyta; class Magnoliopsida; order Boraginales; family Ehretiaceae; genus Ehretia; species Ehretia macrophylla. The sequence goes on from CM075770.1 coordinate 30,140,084, forward strand.
AACCTATCCAAAAACTTTCACTCAATGTCACAAGACACCCCCTCCATCTGACCGTTGAACCCACATCAGCTCGTCAGGCATTACAGTACCCTGAATGGAAAACTGTGATGCTTGATGAGCTGACTGCTCTTGCAAAAAATTCTACTTGGGTCCTTGTTCCACGTGAGTCCTCTCAAAATAATGTCGGGTGTAAGTGGGTCTTTCGAATAAAACGAAATCCGAATGGCACTATAGCTCGTTACAAGGCACGCTTAGTCGCCAAAGGCTTTCATCAACGTCCTGGTATAGACTTCCTTGAAACATTTAGCCTAGTCTACAAACCGTCTACCATTCGTGTTATTTTAAGCATAGCTGTGTCAAATGGTTGGCCTATAAATCAGCTGGACGTGAATAATATTTTTCTTCATGGAACTCTTTCCAAACTAGTTTTCATAGCCCAAGCTCCTGGATTTATCGATGTCGCCCGTCTTACTCATGTTTGTCGTTTATCCAAGTCGTTGTATGGCCTCAAACAAGCACCACGTGCTTGGTACAATAAGCTAAAAACTTTCATTCTCTCACTCGGCTTCGGGTCAACATGCTCCGATTCTTCATTGTTTGTCTATGCTAATAATGGTATTACTGCATACATTTTAGTGTATGTCGATGACTTGTTAATTACAGGTAATACAATTGGATTTCTTCACAATACTGCTGCTGCACTTTCTATAAAATTTTCAATTAAGGACTTGGGGAGTCTTGGGTATTTTCTGGGAGTTGAAGCTGTACCATACAACAAAGGTCTCTTTTTATCCCAGCACAAGTATGTGCGGGATTTGCTTACTAAATTCCATATGGACGGCACTAAAGAGTCCTGCACACCTGTTAGCAGTTCAACCCAACTAATACTTGAGTCAGGCGAGCCAATTCAAAATGCTACTGACTATCGGCGACTAATTGGTAGCTTGCAATACTTGGCCATAACTTGTCCCGATATTGCATATATTGTCAACAAGCTGGCTCAATTCATGCATAATCCCAAACATCGACATTGGGTTGCGGCGAAAAGACTGCTTCGCTACTTAAAGCACACAGTTCATTATGGTTTGTTACTTCAAAAGTCCCTGTTATCCTCTTTGGTTGCCTACTCTAACGCTGATTGGGCAGGGAATCGAGATGACTACAAGTCCATCTCAGCTTATATTATCTTCTTGGGCAGCAATCCAATCTCTTGGTGCTCTAAGAAACATAAAATGGTTTCTTGCTCCTCGACTGAAGCAGAATACAGGTCTATCACTGCGGCAATAGCCGAAGTGTGTTGGCTTCTAAATCTTCTTCGTGAAATGCATTTTCAGCTACCCATGACTTCGCGCCTGTTGTGCGACAACATTGGTGCTACCTATCTTTGCGCCAACCCAGTATTTCATTCCCGAATGAAGCATCTAGCTCTAGACTATCACTTCGTTTGTGATAAAATTACAGCTGGTGAATTGCAAGTAGCTTATGTGTCCACTCGTGATCAACTTGCAGACTGCCTTACCAAGCCTCTTCCGAAGGCACGCTTTCATGATCTTCGAACCAAGATGGGTGTTGTCGATGGCAACACCCTCTTGTGGGGGCATATTAGAGAAGACATCTACTTTACAAAGGACTCTTCTCAACATACAGTAGATATGACCTGATCACTATATTCTTTATTGTATCTTGTATATCTTAATACCTGTATGGCTAAGGCTTGTGTAACTTCCAGTCTTATCTGTAACGCCCCGATCCCTCACGAGACCGGGACTCCTATTTATCATGCTATTCTCACCCAATTCCAAACCCCGGGCACAAAAATTTTAGGGAAAAACGGACGGAGTCTCCCCTGTTTATAGGACTAAACTGGTACCTGCACAAAGACACCCATGATGCTAGATCCACAAACAGCAACTCTTATAACCAATCCTCCAAGATTTTTATGGGCCACCCGCGATCACAAGGCCATCCGAGCCTCGGAACAACAATTACATATAACACATAAGCAAGCAAAGCATTTCTAATTTTAACTGTAGGTAATTAGATACAACAATAGCCAAGTTCTACTTCCAAGTTTGTTAATCACACAAGCATGCAAAAGAATAAGTTTACTATGGATTATTACATGTCATTCCACTTTATATCCAACATACAAGATTACAAATTATTACATTCACCATTTATACTCAAGACCCCAAGGTCACAAAAAGGCAATCAACAACAACTCCACGCAAGCTTCTCATTTTAGACAACCTTATCACACAAGAAGTCACCGAAATTGCTTAACTAGCACTTCTTCCTCTTCTTCTATCAGCTGAGGATTCACGTCAGCTTCACTTGAAACATATTAAATGAGGAATGAGCAACTAAGTTGCCCAGCGAGGGAGGTGATGCAACATGCCAACGTGCAATATGATATGCAAACACAAGAAAACATATATAATCCACATAAACCAACAAGACAATAAGCCAAGCAATTAATCACTTTAAAAAGGATACGGTTCCACTTCCAAGTCTTTGATCATGAGCCACGAACCACGAGCATCACGAACATGCCGGCAAACCCCAAACACCAACAATTGGGATACTTCGGATGTATCCCGATCCTACGACCCTTTCTCCCGAGGTAGGTCCATGCCCAGCAGGTGAACCACGCCTCTGGGGTAGTGGAGTATGCCTCAGCGAGAAAGGGAATAGGCACCATGGTAGTCGAGGGAGCACGGCAAGCCCGACGCCGCCCGTGTTTCTCGACGCTACCATGTCCGAAAGAGGTTGCGCAACCCAATACAAGTCACAGGCAATCAATATAACACATATCACATAAGAGGGATGACAAAGTAGGCCGCCCTCACATTTATGCACGATAAAAGTTCATATAAGCACGTTATTAACTAATAGATGCCAAAAGAAGCAATCAACACAATTAATTCCAATAATCTACTCAAATAACTTAAATACATCCTAAATATTCAATGCAAGGCATTACTAACACACAACAAGTTCCAAATGCAACTAAAATGGCTAAAAACTACATTTCCCCTTTCTTTAGCCGAGCTTTCTTTCTCCTAAGCATGGTTCGAGATTCCCAATCATACCCTAGTCTTGCTATATTCCTAATTAAGCCCAAAAGAACCTTTTAAAGTCACTAAAACTCATTTTTGAAGCAAAAGTTCGGGAAGGCCCCGAACGGGTTTGAACTACAACCATACTAACCGAACCCCATTTTCGCGAAACGAAAGCACCAAAGGTGCTTCCTTAGCTCAAGGATACCCAAACCAATGCCCAAAATTGCCCGGATTGCTTAACGTATAAAACCCCCTTTTTAAAGTAAGCTAATTATGCAATTAAGTTCAAATTCGAGTGATTCAACCTAACGTGGCTTTTCAACTAACTTCCCTAGGGTCTAGAGCACCTAATTGATGCATCAATTCAAGCCAATTAGCAAATTTTCTCAAAACCCTAGTTCTAGGCACTATTCATCATCTCTTTGATCAAATTCAACATTCAACCATTAACTTTGTTATCAACCCTCAAAAGTTAGCTCTAGAGACATTAAATAACTCATAGGAAGCATTCATAACAAGTTTTATAGCTAATATCAACAAATCAATAAAATTCAATATATGCACATAAACTTTAAAAACAAATAAATGCATCTCCCTCACAATTTTGAAGATGAAGAAGCTTGTTGAAGACTCTAGGTTGCTCAAAACCCCTCCCAAGATGAATCTAGAAGCTCAAAATGCAAGATTGTTGAAGCAAGAATCTCTTTTTTTCCTTCTCCTTTGGTATTTTCGGCCTGCTACAGTAATTCCTGCACATTGTTCTTCTTTTTTTGTGTGTGTTTTAATGAGCTTATGTGATTTATATAAGATTAAGTTGAGGTGGGATCAAGTTTGGGTATTTAAAAGGTCACTAGAATGCGCGTTATTAACTTAAAAACGAGCCTAAGATGAAAAGTAATGTTAGTTATTTAAATCTCTAAGTTTGTTACGTAACACTATTCACTTAACTACTAAAAACATTTTCTAAACGAGCTCTCCTATCGCCTCTAGCTCAATTGCACATTTTTCCCACTCCTCTAACAATTAATGTGATTTAATAAAAATACTAATTCACTAATAGAATATAGTTTGAAAACGGGATGAATAGTAGCTAAAGAAGCCAGTTAATAAAGCACAGAAGGAAATGCGCAAACAATAGATGCAACAGTAAATAAATGTACGGCTAAAATCTCGGGCGTCACATTATCACCTTGTATCAACATGTATAAAACAATTATACTGCACACAGCAATATACAAGTTATTTCTGCTTCTTTGTAGCCCTCTCTATACATAGCCACGGTATTGTTATTAGCTGGGCAATATGTGGAAAACAGAAAGCTTATTATATATACATATTTCAGAATTTCCTTCTTTTAGTTGAGTCTAATGGTGTTGCACTTTTGTATGAAGGGATGATCAGTTTCATCATATAAAGAGATTGTCAGTTTATGTCTTTATCTCGTACTAGTATTATCCAAAAGCTACACGCAATTGTTTTATGGCAGTGTCATACGATAACCGTAACATATACTCACAATTCACACATACATACATACACAACTATATACCCACACACGAACAAATACTTGAATAATTTCTAAAGCTTGAACCGTTAATGTAGGTTATAACATATAACATACAAACATTTTTCCATCATGCATGTGTCTATGTTTTCCTTTACTTTTATAAACAACTTGCTCACCAATACGACGAAATAATACCAGTATGTAACAAGGAATTAAAGGGGAAGCCAATGTCGTCCCCCACTCTCTTAGGAAGTGTGAGAGACCATGGAGTTTCTAACCATTGTGCGTACACTATTGTTTGCCTTGACATTGTTTCAGAGTTTCAGTACACTCACAAAGAGAAGCAAAAAGCTTCCACCAGGCCAACTCTTTTACCCTTAATTGACAACCCACTTCACTTACTCGATCGGTTCCCAACCCTACAAGTGCTTAGCCAATCTAGCCAAAACCCATGGTCCGATTATGTGCCTAAAATTAGGTCAGATTAATACAGTGGTCATCTTAGCGAAGATGTTCAATTTTGCTTCTGACAAGGTAATCTAAATATAATGTGTTTATTTAGCCAAAATAAAAAAATAAAAATATAATGTGTTTATTTAGCGAAAAACGAAGAATATAATGTGGTTTCTATTAGCTGTATTTGTATATTATTTTGTTTCCACAAGTTCAGTCATATATATTCTTATAGTTTGTTCTTTTTTATTTTTAAATTTACCAATATTCTTTCAAGTTCATAAGATAAATGTTGGGACGACCAGCCCTATAGGTGTTAGTTTGGTACGACCATCCCTATGAAATCGACCATGCATGGAGTACTTGGAGGGCCTTGCGAACAATAATTAAGTACTTGGACGTATTTATTGTTAAATTTGAGCAGTAATAAAACATGTAAATGGAAGAATCACATTGCACTCTCTATTTTAAATAAATAAAGGCCAGAATTAAATCTCAGGGAGGAAAATTTTTTACACCTTGTTTGGATTGTAATTTTTAAAGAAAAGGGAAGGAATTCTTCCTTATGTTTGGATTGCATTTTAAGCGGAATGAGAGTATATGAGGGTTGAAAGAATCTCTCCATATCCTTTAATTGGGAGGATTGTAAAATTCACCTAATTTGGGATATTTTGGAGAGAGAAAAAAAGTTAGCATGTTAAAAATCTTTTTTGTTCTTACTTATCTAATGACTATAGATATAAAAAGGATACTAAGTAATCTTTTAATTAAATTATTTTTTTTATTTACTTTCCTTCTCTAATTCAAACAGATAATCATAAAATTGTTCTTTTTCCTTTATTATGTTTTTTAATATCCAAACAAGAAAATTCATTTTTTGTCATTTCCTTTTTTGTTTCCTCTACATTACTTTCATTCCATTTCCCTTGTGCAATCTAAACAGGGGTTATTGTCTCCAACAAAAAAACCCATCTCTTTGTTTGTTTTTGAGAAGTCTTAAGGTAATCTCCAACCCATTCACTAAATCCCCTTTTATCCTTCATGTAAGGATGCTTTTGGAGATATTCTTCTCCAACAGTATCCTTAGAGATTCTCTACAAAGTAGATAATCCCTACATCAACTTTTTACTATCTCTATATGTAGAGATAGTAAACTCCTTCCCTAAAATATCTCCAAAACCATTTAACAATTAAAAAATAGAGAAGTTGTTGGAGTGAAACTGAAATAGAAATTTCCTAAAATTAAAATGTAAGGAAGCTGTTGGAGTGAAACTGAAATAGAAATTTTCTAAAATTAAAATGTAGGGAACCTGTTGAAGTGAAACTAAAATAAAGGATCCCTACATGTAGAGAAATGATCAAAATTCCCTACATGTGGGGAGAAAAAAATAGAGAAACTATTCGAGATAGCCGAGGGATAAATATGGAAATATAAAGATTAGCCTCCAAATACCAAATCTAACCCCTTAAAATGGGGTAAAATGAAGGGAGATTAGATTCTGTTTGGTCTAACTATGAAATTTTAGTTTTTGAGTTATAGAGCTTTTAGTCGTAAAGTTTTGGTTAGAAGTATTGTTGAACAAAAACCGTTGATTGTTTGTCCTATGTCTGACAATGTTGAGCTTTAGAAATTTCGAGGGCAATGTTGGACTTTAAAAAATATGAAGAGGTATATTTAAAAAAGAAACAGAAAAATAACTTCTTGTTATGGAATATCGATTGGTGGATATTCACTATTGATCTAAGCAGGTTACAAGCAGCAGTGTAAGCAGCTTACAAGCAGCAGTGTAAGCACCTTACAGTCATCAGCTACTAGCTTCTGAAACTCTATAAATAGAAAAGTATAATTGAAATGTAAATGATTCAGAAATAAATAAGAGTTTCAGTTTTCTCTTGATATTATTTGTTGTCTTTTGCAGTATTTTATAACACGTTATCAGCATGAGTCTCTACCATTGAGTTACTTGGTAGAAAGTTATGGTGGGAATCAAATCTTACTCTTTGAATATGAAAAGGAAAACCTTGTCGCGGTTTTTGAAGCTATTTCAGATAGAGGTATGAATATTTTTCTTTTATTATCTTATCATTAAAAGATTGAAATTCACATTGTTATAGTGAAAATTCTACTAGAATTTATAGAAAGCCAAAATTTTCAGTTGGCTTAATATCATTCCCTGAAGTGAATGGAATTAAGATTCTCTTATGTGAATTGATATTAGATTCCCCGAAGTGAATCGAAAATTGCATTCCCTGAAGTGAATGAAATTAAAGTGGGTAGAATTACATTCTCTGAAGTGAATGAAATAGTAATTCCCTGAAGGAATATAATTCCCTAAAGTGAGTGGAATTAAATTATCTGAAGCGAATGGAATTTATTTTCCTAAAGAAAATAATATTATATTCCTTGCATCAGATGAAACTATATTCCCCGGAGTGAATAGAGTTGTGTTCTCCAAAGTGACTGATATTGCACTTCTTGTACTAACTGTAATATCTAAATATTAAATTGGTCATAGTCATGACCGTGGTTGAGATAATATGTCCCACAAACAATGCTAAGATTGATAATCCTCACCACCAGTAGTGGAATAATGAGGAAAAGCATGATAAGTCAAAACTACAATAAACATTTGTGGTTTGAATGCACATTAAGTGTGTACCTGTCGTACACTTGGCCCAAGGCACATGTACTAGTTATTTGATTTTACTAATTTAACTTGCTCCAGCAGAGCAATATAACATAACCTTGTGGCCCATAATTTCGAATCGTGGATTCATTATATTTTAGCAAGTCCAGAAGATTTTTGCTAAGATTAAAGATATTTGTCGAAATGAATATCTTATTGAGACCACAAATGATGGTGATAAAGAATATCTTTGCATTTTCTTTTGAATCCATGCTAGAAGCATATATTTCAAAATTCTTGCTCTTTCTTATGGGTTGTATCATACAATCATACGGGCAATTAAATCACCTCTTGTACAAATGCAAATATATCATAATCCAATTGTTCTTATGGTTTGGCATAATCAACTTGGCTACCTAAGGGCGTAATGATATCTTGAACCCCTAGTTGATGATCACGTTAAAGCAAGCTTTGGTGCTTGTTGTTCCCTCCACTAAAGGGAAAGAAAATCGCTACCTGAAGTTAGCATGAGATATTTTAGAGGAACCTGAAGTTCACTGTGATACATCTTTGATATCTTAATATAATGTATGTTGGAGGACAATATTATTATCTCATTTGAATCTAAGACATTAGCTCAATGAACTTGAAGTTCAAGTGATTCTTCATTTGCAGAGTATTACAAATAATTTACAAGATGCAAATAATATTGTGAAATCACAAATATTTGTTATGAATGTGTCAACACAAATTGTTGGCCCAGAAGGACATTTAGTGAACGCATAGCATATGCATCTGAGACACACTAGAAGTGTGATGTATCTATCGATGCAAAGGATATTATACCTAATATATGAATTATGAATCCTGAAGATGCCATATCTTTAAGAAGCATGGTAGAACTAACAAAACCAACCGATGATGTTGAATGCACAATCCCTGTCGAGATTGAAGAATAATTGGTCCTTAGGGAAACCAAACGCTTGGAATAAAGTGATTAAGATCTTGAACCACAAAGTGTGGATGAATGTTGACAAAGACCTGATCGGTCAAAGAGAGAGAAGCAATATAGTGAAAACTCAGCTCACATGTCAAATGTGAAATTCTCGTATGTGGGATTGATGGGGAGCATTGTGAACCAAACCTTATGTCATTTTCAATCCTACAACGCTTGGATACTTGTAAGTACTGTACCATATAGGTATATATCCCTTAAACTGCTTAAAGCTTTGCAGGGAATGGGTTAGTATGCTATATGGGTACGCTTTCGCTTATATCCTTATATGATAACTGTAATACCATTGTTAATGAGTTCCTATGCTTCTTATAGAAATGGCAACAACTTGCCAATATAAATCACGTGATATTGATATTGAAGTTCCTGAAGAACTTATTATGCCTGAAGCATATGATATTGAAGTTCTTGAAGAACTTACTATGTCTGAAGCATATGACTCGAAATCCTGGGAAATGTAATCGATTACAAAGATCTTTGTACAAATAAAAACATTCTGGAAGAAATAACCTTCTTAGTATATGTTGATATTTTGTTGGTCATATATCTTATTAAGAAGTATTATCTCCTTGTCGATCTCTATTTGCTATCAATTGTTTATTGTTTTATAATTTAAATTTGCCAATTATTGCTAAAATATATGCTTATAATTCTTGAATGTCATAAACGCTCTTGAAAAGCTTATACAATTGAGAGTTTATCGACCTGAAGATCGAGTACTCACTAACAAAATAATATTGAAAGCATTAGAATGATATGATTACTGTCCTAATCTTCAAAAGGACGCTTGGGATGATAATGAAATAACTATTGGTCCTGAAGTATCATGTCTCAGTCCTATTGATCCACTAATGTATCTTGCTAATAATAGAAGGCCAGATAGTTGTCTTCCATTAATTTGTTAGCGAAATATAGGATAGTTCCAACCTGAAGGTATTGGAATGAAAATAAGCACCTGTCATGCTATCTATGTGGAACATCAAATATGGACTTATATTATCCAAGAATGTTGATCTTATCATAGTCAGCCCTGTAGATGCTGACCAGTTACCTGACCCTCACAAAGAAAGATCACAGACATTTCATGTATTTACTTGTAATATGGCTCCATGAAACAGAACATGAGTGCTGCTCTTTCAAATCATGATGAGATTGTGAAAATTCATGAGACTAGTTGAGAATGTATATAATTAATATTTGTTATACAATACATTCAGGAATCATACGGTTTACCTTTTGAAAGAGCTAGTCTCATTAAAGGTAGCTATGGCGACATGATGAAACATATTTCGTCAAAATATTTCTATACACATGAGTTTCAAAAGAATGGTATTGTTGATATTTAACAAGTTCACTCAGGTGAAAATCTAGCAAATTTGTTTACTAAAGCTTTACCAACAAAGATGACAAAGGACATACTCAGAAGTGTAGAATGCATCGCTTAAAAGATCTGTCACCATGACGCATGTTGCAATGAGGGGGAGAAAATATTGATGCACTGTACTCTTTTTCTTTCACCAAGGTTTTTCTCCCACTGGGTTTTTCCTGGTAAGGTTTTAACGAGGCAGGGCAAATATGTTTGATATGATAGAAATATGTCGAGCTAAAGTTCTTTTTCATGGATGAACTCCAAGTAAAAGTAAAATAGATGTTCATCGGAGATTGATTTCAGTCAAACTAAAAGAATACTCTTGTTATGGTCAGATGAGGGGAAGACAAATACGCACTGTACTCTTTTTTCCTTTGCTTAGGTTTTATCCCATTGGGTTTTCCTAGCAAGGTTTTTACTGAGACAATGGTTGAGTGTATAATAAGATTTTATAGGGATAAAGCTCATCCACTAACAACCCCGATGGTTGTTAGGCCACTAGATGTGACAAAAGATCCTTTTTTGTCATTGAGAATATGGAGAAAAATTACTTGGTCCTGAAGCACCATATTTGAGTGTCATTGGCGCATTAATGTACCTAGCTAATAATACAAGGCCAGATATTGCTTTTTCTGTTAACTTATTAGCCAGGTATAGTGCGGCTCCAACTCGCAGACATTGGAACGGAATTAAAAACATATTCCACTATTTGCGTGGAACACTAGATATGGGTTTATTCTATTGAAGACAATCAAGATCTTCATTAGTTGGTCATGCTGATGCTGGTTATCTATCAGACCCTCATAAAGCAAGATCACAAATGGGATACGTCTTTCATTTTGGTGACACTGTTATATCATGGCGGTCCATGAAGCAAACAATGACTGCCATTTCCTCTATTCATGCTGAAATTTTAGCTATTCATGAAGCTAGCCAAAAATGTGTTTGGTTGAACTATGTCATCCAACATATTCAAGAATCATGTGGATTACCCTCCGACAAAGACCAACCAACCACACTATATAAAGATAACACAACATGTATTACACAAATCAAGGGTGGTTATATCACCAAAATTCTTCTACACACATGAGCTCCAAACAAGCAGAATAGTTGATATTCAGCAAGTACGGTTTAGTGAAAATCTAGCATATTTATTCACTAAAGCATTACCACCAACGATCTTCAAATCACATGTACAAAGATATGGAATGCACCGCTTGAAAGATTTATCATCATGAGGGGGAGAGGCTATTTGTGCATTGTACTCTTTTTCCTTCACCAAGATTTTTATCCCAACTGGGTTTTTCCTGGTAAGGTTTTAACGAGGCAAGCCAAATGCAATAATATTTTTCATAAAGATAATGTACTCTTTTTCCTTAGTCAAGTTTTTATCCCACTGGGTTTTCTTGACGAGGTTTTAATGAGACATATTTTTATAATGAATATCCAAGGGGGAGTGTTATGAAATATCAATTGGTGGATATTCACTATCGATCTAAGTAGCTTACAAGCAGCAGTGTAAGCAGCTTACAATCATCAGCTATTAGCTTCTAAAACTCTATAAATAGAAAAGTATAATTGAAATGTAAATGATTCAGAAATGAATAAGAGTTTCAGTTTTCTCTTGATACTATTTGTTGTCTTTTGCAATATTTTACAACACTTCTCACATTATATAAAAATAATTTTATAAAAGCCTTTTTTAAAAACATAATGCAATGACAATTGAAGGTTACAAAAAATATAATTCTTTATTATTGTTCTTTGGCCACAACATAAACTCCAGGAATTAACCGATCCGAACCTTTCATCTCTAAATTTATCTGCATTCACGAAATATTTTATATGTAGTGACCCTGGTCTTAATTAGAAACAGAGTCCCCAGTGTAAGATACTATAAGAATGCTTGTACAAATTAACTTAGTGAAAATGAGATTGATCATAAAATATTGTCTGGTTAATGAAAGGAAAATGTCATTTTTCCCCCATGATGTATGACCAATATCCCAAATTCTCCCATAAACTTTTATTATTACCCAGATCAGTGTAATCGGAATCGTACGATTCGCGATGCGAATCTTACGATTCGATACGATTCACTAAAAAAATTATACGAATCGGATAGGAGAATCGTGAATCGACATGAATCACAAGTGAATCGGTACCAAATCATAACGAATCGTGTGAATCGAACGATTCACTGAATCGTTCAGAATTCGGGTCAAATTTTTTTTAAAGCCCAAAATATTTTAAAGTAGATAACAAAATAAGCCCACTTTAGTAAAAAAAAAAAGAAGACAAAACTCGTAACTGATTGGACCACTTGTGTTTATAGCAGCTTTTATGCACTAGTTTGAGCACTTGTGAAATGTGATATTATTCCGACCAAAAAAAATAGTGTGATATTGTGATGCAGAAATTGTTTGGGCTACTAGGAACAAGTGAAGTAGTGAACAATCTAGAAAAGTAACAAAAACATATATTAATATTAATTCAAATAAAGAATCTCTACTAAAAACTGTTAATAGAAACATAATATGTCAAATATCAACTAGTTTTAAATTTGTGGCCGAATCGGTACGATTCACGATTCTATTCGATTCACGATTTGACAACTATGACCCAGATTCCCCTATATTTTGGTCAGTTCAGTTGCACAAACTTACTACAGCATAGTCAGGAGTTGTTCGCCTACCCAATTGATCTCGCACTATACGCATGTTTGCTATAATCTTTTATCACACATACGTACATGAAAACACAAAGATGCACACTGTCACACCCCGACCCCGACCTATCGCTAGGCTAAGGTCAAAACATGACGTTCGTAACTCTTATCCCTGAGATCAACAACCTGATAGCTATGAAACCTGTAGTTATTAATTTAATAACTTGTACCTCCATTATAAATACCATAAAAAGATTGAAAACGCTTCTAAAATTCTCCCAAACATCGGCCTTAAAGGATTACATCACCCTGTTACATAATAACCAAACCAAGAACCACATGTTCATTATCCTAGTTATAGGTCTCAAAAGCATAAAGATTAATCCTAGCTAGGTATCTAGTTAACCAAAATAATATTACAACATAATAAAATGATCAATTACAAACATGTTCTTCATAGCAAGAAATAAATCCTCAAACAAGCACGTAGATCACACAAGCAGGAATCCATCTCATCAACTTGACAAAGCTTGTAACCCCATGGAGGCCTACTCAGGCTAATCCTCACCTGTAATTGTTAGAAAGAGGGTGAGCTAGATCCTCGCATATAACTTAATGAGGAGGAAAACAAGAAAAGTTTCCACAAAGGTTTGATCATTTCGCAAACTTCTTGATTTGAAAGATATGAGCAACTCTTCTCTCCGAGGACCTCAAGGGACCAATATCAGAACTTCATAACACATTTTCCTCAAAATGTAACACAAGAGGGCATTTTGTGGAAGCGACCCAATATCATAATCAAAAGATTGGTACAAGGGAAGAAAGGTGGCTTATACGGACTTAAGAGGTATCTCCCACTATCACAGTCGTGTACACCTCAAAGGGTGTCTCTCACTATCACAGCCATGTGCACTTTACTCCGTATAAACCCCAACCACAAACTATACAGGAATTAATAGGGTAGGGAAATGTCTGTCACTATCACAGCCGTGTGCACCTCAAAAGGTGTCTCACACTATCACTGCCATGTGCACGTTTGATTCCATCCCTTAACAAGTAAGAGGTTGCAACCTTGATACAAATATACATATATGATACCCAACTCCCTAATAGACGTCACCAAGAGAGAGAGGGACTAGGATAGCAACAAAGTAGGTTGCTTCCGTCATAACAGGAATAATAACAACGTAGCGAGTAAGCACGAAAAACCTTGATAATTATATATATATAAATAATACCCAACTCTCCAAGTAAAGACACCGAGCGAGAGAGGGACTAGGATAGCAACAAAGTAGGTTGCTTTCATCACATATGTATAATACCCCAGCTCTCCGAGGAATATACCAAGTGAGAGAGGGACTAGGATAGCAACAAAGTAGGTTGCTTCCGTCACAACAGTAATAACAAGATATAGTGATTAAACATATAAACCTCTTGTGACAATAAATGATTAAACCATGGCATATCAAGCAAGCATATAATAATCATGCATATATAACATTTAGGGTGCTCCAAATATTGCCAAGTATCATAAGATACTGAAAAGACATCAATATTGCCTACGTTCAATAGTCTTCTAAGCAATATATAGAAGTTAGCAACTACATAGCACCCAAAATATGGCACAAATCCATAATTAAATTCTACTATGATAAACTAGGGTTCGATACAGTTCTAACGCTTCTGGCTGTGCCTCAATTCGACATCCGTAGCTCATGGAATCACTAAAATAAGTTTATCGCATTTTGACCAAATCGGAAGCTTCACCAGCGGACGAGGTGTCCTCCACAAGTCGATCAGTAGAGGGGGGTTCGTCCAGTTGTGCTGTTTACGAGAAAAATACCATTTTTTCAACAATCAAGCTTACAACCACACCTCCCTCTACCAACAATTAAGCATGCTCAAGGTGACTATTAGGCATTATATAGGAGTTCAAAACGTAACCAAAACATATCCCACATCAACAATCAACACCCAACATAAAAATGGTTGAACAAGTTTGGTTTCGTAACATTTCTTATAGTTTCTTGTTCATCGATCTTTGCATTATCATTCTACATAAAAATGGTTGACCAAAAAAAAAGAAGGTTCTACATAAAAAATGATACATAACCTAGATATTTGAGGTCAAATTTCAAGCAAAGTAGGATTAAACCATCGCCATGTGCTATCCCAAGCTCGATTTTGAAATTTAACCTGATGTATTTCTTGGCACCTAAATTTAAAAATCTACAAAAAAATAGGTGAAAATTTGAAGGGAGGGAAAAATATTATTTTTTACAGGGATAATTATTATGTACAATGTTATTTGATTAAAGTCGAGAATATGACATAAATGAAATAAAAAAAGTTAGGGATCTGTTTAGTATGAAATCATTTTGCATTTTCTTTTTTCCAAAAAAGAAAATGAATTAAGATTATGCTAGTGAAAATGGAGAAGTTTAGTAAGTAAGAACAACTAAAAATCTTTTCAAACTCAAGTTAGGATCAATAGTGTATCACTGCCATTTAATAATTTAGATTTTAATTTAACTTTCTTTATGGGTATTAGGTTTTATTTTATAGAAATTAATCTTTTGCAACTGAGTTAGGTATGGTTTCTGGTATGCCAAAGCAAATGTAATTACAAAACATCATATAGTGGGCTGTAGTTTGGACCAACCCTAAACCTAAGTAATTAACCTCAACTGGGCTACACAAAGTGAGCATAAAATGTTCCATCAAAGATTTATTGTCACATTATTATTACGTCCATGGCCGCAAAATGATATCAAAATGTGTACAACAAATTCTGAAACATAATTCAATGACAATTGAAGGTTATAAAAAATATATATATAAGAGTAATACTATATATTACTCCTTTTTTCATTACCTTTTTATCACCTTCTATATAAAATCTTACATGACATGCCAACTTAAAAATACATGTATTTTCTCTTTCTTCTTTTCATTTTTCTATCTCTTCTTAATTTCTTTCTCTCTATCTCTCTTTCTAATTAGCATCCTTCTTTGTTGTGTGACAACTGTCACATAAAAAAGGACATACAATCTTTTTTTTTTTTTTTTTTGTGGACAAGGGTTATTATAATTGCATACCACATTGTAAATATCCCACCGGAAATCGAACTATATAAACAAATGGCGTACATTCAATTATGTTTTTGTCAATGGCACGCCATATTTGACCCAAAAAAAAAAAATGGCACGCAATAGTTTGTCTCTATGGGTAATGCGACCTTTTCGGCGATTGGAAATTTGAAAGGCAATAAATTATAATTGGAAAAACTCCATATTTAGTCTCTATTATTTGTAAAAATATTTAATTTGGTCTCTATTATTTAAAATATTTTAATTTAGTCTCTATTATTTTATCAAAAATTTTAATTCGTCCCTATTATTTAAAATTTTTAAATTCGTCCTTATTATTTTCCAATTTTTTTTAATTTTATCCTTATTATTTTTTAAAAATTTCAATTTCGTCCCTATTATTTTGTTAAAGTTTCAAATTCATCTATATTATTCAAGGACTAAATTGAATTTTTTTGAGAAATAATAAGGACGAATTTGAAATTTTTTGAAAATAATAGGGAAGAAACTGAAACTTTTTGGCAAACAATAAGGACGAAATTGAGAAACTTTAAACAATAGAGATGAAATTGATACTTTTAGAAAAATAATAGGGACTAACTTGAGACATTTTAAATAATAAGGACCAAACTGAATTTTTTTTTAAAATAATAGGGACTAAATGTGATATTTTCCCATTATAATTTATAGAAACTCGTGATGCAACTATATACTTTGAACCCTTCTCTTGACAAACTCCATATATATGCAACTATAAACAAGAAGCACAAGTAACAAATATCATAGAGAGTGTGAAGTGTGAAAGATCATGGATTACCTTAGCATCGTGTTGGGACTGTTGTTGGCCGCCTTGGCATCGTTTCAGTGCCTGAGTCTACTATCAAGAAGCAGCAAAAAGCTCCCACCAGGGCCTACCCCTCTACCCATAATTGGTAACCTTCACTTGCTTGGTAACCAATTCCATGAATCTCTAGCCAAGCTTGCCGATACTTATGGCCCGATCATGTTGCTAAAGTTGGGCCGCGTGCCGACAGTTATCATATCTTCACCAGGCACGGCCAGAGAAGTTCTCCAGAAACAAGATTTAGCCTTCTCTGGCAAAAGAATCCCTGATGCTCTACATGCTCAAGACCATTACAAATACTCTATTGTTTGGTTACCAGCCAACTCACAATGGAAAACCCTTCTAAGAATCTTGAACTCTAACATCTTTACAAACAACAGGCTCCAAGCCAATCAACACCTGAGGCTTAGGAAAGTCCAGGAGCTGATTGAATATTGCCGTAAAAATAGTCAAACTGGTAAAGCCGTGGAGATAGGCCAAGTTGTTTTCAAAACAACACTGAATCTATTGTCCAACACCATTTTCTCCAAGGATTTAATTGATCACCATTCTGATACGGCCAAAGAAGTTAAGGACGCGGTGTGGAAGATATTGGTGGAGTCCGCTAAGCCAAACCTGTTCGATTTCTTCCCTGTGCTTGAAAAGATTGATCCCCAAGGTGTAAGACGTCGAATTAGCGCTCATTTTAGTAAGGTGCTTAACATTTTTGATGGCCTGATCGATGAACACCTGGAGCAAAGGAGATTGGAAGGCACTAAGAACAACGATGTCTTGGATGTCCTACTTAACTATATTGAAGAAAACCCCAGAGAAATTGATAGGAATCACGTTAAGCGGACATGCCTGGTTCGTGTTCTTTTTCTTCATACACTACAAGAAACAGTGGAGTTTGTGACTCCAGAAAACGTCACAATTTCGTCGCAAATAAATATTTGCGACGAAATTACAATAAAGTAGTAATCGTCGCTAAACCTTGCGTGGCTAAATCATTTTTCATCGCAATTATATCGCTTTGTGACAGATTTGCGACGAATAGAAACCCGGGAATATTTTGTCGCAAGATCGCCGCAAATGGTGACTAATTTGTTACAAATTCATTTTGTGGCCAAAGTGTGGCATGATTTCATCGCCAATTAATGGCAGAATTTTACGCAAAAATAGTGGCAACTTGGTTGACGCAATTACGTGACAAAAGTTTTGTTTCCAAACTGTGGCGAATTGTTTGTCGCAGTTGCGTGGCAAAAATTATGTCGTGGCCAAATCGTGGCAATTTATTTTGATACACAATCGTGGCAACTTATTTGACGTAATTACGTGGCAAAAGTTCTGTTGCCATATGGCGAAACTTTTGTCGCAGTTGCGTGGCAAAAAATTATGTCGTGGCCAAAACATGGCAATTTATTTGACACAATTACGTGGCAAAAGTTCTGTTTCCATGTGGCGAAAATTTTGTCGCAATTGCGTGGCAATTTATTTTGATGCAAAATCCTGGCAACTTGTTTGACGCAATTATGTAGCAAAATTCTGGTGCGTGGCAAAATCATGGCAATTTATTTTGATGTAAAATCGTGGCAAAAGTTATTTAGCTACAAGTTAAATTCTTTTGTCACCAATTCGTGGCAATTCTCAAATCCACCCAATAGAAAAAGGTGGTTTGTGACGTCATCTTGTGTATCCTGCTAAATTACAAAAGAATATAAATTTAAACCCCATAATTGAATATCATAAATTACACAATCTATACATTCATTCAAATGAACACAAATCTACGCCAAAGTAGCTAAGTCATGCCATAATATATAAAAAGTGCCACCATTCAACAAAGTACACTTCCAATATACATTCAAAAAGAAATACTAAATATACATCTATCATAACGTCATCTGGCTTGTTTGTCCTAGTATGATAAGCTCCAAAAGAGAACTGTATACAAAAAGTTTACAGCATCTTCCATTACGACACGACATCCTTGCATAGAGACAATCTATATCTAAGCCTACTATTTTCACCATCTTCAGACAATCCATGTCATATCTGCAAACAATAAAACAAATCAACCAACTCAACCAAAACATTGCGATACATAAAAATGAGAATGAAGGCAAAAACAAATTTTACGAGTCCGATATACAATTTCTTCCAATGATTGTGTTTAATTAACACAATTGCAAACAAAACATCATATGTACCTTAAAACTCTTTTCAACAAAATATTATATTTTATTAGCCCTTTTTAAGACTCTATCAGTAGTATACATGACATATATTCATAAACTCAACATATACATATAACATAATATGCAGGAAAGACTAACATAATCCAAATTATAAACAGGTACAACGAAAAGTTAAAATGATCAATATATTTGTATAAAATATCAGAATTACATAACATACTTGAACCCGCTTACTTGTTAAGGTTTCCAATAGAAGATAAAGTCATACCATGACCCTATGGATCCTATTGGGCATCATCGCCTTGTTGTTCTGAGGGAGGCTAAGATTGATCCTGATGCGTCTACGGTGGATGGGGCAATAATTGGGTCAACTGAGCAATTTGTTGCTCAAGCCTTCTATACCGCTCGTTCTATTGTTCAAATTGGCTCATGAACTAACCCCTTAATTCTGATGTTGCCCTATTGACGGCTTCCTGCATGTCCTCCTCTGTGATTCAACGAGAAGAAGATGGAATGTTATGCGCGGATCCTCCTATAGCCTGCGATCCTACACCGTACAACCGTCCTCTAGCCGATCCACCTACTGCCTGGCAAAATAATGCATCATGGTTGATAGGTGGTGCAGTTGGATCTCCTTGCGATGCCGTTGTGGACTGCTCGACCAATTCCTTGTATGTGGCCTGCAATTAATACATATTTATTGTTATTTTACTTTAATGTTCATTATTGATTATATGACTTAAATAAACATAAATAATTGATATACCATGGTTTGTTCAGCCTTGGGGTCGGAGTATGGACCATTGGGGCCTTTCCTATGTACTTTCTCAAACACATATGCCTTCGTCACTGGTCCGTTCTTTTTTAATTCCTATAATAACATTAATCAAACAACAATTATTATATTAAATATTTAACTATCATATAGTATTACAATTTAAATAATTAGTTTAACATTTACCATTCTTCTCTTGATCTCGTGAAACCCCACACAACCACCATAATGTAGAGATGACTTACTCATTCTGTTCTTCTTGTTTTGCTCTGACCTCTTCTTCCATGCATCTGTGTTCCACTGTTGACATAGTGCATCCCATACGCTATCACTCAACCAAGAGGGCTTAATATTTTTCTTCTTTTGCATGTAGTGACCCTTACAGAAAAGGTCCCGTAACCGAGCACTAACACTTTTAAAAAATAATTGGCGGATAACTGGTTCATCATAGGGGTACCACTTGTACAATCTCTATAGCCATATATTAAGTATTAATAATACAAGTTATATATTGTCACGGTATATGTAACTGAAATATAAATAATGAAATTAATTTTGTGTACTTAGTTAGTACCTGAAAAATGATCCACCATCTCTCTTTAACCTCAACTGGAATCAAAGTCCATCGCATCCAAGGCGTATTGAACCCAATAGATAATATATTGACAATCTCTCGCGCCGCCCCAGCTGGTATCCATCTGCAATTGGTAAAGATACAAAGTAAACTAATAGTTGTAATGGAAAAAATAATAAAGAAAATAATGTACATATTATATAAAATTGTATTTAATGTTCTAATACCCATTTTCATAGATTGTCATGTGTGTGCGCCTATCAATCTGCCACACAGTGTACGCCTCCAAAGATGGGAACCAAACCTCTAAATGTAATCCTGCAGCCCATCGCGAGGCATCAGTAGAAGACTTTGGTAGGTCAGTAGATTATGTGGACGGGACCATAGGCGGGTCATCGGAGTCGACTTGCAAACCATCTAAGTGTCGTGGTAAGCCCGTGGATGAAGTAGAGGCCGGAGATTGATCATCTGTGGGTAAATTGGTCGTTCTGCCAGTCTATGACATCAACCCTCCACTCGATGGTATTTGAGAGGATGAAGTAGATGTGTGCCCAACATTGAAGGCAGAGTAGGATGCATGTGTACCACCTGAACGTGCAATAGACTGCTGCAATGCCCCATGACGCACGTATAGTCTAGCCGTACCTTTACTTTTATCTTTACCTGAAGACATGTCTGTTTTGAACAAAATCCAACTGTTATTAAAAATGTAGATCTACATATACAATTTGAATACATTATCGTCATATTAAATGTTTATCAATAGTATTAATACATTGAAATAATCTACTAAATGTCATTAGCACTGTCATGCCCCGACCCCTCACGGAGTCAGGACTCCTATTAGCTTCATTAACGTTAACCCAACCCTAACCCTGGGCACGAAAAATGAGAAAAAATGGACAAAATCTCCCCTATTTATAGGATTAACCATATACCTGCACTCAGAACAATTAATCCACAAAACATGATATAACATTCCTATGATAACATACCCAAGTTCCTAAGGCCATCCGAGCCTTTCTACTTAGCAAAATTAAAGTGTACATGCATTATTTCCTTCATTTCTAGCATAGTATCATTATAATTTCGCTTATCATACCACTATAATGTTTCCTATTTAACTAATTTAGAATTTGTATTCTATTCAAACTATCCACAAGCTTAATTAACTACATACAAACTATTACAAGCATTGTTCAACTTAAAATAACTTTATACACACCAACAACTTAAACTAAATATATACAAATTAAATTAAGGCAATCATCAACATGATCGTCAATGTCATCATTATCATCGCCTTAATCTTCATAATCTTTGTCTTCATCTTCATCTTCGTCTTCGTCTTCATCTTCGTCTTCATCTTCGTCTTCGTCTTCATCTTCGTCTTCGTCTTCATCTTTGTCTTCGTCTTCATCTTCGTCTTCTTCGTCTTTGTCTTCGTCTTCGTCTTGTTAAAATCGTAACTCATTCAATTCCTCTTCTAATACCTCAATATTTTCAATTGATTCATGAACACGTTGAGGCAACTCTTCATCATCTAGTAGTACTATAGGCACATCCATTACATCGGACTGAAAAGGTAATTCCTCTTCTATTCCATACTTTTCCTGAGGCACGTCATAGTAATTTCTCGGTCTTATTTTGCATACAACCCACCAATCAGCACGATCTCTCTTAGCACCAGGGTACTTGCAGTAATACACTTGATGTGCTTGTTCTGCTAACACAAACGGTTCATATTTTGGAAATCCCCTCTTCACATTGACCTCGACAAGTCGATACTTAGGATGTTCCTTAACACCTTTACCTTTTTGCGTATCATACCAGTTGCACTTAAAAAGAACAACTCTTGTATGTTTCTGTGTTGGATTATGGTATTCTAATTCAACTATGCCCTTCAATATTCCATAGTAATCACCGTACTCGGTAGTACCATCATATGTCCCTTTGACGAACACTCCACTATTCATTGTGGACTTGGAAGACCCGTAATCAAGGGTGTCAAATCGGTATCCATTAACCAAGTAGCTTGACCACGTGCGCACTCTCCTACTTGGCCACATTGAAAGACATTTCACCCGATCATCAACACCATTAGTGCCGACAAACTGCAAAGCACGAAATTTACCGGAAGTCAAAGAGTTGAGTGTTAACTTCAACGCAAATAAACCATCAATATGTACTTTAATTGATGTGTACTTACATGGTCATATAACCATTTTGGAAAAAGATTGTCAATCTTATTTTGAATTTGTGTCGCCGTTAATGGTGGATAATTTCGGGAAAGATATTCCTCAAACATCCTGGGAACAATATGTAGGGTTCATATTAGAAATGTATTAGTGTTACATTATATGTACAAAATGTCATGACCTTACCTGATATAAGGGTGAACCTCTTGGCAATTCATTAGTACATATAGGTGTGCCGCATATAACTCTCGATCGTCCAAATTTCGGTTCTTTTCTTTCCCTATGGGACAACCTGGGTAAGTAAATATATATAAGCATCCATCAGGATAGTCCACATCACTATATTGGTCATTTCGACCAATATTTCTTGTTTTAGTTCCCACATGAGATTCGAAATAATATGAACAAAAGGTTGCCGTTTCAAGGGAAAGATAAACTTCACATATAGATCCCTCAACCCTTGCTTTATTCCTTACATTCATCTTCAAACGATGTAAGAACCTACATGAGTGTTGGTCTTTAAACATAAGTAATGTTTAATGCAAGTGTTAGCATATAAATTTAGGAAAAAGATAGAATTACCTTTCAAAAGGATACATCCACCGATATTGTATAGGACCACTGCATATTGCTTCATACACCAAGTGAACTAGCAAATGCTCCATCGAATCGAAGAAAGCAGGGGGTAAGATCTTTTCCAGGTTACAAAGAGTCATGACAATATTTTCTTGCATTCTTTCCAGATCTTCTCTATGAAGAGATGTACAACATATATCACTGAAGAACAAACTTAGTTCTGTAAAAGCTTCCCAAACATGTTTAGGAAATACCTCACGTAAAGCTATAGGGAGCAATCTCTCCATAAAGACATGACAATCATGACTCTTCATATGTGACAATTTCATATCTTTCATGTCAACACACCTTGATAAATTAGATGCATATCCATTAGGGAGTCGTAAGTCCTTAACCCAATCTAGAATTGTCTTTCTCTCAGCCACTGGCAATGTGTACACACCCATATTCAGTTTGTAACCACCACCTGGTTTGCTCTGAACACATAATTCAGGACGGTCACAAAAGTTTGAAACATCAATCCTCGCTTTGAGATTATCTTTTGTCTTGCCCTTGACGTCCATCATAGTGTTGAAAACATTCTCAAAGACATTTTTCTCAATATGCATCACATCCAAATTATGATGCACAAGATGTGAACGCCAATAGGGCAAATCTCAAAAAATGCTTCTTTTCGTCCAATTATGCCAATCCCCAAAGCCATGTATCTTTTTTCTTTTACAAGATGTCAATTCACTTGCTGTAAGGAAGTCTTTTACATATTCCCAAATTTGTTCACCGTCTAATATAGGAGGACGACAAGAGCTTTCTGCTCTACCCTTAACAAAGTTTTTCTTGTCTCGCCGTAACAAACTACTCAGTGGTAAGAACTGACGATGACAATCAAAGAAGCAATTCTTCCTACCTGCGGTCAATTGAAAAGCCTTTGAATGTTCCATGCAATACAAACACGACAATCTCCCATGTGTACTCCAACCAGATAACATACCATACGCCGGAAAGTCATTTATTGTCCACAATAAAGCTGCCCTCAATTGAAAATTTGTTTCTGTTGACACATCATAACAAGAAGCCCCTACTTCCCATAAATCTTTCAATTATTTGACTAAGGGCTCTAAGTATATATCAATGTTCTTGCCGGGATTTTTCGGGCCTGGAATAAAAAGTGTCAGGAACATGACAGGGTTCTTCATACACATCCATGGTGGCAAATTGTATGGTGTCATAATCACTGGCCAACAAGAATAAGGTTTAAAATTTGAGTTGTATGGATTAAACCCATCTGAGCATAGCCCAAGAAGAACATTTCTTGGCTCGGCTGCAAAATTAGGATATACTCTGTCAAAGTGTTTCCATGCCTCAGCGTCAGACGGGTGACATATCTTCCCATCTTCGACTTGATGTTTCTTATTCCATTACATATGTTCAGCTGTAACCTTTGACATGTATAACCTTTGCAATCTCGGAGTTAGTGGAAAATATCTCAACTTTTTGTGAGCTATGAGTTTATCCCGTCTTGACGTCTTGTAACGTGGCTCACTACAACGGGGACAAAAGTCCAGGTCACTTCTATCCCTATAAAATAATGTACATCCATTTTTGCAGACGTCTATCTTTTCATACCCCAATCCTAAAGGCCTTATTTCCTATTTGCAGTTGTAAAATTTTTCAGGTAAATTATGAGTTTTTTGGCAATGCTTCCCTCACTGTGTCGATCATTCTATTGAAGCATTGTTCACCCATATTTTCTTCACACTTGATATTTATGAAACAAGACACAGCAGACAAATGAGTTAGAGTCTCACAACCATCCCACAATGGTTCATCAGCAACCTTCAAGAGATTGAAAAAACATGATGCTTCCGTATTAAGTGGTTCACGTGGTTGGTCGTGATCCATAACGAACTCCGGACCAGCAACATCAAATACCATTGTCCTATAGGTATTTCCTTCGTCAATGTTATTATAATTATGAGTAAAGGTCTACTGAGAAGAATTACCATAATTATGAATTTGCTCCCCATGTGAAGTCCATTCGTAATAATAAGGTATGAAACATTGTCCGTATCCAAAAACTTGTGATTTTTGCATTTTGCACATGGACATCTTATCTTATCACCGTCCATGTAATGTTGTTGATTACTTACAAATGCAATAAATTCATGTACACCTTCAATGAACGTATTACTAAGCTGCCTGTCAGGTTCCAAACAGTGATTTGTCCATTCACGATTGGAATCCATTTGGTTAAATATTGTATCATAACAAATACATAGAATATGGACTTCATAGTTAAGAGTATGAATTGCACTAATTTCGAAAAAAAAACTTAATGGTTTCATTTGCAATAAATGGAATTCCTAAACTCATAGCCCAATATGTTAATGAGCTCAATTATAACTGTTGGACCTAATTAAATTTATGGGGCCCAATTAAAGGTATTGGGCCCTATTACAATTGTTGGGCCAAATTCAATTAATTGAGCCTAATTAAAGTTATTCAGCCTAGTAATTATTAAGTGAATTAAAGATATTGGACCCTAAAAGTAGAAATATGTTTCTTGTAATGATATTATTTTTATGTATAAGAGCTAATTGGCAGGGTGATATTAAATAATTTTGTCAATGAATTTTATAATAATATTTGTATATGGATATATTATTTTTTGGTAGAATTCAATTGATTTTGGGTCTAAAAATATCTGAGCTTACTAAAAAAAGGACAATAGGCAGCAATTTCACCACGACAATGCTAACTGTTGGATTATGAAGTTTAATGTTTATCGTAGTACAAGATTGTCTAAAGTTGTAGTAATGTAATCTCATTTCTTTCTAATGATTCTCACATAGTTCTAGTTACCCATCTTTTTCCCATATTGTTTTTTTTTATCATAATCTTTTTCCTATCAGGTAGATGAACAATGAACTAAGAATTTACCAAATAAACTATGATGTTTAGTAGCCCAAGTGCCAAATGTTGCACAGTTCAAAGAACTAGTCATATCATTCGATTATTGATAGAGACTAACTTAACTAAAAAAGTACAAACAATTATCATATTATATGGTTATATGCAATATGGGATCTAATCCAATGTAGACAATTTAAATTAGTACAGTTTGGAAAAGAATCAAGTCTTCATTATTATTGTACCTCTAATTAACACAATAAGAATGCATCACATATCATAGCAGCGTGTTCCTACATAATCATCATTTAGAAACTAAATCGAACAAAACATAATTGGACAAAGTTTCAGTCACAATACCTTTAACGCAGAGTAAGGAAATGGATCATGCAGCCTTGAATATGAAAGATCATAAGGTGTTCAAGAATATGAAAATGAAGTTATTCCCATAAAAAAATTAACAGCTCTATCACATTTTCTATACCAAAAAGTACAGACAACTGATAAAGCAAGAAGAGGCATAATCAAATCAAATACTAGTCACTCTCAACTCTAAAACTATCTCGATCCCTGATCAAATTTGCCCTTTTCAAGTCAAACATTGTCTACCCCGTTTGGAGTTAATAGCATCACCATTACAATCAAAATTACAATTGAATATATTTTTAACTTGAGGAAGCCTGCAATTTCTTAAGCTACTTACATATTCATTATGTATATTTATAATGAGACAGCAGTTAGCACTAAGAAAAGTGACCCACATCATCTATTATTACACAGTTAATAATATTCAAAACTTAATAGCTAAAATATTACATTGATGATAAGAAATTCATCTTGAAAAATATCACATTGGATTGATCTTAAGGTTATATAATTTTGTAGTGCAGAAGATAGCCTTAATTAACATATACTCTAAAGAAATCAAGAAATAGATATTAATATTTATAATGACTATGTAGGTTTTTAAGTGTTATAGATAGGCATAACATTTTAAAATATCTAAAAACATCAATACTTCGAGTATAGCATGTCTTAATTATACCAATTGATCTTGAATATGCACAAGTGAAAATTGTGGTGAAAGTGCATAGCAAATGATTATAAGCCATAGAGTTATGGACCATCAACTTTTTGAAATGGTTGTAAAGCTAGTTAACTAAAGGAATAGAAACCAAAAGATAAAGTTGGCCAGACTTTGTCCCTTAATGTTTGTAATTCAAGCACTAGAAGAGATTCCAAGGCACATGCTAAAAACTGTTGGACGTAACAAAAGTATAAACCACTCGTTAATCACATTGCAATAACTTCAACTAGCTAGACACAAAATGGAGTTCACACGACTCCTAAAGATTGAGTAAAGTAGTAAGACAATAATTTATCGTGATTAAGAATTGGGATTAAAAATTTCTATCTCCTTATCATCTTTCACCGATATAAAGTTTTTGTACCAAGAAAATTATAACACTGAGGTAGATTTAAAGAATCTTACCTAATGTAACTTTTTCGTCATCGATTACAAGAAAATAGGAAAAGAGTTCACACACATAAATGATGAAGATCAATGGAATCAAACACTTATTCTTCTATGTGTGGCTAATAGTAATTCGAATATGCTAGTCTCATTTCCAAAATACCAAGTCTACAAGAAAAAGAATCGTATCTTCAGGACTTGGCATAAATGGGAAGCTCTCAAATTCCATATAATTCAAATCGCATCTTAGTGGCAAGAATGTTGTCATACTAATAATATTCAACAAACCCTATTTATTCTTCATGCTTTACACTTTGTACCATTGTTTGGACAAGTGATCTTATCTGAACACTTTTCAGACACCAAATTAATAGGCAAGTGTACTAAAATTTCTCAAACAAAACATTGTTATTAAAATCTTGTACTTCACTATTACTAAATGGACGTTGAAATAAAGTTATGTGATAATATCTAATTTTTTATCTCAGTTACGTGAAATCATGAAGGCAGAATCAATCATAGTCGTAAAACTGCAAGCAGCTACTAGAGTCAGACCCTTTTTTAGTTGGGGCAGGGTAAAAGAAACGAAAGAAAAATGAATAAAAAGAGAAAGTAAGACGGGGGAAGATACAAGAAAAAAAAAAGATAATAAAATGGATACAAGATTGCATTTCAATTTCAATTCTATAAGAAATTTACAATGAAAACAAAACAAAGTAGCTACTACAGTCAAACCTGAAAGGATTTTCGATTTGTACCGTCATTGACAAAAAATAACATCACAAAAACTCATATCCTGTCATTGGCTAATTCACAAAATGCTCAAGCAAATTTCCACTTAAAGTATTCCTTAAAGGCTTGATTAGCATTTGTTTAAAGTTCAATTTCTAAAGTTTGTAAACTTTATGCAAACGACAAGTTATGTTACAACCAACAACGAAGACATCATGATCATTTTCTGGGCTGAATATAAAATCAAGGGAGAAAGTCAATATAGAAAAGTACCCTGCCCCAAATTAAAAAATAAAAGAAGCTGGAAAACTCATATAACAATACATCAAATTAAAAAAATAAAAGAAGTTGGAAAACTCATATAGCAATAAAGTGCAGTAGAAGTAAAACAAGTAAAAAGATAATTCTGCTATCTCATACATCAAACAAAAAAGGTTAAGAAAAGCATTTAACTTTGTTCATTCTTTCACTAGGCAGATACTACACAACAAGATTCAGTCCAAGCAGCGGAAAAAATTCAAAAGTGCTTAATGAAATTCAACATTTGAAAAATCTGACGATGTTGTCACCACCAAGAAAAAACCCAAAATACTGAACACATCTTAATTCGTCCCTACACCATAATTCATTAAGCTAACACTTCGAACAAACCATCTTAATTCAGCCTCTTCTACTTTCGCATTCAGAGTAAACACATCCTCCTTCTTCACCACTGGCTCTGCCTCCTTATCCCTATTTTCCCTCACAATAATATCAGTTGACTTCGCCTCTTTATTCTCTTTCACTTCATCATCCACTACCTTACCGTCTCTAAGCTCCTTCCCTAAATCTGTTTCCTCATTTTTCTGAAAACAATTTAACGTAGACGCATCATTTGCAATGCTAGCACCATTACTTTTATCCTTCTTTGTTGAATTAAAATTAACACTATTGATATGTGGCTTTTCAATTTTTATAAGGATTATATTCAAATTAACTGGCACAAGATTCTTTGAATTATTCGATAAATTAGAATTTCCTTTCTGCCTTTTCTCCCTATCAGCCTTATCAGCTGCAAATTCAGCAATAACACCATCCACTATACTAACATCATCCAGCCGCAAAAAAAAAGAAGTAAAATAATGTAGCTTGAATGAAGAACAAGACGAAATAGTGACTAATTAGACTCTCTCAATGCTCACAAAAATTCCAATCAAGAGAGATATCACTACTTAATCACCATAGATAATGGAAATTAATGTCGTCCTCTTCGATTTTACCTTCTAAAATGGAAGAGTTTTGCAATGTTTAGTATAAACTTTCAGTATAAGAAAACAGAGTTGTGAATATTTGGTTTTAGAATTTTGGATATGATATTGATTTTGAAATCAATAGTTTTTTGAGAAATATGTTATCATGAAAATTTGTTTATATGTAATTACTACCCGAAGCCTTTTTGTAATAATATTAGCAAATATTTATTTTCTCCTTTTGTTTTAATTCAAAACCAATTTGATTACTGCAAGAAAATCTTAATGAAACAAAGACACAAGAAATTCAACGCAGAGAAAACAACCAAATGTTAAAAGTCAACAAAGACTAAATAAATCCAGAAGCTTAGACTATAGAAAACACACAATATGTTAAAGAGTCAACAAAGACTCTCTAGAATTCTCATAATCCAGAAGCTTAGACTATAGAAGTCCTAGTTAAGATAATGTAACAAGGACTTCGCACATCTAAACTTTTCCATCTCGACCAAAGAAAGAGACATGCTCTTGATACTAATAGACAAAGTTTAGACTATAAAAATCATAGTGAAGATAATGTCCACCCATATAATACTCTCCCTTGGGGTAAACAAGGATAAACTTTAAGAAACATATTAATCGTTTGAAGAATTATAAGAAATCTATTAAACTAAATAAATCAAAGTACACATATCACTAAATAAATCCAAGTACACATATCACTTAATATGTTACATACGAGTAACATCCCAATAGAATGAGTACATGGAGTTCACACTTGAAAGCAGCCACAATGGCCGGTAAAAGTTATTTTTTGTAGTGATAGAATAAAAAGAAGAGTGAGAAGGTCTAACTAATCAGGCCAAAACACGGAAATGGCCAACTTGAGTATACCAAAAGGGCATGTAACAACAAGATATATTATGTAAGATCTATGTAACATGTTTGTGGACTAGTGAGAAACATAATTAACTGCATGTGTATCTTTTGATGGTACAAAGGCAATATCAATATACTACTTTGAGGACACTAGAACCTCTTCAAATACACTTGTTGTATCAGTTCCCACCACTTCTACCTTAACATTTGGGGTTCCAGCAGCTCTACATAAGACCATCAGTAGATAGAAGATCAATATAACCATCTGAAAGAAAATCGAATGGAAACTCCAGTCTTGTAAAACCTAATCTAAACAGTAGTGTTACATATCACTTTGACGACTTGGTTACATAATTGCTTCATTTTGATCTCGCAAAATGTCCACAATATCTTTTGGTAGACACTAGTTGAATATAGAAAATACTACTTTTATAATACAAAATATTTTCTCAATAAGTACATAACAAAAAGATTCTAATCAAACAGTAAAACAAGCTAGCTCTTACTTCCAAGCATTGAGAAAAACCTGGCCTGCCTCAAGTGAAGTTATAACAATCTAGTCAAATGAAGTTTCTGCTGCCATGAAGATGAGCTATATCAAACATCCTTTCATCAAACAAAGCAAAAGAAGTAGTTCTTATCTAGGTTTTCACTTCAAATTTGAATGAACTGATACAAGTTCGGATGAGCTAATCACTCCATAATTCATCACTAGGACACCATGTACATGAATTATCTAACAAGCGTTACAACCAAAACGTGTCTTGCTGCTACAAACGGATGTAACATGCAAGTTATATCAAAAGCCACAATTTAGTGGAAGAAGTTTCACATCAACTTTAAGACCACTAATTTGATCATAAAAGAGTTACCACGTAACTCCTCTACAAGCAAAACATCATGGTAACAAGGCATAATTGTCAGGAACTTAGCATCCAGCCTTCACAGCCGGATAGACATCATCCCAAAAAGATGCAAGAAGTCAAAGCAATTGCATGCCGACCTAAAATGTGCAACAAGCTTTACAAAGGAATAAAATTTAGGAAAAAAATGACTCTAAAATTGAATGAAGTTGGAAATAATAAATATCTAGAAAGAAAAGAATGTCCCAAGCAAATAATTCCAGTGTATATACAGACATGACATGATCAGATGATACTTCAATCAATTATACACGGAAAGATCGTAAGAGCTTACCACTTAGTACAAAAGATAGCTTATTCAAATCAGGCAAGTACATATGCTGGATGAGGGGAAGCTCCATACAACTGATTCCATGTTTGGCCTGTGTGCAACACGAAAATTTTCATCCAACTACTTTCAAGCTTATGTGTTAATAATTAATTCTTAATTCAATCATCCTCAAGCTTCTTGGAATTACAGCTTCTATTTCGATTGAGAAATCATCTGGTCTTATTTCAATCATGAACAAAAGAAACTTAATAACTAAAAGTCATAAACATTACAAAGACAAAAGAAAGCACTGTCAAAATGCTTTGCCACTAGCTAACATAAATACATTATCAGACTCAATAACAGAAAGCAATATCTTTTTATTTCTTTTCTTTTTATATTCTGATCTTTCAAAATTAAAGATTAAGCAGCTGCTCAAAATCTCTCAACAACACTCAGCAAAAGAAACCGATCTCAACTCTAACAACTACTTCTCTAAGAAAGGTAACATTAACATTACAAAACCTGAAACTTTATGCCTTCTAAATTTTGTCTACGTCACAAGAGTGCTGCCGGTGGTAGATTCACTGCAAACCAAAAATCACAAAATAAGCATACATATTTAAGTCCTCGTAGTGGACTACCAAATTTACTATGACAAAACCTTAATTCATAAGCCAAAACCTTAATTCATGCAAACATTCAGATTCAAAATGGCTTTGGTTTGTGGTGCTGCTCTTGCTTGGTTTTTGGCGAGCCCCTATAAATTATTGTTCGGATAAGCGTGTCTATGTTAAGATAGTGGACGAAAATGAAGAGGGGTGAGTGAGTACCTGGATGAGGGTGGAGACCACTGCTGATGTTAAGATCAAAGCCTCGATCTTGTGAATAAGAAACACAAAATGGTCGGATGAAAAAGTAGAACAAAGGATGATGCGCGGTGGCGATGGGATGTAGAAATGATACTTGAGATAGCGGTGGTGCGCAGTGGCAGTGGTGCGAGGTGGTAGTAATGGGAGGTGGGGCTGTGCGTGTGGTTGGAAATGGAACGAGTGAAAAAAAGGGCTAGGTTAAATGGCCCCTTTTTCACCTATGTAATTTTTTTTTACTAAATATAGTGTGCGTCGCTAATACGTAACAGGTGCGTCATAAACTTTGCATCCATTTGGCTACAACATTTTAAATGGTGTTTTGCAACAAAATCGAGATGGCGAAGTGTACTTAAATGTCTGTTTATCACAAAAGCGTAGCAATTTTACCACGAACTTGCGACAAACTGTGAATGTTGTCAGAAGTTTGTCACAATATTTACGTCAATATTGAGACAAAACTGGTCAAAAAAGTTCGTCATAGTTTTGTAGCAAATCACCACGATATTGCGACAAAATATAATGCCCGCGCTATAGTCGTCCCATTTCGTGGCCAAAGTGTCGCAGTTTAGGACGATATTGCCACGATTAAGATTTCCTGTATTTACTATTGACTTTCATGGTAGAATTGTCGCAAATTGCGACGACATTGCGTCAAAAATAGTTACTGTCATTGATTCATCACTATTTCGACACAATATGAGAGCCATAAATTACCGTAGCTACTTCGTCCCAAATTTGCGACGTTTTTTTTTTCATCGCAAACTTCATCGCAAAGCAGCTCCATTTTAGTAGTGATATACTTAAACATTAAATCCATGAATTAAATTACCATAATTCATATGTAGTATAATTGTTGTTAAAGTATATTATGGTTTCAATGTAATTTTGTATATTATGGCATTAGTTTAGACAATAGTCTAGATTTAAGCCGTATTCATATTGGTTTTCTTATTAGATTTTAAGTTTTCTTATTAGATTATGTTCCTAATTAGTGCATAATATAAGATTTATCTTCTGTTGTGCCATGCATATGTTATTAAGGGTACAATTGCAAGATATGAAGGTCAAGTCTCGCCATATTAGATGTGACACTAGAATAAAATGTGACGCCGATGAATCCCCAATGAATTTCATCAGACCATTTCATCATATAATCTTGATGTGGATTTGGATTAAACAATGAGGTCGGATATAAGACATATATCTACTGATGTTTGGCTAGATCGTGAACTTCTGGGATAATTTGCTTCCATAGATATTTAATTACAATATTATTTCTTTGGTTACAAGACCTATTTATTGTCGAGGTTGATACAACTGCAAGCACAGTAGAATGGGCAATGGAAGAATTACTTAAGAATCCAAATATTATGAAGAAAGTAAAACATGAGCTTGAGAAAGTCGATGGCAAAGGCAACCCAATAGAAGAAACCGATATTGTCTGTTTGTCATATCTAGGTTGTGTTGTGAAAAAAACTTCAAGATTACACCCACCCGCTCCATTCTTATTTCCTCGAACCGCGGAGCATGATGTAGTAGTGTGTGGTTATACGATCCCAAAAGAGTCACAAGTGCTAGTAAGTGTACTAACAATTGGGCGTGATCCAAGTTTGTGGGAAGATCCCTTAAAGTTTAAGCCCGAGAGATTTATAGAATCAGAAATTGATATCTGAGGCCAAAATTTTGAGCTAATTCCTTTTGGCTCAGGACGAAGAATTTTCCCAGGATTGCCTTTGGGAATAAGGATGGTACCGCTAATACTAGGATCACTAGTAAACGCATTTGAGTGGGAACTTGAAGGTGACATTGCACCTGAAGAATTGGACATGGTGGAGAAAGTTGGCGGAACATTGTAGAAGGCTCGTCCTTTACGAGCTATACCAATCCCTCTCTAATATGGTTGCAGTCCCTATTGGATAGAAGTCCTTCTTGTATGGACAAATATGCAAAGTTATCTACAGGAAATTCCTATCTCTATCTTATCCTGTATTATTCCTGAAAATTTGTTACTTAAAGAACATGACATAAAACAAGATCCTTGCTATACATCGTTGAGCTTCAATGATGTATTATTTTTAGGCTAAGATCTTCTTTGTAATTGGTCTTTGATCCACCCTTTGTACTTTTATATCATTAATAAAACTTTTTCCTCGCTAATTTATTAAAAAAAGAAAACAAAAAAAAGAGTCATATCCTCAACGAGGCTAGTACTTACATTATCCTTTAAGATCGTTTGTGGTGCTGGCTTCATAACAACAATTAATGAAGCAACAAGGGTAAACTTGAGTTAAAAAAG
Organism: Ehretia macrophylla; assembly: GCA_037974665.1. Lineage (NCBI taxonomy): Eukaryota > Viridiplantae > Streptophyta > Magnoliopsida > Boraginales > Ehretiaceae > Ehretia > Ehretia macrophylla. The sequence goes on from CM075770.1 coordinate 30,174,584, forward strand.
ATAGTAGCATGTTAGTACTTAAAAAATAGTCTAAAGACGTGGCCGTACATTGAAGGTTTAACTTATTTGATATGATATTAGAGTTGGAGCTTAGTTTAATCTTATCAACTCTCATTCTAGACTTCGACTCTGGTTGTGCAACTTTTCCAAATCACTACTTAGGATGAAGATTAGTGATTTGGAAAAGTTGCACCTTTAGCAATTAATTACATATCTCTATCACGTCAGTGGACATTTAGCAATTAATTATAGATCACACATGAAGGAAATGTGATAATGGATATTTAAATTTGAACAAATATGGTTGTTGTATTTTTGTATTTTAAACTTGTTGTAGCCTTTATCTTTTACTTTATCACTAAACATTACTTACTGTCACATTTTTTAGAAAATAAGTGCTTATATTTGTCTTTTTTTTTGTAATGATATAGCATGTAGAGTTGTTATCTATTTTAGTCTCTCAATAATGTGATTAAAAAGTTGAATAGATTGAATTTATGTTTCATATTTTTAGAGAATTTACATTACACAAATGTGATAATGCACATTGTACAAAAATTTATGTGGCCCCAAAAAGCAATCCATTCTGGTTGCGGATTGCCTTTCTCTCCTCATGTTACACTCTTTATTATTTTGGAGTTTCACCCTTAATTGACTTAGTATATGTGTGAGGATGTACTGCTGCATTCAGAGGTTTACCAGTTCGTCAAATAATTTGATGGTCGAATTCTTACGTTATCCAAAATAAAAAATAGTCGCATTAATACAATAATGACTATTTGACTTTTCACTGTCGTTATTTTGAATTTTCCCATAAATAATGCTTTGATATGAAATGGTATCTGCCACTAAGGTTTTGATTCAATGGTATGTTACTCGCTTTATATGCGAAAAGTTATAAACTCGAGTCTCGTAAATTATATCTTTAATATATATTGTATAGTCTTAAACCCCTCAAATCTAAAAAAACAAAAAATGGTATCCGGGATGGTCAAACTTTTTTTCTAAACAAATAAAAAATTCATTACTTTAAAAATATTTACATATTTAAAGGGTGCATAGTCGGCATAAAACCCCTATACAAGAAAGCCTTGGTCTATATACTAGACTTTGCAAATTGGTCTATTTAATCTATTGTCCCTGTATTTCTAATTTCCTCTATACAACTTTCGTTTGATATCAAATTTAATATTCCTAAAAATTTGGTCTTCAATGACTCTCGTACTTCAATGAAATCGTTTATTTCTTTCCTTGCGTACGTGGTATATGAAGGCACCAAAAAACATAGGAGCCATTTCCACAATTCATTAACATCCAAACAATGAAATTTTTCCATCTCACATGACACAGTTGAATATGGGTAGTCAAGTTGTAAGATTTAATTGTACAATTTTGTTGGTTGGGTAAATTTTACATTTGATCTCTATAATTTACATATTTTTTTAATACCGTTCTTACTATTTCAAAAGATTCATAATAGTCTTTAATATTTATAAAAGTGATTCAAAATGGTCTATATTATTGAAAATTAGTCAATAAGATCTCTATTATCTTTCAAAAAATTCAATTTACTCTCCAAATAGGGATCATGCAGGGACTAAATTGATTTTTTTTTTTAAATAATAAAGACTAAATTGAATTTTTTTGAGAAATAATAGGAAATAAATTGATTAATTTTAAGCAATAAAGACCATTTTGAATCACTTATATAAATATTAAGGACTAATATAATTTTTTTTAAATATTAAAAATCAACTTAAAAAAATATATAATCAATATGCAGAGGGTCAGTACAATGTGCATGGATGGTACTCTATATTTGCATTTTTTAAATAGGATTATGCTAGTTATAAGATGGAACCTAATCATATTACAATTTGTAGGAATGAATCAAAAATTTTTATTCAGTAAAAGTTAAAAATATTTAATTTAATATTTATATATAATTTTTTTTTCTAATACATAAGGACAAATTGATTTTTTACCTTAAAAATAAGGGAAAATTATGCAACTAGGCCCTATTATTTTATTTTGTCTCAATTTAATCTTTATTATTTAAAATTAGGTAAAATGATCCCCAATATTTGAAAGAATGTCTCAAAATGGTCCTTCCTAGTACCTTCCAGAAAGCCGTCAACTTTTACAGAAAACAACTAAAATTACTAAACTGCTCTTCACGTTTTATGTAATAACACCACTACCCTTGAATCATTTTTATCCTTTTTCTTACCTATATTGACACACCCGCGAACAAAAAAGTGGCATGCCATTGTCAACCATCATTCGGAGCCTCTCCACCATCATTGTCGCGTGATGGTTTATGTTTGAAGATTCAATTCGCATCCACCTAAATATGGTATGTGTTTAATTTTAACCCGTTTAATTTTAACCCAAATCATATATTTAATTTGAAGGCTCTGTTTTGCCTTTCGCCTAATTAAAACCCCTAAATCATTTTAACCCAAATTTTGCATTTTTGTGCACATTTTTGTTGCTATCAACTTATTTTGTCATCATTTTTGTTGCTGTGTGTTCTTGTCCTTATGGGTTTTGAAGATTGTAATGGGTTTGATCTTTTGGTTTTTGTATGCTATTTTTGGGCAATCATTTCATGTAATGACAATGGGTTATATTATTTGTAGTCATTTCGTTTCAATAGGGGTAGTTTAAACATTTTAATATTTTTTTGTTAATTTTTTAAATGTCGAGACTAATTTGAACCTATTTGAAAATATTGACAACTTATTTGAATTTTTTTAAACATTGATAACTAAAATGATCTTGGAGAAACAATGGAGACTAACTATGTTATTATCCCTTTGCCTTAACCTGATAAAAATTCATGGCAGTTCTCAAAAAATAATGTTTTTATATTACTAACTTTGGTTTAAAGGATAAATATTTTTTATTATCATCATCTTCTGTCTCTCATGCACCAGTATAGATATCATTTAGAAAGTTTCTCATGTGGGTACTACCTTATAGGCAAAACGCATTACTCTTGATTTATTTTATCATCTACTGAACTTTTCGATAATCCATATCACAAAACTTATCTTATTGCTGAAATGGTATTCGAATGCCATCCGAATGTTTATCTTACGACCAAGTTGATGTACCTCTCATGTCTTGGAATAGGCTTCGCTTGCAACGGTGTTTATGGTTTTTTTTCCCCCAAAACTTAATTGCTTCACGAGAAACTAATTATTTATAACAATTTGTTCTCATACATCAAACATGTTAAGCCTGAAAGATTCTGGGAATCATAAATGAACATTCGAGGTCACGATTTTGAGCTAATCCCTTTTGGTGTTGGAAGAAGAATTTGTCCAGGTTTACCATTGGCAATAAGAATGGTTCCAGTTATGCTCGGTTCTCTGCTTAACTCTTTTGACTGGAAGCTTGAAGGGACATTGAACCTGATCAATTAGATATGCAGGAAAAATTTGGCATTACATTGCAAAAGACTCGTCCTCTACGAGCTATCCCAATTTCTCTCTGAACAAGGCATGTTCTTTGTGCTAAAATAAGGCCATAGTATTAGAGAAGACATCTACTCTACAAATGACTCTTCTCAACATACAGTAGATATGACTTGATCCCTATATTCTTTATTGTATCTTGTATATCTTAATACCTGTTTGGCTAAGGCTTGTGTAACTTCCAGTCTTATCACCTTGTATCAACGTGTATAAAACAATTGTACTGCACACAGCAATATACAAGTTACTTCTGCTTCTTTGTAGCACTCTCTATATGGTATCAGAAGACTTACTACTCTAACGAGTCTCGATCCTACTTTTTCCGCTTGCAGCTCTACAAACCAACCACAGAATTGAAATGGCAACTGGTTCCTCCGCAACATCCTCTGCTTTTCCCTCTTCTTCCTTTTCTCCCCCTGCTCAGACAATCTCCACTACACCCTCAGTCTTATCTCTTATCACCATCAACGTTGCCAACCAATTGCCTTTGAAACCCACCCCTACCAATTACTACTCTTGGAAGAGCCAGATTGATACTCTTCTCTATGGGTACGACCTCTTGGGATATGTCGATGGAATATGTCCTTGTCCGCCTGCTGAGATTCTTGTGGATGGAACATCTACTCCAAATCCTGCTCATTTATTTTGGATGCGCCAGGATAAACTTCTGCTACTTGGCATAATTGGCTCCTTAAGTCATACCGTGGTTCCCATAGTTCAATCCTGCACCACCTCTGCGGAAGCATGGCGTCGACTTGCGAAAAATTATGCCAACCCATCTTCATCCTGGATTATGGGTCTCGCAAAGCAATTGACCCTCATGAGTTGTGGCACTCAACCCATGGCCGATTACTTAGCACAAGTCCGCGACATCGCTGATGAACTCGCTCTTGTTGGCGCCCTGGTACCTCCTAAATACCTCATTACGCATACTCTAAATGGTGTTAGGCCTGCTTTCAAGGAGTTAGCTGCTGCCGTCCGCGCACGCGACACCATCATAAGTTTTGATGAGCTACATGACAAGCTTATTGAGTATGAGGCCTTTCTCAAACGAGAAAAATTGCTCGCGAATAGTGGTCTTGGTATTCTTGGTTCGCCAACAGTTAATGTCGCACACTACAACTCCAATCCTCAATCAGGGTCTGGCAAGAAGAATAATAATTCTTCAAAAAGTAACATGCAATCCCAAAATCAGTCTGGTGGGGCAAACAATCGACGTGGGTCTACTGATCAATACTCTAGTAATGCCACATCCTCCAAGTCCTCATTTGTATGCCTGTTTTGTGACAAACGCGGCCACACCGTACGACAATGTTTCACAGCCAAAAAGCTCTTCTTCCCTTCGTCGCAACCTACTGCTAACACTGCAAATTCTTCCAACTCCAGTTCATGGCTACTTGACTCTTGTGCATCACACCATGTTACTTCGGATCTCAAAAATCTAACTCTTCGCCAGCAATACGAGGTCCATGATGATATTGTTATCGCCGATGGTATTGGCCTCCCTATCTCATATATGGGTCATTCTCAATTGTTGTAACGCCCCGAACCTAACCCCACGCTAATAGTCAGGCTCGGACCCGTCACTCGGACAGAGTCTCCTCTATACCAAGGACAAAACTGATACCTGTAAACATTCATTCAAGACATCTGAACTAAAAGCAACAACTTATCAACAATAACTCCAAAGCCAAAACAAAATCACAAGGCCATCCGAGCCTTGGAGTAACAACATTCTACTAAAGCACACAAGCATGCGAGATAAGTTGATTTTTGTCATAAGTAGTTAAATACAATAACTTCTAAGTTCCATATGAAGATTCACAAACACTCCAAGCATGCAAGGAAAATTAAAAGTCTAGAATTCATTATTACAATCCAACAACTTCTTTAACATCCTAATACACATCTACTAGACATATATATACACGACTCCAAAGTCTCAAAATACATTAATAACAAGAACTCCACGCAAGAAGCACATAAAATCCACCTCAGCACACAAGATCACTGATTCTGATCTACTTGAACTTCTTCTTCTTCTCCTACCTCTAACAGTTGGGGATTCACCTCAGCTTCTCCTGAAATATTTCAAATGAGGAGTGAGCAACAAAGTTGCCCAGCGAGGGAGGTGATGCAGCATGTAAACGTGCAATATGATATGCAACACAAGTAAACATATATACAAGACACATAAACCATCAAGACAATAAATTAAACTATTAATCACTTTAAAAAGGATACGGTTCCACTTCCAAGTCTTCGATCACGAGCCACGAACCACGAGTATCACGATTATGCCGGCAATCCCAAACACCAACAATTGGGATACTCCAGATGTATCCCGATCCTACGACCCATTCTCCCGAGGTAGGTCCATACCCAGCAGGTGAACCACGCCTCTGGGGTAGTGGAGTATGTCTCAGCGAGAAGGGAATAGGCACCATGGTAGTCGAGGGAGCACGGCAAGCCCGATGCCGCCCGTGTTTCTCGACGCTACCATGTCCGATATAGGTTGCGCAACCCAATACAAGTCACAAGCAAGCAATAATATCACATAACACGTAAGAGGGACGACAAAGTAGGCCGCCCTCACATATATGCACGATAAAAGCTCATATATGCAAGATATTAACTAATAGATGCCAAAAGAAAACAATCAACATAATTAATTCCAATAATCTACTCAAATAACTTAAATACATCCTAAATATCCTATGCAAGGCACTACTAACACACAACAAGTTCCCATTGCAACTAAAAAGGCTAAAAACTACTTTTCCCCTTTCTTTAATCGAGCTTTCTTTCTCCTAAGCATAGTTCGAGATTCTCAATCCTACCCTAGTCTTTCTATATTCCTAATTAAGCTTAAAGGTACCCTTTAAAGTCATAAAAACTCATTTTTGAAGCAAAAGTTCGGGAAGGCCCCGAACGGGTTTGGACTATAGCCATACTGACCGAACCCCAATTTCGCAAAACGAAAGCACCAAAGGTGCTTCCTTAACTCAAGGATACCCAAATCGATGCCCAAATTTGCCCGGATTGCCTAACGTGCAAAACCCCCTTTTTAAAGTAAGCGTTTTATGCACTAAAGTTCGAATTCGGGTGATTCAACCTAACGTGGCTTTTCAATTACCTTCCCTAGGGTCTAGAGCACCTAATTGAGGCATCAATTCAAGTCAATTATCAAATTTTCTCAAAACCCTAGTTTTAGGCACTATTCATCATCTCTTTGATCAATCTCAACATTTAACCGTTAAATTTGTTATCACACCACAAAAGTTAGCTCTAGAGGCTTTAAATAACTCATAGGAAGCATTCAACACAAGATATATAGCTATAATTGACAATTCAATAAAATTGAACATATGCAAACAAACTTTAAACTCAAACAAATAAGACTCCCTCACAATTTTGAAGATGTAGAAGCTTTGTTGAAGGTCCTAAGTTGCTCAATAACCTCCCAAGATCAATCTAAGAGCTCAAAGTGCATGGATGAAGAAGCAAAAATCTCTCTTTTCCTCTCTTGAAGTGGACGGCCAGCAGGGGGGACATGGAGGGAATTTCTGAAATTGTTTTGATGACTAAAATGCTATGTGTCTTTTAATTTTTATGAGTTAGTTGTTTTATATGTTACATATCATTTATTTCCTAAGCTTTGTAGTCTCAAATATTGATCAATTAAGGCTAATTGCAATTACAATTGCTTTCTAATTAAATACTATCACTATTCTAACGTAACACTATTCAAAGCTCACGGAAAATATTTTTCAAACGCATACTCCTAAGCTCGAAAGTTCAAAACGAAAATTTCTTGGTTCCTTTTAAATGTCGAGTGACCTAGGAAAAATTTAAAATCAAGCTTTCGGAACAGTCAAAAATTTTATGAATAGTGACCCACAATAAAAACAATTAAACAAGAAAAATGATGCACGTAGAAATGCGCACATAAGTATGCAACGATTATAATAAATTTAAGGTGAAATTCTCGGGTGTCACACCCTCTCCCCCTTAAACTAATTGCGTCCTCGCAATTCTTACATGATTCGGCAAAGAGCTCCGGATACTTCTCTCTGATCTGATCTTCTCGCTCCCAAGTGGCATCCTCAACCCCATGATGATCCCAGAGAACTTTTACCATAGGAATATTTTTAGTCCTAAGTTCCTGAATCTTTCGGTCAACCACTCGAAGAGGTTTCTCAACATAAGCTAAGGACTCATCAATCTCCAACGGCTCCGGCTCAATGATATGCGACGGGTCAGGATTATACTTTCTCAGCAGTGACACATGAAAAACATCATGAATCCGACCCAAACTCGGAGGTAAGGCCAATCTATAAGCTAAATCCCCAACTTTCTCAGTGATCTCAAATGGTCCCACGTATCTAGGACTAAGTTTACCTCCTTTGCCGTGCCGAATCAAACCTTTTCGCGGAGAGACTTTCAAGAAAACATGATCCCCCTTAGAAAATACTAAGTCCCGTCGACGTCTATCAGCATAATTTTTCTGTCGACTCTGAGCTGTAAGCATCCTCTTCTTTATAAGTCTCACATTATCCACCATTTTAACCATCTCCGGAAGAATAGCAGGATCAACTGTTTTCATCTCACCTACCTCATCCCAATACAACGGAGACCGACATTTTCGCCCATAAAGTGCCTCATAGGGTGCCATGCCAATAGTGGCCTGATAACTGTTATTGTAAGCAAACTCTGCTAGAGGCAGATATTTCTCCCAATTCTTGCCAAAATCCAGAACACAGGCTCTCAACATATCCTCCAGTATCCTGATAGTCCTCTCTGACTGACCATCCGTCTGCGGGTGATAAGCAGTACTAAAACTCAAATTAGTCCCCAAAGCCTTTTGTAGCTTCTGCCAGAACTGTGATGTAAACCTGGGATCCCTGTCTGATACTATCTGGGATGGAACTCCATGCAGTCTCACAATATTTTCAACATAAAGCTCAGCCAATTTATCGAGAGAATCTGTTTTCTTTGTAGCAATAAAATGCGAACTCTTTGTCAACCTGTCTACTACAACCCACACCGAATCATTACCTCGTGGTGATCTCGGTAAATCCGACACAAGATCCATAGTAACCTGATCCCATTTCCAAACCGGAATCTCCAACGGTTGCAACAATCCCGCAGGCCTCTGATGTTCTGCCTTAACTTTCTGACAAGTTAAACATTTAGCTACATACTCAGCTATCTCTCTCTTCATGTTGTTCCACCAGAAATTCTGTTTCAAATCTCTATACATTTTTGTGCTTCCAGGATGAATTGTGTATTTAGAAGCATGAGCCTCAGTAAGAATCTCTTCTTTCACAATCGAATTACTAGGAATGCAAATTCTGTTCTTGTACCTAAGAAGCCCATCATCATGCATCTTAAAGTCGGACTCTCCCCCTTTGGACTTCTCTAAAAGCTTCAATAGCTGAGAATCTGATTGTTGCGCTTCTCTGATTCTAGATAGCAATAAAGATTTGATTTGTAAACTAGCAAATTGAATACCTGATCTAGAAGCTTTCGGTTTCCATAAGCACAGTTCTTCCACAATCTCCCAATCCTTGATTATCAAACTCGACACAGAAGCTTTCCGGCTCAGTGCATCTGCAACAGTATTAGCTTTTCCCGGCAAATAGCTAATGGTACAGTTATAATCATTTAACAATTCCAGCCAACGCCTTTGCCTCATATTCAAATCTTTTTGAGAAAACAAATATTTCAAACTTTTATGATCAGTAAATATTTCAAATTTGTTGCCCCACAAATAATGCCGCCATTTCTTCAAAGCAAAGACAACAGCTGCAAGCTCCAAATCATGTGTAGGATAATTGAGTTCATATGGTTTCAATTTCCTAGAGGCATATGCTATGACTTTACCATTTTGCATCAAAACACAACCTAACCCTTCTTTCGAAGCGTCACTATAAATCACCAAGTTCTCGGTTCCCTCAGGCAAGGCAAGGATAGGTGCAGTGGTAAGTCGCTTTTTCAACTCCTGGAAACTAGCTTCACATTTATCATCCCAATTAAACACAGTTTTCTTCTGAGTTAAAGTAGTCAAAGGCCCTGCAATCTTTGAAAAATCTTTAACAAATCGCCTATAATAGCCCGCTAATCCCCAAGAAACTACGGACTTCCGTGACAGTTTCAGGTCTCTTCCACGACATAACTACATCAATTTTAGCAGGATCAACAGATATTCCCTCCTGGGAAATGATATGACCTAAAAAGGCAACCTGTTTCAACCAGAATTCGCATTTGCTAAATTTGGCAAACAACTTGTGTTCTTGTAAGGTTTGGAGTACAATCCTCAAATGCTCTTCATGTTCTGACTCAGACTTAGAGTATACTAAGATATCATCAATAAAAATCACAACAAACTGATCAAGATAGGGTCGAAATACTCTCTGCATCAAATCCATAAAAGCGGCTGGAGCATTTGTCAACCCGAATGGTAAAACAACAAACTCATAATGGCTGTACCTGGTTCTAAATGCAGTCTTAGGTACATCCTCTTTCCTGATCCTCAATTGGTAATAACCCTGCCTCAAATCAAATTTTGAAAACACAACAGCACCCTGTAGCTGATCAAACAACTCCTCAATTAAGGGCAAGGGATATTTATTTTTCACCGTTACCTGATTCAGACCCCGATAATCTATACACAAACGCAGAGTACCGTCTTTCTTTTTCACAAATAACACGGGAGCACCCCACGGTGACGAACTAGGCTGAATAAAACCTTCTCAAGCAAACCTTGAAGCTGAATTTTCAATTCTTGTAACTCAGGGGGAGACATTCTATACGGGGTTCTCGAGATAGGACTAGTTCCTGGCAACAGGTCAATCACAAATTCAATCTCCCTATCAGGTGGTAACCCAGGCAACTCTTCAGGGAAAACCCCAGGAAACTCTTTTATAACAGGTACTTCATTCAATTTCAATTTATCTCCAGGCTGATTAATTAAATAAGCTAAATATGCATCATAGCCTTTACTCAACATTTTAGTAGCTTTAATGGATGATATAATACGAGTCCCAGTAGACTTTCGACTCCCAGTTACTTTAATAACAGGTTGGTTAGGTACTTCTAAAGTCAGAACTTTCCTCCTACAGTCCAAACATGCATAATATCGCCCCAACCAATCCATCCCTAAGATAACCTCAAAGTCCCGAAATGGCATGATAATCAAATCAATAGGATACATGCAACCCTCAATGCAAATATTACAATCCTTACACACAGACTCCGTAACAAATTTAGTTCCCATAGGATTACCTACTTCAATCACATACGGCAGTTTATCAACTTTTAATGTAGCAGACTGTGCACATGCAGGTGTAATGAATGAATGTGTAGCCCCGGTGTCAATCAAAACTACTACCGGCTGACTATTAATAAGAAAAGTACCTTCCACCACCACTGTCGTCTCTGGAAGCTCCTCCTGGGCAAGTGAAAATAGCCGTGCCTAACCTCGCGGTACGGTAGCCGCTCCTGAAGCTCTCGTCTGGGCACCCTGGCCTGAAGTCTGACCCTGACCACCTCTAAACTTGGGACAATCCCTAACTCTGTGCTGATCACTGCCGCAGCCCGTGCAACGGCCTAGTTTCCTCCAACACTCAGCCTCTATGTGACCCTTACGATTGCAATGAGTACACTGTAAATTCTTCCTAGCAGCAGCTCCTCCTGTAGGGGTCCTATAAGTAGATGTGGCAGAACTGCCCTGCTGAGATCTAGCAGTCACTGGTCGGGTCTGTGACTGTCCCTGTGGCTGGCTCTAAGCTGGTCTCGGCTGTGACTGTACCTGAACTGGTCCTGGGTAGCTCTGGGTCTGCCTAGGCTGCTGAGTCTGCCTCTAATAACCCTGACTCTGAGACTGAAACTGCCGTTTGCTTGACTGACTAGACTGAGCTAACACATCTGCTTTACGTTTCTCATATCTCGATGCAGCCCGAACTACTGCAGCATAGCTCGGATAATCTTGTGAGGACAAGTTAAGCATGATGTCACTCCTCAACCCTGTAATAAATCTCTGAATTTTCACATCCTCCGGCTGAACTAAAGCTGGCACATATCGAGATAGTCTCGTAAAGGTAGCCTCATACTGGTCTACAGTCATGTTCCCCTGTTTCAAAGCTATAAACTCATCCTGATGCCTCTCACGGGCTACAACCGATACATACTTATCTCGAAACTCACGTACAAAATCAGCCCATACATGCTGAACCCTCTCAGCATCCCATTTTTCTCTAATAGTGCGCTACCAAGCCTCGGCATCACCCTCCATTAAAAATGTAGAACAGTTGATCTTTCTTTCATCGTCACACTCAAGTATTGCAGCAACTTTCTCGAATTTGCTCAGCCACAACTCTGCTTTCATATCATCTGGCTCACCATAAAAACTGTATGCTCCATGATGCAGAAATTTATCAAATAAGTTACCTCCCGCAGTACCACTGCCCTCTGCTCTGGCAATCTGATTACCTCTGTCGGCACCTGCTGTACCCTGCTGAACCACAAACTGTGCTATGGTATTCATCGCAGTAGCCATAGTAGCTAAAATCTGGGCAGTGCTCGGCTCCTGACCCTGCTGTACATTCCCGGCTGCCCCAGCATCCTGCCCCGGTACATTCTGTCTAGGAGCCTCCTCCGGCTCACCCCGCGGTCTACCCCGTCTCCTCATCACAATGCTAGAAGAACATCATATTATAATAGGCAAATAAACTATGCAAGATAATTTACACATTGTTTTCAAACATTTTTCTCACATAAGAACACATAAAACACTTGACAACATTCAATACTAACTTTTCATATTCTTATCAAATTAAGTTTTATCATTTCTTTTCATGCTAGCATGTCTTATATCTAAGTACTTAAACAACTAAACACTTACATATTCACATAATTCACTTCCACATATAGACCTCTACCCACATGCCAAGGAATTTAACCCGGCTTCAAGCATTCTAGTAGCTCTGATACCACTTAAGGTGTAACGCCCCGAACCCAACCCCACGCTAATAGTCAGGCTCGGACCCGTCACTCGGACAGAGTCTCCTATGTACCAAGGACAAAACTGATACCTGTAAACATTCATTCAAGACATCTGAACTAAAAGCAACAACTTATCAACAATAACTCCAAAGCCAAAACAAAATCACAAGGCCATCCGAGCCTTGGAGTAACAACATTCTACTAAAGCACACAAGCATGCGAGATAAGTTGATTTTTGTCATAAGTAGTTAAATACAATAACTTCTAAGTTCCATATGAAGATTCACAAACACTCCAAGCATGCAAGGAAAATTAAAAGTCTAGAATTCATTATTACAATCCAACAACTTCTTTAACATCCTAATACACATCTACTAGACATATATATACACGACTCCAAAGTCTCAAAATACATTAATAACAAGAACTCCACGCAAGAAGCACATAAAATCCACCTCAGCACACAAGATCACTGATTCTGATCTACTTGAACTTCTTCTTCTTCTCCTACCTCTAACAGCTTGGGATTCACCTCAGCTTCTCCTGAAATATTTCAAATGAGGAGTGAGCAACAAAGTTGCCCAGCGAGGGAGGTGATGCAGCATGTAAACGTGCAATATGATATGCAACACAAGTAAACATATATACAAGACACATAAACCATCAAGACAATAAATCAAACTATTAATCACTTTAAAAAGGATACGGTTCCACTTCCAAGTCTTCGATCACGAGCCACGAACCACGAGTATCACGATTATGCCGGCAATCCCAAACACCAACAATTGGGATACTCCGGATGTATCCCGATCCTACGACCCATTCTCCCGAGGTAGGTCCATGCCCAGCAGGTGAACCACGCCTCTGGGGTAGTGGAGTATGACTCAGCGAGAAGGGAAAGGCACCATGGTAGTCGAGGGAGCACGGCAAGCCCGATGCCGCCCGTGTTTCTCGATGCTACCATGTCCGATATAGGTTGCGCAACCCAATACAAGTCACAAGCAAGCAATAATATCACATAACACGTAAGAGGGACGACAAAGTAGGCCGCCCTCACATATATGCACGATAAAAGCTCATATATGCAAGATATTAACTAATAGATGCCAAAAGAAAACAATCAACATAATTAATTCCAATAATCTACTCAAATAACTTAAATACATCCTAAATATCCTATGCAAGGCACTACTAACACACAACAAGTTCCCATTGCAACTAAAAAGGCTAAAAACTACTTTTCCCCTTTCTTTAATCGAGCTTTCTTTCTCCTAAGCATAGTTCGAGATTCTCAATCCTACCCTAGTCTTTCTATATTCCTAATTAAGCTTAAAGGTACCCTTTAAAGTCATAAAAACTCATTTTTGAAGCAAAAGTTCGGGAAGGCCCCGAACGGGTTTGAACTATAGCCATACTAACCGAACCCCAATTTCGCAAAACGAAAGCACCAAAGGTGCTTCCTTAACTCAAGGATACCCAAATCGATGCCCAAATTTGCCCGGATTGCCTAACGTGCAAAACCCCCTTTTTAAAGTAAGCGTTTTATGCACTAAAGTTCGAATTCGGGTGATTCAACCTAACGTGGCTTTTCAATTACCTTCCCTAGGGTCTAGAGCACCTAATTGAGGCATCAATTCAAGTCAATTATCAAATTTTCTCAAAACCCTAGTTTTAGGCACTATTCATCGTCTCTTTGATCAATCTCAACATTTAACCGTTAAATTTGTTATCACACCACAAAAGTTAGCTCTAGAGGCTTTAAATAACTCATAGGAAGCATTCAACACAAGATATATAGCTATAATTGACAATTCAATAAAATTGAACATATGCAAACAAACTTTAAACTCAAACAAATAAGACTCCCTCACAATTTTGAAGATGTAGAAGCTTTGTTGAAGGTCCTAAGTTGCTCAATAACCTCCCAAGATCAATCTAAGAGCTCAAAGTGCATGGATGAAGAAGCAAAAATCTCTCTTTTCCTCTCTTGAAGTGGACGGCCAGCAGGGGGGACATGGAGGGAATTTCTGAAATTGTTTTGATGACTAAAATGCTATGTGTCTTTTAATTTTTATGAGTTAGTTGTTTTATATGTTACATATCATTTATTTCCTAAGCTTTGTAGTCTCAAATATTGATCAATTAAGGCTAATTGCAATTACAATTGCTTTCTAATTAAATACTATCACTATTCTAACGTAACACTATTCAAAGCTCACGGAAAATATTTTTCAAACGCATACTCCTAAGCTCGAAAGTTCAAAACGAAAATTTCTTGGTTCCTTTTAAATGTCGAGTGACCTAGGAAAAATTTAAAATCAAGCTTTCGGAACAGTCAAAAATTTTATGAATAGTGACCCACAATAAAAACAATTAAACAAGAAAAATGATGCACGTAGAAATGCGCACATAAGTATGCAACGATTATAATAAATTTAAGGTGAAATTCTCGGGTGTCACAATTGTCCTCCTCCCTTCATCATTTTTATTTGTCTAATGTTTTATGTGTTCCTAGCTTGAGTAAAAATTTGATTTTTGTCAATCAATTTTGTCGCACGAATAATACATCAATTGAGTTTAATCCATCTTCCTTTTGTGTCAAGGATCTTTCCACGGGGGCATCTCTCGTGATGGGTCAGAGCAGGAACAACATCTATGAGTGGCCAGATGATGGTGCGGCACCACAATCCAAGCAAGCTTGTGTTGGCATGCGAGTGTCTCTACAAATGTGGCATGACCGCTTAACTCATCCATCCTCCAAAGTTCTCCACCAATTGGTCGCAAATAACAGTGTTTCCCTTATTTCCCCTTCAAGTTTGTCTTCCTGTGGGTCGTGTCATTGTAGTAAAATGCATAAATTTCCATTTGGTGCATCTAGTTTATCTAGCAGTCGACCGTTAGAACTCGAGTTTACTGATGTTTGGGGCCCGTCCCCCGTGCGATTAATAGATGGTTTTTCTTACTATGTTTTATTTGTTGACCATTTCACAAAGTTTACATGGTTGTTTCCATTAGCATTTAAGTCCGATATGTTTGACATTTTTGTTCAATTTAAAACTATGGTGGAAAACCAGTTTCGTACCTCCATTGCAACTATATACTCTAACGGGGGGACTGAATATAAAGGACTCAAAACAATTTTTGCCCGTCATGGCATTTAGCACCTTGTTTCCCTCCCCCCCTCCCCATACACACAAGAATGTGTAGCCACTGCTATGCACCGACACCATACACACCAGAACATGTAGTCACTGCTATGTGCTGACACCGCCATATTGTTGAGAGCGGCTTGGCATTGCTGCACCATTCGTCCCTACCAACCTGTTTATGGTCCTTTGCATTTCAAACGGTAACATTTTTGATCAATAGGCTTCCCACACCCATTCTTAATGGCAAATCTCCCTTCGCAAAGCTATATCAGCAAACACCTAACTACTCGAAATTGCGTATTTTTGGATATTTATGCTACCCTTGGCTACGCCCTTACACTCAACACAAGCTAGAGTCTAGATCTAAGCCATGCATTTTTCTCGGGTATTCAAACACTTATGATGCATTTATCTGTTTTGAACCCAATTCCCACAAATTTCACTACTCTAGGCATGTTCGTTTTGTGGAAAATAATTTTCCATCCTTCAAGTCAGGTAGCTCTCATTCTGTGATCAATGCTAGAACTATTTCCCAATGGTGTTCGCTGCTTACACTAACTATACATACCCCTATTGACCAGTCATCAAGTCCAGCTCCTAATGCATCATCTCCTATCACTCATATTCCGTTCTCCCCTCCACTGTCCCAAACATGTTCCACATCATCTCCGTCTACCAACGTTCATGAGATACAAGACAATCAACACAGCCAACCAACGGCTCCATCATCTGCCACTCAATCACATGTTGCGCCTAATACCGTCTCACCACCACAGGTACATGCCCTTCCACCTACTAATCTCACTTCATCACTTGAACATGCACATCCTACTCTTCCACCAATTGGTGATACTGAATTTGCTCTGCCAGTGCATTCAATGCAAACACGTTTGAAAAACAAAATTTTTAAACCTATCCAAAAGCTTTCACTCAATGTCACAAGACACCCCCTCCTTCCCTTGAACCCACATCAGCTCGTCAGGTATTACAGTACCCTGAATGGAAAACTGCGATGCTTGATGAGCTGACTGCTCTTGCAAAAAATTCTACTTGGGTCCTTGTTCCACGTGAGTCCTCTCAAAATAATGTCGGGTGTAAATGGGTCTTTCGAATGAAATGAAATCCGAATGGCACTATAGCTCGTTACAAGGCACGCTTAGTCGCCAAAGGCTTTCATCAACGTCCTGGTATAGACTTCCTTGAAACATTTAGCCCAGTCTGCAAACTGTCTACCATTCGTGTTGTTTTAAACATAGCTGTGTCAAATGGTTGGCCTATAAATCAGTTGGACGTGAATAATGTTTTTCTTCATGGAACTCTTTTCGTACCAGTTTTCATAGCCCAACCTCCTTGATTTATCGATGTCGCCCGTCCTACTCATGTTTTTCGTTTATCCAAGTCGTTGTATGGCCTCAAACAAGCACCACGTGCTTGGTACAATGAGCTAAAAACTTTCATTCTCTCACTCAGCTTTGGGTCAACACGCTCCGATTCTTCATTGTTTGTCTATGCTAATAATGGTATTACTGCATACATTCTAGTGTATGTCGATGACTTGTTAATTACAGGTAATACAATTGGATTTCTTCACAATACTGCTGCTGCACTTTCTACAAAATTTTCAATTAAGGACTTGGGGAGTCTTGGGTATTTTCTGGGAGTTGAAGTTGTACCATGCAACAAAGGTCTCTTTTTATCCCAGCACAAGTATGTGCGGGACTTGCTTACTAAATTCTATATGGATGACACTAAAGAGTCCTGCACACCTGCTAGCAGTTCAGCCCAACTAATACTTGAGTCAGGCGAGCCAATTCAAAATGCTACTGACTATCGGCGACTAATTGGCAGCTTACGATACTTGGCCATAACTCGTCCCGATATTGCATATATTGTCAACAAGCTGGCTCAGTTCATGCATAATCCCAAACATCCACATTGGGTTACGGTGAAAAGATTGCTTCGCTACTTAAAGCACACAGTTCATTATGGTTTGTTACTTCAAAAGTCCTCGTTATCCTTTCTGGTTGCCTACTCTGACGCTGATTGGGCAGGGAATCGAGATGACTACACATCCATCTCAGCTTATATTATCTTCTTGGGCAGCAATCCAATCTCTTGGTGCTCTAAGAAACAGAAAACGATTTCTCACTCCTCGACTGAAGCAGAATACAGGTCTGTCGTTGCAGCAACAACCGAAGTGTGTTAGCTTCTAAATCTTCTTCGCGAAATGCATTTTCAACTACCCACGACTCTGCGCCTGCTGTACGACAACATTGGTTCCACCTATCTTTGCGCCAACCAAGTATTTCATTTCCGAATGAAGCATCTAGATCTAGACTATCACTTCGTTCGTGATAAAATTGCAGCTGGCGAATTGCAAGTAGCTCATGTGTCCACTCGTGATCAACTTGTAGACTGCCTTACCAAGCCTCTTCCGAAGGCACGCTTTCATGATCTTTGAACCAAGATGGGTGTTGTTGATGGCAACACCCTCTTGCGGGGGCATATTAGAGAAGACATCTACTCTACAAAGGACTTTTCTCAACATACAGTAGATATGACCTGATCACTATATTCTTTATTGTATCTTGTATATCTTAATACCTGTATGGCTAAGGCTTGTGTAACTTCCAATTTTATCACCTTGTATCAACGTGTATAAAACAATTGTACTGCACACGTCAATATACAAGTTACTTCTGCTTCTTTGTAGCACTCTCTATACATAGCCACGGTATCGTTATTAGCTGGGCAATATGTGGAAAACAGAAAGCTTATTATATATACATATTTCAGAATTTCCTTCTTTTAGTTGAGTCTAATGGTGTTGCACTTTTGTATGGAGGGATGATCAGTTTTGTCATATAAAGAGATTGTCAGTTTATGTCTTTATCTCATACTAGTATTATCCAAGAGCTGCACGCAATTGTTTTATTGCAGTGTCATACGAAAACCGTAACATATACTCACAATTCACACACACACACACACAACTATATACCCATACACACACAAATACTTGAATAATTTCTAAAGCTTGAACCGTTAATGTTGGTTATAACTTATAACATACAAACATTTCTCCATCATGCATGTGTCTATGTTTTCCTTTACTTTTATAAACAACTTGCTCACCAACACGACGTAATAACACCAGTATGTAACAAGGAATTAAGGGGGAAGCCAATGTCGTCCCCCACTCTCTTAAGAAGTGTGAGAGACCATAGAGTTTCTAACCATTGTGCGTACACTATTGTTTGCCTTGACATTGTTCCAGAGTTTCAGTACACTCACAAAGAGAAGCAAAAAGCTTCCACCAGGGCCAACTCCTTTACCCTTAATTGGAAACCCGCTTCACTTACTCGATCGGTTCCCAACCCCACAAGTGCTTAGCCAATCTAGCCAAAATCCATGGTCCGATTATGTGCCTAAAATTAGGTCAGATTAATACAGTGGTCATCTTAGCGAATATGTTCAATTTTGCTTCGGACAAGGTAATCTAAATATAATGTGTTTATTTAGCCAAAATAAAATAATGTGTTTATTTAGTGAAAAACGAAGAATATAATGTGGTTTCTATTAGCTGTATTTGTATAGTATTTTGTTTCCGCCGGTTCAGTCATATATATTCTTATAGTTTGTTCTTTTTTATTTTTAAATTTACCAATATTCTTTCAAGTTCATAAGATAATTGTTGGGACGACCAGCCCTATAGGTGTTTGTTTGGTACGACCATCCCTATGAAATCGACCATGCATAGAGTACTTGAAGGGCCTTGCGAACAATAATTAAGTACTTGGACGTATTTATTGCTAAATTTCAGCGGTAGTAAAACATGTAAATAAAATAATCACATTGCACTCTCTATTTTAAATAAATAAAGGCCAGAATTGAATCTCGGGGAGGAAAATTTTTTACACCTTGTTTGGATTGTAATTTTTAAAGAAAAGGGAATGAATTCTTCCTCATGTTTGGATTGCATTTTAAGCGGAATGAGAGTATATGAGGGTTGAAAGAATCTCTCCATATCCTTTAATTGGGAGGATTATAAAATTCACCTAATTTGGGATATTTTGGAGAGTGAGAAAAAGTTAGCATGTTAAAAATCTTTTTTGTTCTTATTTATCTAATGACTATAGATATGAAAAGGATACTAAGTAATTTTTTAATTAAATTATTTTTTTTCTTTACTTTCCTTCTCTAATTCAAACAGATAATCATAAAATTGTTCTATTTCCTTTATTATGTTTTTTAATATCCAAACAAGAAAATTCATTTTTTGTCATTTCTTTTTTTGTTTCCTCTACCTTACTTTCATTCCCTTTCCCTTGTGCAATCCAAACAGGGGTTATTGTCTCCAACAAAAAACCCATCTCTTTGTTTGGTTTTGAGAAGTCTTAAGGCAATCTCCAACCCATTCACTAAATCCCCTTTTATCCTACATGTAGGGATGCTTTTGGAGATATTCATCTCCAACAGTATCCTTAGTGATTCTCTACAAAGCAGATAATCCCTACATCAACTTTTTACTATCTCTATATGTAGAGATAGTAAACTCCTTCCCTAAAATATCTCCAAAACCATTTAACAATTAAAAAATAGAGAAGTTGTTAGAGTGAAAATTAAATAGAAATTTCCTAAAATTAAAATGTAGGGAAGCTGTTGGAGTGAAACTGAAATAGAAATTTCCTAAAATTAAAATGTAAGGAAGCTGTTGGAGTGAAACTGAAATAGAGGATCCCTACATGCAGAGAAATGATCAAAATTCCCAACATGTGGGGAGAAAAAAATAGAGAAGTTGTTGGAGATAGCCAAGGGATAAATATGGAGATATAAAGATTAGCCTCCAAAAACCAAATCTAACCCCTTAAAATGGGGTAAAATGAAGGGAGATTAGATTCTGTTTGGTCTAACTGTGAAATTTTAGTTTTTGAGTTATAGAGCTTTTAGTCGTAAAGTTTTGGTTAGAAGTATTGTTGAACAAAAACTGTTGATTTTTTGGCCTATGTCTGACAATGTTGAGCTTTGGAAATTTCAAGGGCAATGTTGAACTTTAAAAAATATGAAGAGGTATATTTAAAAAAGAAACAGAAAAATAACTTCTCAGATTATATAAAAATAATTTTATAAAAGCCTTTTTTAAAACATAATGCAATGACAATTGAAGGTTACAAAAAATATAATTCTCTATTATTGTTCATTGGCCACAACATAAACTCCAGGAATTAACCAATCCGAACCTTTCATCTCTAAATTTATCTGCCTTCACGAAATATTTTATATGTAGTGACCCTGGTCTTAATTAGCAACAGAGTCCACAGTTTAAGATCCTATAAGAATGCTTGTACAAATTAACTTAGTAAAAATGAGATTGATCATAAAATATTGTCTGGTTAGTGAAAGGGAAAATGTCATTTTTCCCCCATGAGGTATGACCAATATCCCAAATTCTCCCATAAACTTTTATTATTACCTAGATCAGTGTAATCGGAATCGTACGATTCGCGATGCGAACCTTACGATTCAATACGATTCACAAAAAAAGGATACGAATCGGATAGGAGAATCGTGAATCAACATAAATCGCAAGTGAATCGGTACCAAATCATAGCGAATCGTGTGAATCGAATGATTCACTGAATCGTTCACGATTCGGGTCAATTTTTTTTTTTTTAAAAGCCCAAAATCTTTCAAAGTAGATAACAAAATAAGCCCACTCTAGTAAAAAAAAGGAAGACAAAACTCGTAACTGATTGGACCACTTGTGTTTATAGCAACTTTTATGCACTAGTTTAGGCACTTGTGAAATGTGATATTGTTCCGACCAAAAAAAATAGTGTGATATTGTGATGCAGAAATTGTTTGGGCTACTAGGAACAAGTGAAGTAGTGAACAATCTAGAAAAGTAACAAAAAAATATATATTAATATTAATTCAAATAAATAATCTCAACTAAAAACTGTTAATAGAAACATAATATGTCAAATATCAACTAGTTTTAAATTTGTGACCGAATTGGTACGATTCACGATTCAATTCGATTCACAATTTAAAAAAATGACATTTCAATTCACGATACGATTCACGATTCGACAACTATGACCCAGATTTCCCCATATTTTGGTCAGTTCAACTGCACAAACTCACTGCAGCATAGTCAGGAGTTGTTCGCCTACCCAATTGATCTCGCACTATACGCATGTTTGCTATAATATTTTATCACACATACGTACATGAAAACACAAAGATGCATACTATCACGCTCCGACCCCGACCTATCACTAGGCTAAGGCCGAAATATGACGTTTATAAATCTTATCCCTAAGATCAACAACCTGATAGCTATGAAACCTGTAGTTATTAATTTAATAACTTGTACCTCCATTATAAATACCATAAAAAGATTGAAAAGGCATCCAAAATTCTCCCAAACATCGGCCTTAAAGGATTACATCACCCTGTTACATAATAACCTAACCAAGAACCACATGTTCATCATCCTAGTTATAGGTCTCAAAAGCATAAAGATTAATCCTAGCTAGGTATCTAGTTAACCAAAATAATATTACAACATAATAAAATGATCAATTACAAACATGTTCTTCATAGCAAGAAATAAATCCTCAAACAAGCATGTAGATCACACAAGCAGGAATCCATCTCATCAACTCGACAAAGCTTGTAACCCCATGGAAGCCTACTCGGGCTAATCCTTACCTGTAATTGTTAGAAAGAGGGTGAGCTAGATCCTCACATATAGCTTAGTGAGGAGGAAAATAAGGAAAAGTTTCCACAAATGTTTTATCATTTCGCAAACTTCTTGGTAAAACCATGCTATGCATATAAATAGTTAATCAAGTATAACAGAATATCAAGATTAACCTCATACTCGAAGTATATAACAATTATCAAGAATGGAAACAACTTGATTTGAAAGATATGAGCAACTCTTCTCTCCGAGGACCTCAAGGGACCAATATCGGAACTTCATAACACATTTTCCTCAAAATGTAACACAAGAGGGCATTCCGTGGAAACGACCCAATATCATAATCAAAAGATTGGTACAAGGGAAGAAAGGTGGCTTATACGGACTTAAGAGGTGTCATGACCCGATCAACATTACCACGAAGGGGCGCACGAGTCAAGACTACCAGGATATTGTCCGCTTTGAGCAAGCCACAATGGGACCAATACTCTCACTGTTTTGTTCCTCACGTGTCTTCACGTGAAAATGCGTCCTGGCTGTTACAAGGAGTCGCCCCCTTATAACCAGCTCTCTCACTTCCTAGACAGTCGATGTAGGATATTTCACCTACCCCCCCATAGGGACCCAGCGTCCTCGCTGGCCAACGACCGTAGGCTCTGATACCATTTGTCATGACCCGATCAACATTCCCACGAAGAGGCGCACGAGTCAAGACTACCAGGATATTGTCCGCTTTGAGCAAGCCACAATGGGACCAATACTCTCACGGTTTTGTTCCTCACGTGTCTCCACGTGAAAACGCGTCCTGGCTGTTACAAGGAGTCGACCCCTTATAACCAGCTCTCTCACTTCCTAGACAGTTGATGTGGGATATTTCACCTGATGTGATACCCCGAACCTAGCATATATTTAATAGCATTTAAAGTTCATTTAAATTGCATTTTATTGACCTTTCACATTCTTTGACTAAACTAGTTGACTTTTCATCTACATTGACCAACTAGGACAATGTGAAAATTTTTGTAATGTTTAATAAAGGGCAAACTTGGGATTAGAAATAAAAAAATACAATGTTAAGTTAGTCAAATTTTGGGTCAACTTTGGAATTAAATCTGAACCAATTGGGGAAGATTTAGGTAGCAAATTATATATGGTTGGAAAGCTCTATGAGTCTAGTTTCTGAGGCTTCAAACCGTTCGTGAATTGGAGTTTTCTAGATGAAGTTATGGCCGTTTTCGTAAGGTCGCGCATAGCTGTTTTGGTTTAGCGGGTTGACCGAAGCTTTGACCATTTCAACTTGTCATCTTATATATGCATAATACGTTACAAAACATGCGAAAATCTGGAAAAAAAAATAGAAAGGGCCAAAACCATAGGAGAAAAAGAAAAAAAAAGATTTCAACCTTCAAATCTTCAAATCTTCGCGTGAGCTTGCACGGGGTTGTTTCCGAGGCATCCAACGTGGTTTTCCTAGCGTCTAGTAGCGTCTAAGGTGAGGGTTTCATCGTTATTTGCACATTTGAAATATTTGTATCTAAACTTTGATTTTTGGATTTTATGCGTAGATCGTTAGTTTAATCGTTTTAATACTTAAAGAATGTTCCTTGTTGATTGTAGAACATGTATTTATAGCTTTTTAACATTTTCTACGGTTAAAAATTGAAATTGAAATATAAATTGTATAATGAATAGTAAATTATGAATAGTAAACCCCCGTTTTGATGAAGTTGCTCCGTTACACGTTCTGTTGATGTAGGAAGATGCTAGATATGCTAGAATGCCTAAATGTGTGGTTTAATTGGAATGTGTAATGGAAAAAGGGAGAAAAACGGCTTAGTGAAAGTCGGGGTCGTTTAGGTCGAGTTTGGCGTTTTCTCGTTTTGCATGTTGGCATTGTTTCGGGAGGCCATGGAAGCACTTTTGGCGCGATTATGGCGTTGGTTGGGTGTTTGGTTGGTATAGTTGTAGTTCAAACGAGCAAAGGGGGAAATCGGGACTTTGCACGAATTCTAGGGTAAAGTAGGATTTCGGGGTCTTTAGACGTGCCTTATGGTGACCTAGGAGGATTGGTGAAGTCAGTTTCCAAAGCTCGTGGCTCGTTTGAAAGTAGTAGCGTTTGGTAAGTTGGGGTCATTTTCGTGATTTTGTGTGTTTTCATAGAATATTGCTTATAGAATGCTTATATTGCTTATAGAATGTTTATATTGCCTATAGAATGCTTATAATACCTATAGAATACTTGTTTATTGCTTGATAATGTTAGTTGGTGTTGTTCTTGTTACTTGTTTGATTGTAAATGCTTGTTAATGCTTGATATCTTGTTTATCGCTCGTTTATCGCCTTGTATTGAGTCTTGCATTGCATAGTGTCTCGCGCGTGAGTGATGAGCCTTTCTGGGTAGCCTCGGGTTGCCAGTGTTGGTTGCTCTAGCTCCGCTCCTATTCCCATTCTCGCTTGGGTTGCCTCCCAGGGAGATTTGGGTCGTAGAATTGATGGTTACTCCCGGGGTAATCCAAACTGGTGTTATAAGGTGGTTGCGCGCTTATTGTCATCGTTGTCAACATCAAGCTCGAGATTGATGTATCGCTCGTGAAATGGTACATTGCTCATATGTGTGAACCATAGCCTTCAGAGTGTGGTATAGCTTTGAATGGTTGTGTTAATGCTTTCAGTAATTGCTTATTGTATTGATTGTTTGTCTTGATTGCTTATTTATCAGTTATATTGCTTAACTGTTTTATTTGCATTGCACGACTTTCTTTCTCTCCAACTCGATATTTGTCTCACCCTCACTGAGTATACGTGTTGTGTATACTCACTCCTCACCACCACATTTCAGGAAATGTCATGTTAACTGGAAAGTTCGTGATTTCGTGAAAGTTCGTTGCCTGAAGAGTTGTCTTGCGTGCCTATGTGGCTTGAGTGTTGAAGTTGTAAAGATATATGTTTTCATATGTTGTAGGTATTTATTGCTAAAAGAAATGTAATTTAAATTTAGTTAAGTAGTTGAGGTGAATTGATAAGCTAGTTTATGTAATCAGTTAGCATAGCTTATCTTCAATGCATGTTTGTAATGTCCAAAGGAAAAGAGTTAGAATGGCATGATAGTTTATTTTATGCAGTAGCTTAGTATGGTTTAATTGTCTAGTTTGAATGTACTGGTCAAAAATGAAAAGAGATAGGTTAGCTTTTAAATTGGAAATGTATGTATACCTACTGAGTTTAGTTGTTGAAAACTGAGGCTCGGATGGCCTTGAGGAAGTTTTGTATGGTTGGACACAGCGTTGGTCCATTTAAATGCTATTGCAGGTTTTATATTTTGCCTAGAAACAGGGGAGACTCCGTCCGTTTTCCCTGAAAATTATGCTCGGGTTTGGATTTGGGTTGTGATTAGATTGATTGATAGAACTCTCGATCTCGAGGGGGATCGGGGTGTTATAGGTGGTATCAGAGCTTGTCTAGCTCATAAGCCGGGACAGGGTCCTCGGTCTGGTGGGTAGTGACCCTTGAATGTGTGCTTGTTAAGCGTGTCCTGAAAGTGTATGCTTGTATGTGAGGTTGTGTGTCTTAAATTGAAAGTGTGCTCCTATGTGATATAGTTATGTGTTATGTGTTATGTGTTAATTGTGTGTTAAGTAAAGTGAAGTGTCTAGTTGTGCATTGAATTAACCTATTGAATTGGCATTGTGAATCGAATTGATCTCGTGGATTGTTATTTGCTTGGAGTATTGCTTGTAATATGTGTATTAGAATGTCTTGAATTAGCTATGCCGTGATTTGAATTGATTATGTTGTGCTTGATTTGATTGCCGTGCTTGAGTGACTTTGTTGAATAAACTATTTTGTAAACTTGCTTGCATAATAGTTTAAGGCATGTGTATAACTGTGATATATTGGCATTCATACATGTCCTATGGAAATGGTAAGTAAGTCATCTTCCTTCCCTGAAGAAGTGGTTCACAGCTAGCCTTCCAAGGTGTATGGATTGGCAGGAAATGAATGGCATTTAACTAGCCTTGATTTGGAAGTTGGTGTTTGCTTTTGGAGCTCGGTTATTGGCGAATCTCTAGGGTCCTCTTCTGTGCTTAACAGCTGTGAAAGAGTAGTTTTCTTTTAAGGTTCTATTTGGCTGTTCTTTGGAGAGCATTCTTTGGTTTTTTTATTGGGTATTCTTTGGAATCTTTTGTTGGCACTTCTCGGTGGACTTGGCTATTGGGATCTCAATCGGACTTACTGTATGGTATTATCTATGGCATATGTGTCTCGGTCTTTATTGGTGTGATACTGGCATTCCTGATTGGAAATTCTTCAATGGTATTTTATGGAATTCTCAGTGGCCAATTATTTAGTATTTACTTATTGGCAAACTTGGCTACTTTCTTATTGGAGCATTGTTTTGGATATCTTTTTTAGTGTTCCTCAGTAGGTTTGGTATCTGGAGTTCCTATTAGACTTATTGTATAATACTACTTATGGTATTCTTTGAAATTCTTATTGGGCGTTTTATTGGTATTTTCCTTTTTAGCAAGGTTGTATGAAGTTCTCACTTGGCAAACAGTGAAGAGGCCTCAGAGTTTGGTTTTGGTATATTGTTCACCAGTTCGGTGTTTATCCTTGGAGTTTTCATCCATCTGGGAAGCTATGTTTGTTATTCAACTTGGTTGTCTTATTGGGCACATTATATTTTCTCTTCTATTCCTTAGACCTTCTTCTCAGCATTTGATAGCGATACTTGGAATCTAATTGGTTGTCCTATGGGGTTATTGTTTGGAAGGCTTCTTTGGAACTTTTGAAGTATATTTGATTGGGTTTCTTAGTATTTTTTCCAGTACTCTTAACAGGGAATTCTTCTATGAAATTCATGACCAGCGGGGTAATTCTTTGGACCTCTAGATGGAACCTTTGATTGGGCCATTATTTGGCTTTTTGCTTGAGGATTCTCGGGCAGTAAAAGTTAGACTTCTATTGGAGATTCGTGTATGGGGTATTCTTCTTGTCGTTATTGTGTGGTATTAATGACATCTACAGTATCTTTGCTTTAGTCTTTATTGGTATTATCTCGGCGCTTTTGGTTGGAATTTTATTCTTTTCCGGTATTCGTGTCAACAGGATTCTTGTGCGGTATCTACATTTGAGCCTTTATTCGGCATTACTACTTGGAATTTCTTCTTAAACTTCCCTATTGGTTATCTTGATTAATATACTTGCTCAGCAGTTGAAGAAGATTAGTCAGAGTTGGATTTCAGTGGATGTAGAGTTCTATTGCAAGAAGAATTGCGAGGACGCAATTGTTTTAAGAGAGGAAGGATGTGATACCCCGAACCTAGCATATATTTAATAGCATTTAAAGTTCATTTAAATTGTATTTTATTGACCTTTCACATTCTTTGACTAAACTAGTTGACTTTTCATCTACATTGACCAACTAGGACAATTTGAGAATTTTTGTAATGTTTAATAAAGGGCAAAATTGGGATTAGAAATAAAAAAATGCAACGTTAAGTTAGTCAAATTTTGGGTCAACTTTGGAATTAAATCTGAACCAATTGGGAAAGAGTTAGGTAGCAAATTATATATGGTTGGAAAGCTCTATGAGTCTAGTTTCTGAGGCTTCAAACCGTTCGTGAATTGGAGTTTTCTAGAAGAAGTTATGGCCATTTTCGTAAGGTCGCGCATAGCTGTTTTGGTTTAGCGGGTTGACCGAAGCTTTGACCATTTCAACTTGTCATCTTATATATGCATAATACATTACAAAACATGCGAAAATCTGGAAAAAAAAAAATAGAAAGGGCCAAAACCATAGGAGAAAAAGAAAAAAAAAGATTTCAACCTTCAAATCTTCAAATCTTCGCGTGAGCTTGCACGAGGTTGTTTCCGAGGCATCCAACGTGGTTTTCCTAGCGTCTAGTAGCGTCTAAGGTGAGAGTTTCATCGTTATTTGCGCATTTAAAATATTTGTATCTAAACTTTGATTTTTGGATTTTATGCGTAGATCGTTAGTTTAATCGTTTTAATGCTTAAAGAATGTTCCTTGTTGATTGTAGAACATGTATTTATAGCTTTTTAACATTTTTTGCGGTTGAAAATTGAAATTGAAATATAAATTGTATAATAAATAGTAAATTATGAATAGTAAACCCCCGTTTTGATGAAGTTGCTCAGTTACACGTTCTGTTGATGTAGGAAGATGCTAGATATGCTAGAATGCCTAAATGTGTGGTTTAATTGGAATGTGTAATGGAAAAAGGGAGAAAAACGGCTTAGTGAAAGTCGGGGTCGTTTAGGTCGAGTTTGGCGTTTTCTCATTTTGCATGTTGGCATTGTTTCGGGAGGCCATGGAAGCACTTTTGGCGCGATTATGGCGTTGGTTGGGTGTTTGGTTGGTATAGTTGTAGTTCAAATGAGCAAAGGGAGAAATCGGGACTTTGCACGAATTTTAGGGTAAAGTAGGGTTTTGGGGTCTTTAGACGTGCCTTATGGTGACCTATGAGGATTGGTGAAGTCAGTTTCCAAAGCTCGTGGCTCGTTTGAAAGTAGTAGCGTTTGGTAAGTTAGGGTCATTTTCGTGATTTTATGTGTTTTCATAGAATATTGCTTATCGAATGCTTATATTGCTTATAGAATGCTTATATTGCTTATAGAATGTTTATATTGCCTATAGAATGCTTATAATGCCTATAGAATACTTGTTTATTGCTTGATAATGTTAGTTGGTGTTGTTCTTGTTACTTGTTTGATTGCAAATGCTTGTTAATGCTTGATATCTTGTTTATCGCTCGTTTATCGCCTTGTATTGAGTCTTGCATTGCGTAGTGTCTCGCGCGTGAGTGATGAGCCTCTCTGGGTAGCCTCGGGTTGCCAGTGTTGGTTGCTCTAGCTCCGCTGCTATTCCCATTCTCGCTTGGGTTGCCTCCCAGGGAGATTTGGGTCGTAGAATTGATGGTTACTCCCGGGGTATTCCAAACTGGTGTTATAAGGTGGTTGCGTGCTTATTGTCATCGTTGTCAACATCAAGCTCGAGATTG
This sequence comes from Ehretia macrophylla, assembly GCA_037974665.1. NCBI lineage: Eukaryota > Viridiplantae > Streptophyta > Magnoliopsida > Boraginales > Ehretiaceae > Ehretia > Ehretia macrophylla. Next base: position 30,203,955 of record CM075770.1, read on the forward strand.
ATGTATCGCTCGTGAAATGGTACATTGCTCATATGTGTGAACCATAGCCTTCAGAGTGTGGTATAGCTTTGAATGGTTGTGTTAATGCTTTTAGTAATTGCTTATTGTATTGATTGTTTGTCTTGATTGCTTATTTATCAGTTATATTGCTTAACTGTTTTATTTGCATTGCACGACTTTCTTTCTCTCCAACTCGATATCTGTCTCGCCCTCACTGAGTATACGTGTTGTGTATACTCACTCCTCACTACCACATTTCAGAAAATGTCATGTTAGCTGGAAAGTTCGTGATTTCGTGAAAGTTCGTTGCCTGAAGAGTTGTCTTGCGTGCCTATGTGGCTTGAGTGTCGAAGTTGTAAAGATATATGTTTTCATATGTTGTAGGTATTTATTGCTAAAAGAAATGTAATTTAAATTTAGCTAAGTAGTTCAGGTGAATTGATAAGCTAGTTTATGTAATCAGTTAGCATAGCTTATCTTCAATGCATGTTTGTAATGTCCAAAGGAAAAGAGTTAGAATGGCATGATAGTTTATTTTATGCAGTAGCTTAGTATGGTTTAATTGTCTAGTTTGAATGTACTGGTCAAAAATGAAAAGAGATAGGTTAGCTTTTAAATTGGAAATGTATGTATACCTACTGAGTTTAATTGTTGAAAACTGAGGCTCAGATGGCCTTGAGGAAGTTTTGTATGGTTGGACACGGCGTTGGTCCATTTAAATGCTATTGCAGGTTTTATATTTTGCCTAGAAACAGGGGAGACTCCGTCCGTTTTCCCTGAAAATTATGCTCGGGTTTGGATTTGGGTTGTGATTAGATTGATTGATAGAACTCCCGATCTCGAGAGGGATCGGGGTGTTACAAGAGGTATCTCCCACTATCACGGTCGTGTGTACCTCAAAAGGTGTCTCCCACTTTCACTGCCGTGTGCACTTTACTCCGTATAAACCCCAACCACAAACTATGCAGGAATTAATAGGGTAGGGAGATGTCTATCACTATCACAGCTGTGTGTACCTCAAAAGGTGTCTCCCACTATCACTGTCGTGTACACATTTGATCCCATCCCTTAACAAGTAAGAGGTTGCATCCTTGATACAAATATACATATATAATACCCAACTCCCCAAGGGACGTCACCAAAATAGAGAGGGACTAGGATAGCAACAAAGTAGGTTGCTTCTATCACAACAGGAATAATAACAAGTAGCGAGTAAGCACGAAAAACCTTGATAATTATATATATATAAATAATACCCAACTCTCCAAGTAAAGACACCGAGCGAGAGAGGGACTAGGATAGCAACAAAGTAGGTTGCTTTCATCACATATGTATAATACCCCAGCTCTCCGAGGAATATACCAAGTGAGAGAGGGACTAGGATAGCAACAAAGTAGGTTGCTTCCGTCACAACAGTAATAAAAAAGATATATTGATTAAACATATAAACCTCTTGCGACAATAAATGATTAAACCATAACTTATCAAGTAAGCATATAATAATCATGCATATATAACATTTAGGGTGCTCCAAATATTGCCAAGTATCATAAGATAGTGAAAAGACATCAATATTGCCTACGTTCAATAGTTTTCTAAGCAATATATAGAAGTTAGCAACTACATAGCACCCAAAATATGGCACAAATCCATAATTAAATTATACTATGATAAACTAGGGTTCGATACGGTTCTAACGCTTCCGACCGTGCCTCAATTCGACATCCGTAGCTCATGGAATCACTAAAATAAGTTTATCGCATTTTGACCAAACCAGAAGCTCCACCAGCGGACGAGGTGTCCTCCACAAATCGATCGGTGGAGGGGGGTTCGTCCGGTCGTGCTGTTTACGAGAAAAACACCATTTTTTCAACAATCAAGCTTACAACCACACCTCCCTCTACCAACAATTAAGCATGCTCAAGGTGACTATTAGGCATCATATAGGAGTTCAAAACGTAACCAAAACACATCCTACATCAACAATCAACACCCAACATAAAAATGGTTGACCAAGTTTGGTTTCGTAACATTTCTTATAGTTTCTTGTTCATCGATCTTTGCATTATCGTTCTACATAAAAATGGTTGACCAAAAAAAAAAGAAGGTTCTACATAAAAAAATGATACATAACCTAGATATTTGAGGTCAAATTTCAAGCAAAGTAGGATTAAACCATCGCCATGTGTTATCCCAAGCTCGATTTTGAAATTTAACCTGATGTATTTCTTGGCACCTAAATTTAAAAATCTACAAAAAATAGATGAAAATTTGAAGGGAGGAGAAAATATTATTTTTTACGGGGATAATTATTACATACAATATTATTTGATTAAAGTCAAGAATATGACATAAATGAAATAAAAAAGTTAGGGATCTGTTTAGTAGGAAATCATTTTGAATTTTCTCTTTTCCAAAAAAGAAAATGAATGAAGATTATGCTAGTCAAAATGGAGAAGTTTAGGAAATAAGAAAAACTAAAAATCTTTTCAAACTCAACTTAAGATCAATAGTGTATCATTGCCATTTAATAATTTAGATTTTAATTTAACTTTCTTTATGGGTATTAGGTTTTATTTTATAGAAATTAAGCTTTTGCAACTGAGTTAGGTATGGTTTCTGGTATGCCAAAGCAAATGTCATTACAAAACATCATATAGTGGGTTGTAGTTTGGACCAACCCTAAACCTAAGTAATTAACCTCAGTTGGGCTACACAAAGTGAGCATAAAATGTTCCATCAAAGATTTATTGTCACATTATTATTACGTCCATGGCCGCAAAATGATATCAAAATATGTACAACAAATTCTGAAACATAATTCAATGACAATTGAAGGTTTTAAAAAAATATATATAAGAGTAATAGTATATATTACTCCTTTTTTCATTACATTTTTATCACCTTCTATATAAAGTTTTACATGACATGCCAACTTAAAAATATCTGTATTTTCTCTTTCTTCTTTTCATTTGTCTCTCTCTTCTTAATTTCTTTCTCTCTATCTCTCTTTCTAATTAGCATCCTTCTTTGTTGTGTGACAACTGTCACATAAAAAAGGACATACTGTGAAACCCCACTTTTCTGCTTTAACTCGATTTACGTGTTTATCTCGTTTTACGTGCATTTGACCTGTTTATTTTTTATATGACCTAGAATGTTATAATTTTGATGTCAATACTTCTAATACGTGCTAAATGTGCATTCATGAAATTTTAATAAAAAACGGGATCAGAAATTTTATCGTCGATTTTCAGTGAATAGTATTTTCGAAACACGTCCTCTAAAATTTTGAAACTGGTCTTTTTAACCCTTCTAGACCTAGCCCACGGACTTTAATAGACCTGTGTTTGATTAAAATGGTTTTAAAATCGGCTTAGGAATTTATTAGGGTTTTTACACCGACTTTTGCGAAAATCGAGTTTTAAGCCGACTCGGGTGAAATTGTTTGATTGTAAAACTTCTTGTCACCTAAAAATAACCTCCTTGAGCTAGCTTGGGTGTTGAATAAATATTTTGAACATTGGTGATCAAGAAAATGCATTTAAAGTCAAGAAAACACTAAAAATATTAAAGTTTCAACTTTGACTTTCATTTGACTTGTTGACTTTCATGCATATATCACCAACACACAATGAAACAAAGCAAAACACCACATTTTCACACACCTTGCAGCCGTGAAAGCTTAGGGAAAAAAAGAGATTTTATTCAACTTATTTTCAAAGTAATTTTGCCTTAGAAAACTCATTTAAAGTCCGAATCTTTTCAAACCGAGCTGGATTCCGCTTGTTGGGCACCTGTTGCACGCATTCCTAGCTTTACTTCGGATCAAAGGTGAGAGAAAAATTCTAGATCTCAAAATGTCATTTTTATGTTTTTGCGTATAATTAATTATTGAACCGTTAGAATGTTAATCTGATGTTAGATTATTGCTCCATGCATGCTAGGGATCGTTATATACCAATACTACGAATTTCTGTCGGATGTAGCATAATTTTTATTTTCCGGGTATTTAATTTTGATTAAAATGTTCAAAGTTGAATTAAATGAGTTGTGTTGATCGAAATCGATTGCCGTCGATTTCTAAATACTTGATAATTACGTGTTAGCGCTGTTGTAATGCCGAATTTTCGATTACATTGTTCGTGTGAAAACCCGGAAAATCTAGCCAAGACATCCTAGGGTTTTAGGGTTATCGGGCATGACTTGGAGGTGTTATGGTGGATTTCCGAGAGGGTTAATGTAGTAGGTTGAATGGGTGAGTGGTAGTATCTGATTTGGCATTGTTTGGATTAGTAGATTGTAAGTTATGAAATTTGAAGTTTAGGTTGTCATTCTTTAATTTCTTGAACGATGCCTTTAGATGGTTGGGTGGTGTTGAGTGATTGAATTGTGAGTTGTTGATGGGTAAATTAGAGTTTGATTGTGTGTTTAATGCATGTTCGGTTAGATGGCCTACTTTGTCATCTAACTTAGTTGTTTGCTGTTTAATGTTATATTGATGTTATATTGATGTTTTATTGATTGATTATTGAGTACGGGAATCGGGCACTTTTGTTGCTGATCTCTCGGAATATTGATGATTGATGTTTATTATTATTGCTGGGTCTCTAGTATGTGTGTGCCACCTCTCGGGTAGCATCGGGCTGTCGGGTTGATAACGGCATGACTATCAGAGATTGCCTCCAGCTCGCATGATGGAGGTGTCATGGAGGGCGAGGTTATTGGGGGTACCCCGGGTGCGTGAGTAATGGGGAGTTACAAGAAGAATGGTTGAGATCGTGATGGCGTTTGGAGCTACACCAACTAGAGAGAGTATCCTTTATTGAATGGTCATATAGTTATGTGATAATAGTATTATTTATTGTTATTGTGTGTTTACTGACTCAAAGGATTATTCCAAGGAGTTTAGTAGACCTTGCTCGAGATCTATCGGATCCTCACTGGGCTTATTTTATATAAGCTCACTCTCTATTATTGCATGCATACAGGTGTACTTTTACAGGATTACGGGTACGTGCCTCCTGAAGAGGAGAATGTGGAAAACGTGCCTTACGTGGATGAGTCCTATGTTCCAGAGTCTTATCCTTGGTGTTGTATTGTTTTACTATCTTGTATATTAACTTAGTAGACTTTTATATGCTTTGTAGTTCATTATGTAAAAGATGTTGAAAAGATAACGAATTAGTTGATGCAATCTTAGTAGTCTTTATTTTGTCTATGATTAGGTTGCTAGGTAAGCTATAATCTATTTTAGAAGTGTATGTTATATAGTAAATGTATTATGTTGGAACGGAGGCGCATAACTATGAATGAGTTGATAAAAGAATGTTTAATGTATGAAATGGTTGCGTTGTATGTTGTTAATTTGATTGTGGAGTTGGTTGGTGATTTGTGGAGTTTGATGTATGTTGTTATTAAGGGTTGGTTTAGAGCCCTGATGTTCATGTTACTGTCGTTATGCTGCCGAAATTCCGTTGCGTCCTGACTGATTGTAAGAGGGGTCGAGTTGGGGCGTGACATTTAAGTGGTATCAGAGCTTGATTAGCTGTCAGCCGGGGTATCCTCGGAATGTGGGTAGTGGTCTAAGCATGCAAGTATGTATTAAGTGAAAGAAAAGTGAAAGATATGTTAATATGTTTATGTGATTAATTTACTTATGTGTCTAACTTTCTATGTGACCAATATGCCTTGTGTGTTAAGTGAATTAATGTGGTCAATATGTTTTATGTGATAACGTGCTATACTACTCAATGTGTTGTAATTAATGTGCATTATGTGATTAATGTGTATTATGTGACAATTGTGTTTTATGTGATTTTGTGCCTTGTGTGAAGTTAGTTGTTTATGTGCTTTTAATTGTTTATAACTAGCTTATGTGAAACAACGTGCTTTAGGTGCTTAATGTACTTTAAGTGACCAATTTGAGTTACGTGATGAACTTGTGTTATGTGAAGTTTGTTGCTTATATGACTTTAATTGTGTATAACTTACTTCTGTGATTTAACATGTTTATGTGATGTTGGCTTCTTATATGTTGAATTGTGTGTTATGTGATAATGTTGCATTGTATGATAATTGCGCATTACGTTGTACTTGTCTTTCATGTGATATAGTTGCATACATGTTTTAACTCGTGAGTGACCTTTTAATGTCTAGGGTGGTTGTAAGAGCTTTCGGAAATAGAGGTAAGCCATGATTTTGAATTATTATTATTCTAGTAGTTTATCAGTGAGATTTTAATTGTTATGTTTATGGATTTTAGTCTCGACTTAGTGGATTGATCTTGATGTTCCTTTAGCGAGAACGAAGTTGTTTGAGGAAAATAGCAATGTATCTTGATGATTATAATTACTTTTGTTGCCATGTTTAACTTGTTATTACTTGGAGATGGATCATAAGTTGAGGTTTCCGTGAGGTTATCATTAGACACTTTTGGAGTCTCAACTCAGACTATACTGCCTTGAGGTTATTTTAGAATGAATTTATTTGAGCAATTAGTGATGTATGTTTGTGAATGGAATGAAGTGTGGTATAACATGTGAATATTTCTACTATTTGGGATTGCTATATTATTAATGGGTATTTTGGAGTTTTGATCTTTAAACCTTGGAGACAATTGGAGTGATTCCTGACTAAAGTTACTTTATTCGAGGATGTAATTGTTGGGAAATAGAATTATTTGAGGAAATAAGAATGCATTTTGGTGATTGAACATTTACTTGCCTATATCAAGCTTTTGGGTTCTAGGTAGTATGACTTTCTAAGTTGTTGATTGGGGATTCTCTTGTGTTATTATGGGTTAATATGAATCTGTATTGTGTTATCAGATTTTGGAGTCTTCATTAGTTAACCTTGTTGGGTAATCGGTGATTTATCTTGTTTAGTGATTGGTCTGGTACGGAATGTAAAATTTTCGAGTGATTTATCTTGTTTGGTGATTGTTATGACTCCTTAGGTTCTCTAGGTCTCCTTAGTGTCTTGTTTTGGAGGAAGATAGATTGTAGGATTTGACTTGTTGGTGTTTAAGTGTGTAAGTGAGACACCCGTCTTGTGCTTCATAATTCTATCGGTCTTATTATTCTGTTCTACTCTATTCTCACTTATTTGAGATAGGGTTACACTTTTCTAGCCTATCAGTTGTTTCTTGAAAGTTTGCTTATTGGATTAATGGATTTTATACTCATTTGACATTGCTTCTATTCTTAACATTCATATTTGCTTCTTATAGCAATGTTGTTTATTGGAGTTAAGGTTTGAGACTTCTACATTTCATTCTATATCTCCAGCCATTCGTTTCAGTATTTTATTTCATCCTATTACTATTCATTTGAAAGTAATCTCTCTGTGGGTATAACATTTTACTTATTCGAATTTCACTTGCTTGATGTACTCCCTACCTAAGTACATCATTGTCATTCTTGTTGATGCTTGTTAAGCCTATTTTTTTATTATTAAATCTTGAGACATTCCTTTGCTTGTAATTGCTCATTCAATACACTCGGCATTGTCCTTCTTATTAATACTTCTTTGGTTATTGCGTGCTGAGATACTCATTATCTTGACACTCATATTTTCTATTGAATTAATCATCTCTTATCTCTTAATTTTATTTCACCTCAAGTACAACTTACTTGTTGGTTCCTTGAACAATCATCGAGAATTGAAATATCTAGTTGTTCATGAATTTTTTTTCAACATACGCAGAACTGGTTTTACTCGTCATCATCCTTTGTTCGTACTTATTTAACTAAAAGGTGCTGAGACATTTCTTATCTTAGTTATCATGCTTCCTTATTAAACTATTCGGTTCTTGATTCTTTAACTTGTTTGACATCTTGCACCCTTGATTGTTGGCTCAAATATGACTTTCCATATTCTTAATTCCTTGTAAATTTCATAAGAGCCATATTCTGACCAATGTCACTTTTGAGATATTTCCTTGATCAGTAATCATTCATGTTATCGTGATTGAGTTTTTAAACCCTCGGGGTGTTCATAGCGCTCTTTTGTGTAGTATGAGATGATTGATAATTAGTGGTGTCATGCTAGGACTATGGAGTTGTGATTTCTTTCATATGCAATATGATGTTAGGTGGGAGAGAATTATGAATTGAAGATTGTCTTGGAACTATGATCATCAACTTGCAGTCAACAGAGGTTGTTCTTTTGAGGTCTTTGGTTAGTTGTCATCCTAAGAGATAAATGAGAACTAAGAGAAGTATTATTAAGTGTAACAATTGAGGATTTAATTGTCTGTCAGTTCGAGAATTGCGCGGACGCAATTGTTTTAAGGAGGGGAGAATGTGAAACCCCACTTTTCTGCTTTAACTCGATTTACGTGTTTTATCTCGTTTTACGTGCATTTGACCTGTTTATTTTTTATATGACCTAGAATGTTATAATTTTGATGTCAATACTCCTAATACGTGCTAAATGTGCATTCATGAAATTTTAATAAAAAACGGGATCAGAAATTTTATCGTCGATTTTCAATGAATAGTATTTTCGAAACACGTCCGCTAAAATTTTGAAACTGGTCTTTTTAACCCTTCTAGACCTAGTCCACGGACTTTAATAGACATGTGTTTGATTAAAATGGTTTTAAAATCGGCTTAGGAATTTATTAGGGTTTTTACACCGACTTTTACGAAAATCGAGTTTTAAGCCGACTCGGGTGAAATTGTTTGATTGTAAAACTTCTTGTCACCTAAAAATAACCTCCTTGAGCTAGCTTGGGTGTTGAATAATTGTTTTGAACATTGGTGATCAAGAAAATGCATTTAAAGTCAAGAAAACACTAAAAATATTAAAGTTTCAACTTTGACTTTCATTTGACTTGTTGACTTTCATGCATATATCACCAACACACAATGAAACAAAGCAAAACACCACATTTTCACACACCTTGCAGCCGTGAAAGCTTAGGGAAAAAAAGAGATTTTATTCAACTTATTTTCAAAGTAATTTTGCCTTAGAAAACTCATTTAAAGTCCGAATCTTTTCAAACCGAGCTGGATTCCGCTTGTTGGGCACCTGTTGCACGCATTCCTAGCTTTACTTCGGATCAAAGGTGAGAGAAAAATTGTAGAGCTCAAAATGTCATTTTTGTGTTTTTGCGTATAATTAATTATTGAACCGTTAGAATGTTAATCTGATGTTAGATTATTGCTCCATGCATGCTAGGGATCGTTATATACCAATACTACGTATTTCTGACGGATGTAGCATAATTTTTATTTTCTGGGTATTTAATTTTGATTAAAATGTTCAAAGTTGAATTAAATGAGTTATGTTGATCGAAATCGATTGCCGTCGATTTCTAAATACTTGATAATTACGTGTTAGCGCTGTTGTAATGCCGAATTTTCGATTACATTATTCGTGTGAAAACCCGGAAAATCCAGCCAAGACATCCTAGGGTTTTAGGGTTATCGGGCATGACTTGGAGCTGTTATGGTCGATTTCCAAGAGGGTTAATGTAGTAGGCTGCATGGCTGCGTGATAGAAACTGATTTGGCAATCTTTGGATTAGTAGATTGTAAGTTATGAATTTTAGAAGTTTAGGTTGTCATTCTTTAATTTCTTGAACGATGCCTTTAGATGGTTGGGTGGTGTTGAGTGATTGAATTGTGAGTTGTTGATGGGTAAATTAGAGTTTGATTGTGTGTTTAAGGCATGTTCGGTTAGATGGCCTACTTTGTCATCTAACTTAGTTGTTTGCTGTTTAATGTTATATTGATGTTTTATTGATTGATTATTGAGTACGGGAATCGAGCACTTTTGTTGTTGATCTCTCGGAATATTGATGATTGATGTTTATTATTATTGCTGGGTCTCTGGTATGTGTGTGCCACCTCTCGGGTAGCATCGGACTGTCGGGTTGATAACGGCATGACTATCAGAGATTGCCTCCAGCTCGCATGACGGAGGTGTCATGGAGGGCGAGGTTATTGGGGGTACCCCGGGTGCGTGAGTAATGGGGAGTTACAAGAAGAATGGTTGAGATCGTGATGGCGTTTGGAGCTACACCAACTAGAGAGAGTATCCTTTATTGAATGGTCATATAGTTATGTGATAATAGTATTATTTATTGTTATTGTGTGTTTACTGACTCAAAGGATTATTCCAAGGAGTTTAGTAGACCTTGCTCGAGATCTATCGGATCCTCACTGGGCTTATTTTATATAAGCTCACTCTCTATTATTGCATGCATACAGGTGTACTTTTACAGGATTACGGGTACGTGCCTCCTGAAGAGGAGAATGTGGAAAACGTGCCTTACGTGGATGAGTCCTATGTTCCAGAGTCTTATCCTTGGTGTGGTATTGTTTTACTATCTTGTATATTAACCTAGTAGACTTTTATATGCTTTGTAGTTCATTATGTAAAAGATGTTGAAAAGATAACGAATTAGTTGATGCAATCTTAGTAGTCTTTATTTTGTCTATGATTAGGTTGCTAGGTAAGCTATAATCTATTTTAGAAGTGTATGTTATATAGTAAATGTATTATGTTGGAACGGAGGCGCATAACTATGAATGAGTTGATAAAAGAATGTTTAATGTATGAAATGGTTGCGTTGTATGTTGTTAATTTGATTGTGGAGTTGGTTGGTGATTTGTGGAGTTTGATGTATGTTGTTATTAAGGGTTGGTTTAGAGCCCTGATGTTCATGTTACTGTCGTTATGCTGCCGAAATTCCGTTGCGTCCTGACTGATTGTAAGAGGGGTCGAGTTGGGGCGTGACACATACAATCTATTTTTTGTTTTTTGTTTTGTGGACAAGGGTTATTATAATTGCATACCACATTGTAAATATCCCGCCGGCAATCGAACTATATAAACAAATGGTGTACATTCAATTATGTTTTTGTCAATGGCACGCCACATTTGACCCAAAAAAAAAAAAATTGGCACGCAATAGTTTGTCTCTACGGGTAATGTGACCTTTTCGGCGATTGGAAATTTCAAAGGCAATAAATTATAATTGGAAAAACTCCATATTAGTCTCTATTTTTTGTAAAAATATTTAATTTGGTCTCTATTGTTTAAAATATTTAAATTTAATCTCTATTATTTTATCAAAAATTTTAAATCGTCCCTATTATATAAAAATTTTCAATTCGTCCTTATTATTTTCCAAATTTTTTTTAATTTTATTCTTATTATTTTTAAAAAATTTCAATTTCATCCTTATTGTTTTCTTAAAGTTTCAAATTCATCTCTATTATTCAAGGACTAAATTAAATTTTTTTGAGAAATAATAAGGACGAATTTGAAACTTTTTGAAAATAATAGGGACAAAACTGAAACTTTTTGGCAAACAATAAGGACGAAATTTAGAAACTTTAAACAATAGAGATGAAATTGATACTTTTAGAAAAACAATAAGGACTAACTTGAGACATTTTAAATAATAAGGACCAAACTGAAATTTTTTGTAAATAATAGGGACTAAATGTGATATTTTCCCATTATAATTTATAGAAACTCGTGATGCAACTATATACTTTGAACCCTTCTCTTGACAAACTCCATATATATGCAACTATAAACAAGAAGCACAAGTAACAAATATCATAGAGAGTGTGAAGTGTGAGAGATCATGGATTACCTTATCATCGTGTTGAGACTGTTGTTGGCCGCCTTGGCATCGTTTCAGTGCCTGAGTCTACTATCAAGAAGTAGCAAAAAGCTCCCACCAGGGCCTACCCCTCTACCCATAATTGGTAACCTTCACTTGCTTGGTAACCAATTCCATGAATCTCTAGCCAAGCTTGCCGATACTTATGGCCCGATCATGTTGCTAAAGTTGGGCCGCGTGCCGACAATTATCATATCTTCACCAGGCATGGCCAGAGAAGTTCTCCAGCAACAAGATTTAGCCTTCTCTGGCAAAAGAATCCCTGATGCTCTACGTGCTCAAGACCATTACAAATACTCTATTGTTTGGTTACCAGCCAACTCACAATGGAGAACCCTTCGAAGAATCTTGAACTCTAACATCTTTAAAAACAACAAGCTCCAAGCCAATCAACACCTGAGGTTTAGGAAAGTCCAGGAGCTGATTGAATATTGCCGTAAAAATAGTCAAACTGGTAAAGCCGTGGAGATAGGCTAAGCTGTTTTCAGAACAACACTGAATCTATTGTCCAACACCATTTTCTCCAAGGATTTAACTGATCACCATTCTGATACGGCCAAAGAAGTTAAGGACGCAGTGTGGAAGATATTGGTGGAGTTCGCTAAGCCAAACCTGGTCGATTTCTTCCCAGTGCTTGAAAAGATTGATCCCTAAGGTGTAAGACGTCAAATTAGCGCCTATTTTAGTACGGTGCTTAACATTTTTGATGGCCTGATCGATGAACGCCTGGAGCAAAGGAGATTGGAAGGCACTAAGAACAACGATGTCTTGGATGTCCTACTTAACTATATCGAAGAAAACCCTGGAGAAATTGATAGAAATCACGTTAAGCGGACATGCCTGGTTCGTGTTCTTTTTCTTCATATACTTAAACATTAAATCCACGAATTAAATTACCATAATTCATATGTAGTATAATTGTTGTTAAAGTATATTATGGTTTCAATGTAATTCTGTATATTATGGCATTAGTTTTGACAATAGTCTAGATTTAAGCAGTATTCATATTGGTTTTCTTATTAGATTTTAAGTTTTCTTATTAGATTATGTTCCTAATTAGTGCATAATATAAGATTTATCTTCTGTTGTGCCATGCATATGTTATTAAGGGTACAATTGCAAGATATGAAGGTCAAGTCTCGCCACATTAGATGTGACACTAGAATAAAATGTGACGCCGATGAATCTCCAATGAATTTCATCAGACCATTTCATCATATAATCTTGATGTGGATTTGGATTAAATAATGAGGTCGGATGTAAGACATATATCTACTGATGTTTGGCTAGATCGTGAATTTCTGGGATAATTTGCTTCCATAGATATTTAATTACAATGTTATTTATTTGGTTACAGGACCTATTTATTGCCGGGGTTGATACAACTGCAAGCACAGTGGAATGGGCAATGGCAGAATTACTTAAGAATCCAAAGATTATGAAGAAAGTAAAACATGAGCTTGAGAAAGTCAGTGGCAAAGGCAACCCGATAGAAGAAACCGATATTGTCCGTTTGTCATATCTAGGTTGTGTTGTGAAAGAAACATTAAGATTACACCCACCCGCTCCATTCTTATTTCCTCGAACCGCGGAGCATGACGTAGTGGTGTGTGGTTATACGATCCCAAAAGAGTCACAAGTACTAGTAAGTATACTAACAATTGGGCGTGATCCAAGTTTGTGGGAAGATCCCTTAAAGTTTAAGCCCGAGAGATTTATAGAATCAGAAATTGATATCCGAGGCCAAAATTTTGAGCTAATTCCTTTTGGCTCAGGATGAAGAATTTGCCCAGGATTGCCTTTGGGAATAAGGATGGTACCGCTAATACTAGGATCACTAGTAAACTCATTTGAGTGGGAGCTTGAAGGTGACATTGCACCTGAAGAATTGGACATGGTGGAGAAAGTTGGCGGAACATTGCAGAAGGCTCGTCCTTTACGAGCTATACCAATCCCTCTCTAATATGGTTGCAGTTCCTATTGGATAGAATGCCATGGCCAGCAGGCCACAGTCCTCTCATATTTTGTCTCAATCTGAAAACTTCTACTTTTTACCTAATTGTGAGGAATTTTTGTGCGCAAATATATTTCCTGTCATAATGCCACAATATTAAAATGTATGGTTGAAAGATTAATGTAGGTATAGACATTCAGAACATCCAGAACTTTCTCCATTAGCGTCAATTTTCTCCTTTATTTTTATGAAACTTTGTATAATTAATGTATGAGAAGTCCTTCTTGTATGGACAGATATGCAAAGTTATCTATAGGAAATTCCCGTCTCTGTCTTATCCTGTATTATTCCTGAAAATTTGTTACTTAAAGAACATGACATAAAACAAGATCCTTGCTATACATCGTTGAGCTTCAATGATGTATTATTTGTTAGGCTAAGATCTTTTTTGTAATTGGTCTTTGATCCACCCTTTGTACTTTTATATCATTAATAAAACTTTTTGCTCGCTAATTTATTAAAAAAAAGAAAAAGAAAAAAAGAGTCATATCCTCAATGAGGCTAGTACTTACATTATCCTTTAAGATCATTTGTGGTGCTGGCTTTATAACAACAATTAATGAAGCAACAAGGGTAAACTTGAGTTAAAAAAGATAGTAGCATGTTAGTACTTAAAAAATAGTCTGAAGACGTGGCCGTACGTTGAAAGTTTAACTTATTTGATATGATATTAGAGTTAGAGCTTAGTTTAATCTTATCAACTCTCATTTTAGACTTCGACTCTGGTTGTGCAATTTTCCAAATCACTACTTAGGATGGAGATTACTGATTTGGAAAAGTTGCACATTTAGCAATTAATTACATATCTCTGTAACGTTAGTGGACATTTAGCAATTAATTATAGATCACACATAAAGGAAATGTGATAATGGATATTTAAATTTGAACAGATATGGTTGTTGTATTTTTATATTTTAAACTTGTTGCAGCCTTTATCTTTTACTTCATCACTAAACATTACTTACTGTCACATTTTTTAGAAAATAGGTGCTTATATTTGTCTTTTTTTGTAATGATATAGTATATAGAGTAGTTATCTATTTTAGTCTCTCAATAATGTGATTAAAAAGTTGAATAAATTGATTTTATGTTTCATATTTTTAGAGAATTTACATTACACAAATGTGATAACGCACATTGTACTAAAGTTTATGTGGCCCCAAAAAGCAATCCATTCTGGTTGCGGATTGCCTTTCTCTCCTCATGTTGCACTCTTTATTATTTTGGAGTTTCACCCTTACTTGACTTAGTATATGTGTGAGGGTGTAATACTGCTGCATTAAGAGGTTTACCAGTTCGTCAAATAATTTGATGGTCGAATTCTCACGTTATCCAAAATAAAAAATAGTCGCATTAATACAATAATGACTATTTGACTTTTCACTGTCGTTATTTTGAATTTTCCCATAAATAGTGCTTTGATATGAAATGGTATCTGCCACTAAGGTTTTGATTCAGTGGTATGTTACTCGCTTTATATGCGAAAAGTTAAAAACTCGAGTCTCGTAAATTATATCTTTAATATATATTGTGCAAGGAATCGCATCCCACATCGGAAGGCTAGGATGCTGGGCTGCTTAATATAAGGGGAAGTCTTCCTGTATCGTGCACGGCCGTTTTCCTGGCAGTGGCTGGGAGGTGACAGAATCGTGAGGTGTATGGGCACCAAAGCGGACAATACATGCATAGTGTGCTTTCAGGCAGGTTCGCCATGGCCTCGGTGCACGCTCGTCCCCTATGGGCGGGTGTATCCTGCAGGCGTGGGAGCTGGGTCCGGGGCGTTACAAAGGTGGTATCAGTGGAATTATCAGTGGCAATGGTATATGTATTTCTCTTGGTAAACTTGTTAGTACACTTATTGGCTTTAAGTCTGACTAGAGTTGCTACAACTATTGAAGGATTATTCTAGAGCCTAAGAAATTGCGCGGACGCAATTTTTGTAAGGAGGGAATAGTGTGACGACCGAGAACCTCATCATATTCATTTTAAATTGTTGAATGTCATATTTGAGCATTAAATGTGCATTTATTCAATTTTTAGCATAAGGCACTATTCATAAGGAAAATTTATTGTTTAATTTTTTTAAAACTGTATTTTTCTCCTGTCACATATCATGTATGAGAAATATGAAAAATATTATTTTGTGTATTTAATGTTGGGAGTGTGCATTTAGAAAATAGTTTTCGTCTTGAATGAATAGTATTACGAAAGAATAGTAACTTTTTGTAGAATTTTTATTTGGGCTTCTAGTGAATTAGTTAGACTCTATTGCATTTTTAAGCTTAGTTGATTTAGTCTTGGTTATTTTTAAAACCCAAATTAGTCACCCACCTATTAAATACCTCATATATCATAAACACACTTATAACTTAGCAAATAAAAGAAAGAAAAAAAAAACACCAAAGAGCCCCCCCAACCCATCGAACCAGAGAAGGAAAAGGGAAAAAAAAAACCTCACTTCAACCCTTACATTTCAAGCTCTTCCAAGCCATCTAGGAGTGATTCCAAGAGTTCTTAAGCCTTCTTCTAGCTCCTTAGCACGTTTTGGTGAGGAATATTGCATAATATTGCATTTTCTATGTTTATGTTGAAATTTTGAATTTCTAGATTTGCACATATTAGCTTATAAAATGCTTGGTTATGGTGTTATATGATCTCTGCATGTTGTAGAGACTTAGTTTATGAAGTTTGATAAGCTTGTTTTTGGAATTAATGCAAGAATCAAATTCTTGAAGATGATGAATAGTATATGTGAATAGTAACCTGCAAATTTTGGGCTTTTTGCATTTCTAATCATTTTATTGCTTCTAATACATGAAATAATAGCTAGAGAGCTTGTAGAGTAAACTTTTGACATTATTTGCATGTATGCCTATGTATTGTTGGTTGATTAGCTAATTGCATGAAATGGTGTTGAGAACTTGAAATGCCTTTAAGATGTTTGAGGAAGTTCCTAGGTGAAGCTTTAAGTTAGTTGTGGAGTTAGTAACATACTAAGCTAGTGGATTGAGCAAGAGGTTAAACTAATTGAACATTAGTGCAAAGGTAGTAATCTGGGCAGCCTACTATCCATCACGTTTGGAACCATTTTCGACATAGCAAACGTACTCTAAAATTAACAAAATTTACACAGTAGCTAGATTAGGAAGTTCTGAATAAATGTTGATTTCTAGAGCTAAAGCTAATTTGAACGTTTTGACCTTCTGATTTAACCATTTTTGAAATCTGTCCTGAAAATCGCTGGTGCAGGGTAGTTATGTGCAGTCGTACGGAAATGGTTGTATCTTGAGGAATTTAGATCAGAATTGAGTTCCGTTTGGTTCTAAAGTTATCTACACCTGAAGAGCTACGTTTATACATAAAAATCATAGAATTTGGAGATGAATATAGTAGGTAAATAATTTGATAAAGTTAGGATTCTATTAGAAGATTTGAAAAAAATGCATGCTTTCATGGAGCTCTAACTTGACTTGTTTTGAGCTTTGAGGTAGTGTGATTGAAGCTTGATTTTGTGTTATCTAAGGGTGCTATAGGTGACATTAAACCTAGATTAGTGTTTAAATTGGTTAGAGCTTGATTAATTGAATTGCACACAAAAAGGGGCTATGCGTATATTTGTTGTCCAGATGGGTTTGAATGCCTTGAATGGTGTTATATATGTTAGATAATGTCTCTAATGCATTTATGGCATTGATTAAAGGTGTCGTTAGGGGACTTTGGAACAAATGTTTTAATTCGACTTGTTTGATTATGTAATTAGTCTTTGATGTGTTAGAAAGCCTCTAAAATGTAATTATGATGCTTAATTGCAAATCGGATTAAGTAGGTATAGTTCAAATTACCTAAGAGGCATTTCGAAGTTTTTGAGTTAACATGCTTAAAAATGGGATTTCTTGGCATTTACGTGGGTCATAAGGTGGCAATAATTGATTAGTAAAGTTAAATTTAGAATTCTTTATCCGGTGTGAAGTTTAGAACATATTTTGTAAACAATTGGAAAAGGATTTTGTTAGAATTTATATGAATTGGTTGAACTTGTTGCTTTGTTAGTTATTTGGACTACTTAATTGCTATATTTGATTTTCAATTGAGTTATATATGATGTATTGAGTAAATAAGCATGATAATGACTTTTAGAACATATTATAGTTGAATTATATTTAAGTGTTAAAGTAGTTGTCTTGATTGGAAGTTTAACTTGATATTCCTTGTGGTATAAACGAAGTTAAGTTAGTTAGGAAGTTTAACTTATTAGATTGTAACGTAGCTAATACCCTTGCAAGAATAAGGAAATGCTTTAGAGTCATTTGTGTGATTTCTTGGGCTATGTGACAATATGATATAAATGTGATTATATATAACTTCTATTGTTGTGGATTGAGTTAAGAAAAAGTTAAATTAAGTTAAAAATTAATATAGATAATTGCTAAAGTGTTAAACTCATATGAACACGCTAGGGTACATGTCCAAGCTAGTTCGAGGTGGTTGGTGGTATCAGAGCCGACCTTCCTTTGTGCCGTTAGCCCGCGAGGGCGCGGGCCTCCTTAAGGGGGGTGAATGTGAGGAATCGCATCCCACATCGGAAGGCTAGGATGCTGGGCTACTTGATATAAGGGGAAGTCCTCTTGTATCGTGCACGGCCGTTTTCCTGGCAGTGGATGGGAGGCGACAAAACCGTGAAGTGTATGGGCACCAAAGCGGACAATACGTGCATAGTGCGCTTTCGGGCAGGTTCGCCATGGCCTCGGTGCACGCTCGTCCCCTATGGGCGGGGTATATCCTGCAGGCGTGGGAGTTGGGTCCGGGGCGTTACATATTGTACAGTCTTAAACCCCTCAAATCAAAAAAACAAAAAATGGTATCCGGGATGGTCAAACTTTTTTTCTAAACAAATAAAAAATTCATTACTTTAAAAATATTTACATATTCAAAGGGTGCATAGTCGGCATAAAACCCCTATACAAGAAAGCCTTGGTCTATACACTAGACTTTGCAAATTGGTCTATTTAATCTATTGTCCCTGTATTTCTAATTTCCTCTATACAACTTTCGTTTGATATCAAATTTAATATTCCTAAAAATTTGGTCTTCAATGACTCTCGTACTTCGATGAAATCATTTATTTCTTTCCTTGCGTACGTGGTATATGAAGGCACCAAAAAACACAGGAGCCATTTCCACAATTCATTAACATCCAAACAGTGAAAATTTTCCATCTCACATGACACAGTTGAAGATGGGTGGTCAAGTTGTAAGATTTAATTGTACAATTTTGTTGGTTGGGTAAATTTTACATTTGATCTCTATAATTTGCATATTTTTTTTATATCGTTCTTAATATTTCAAAAGATTCATAATACTCTTTAATATTTATAAAAGTGATTCAAAATGGTCTATATTATTGAAAATTAGTCAATAAGATCTATATTATTTTTCAAAAAAATCAATTTACTCTCCAAATAGGGATCATGCTAAATTGAATTTTTCTTTTTAAATAATAAAGACTAAATTGAATTTTTTTGAGAAATAATAGGAAATAAATTGATTAATTTTAAGCAATAAAGACCATTTTCAATCACTTATATAAATATTAAAGACTAATATAATTTTTTTAAATATTAAAAATCAACTTAAAAAAATATCTAATCGATATGCAGAGGGTCAGTACAATGTGCATGGATGGTACTCTATATTTGAATTTTTTAAAGAGGATTATGCTAGTTATAAGATGGAACCTAATCATATTACAATTTGTTGGAATGAATCGAAAATTTTTATTCAGTAAAAGTTAAAAATATTTAATTTAATGTTTATATATAAATTTTTTTTCTAATACATAAGGACAAATTGATTTTTTACCTTAAAAATAAGGGAAATTATGCAACTAGGCTCCATTATTTTATTTTGTCTCAATTTAATCTTTATTATTTAAAATTAGGTAAAATTATCCCCAATATTTGAAAGAATGTCCCAAAATGGTCTTTCCTAGTTCCTTCCAGAAAGCCGTCAACTTTTACATAAAATAACTAAAATGACTAAACTACTCTTCACGTTTTACGAAATAACACCACTATCCCTGAATCATTTTTATCCTTTTTCTTACCTATATTGATACACCCGCGAACAAAAAAGTGGCATGCCATCGTCAACCATCATTCGGAGCCTCTCTACCATCATCGTCGCGCGATGGTTTATGTTTGAAGATTCAATTCGCATCCACCTAAATATGGTATATGTTTAATTTTAACCCGTTTAATTAAAACCCCGAAATCATTTTAACCCAAATTTTGTCAACATTTTTGTGCACATTTTTGTTGCTCTCAACTTATTTTGTCAACATTTTTGTTGCTCTGTGTTTTTGTCCTTATGGGTTTTGAAGATTGTAATGGGTTTGATCTTTTGGTTTTTGTATGCTATTTTTGGGCAATCATTTCATGTAAAGACAATGGGTTATATTATTTGCAGTCATTTCGTTTCATCTCTTGATCATGTAAGACAGAAAGCTTCACCTTCTTCTTCTTGTGCTTGATCATCTTGGGCTTGGTATAAGTTTTCTTTTTGCGAGAGTCGTGGGGGGGATGGGGATGGGGGTGGAAGATGCCGTGGGTGGGGAAGGGGTTAGCGTTGGGGGACGCCAGGGAAGGGGAAGGGAAATGCGGTAGCGAGTGGGGTGGGAATTTGGTATGGCTTTTTTTTGTGTGTACTAGAGTGGTTGAAGAATTTTATTTTTTATTCAAGAGGAAGAGGTTAAGTTAGTAATTTAATTTATTTCAATAGGGGTAGTATAAACATTTTAATATTTTTTTGATAATTTCTTAACTGTCGAGAGTAATTTGAACCTATTTGAAAACATTGAGAACTTATTTGAATTTTTTTAAACATTGATAACTAAAATGATCTTGGAGAAACAATGGAGACTAACTTTGTTATTCTCCCTTTGCCTTAACCTGATAAAAATTCATGGCAGTTCTCAAAAAATAATGTTTTTATATTACTAACTTTGGTTTAAAGGATAAATATTTTTTATTATCATCATCTTTTATCTCTCATGCACCAGTATAGATATCATTTATAAATTTTCTCATGTGGGTACTACCTTCTAGGCAAAACGCATTACTCTTGATTTATTTTATCATCTACTAAACTTTTCGATAATCCATATCACATAACTTATCTTATTGCTGAAATGGTATTTGCATGCCATCCGAATGTTTATCTTACGACCAAGTTGATGTATCTCTCATGTCTTGGAATAGGCTTGGCTTGCAACGGTGTTTATGGTTTTTTTTCCCCCAAAACTTAATTGTTTCACGAGAAAATAATTATTTATAACAATTTGTTCTCATACATCAAACATGTTATTGTCGTAGGACTTCTTTGCTGCTGGGACGGATACAACTTCTAACTTATTAGCATGGGCAATGGCAGAGATTCTAAAAAATCCAGAGACTATGAAGAAAGCCAAAGAGGAGCTTGTACAAGTTACTAGTAGAGGAAAACCAATAGAAGAAGCTGATGTTGCTAGCTTGCCATATTTGCAGTGCATTGTTAAAGAGACTTTAAGGATACATCCATCAGTGCCGTTCTTGATTCCACGTAAAGTGGAGCAAGATGTTGAAGTATGCGGATACAATGTTCCAAAAGGGTCTCAAGTACTTGTAAATGCATGGGCTATTGGACGTGATTCAGACGTGTAGGAAAATCCATTAACATTTAAGCCTGAAAGATTCTAGGAATCAGAAATGGATATTCGAGGTCACGATTTTGAGCTAATCCCTTTTGGTGTTGGAAGAAGAATTTGTCCAGGTTTACCATTGGCAATAAGAATGGTTCCAGTTATGTTCGGTTCTCTACTTAACTCTTTTGACTGGAAGCTTGAAGGGACATTGAACCTAATCAATTGGATATGCTGTAATGCCCTGACCCCTCACGAAATCAGGAGCTCTATTAAGTCCACTAAACACAACCCGATCCAATCTCAAGTCACGAGAAACAGGGAGAAACGAACGGAGTCTCCTCTGTTTATAAGACAATCCAAAACCTGTACACACAGTTATAAGCTCAAACCAAAGTCCAACCTTCTCCGTAAATCCTAACTGCCACTAACATCACATGCAACTATCTTCTCTTTAATCCTATACAAGCATGCAAGATAACTAGGCAACAAGTAAAGCATTGGAAGTGACTACAGACTACTATTACTAGGCGAGTCTTTCTTAGTTACACTTATTACAATCAACTAATATAAACAAGGCACGCAGGCTTGAAAGGGATATACATTACATACGCAAAAATTTTACATAAAAGCAACCAACTGAAGCTAAGTCAAGCACTCAAAGAGACTCTTGAACTTTATTCTCCTCAGACTCCAGAGGAACAAAATTTGTCTTACCTGAAAAGTGTTAGGAACGAGGGTGAGTATACGACATGTATACACAGTGAGAGAGAGGAAACAAGAATAGTATACCTGGATTCGTGCAATGCAGCAATTTAACACAAATAATTCAATAAATAAACAATGAATAACAATTCTAATACCACACTTTAAAAGGATACAATAGATAACCCTTATCACTCCAAATCTTCGATCCCAGATCCACGAACCACGATCTCAATCTCGATATGCCGGCATCCCTTACACCAATGGGTACTCCGGATGTACCCGATCCTACGACCCAACACCCCCTGGCAATCTCCGGACCAGGCGAGTTAGGGAATAGCAGACGGAGCTAAGGCAACCAACACTGGCAAGCCCAATGCCGCCCAACGAGGCCATCGCATCCGCCGCGACAATGAGGTTGCGCAACCATCGATGCAATGCACGCAAATAATGATAACAATTTAACAACATTATAATGCAATACCACTAATGAGGGACAACAAAGGAGGTTGCCCTTAATCACGTTATAACAAGTAATAAGTACATATACGCTCAATCATTTAAAATAGATGATACAATCCAAGGTTATTAAGTAAGTCACAATGCACCAAAGGATGATGACTCCTTCACCTTTAGCATTCAAACCTGCAATAATTAGTAATATAAACAAGTCATAAGCACATTCATTCTACCCTCACCAAGACAAACATGTGACTCAACTCACGAACTTTCCCAAATATATAATCATCTTCCACCACATAAACTCATACAATGTAGTTTACAAGCAATATGGCACTATAACCAAGATACAAACATATTCTAATGAAGTAGCTATACATTCTATTTCATGGAATTTCTCCAAACCACTACATATGACATACCAATACCATTTAAACACTTATCTAATCAATTAAAAGTCCATTATAGCAATTCAATTAACTAGTCATGCAATAAGATCAAACAGTTGCAAGAAATCCAATAATCCACTATTTCAATGCTTACTAATTAAGTTCTAACTTCATACTAGATAACGAATTCCAAATCTTACTTTACCAAATGTTTATAGACACTTTATGACCATCATAAAAGCCACGAAACCACATTGCACATACGGGGCTTTAAAGTACTTAGAAACCTTAAATTCTTTCATAAAGCTAGAAACATTAAACTAACATTAGTATAACACAAAAATGACTTAGTTATAACATTCCTTAATATGACACCGCTAATCATTAGTTAAACAAGAGCGATAACCCTCAAAGAGTGTTCTACTAGCTACACAAACATCATTTATGACAAGATTTTACATCAAATACAACATCTATAACATGTGCCCTATCTTACCTAATCTATATACAACAAGGAATAGCAAATAATATGCAAGAACTAAAAATTCCATATGATTAAATATCACCTAGAACTAATAGACATTAGCAAGAATTAGCAATTCCACCACTTAGTAATCCCAATTAATAACATCAAATAGTAATCCCACTAAAACATTTTCAAATTTCTCTAACAGGCGCTTAATTTAATCAATTTGTTTAGCTATGCTATTGACCTCCGAACTCACTGATTTTTATGTATAAATGTAGCTCTTCGAGTTTAGATAACTTTAGCCTCAAACGGATCCTAATTCGGAGCTATATACCTTGAGTTATAAACGTTTTCGTGCAACCGCGCATTAAAGACCTGCTCCAGCGATTTTGTGTTGCACTTCGGAAATAGCTAAATCGGAGGGTCAAAACGTTAGAATTAGCCTTAGCACCAGAAATCAACTTTTGCTCTAAACTGCCCAATCTTGTTGTCATATAAATTTCATTAATTTCTGAGCTCATTTACTATGTCAAAGTGACTCTCAAAGTCACGAGCAGTAGTTTGTCCAGGCAGAGTTTTAGCTTATTTTCTTTCTTGCATTTTTGCTAGCCTTAACATTAATCTAGCAAGTACTACTAATGTACATTTCATTAGGGACTTTTAACAAACATCTAACATGCACATATAAATTGTAGAGTAGATAAATAAAAACAACACTTAATCTTTATGCAACACTTATCTAACATACAAAAGAGAATTCTCACTACACATTACAAGCTTGAGATCATATTTTTATGCAACAATAAGCCCATGAATTATATGTCTACTTTATAACCAACATTCTAGAAGCATCAATACACCAAAATAAATGCATATAAAGTTATGAATCTCTCACCAAAACTAGTTGACAAAGCAAGGAAGATGCTCTTGGATGGATCCAATCAACTCTGCAAACTTGAAATTGCCCAAGATCAAACCCTAATTATTTTTCCCAATTTGTTTTCCTTTCTTTTCCTCTTGGTCGTGCACTTTTTTTTTTCTATTTTGCTGTCGACTATGGAGTAGATGAAATGAGTGAATTGCTTTGTTGTTTCCTTGGTGATGCCGTCGGTGAGATGAGTGGAGAAGCTTTGCTATGCTATGTTTTTTTTTTTTCTATCTAATATCCTAAGCTAAGTAATATATATATAATGTCAACTAAACAAAATGCTAAGCTCCACTACCGATTGCTTTTCCTACTTTTTATTTATTATTATTCTTTTTTTTGGTTGATTACTTTGATCCAAAGACTTAGCTTAATATAAACTAATGTATGAACAAGGCACCTAAGCACTACAATCAGATTGTACCCTACGATTCTCTTTTCTCTTCTTTTTTTTTTTTGTATTTTATTTTTGTTGCCTTAAGTGCTGATTAATCTAAAATAAAACTAAGGCACTAAAAGCTCTACCAATCGGGTTTGGGCTATTAATTTAAATGCTAGACAGATCCATACTAGGTTCGAACGAAAATAAACTAAGCCTCAAAGAATTAAAACTAGGCCCGAATAAAATAACATCTAAGCCCGAACATATCAAAATCACTTAATTCTACCCTCCTAGGAAAACGATGCACAGAAAGAACACTGAACAAAGTCACAAAATAAAATAATTAAAGTAGATATGCAAGCAAATAAAATAAATAAAATGATCGAAAATATTTTTTCGGGCTCAGAAATACAAGTCAATTAATGTAAACAAATAATAAAATAATAAATTATTTACTTCATGTAAACCATTTAAATGTAATTAAATAAATGTACTTATTAAAAATAATAAACTAACATGTTCAGTTCCGGGTCTGGGCTTTTAGTTCGAACAGTAAAACGAATTAAATTTAAAAGCAATTAGAATAACTTTAAGTCAATAAAATACTAAACTAGTTATCCTGGAAAATCGGTTAATTATAAATTAAATTAAAACAAATAGATATGAATGTACGTAATTCAATTAATAGAGTCATATAATAAGGTAAGTAAGTCATAGATGTAAATCGAAAATTAAATAAAATCAAAAGAAATTCACTATCGGGCCTTCTCGAAATGCAATAAATGAAATTCCTTCGATGAACGTGTGCTAGGAATAGTTTAAATAAGATGCATATGCATGCAAAATAATTTAATAAAATAATTTGAAAATCACTCTGGACTCGAAGTTACTTATTCATATAATAAAAAAATTAATGAAAACTAACAATCAAATGTAAGAAAATATTTTCAAATAAATATAATACTAAGATATTTATTCCATATGAATTATTTCAGCACAGTTTACACATTTTTCAAGAAATAAGAAAATTATACAAAGAAATATATGCAAATAGTTAACAATAATTACCTAATTATGCACTTTCACTTAAAATAAACATATAGACATATGCAAATAAGTACTATTCACTACATGTTAGGTATGGGGTATCACATATGCGGGAAAAATTTGGCATTACATTGCAAAAGACTCGTCCTCTACGAGCTATCCCAATTTCTCTCTGAACAAGGCGTGTTCTTTGTGCTAAAATAAGGCCATAGTAGTAGAGAAGACATCTACTCTACAAAGGACTCTTCTCAACATACAGTAGATATGACCTGATCACTATATTCTTTATTGTATCTTGTATATCTTAATACCTGTATGGCTAAGGCTTGTGTAATTTCCAGTCTTATCACCTTGTATTAACGTGTATAAAACAATTGTACTGCACACAGCAATATACAAGTTACTTCTAGTTCTTTGTAGCACTCTCTATATGGTATCAGAAGACTTACAACTCTGACGAGTCTCGATCCTACTTTTTCCACTTGCAGCTCTACAAACCAACCACAGAATTGAAATGGCAACTGGTTCCTCCGCAACATCCTCTGCTTCTCCCTCTTCTTCCTCTTCTTCCCTGCTCAGAAAATCTCCACTACACCCTCAGTCTCATCTCTTATCACCATCAACGTTGCCAACCAATTGCCTTTGAAACTCACCCCTACCAATTACTACACTTAGAAGAGCCAGTTTAATGCTCTTCTCTATGGGTACGACCTCTTGGGATATGTCGATGGAACATGTCCTTGTCCGCCTGCTGAGATTCTTGTGGATGGAATATCTGCTCCAAATCCTGCCCATTTATTTTGGATGCGCGAGGATAAACTTCTGGTACTTGGCATAATTGGCTCCTTAAGTCATACCGTGGTTCCCATAGTTTGATCCTGCACCACCTCTGCGGAAGCATGGCATTGACTTGCAAAAAATTATGCCAACCCATCTTCATCCCGGATTATGGGTCTCGCTGAGCAATTGACCCTCATGAGTCGTGGCACTCAACCCATGGCCGATTACTTAGCACAAGTCCGCGACATCGCTGATGAACTCACTCTTGTTGGTGCCCTGGTACCTCCTCAATACCTCATTACGCATACTCTAAATGGTGTTGGGCCTGCTTTCAAGGAGTTAGCTGCTGCCGTCCGCGCACGCGACACCTTCATAAGTTTTGATGAGCTACATGACAAGCTTATTAAGTATGAGGCCTTTCTCAAATGAGAAGAATTGTGCGCGAATGGTGGTCTTGGTATTCTTGGTTCGCCAACAGTTAATGTCGCACGCTACAACTCCAATCCTCAATCGGGGTCTGGCAAGAAGAAGAATAATTCTTCAAAAAGCAACATGCAATCCCAAAATCAATCTGGTGGAGCAAACAATCGACGTGGGTCTGCTGATTAGTACTCCAGTAATGCCACATCCTCCAAGTCATCAATTGTATGACAGTTTTATGACAAACGCGGCCACACCGCACGACAATGTTTCGCAGCCAAAAAACTCTTCTTCCCTTCGTTGCAGCCTATTGCTAACACTGCAAATTCTTCCAACTACAGTTCGTGGCTACTTGACTCTGGTGCATCGTACCATGTTACTTCGTATCTCAAAAATCTAACTCTTCGCCAGCCATACGAGGGCCATGATGATGTTGTTATCGTCGATGGTACTGGCATCCCCATCTTATTTACGAGTCATTCTCAATTGTCCTCCTCCCTTTGTCATTTTTATTTATCTAATGTTTTATGTGTTCCTAGCTTGAGTAAAAATTTGATTTATGTCAATCAATTTTGTCACACGAATAATACATCAATTGAGCTTAATCCATCTTCCTTTTGTGTCAAGGATCTCTCTACGGGGGCACCTCTTGTGGTGGGTCAGAGCAGGAGTAGCGTCTATGAGTGGCCAGATGATGGTGTGGCACCACAATCCAAGCAAGCTTGTATTGGCATGCGAGTGTCTCTACAAACGTGGCATGACCACTTAGCTCATCCATCCTCCAAAGTTCTCCACCAATTGGTCGCAAATAACAGTGTTTCCCCTATTGCCCCTTCAAGTTTGTCTTCATGTGAGTCGTGTCATTGTAGTAAAATGCATAAATTGTCGTTTGGTGCATCTAGTTTATCTAGCAGTCGACCGTTAGAACTCGTGTTTATTGATGTTTGGGGCCCGTCCACCATGCAATCAATAGATGGTTTTTCTTACTATGTTTTATTTGTTGACCATTTCACAAAGTTTACATGGTTGTTTCCATTAGCATTTAAGTCCGATGTGTTTGACATTTTTGTTCAATTTAAAACTATGGTGGAAAACCAGTTTCGTACCTCCATTGCAACTATATACTCTGATGGAGGGACTGAATATAAAGGACTCAAAATAATTTTTGCCCGTCATGGCATTCAGCACCATGTTTCCCCCCCATACACACCAGAATGTATAGCCACTGCTAAGCACCGACACTGCCATATTGTTGAGAGCAGCTTGGCATTGCTGCACCGTTCATCCTTACCAACCTATTTCTGGTCCTTTGCATTTTAAACGGCAACATTTTTGATCAATGGGCTTCCCACACCCATTCTTAACGGCAAATCTCCATTCACAAAGCTATATCAGCAAACACCTAACTACTCGAAATTGCATATTTTCGGATGTTTATGCTACCCTTGGCTACGCCCTTACACTCAACACAAGCTAGAGTCTAGATCTAAGCCATGCATTTTTCTCGGGTATTCAAACACTTATGATGCGTTTATCTGTTTTGAACCCAATTCCCACAAATTTCACTACTCCAGGCATGTTTGTTTTGTGGAAAATAATATTCCATCCTTCAAGTCAGGTAGCTCTCATTCTGTGATCAATGCTAGAACTATTTCCCAATGGTGTTCACTGCTTACACTAACTATACATATCCCTATTGACTAGTCATCAAGTCCAGCTCCTAATGCATCATCTCCTATCACTCATATTCTGTTCTCCCCTCCACTGTCCCAAACATGTTCCACATCATCTCCGTCTGCCAACGTTCGAGAGATGCAAGACAATCAACATAGCTAACCAACGGCTTCATCATCTGCCACTCAATCACATGCTGCGCCTAATACCATCTCACCACCACAAGTACCTGCCCTTCCACCTACTAATCTCACTTCATCACTTGAACATGCACATCCTACTCTTCCACCAACTGGTGATACTGAATTTGCTTTGCCAGTGCATTCCATGCAAACACATTCAAAAAATAAAATTTTTAAACCTATCCAAAAGTTTTCACTCAATGTCACAAGACACCCCCTCCCTCTGACCCTTGAACCTACATCAGCTTGTCAGGCATTACAGTACCCTGAATGGAAAATTGCGATGCTTGATGAGCTGACTACTCTTGCAAAAAATTCCACTTGGGTCCTTGTTCCACGTGAGTCCTCTCAAAATAATGTCGGGTATAAGTGGGTCATTCGAATAAAACAAAATCCGAATGGCACTATAGCTCGTTACAAGGCACGCTTAGTCGCCAAAGTCTTTCATCAACGTCCTGGTATAGACTTCCTCAAAACATTTAGCACAGTCTACAAACCGTCTACCATTCGTGTTGTTTAAAGCATAGTTGTGTCAAATGGTTGGCCTATAAATCAGTTGGACGTGAATAATGCTTTTCTTCATGGAACTCTTTCCGAACCAGTTTACATAGCCCAACCTCCTGGATTTATCGATGTTGCCCGTCCTACTCATGTTTATCGTTTATCCAAGTCATTTTATGGCCTCAAACAAGCACTACGTGCTTGGTACAATGAGCTAAAAACTTTCATTCTCTCACTTGGCTTTGGGTCAACACGCTCCGATTCTTCCTTGTTTGTCTATACTAATAATGGATTACTGCATACATTCTAGTGTATGTCGATGACTTGTTAATTACAGGTAATACAATTGGATTTCTTCACAATACTACTGCTGCACTTTCTACAAAATTTTCAATTAAGGACTTGGGGAGTCTTAGGTATTTTCTGGGAGTTGAAGTTGTACCATGCAACAAAGGTCTCTTTTTATCCCAGCACAAATATGTGTGGGACTTGCTTACTAAATTCCATATAGACGGCGCTAAAGAGTTATGCACACCTGCTAGCAGTTCAACCCAACTAATACTTGAGTCAGGCGAGCCAATTCAAAATGCTACTGACTATCGGCGACTAATTGGCAGCTTGCAATACTTGGCCATAACTCATCCCAATATTGCATATATTGTCAACAAGCTAGCTCAGTTCATGCATAATCCCAAACATCCACATTGGGTTGCGGCGAAAAGACTGCGTCGCTACTTAAAGCACACAGTTCATTATGGTTTGTTACTTTAAAAGTCCCCGTTATCTTCTCTGGTTGCCTACTTTGATGCTGATTGGACAAGGAATCGAGATAACTACACATCCATCTTAGCTTATATTATCTTCTTGGGCAGTAATCCAATCTCTTGGTGCTCTAAGAAACAGAAAACGGTTGTTCACTCATCGACTGAAGCAGAATACAGGTCTGTCATTGCGGCAACAACCGAAGTGTGTTGGCTTCTAAATCTTCTTCGTGAAATGCATTTTCAGCTACCCACGACTCCGCGCCTGCTATGCGACAACATTGGTGCCACCTATCTTTGCGCCAACCCAGTATTTCATTCCCGAATGAAGTATCTAGCTCTAGACTATCACTTCGTTCGTGATAAAATTGCAACTGGCGAATTGCAAGTAGCTCATGTGTCCACTCATGATCAACTTGCAGACTGCCTTACCAAGCCTCTTCCGAAGGCACGCTTTCATGATCTTCGAACCAAGATGGGTGTTGTCGATGGCAACACCCTCTTGCGGGGACATATCAGAGAAGACATCTATTCTACAAAGGACTCTTCTCAACATACAGTAGATATGACCTGATCACTATATTCTTTATTGTATCTTGTATATCTTAATACCTGTATGGGTAAGGCTTGTGTAACTTCCAGTCTTATCACCTTGTATCAACGTGTATAAAACAATTGTACTGCACACAGCAATATACAAGTTACTTCTGCTTCTTTGTAGCACTCTCTATACATAGCCACGGTATCGTTATTAGCTGGGCAATATGTGGAAAACATAAAGCTTATTATATATACATATTTCAGAATTTCCTTCTTTTAGTTGAGTCTAATGGTGTTGCACTTTTGTACGGAGGGATGATCAGTTTCGTCAGATAAAGAGATTGTCAGTTTATGTCTTGATCTCGTACTAGTATTATCCAAGAGCTACACGCAATTGTTTTATGGCAGTGTCATACGAAAACCGTAACATATACTCATAATTCACACACACACATACACACAAATATATACCCACACACGCACAAATACTTGAATAATTTCTAAAGCTTGAACTGTTAATGTAGGTTATAACATATAACATACAAATATTTCTCCATCATGCATGTGTCTATGTTTTCCTTTACTTTTATAAACAACTTGCTCAGCAACACGACGTAATAACACCAGTATGTAACAAGGAATTAAGGGGGAAGCCAATGTCGTCCCCCACTCTCTTAGGAAGTGTGAGAGACCATGGAGTTTCTAACCATTGTGCGTACACTATTGTTTGCCTTGACATTGTTCCAAAGTTTCAGTACACTCACAAGGAAAAGCGAAAAGCTTCCACCAGGGCCAACTCCTTTACCCTTAATTGGCAACCCACTTCACTTACTCGATCGGTTCCCAACCCCACAAGTGCTTAGCCAATCTATCCAAAATCCATGGTCTGATTATGTGCCTAAAATTAGGTCAAATTAATACAGTGGTAATCTTAGCGAAGATGTTCAATTTTGCTTCGGACAAGGTAATCTAAATATAATGTGTTTATTTAGCCAAAATAAAAAAATAAAAAATAATGTGTTTATTTAGCAAAAAATGAAGAATATAATGTGGTTTCTATTAGCTGTATTTGTATAGTATTTTGTTTCCGCCGGTTCAGTCATATATATTCTTATAGTTTGTTCTTTTTTATTTTTAAATTTACCAATATTCTTTCAAGTTCATAAGATAATTGTTGGGACGACCAGCCCTATAGGTGTTAGTTTGGTACGACCATCCCTATGAAATCGACCATGCATGGAGTACTTGGAGGGCCTTGCGAACAATAATTAAGTACTTGGACGTATTTATTGCTAAATTTGAGCGGTAGTAAAACATGTTAATGGAAGAATCACATTGCACTCTCTATTTTAAATAAATAAAGGCTAGAATTGAATCTCGGGGAGGAAAATTTTTTACACCTTGTTTGGATTGTAATTTTTAAAGAAAAAGGAAGGAATTCTTCCTCATGTTTGGATTGCATTTTAAGCGGAATGAGAGTATATGAGGGTTGAAAGAATCTCTCCGTATCCTTTAATAGGGAGGATTCTAAAATTCACCTAATTTGGGATATTTTGGAGAGAGAGAAAAAGTTAGCATGTTAAAAATATTTTTTGTTCTTACTTATCTAATGGCTATAGATATGAAAATGATACTAAATAATCTTTTAATTAAATTATTTTTTTTCTTTACTTTCCTTCTCTAATTCAAACAGATAATCATAAAACTGTTCTCTTTCTTTTATTATGTTTTTTAATATCCAAACAAGAAAATTCATTTTTTGTCATTTCTTTTTTTGTTTCCTCTACCTTACTTTCATTCCCTTTCCCTTGTGCAATCCAAACAGGGGTTATTGTCTCCAACAAAAAACCCATCTCTTTGTTTGTTTTTGAGAAGTCTTAAGGCAATCTCCAACCCATTCACTAAATCCCTTTTTATCCTACATGTAGGGATGCTTTTGGAGATATTCATCTCCAACAGTATCCTTAGAGATTCTCTACAAAGTAGATAATCCCTACATCAACTTTTTACTATCTCTATATGTAGAGATAGTAAACTCCTTCCTTAAAATATCTCCAAAACCATTTAACAATTAAAAAATAGAGAAGTTGTTGGAGTGAAACTAAAATAGAAATTTTCTAAAATTAAAATGTAGGGAAGCTGTTGGAGTGAAACTGAAATAGAGGATCCCTATATGTAGATAAATTATCAAAAACTGTTAGAGTGAAACTGAAATAGAGGATCCCTATATGTAGATAAATTATCAAAATTCCCTACATGTGGGGAGAAAAAAATAGAAAAGCTATTGGAGATAGCCGAAGGATAAATATGGAGATATAAAGATTAGCCTCCAAATACCAAATCTAACCCCTTAAAATGGGGTAAAATGAAGGGAGATTAGATTCTGTTTGGTCTAACTGTGAAATTTTAGTTTTTTGAGTTATAGAGCTTTTAGTCATAAAGTTTTGGTTAGAAGTACTGTTGAACAAAAACCGTTGATTGTTTGGCCTATGTCTGACAATGTTGAGCTTTAGAAATTTCGAGGGCAATGTTGAACTTTAAAAAATAAGAAGAGGTATATTTAGAAAAGAAACAGAAAAATAACTTCTCAGATTATAAAAAAATAATTTTATAAAAGCCTTTTTTAAAATATAATGCAATGACAATTGAAGCTTACAAAAAATATAATTCTCTATTATTGTTCTTTGGCCACAACATAAACTCCAGGAATTAACCGATCCGAACCTTTCATCTCTGAATTTATCTGCCTTCATGAAATATTTTATATGTAGTGACCCTAGTCTTAATTAGCAACAGAGTCCCCAGTGTAAGATCCTATAAGAATGCTTGTACAAATTAACTTAGTGAAAATGAGATTGATCATAAAATATTGTCTGGTTAGTGAAAGGGAAAATGTCATTTTTCCCCCATGAGGTATGACCAATATCCCAAATTCTCCCATAAACTTTTATTATTGCCCAGATCAGTGTAATCGAAATCGTACGATTCACGATGAGAATCTCACAATTCTATACGATTCATTAAAAAAATGATGCGAATCGGATAACAAAATCGTGAATCGACATGAATCGCAAGTGAATCACTACCAAATCATAGCGAATCGTGTGAATCGGACGATTCACTGAATCGTTCACGATTCGGGTCAAATTTTGTTTTTTAAAAGTAGATAACAAAATAAGCCCACTTTAGTAAAAAAAGGAAGACAAAACTCGTAACTGATTGGACCACTTGTGTTTACAGCAGCTTTTATGCACTAGTTTGGGCACTTGTGAAATATGATATTGTTCCGACCAAAAAAAATAGTGTGATATTGTGATGCAAAAATTGTTTGGGCTACTAGGAACAAGTGAAATAGTGAACAATCTAGAAAAGTAACAAAAACATATATTAATATTAATTCAAATAAAGAATCTCAACTAAAAACTGTTAATAGAAACATAATATGTCAAATATCAACTAATTTTAAATTTGTAACCGAATTGGTACGATTCACGATTCAATTCGATTCACGATTCAAAAAAATGACATTTCGATTCACGATACGATTCCTGATTCGACAACTATGACCCAGATTCCCCCATATTTTGGTCAGTTCAACTGCACAAACTCACTGCAGCATAGTCAGGAGTTGTTCGCCTACCCAATTGATCTCGCACTATACGCATGTTTGCTATAATCTTTTATCACACATATGTACATGAAAACACCAAGATGCACACTGTCACGCCCCGACCCCAACCTATTGCTAGGCTAAGACCGAAACATGACGTTCGTAACTCTTATCCCTGAGATCAACAACCTGATAGCTTTGAAACCTGTAGTTATTAATTTAATAACTTGTACCTCCATTATAAATACCATAAAAAGATTGAAAAGGCTTCCAAAATTCACCCAAACATTGGCCTTAAAGGATTACAGCACCCTGTTACCTAATAACCTAACCAAGAACCACATGTTCATCATCCTAGTTATAGGTCTCATAAGCATAAAGATTAATCCTAGCTAGGTATCTAGTTAACCAAAATAATATTACAACATAATAAAATGATCAATTACAAACATGTTCTTCATAGCAAGAAATAAATCCTCAAACAAGCACGTACATCACACAAGCAGGAATCCATCTCATTAACTCGACAAAGCTTGTAACCCCATGGAAGCCTACTCAGGCTAATCCTTACCTGTAATTGTTAGAAAGAGGGTGAGCTAGATCCTCGCATATAGCTTAGTGAAGAGGAAAACAAGAAAAAGTTTCCACAAATGTTTTATCATTTCGCAAACTTCTTGGTAAAACCACGCTATGCATATAAACAGTTAATCAAGTATAACAGAATATCAAGATTAACCTCATACTCGAACTATATAACAATTATCAAGAATGGAAACAACTTGATTTGAAAGATATGAGCAACTCTTCTCTCCAAGGACCTCAAGGGACCAATATCGGAACTTCATAACACATTTTCCTCAAAATGTAACACAAGAGGGCATTCCATGGAAACGAGCCAATATCATAATCAAAAAATTGGTACAAAGGAAAAAAGGTGTCTTATACGGACTTAAGAGGTATCTCCCACTATCACAGTCGAGTGCACCTTAAAAGGTGTCTCCCACTATCACTGTCGTGTGTACTTTACTCCGTATAAACCCCAACCACAAACTATACAGGAATTAATAGGGTAGGGAGATGTCTGTCACTATCACAGCCGTGTGCACCTCAAAAGGTGTCTCCCACTATCACTGCCGTGTGCACCTTTGATCCCATCCCTTAACAAGTAAGAGGTTGCAACCTTGATACAAATATACATATATAATACCCAACTCCCTAAGGGACGTCACCAAGAGAGAGAGGGACTAGGATAGCAACAAAGTAGGTTGCTTCTGTCATAACAGGAATAATAACAACGTAGCGAGTAAGCACGAAAAACCTTGATAATTATATATATATATATAAATAATACCCAACTCTCCAAGTAAAGACACCGAGCGAGAGAGGGACTAGTATAACAACAAAGTAGGTTGCTTTCATCACATATGTATAATACCCCAGCTCTCCGAGGAATATACCAAGTGAGAGAGGGACTAGGATAGCAACAAAGTAGGTTGCTTCCGTCACAACAGTAATAACGAGATATGGTGATTAAACATATAAACCTCTTGCGACAATAAATGATTAAACCACGGCATATCAAGTAAGCATATAATAATCATGCATATATAACATTTAGGGTGCTCCAAATATTGCCAAGTATCATAAGATAGTGAAAAGACATAAATATTGCCTACGTTCAATAGTCTTCTAAGCAATATATAGAAGTTAGCAACTACATAGCACCCAAACTATGAAACAAATCCATAATTAAATTCTACTATGATAAACTAGGGTTCGATACGGTTCTAACGCTTCTGACCGTGCCTCAATTCGACATCCAAAGCTCATGGAATCATTAAAATAAGTTTATCGCATTTTGACCAAACCAGAAGCTTCACCAGCGGTCGTGCTGTTTACGAGAAGAACACCATGTTTTCAACAATCAAGCTTACAACCACACCTCCCTCTACCAACAATTAAGCAAGCTCAAGGTGACTATTAGGCATCATATAGGAGTTCAAAACGTAACCAAAACACATCACACATCAACAATCAACACCCAACATAAAAACGGCAGACCAAATTTGGTTTCGTAACATTTCTTATAGTTTCTTGTTCATCGATCTTTGCATTATCGTTCTACATAAAAATGGTTGACCAAAAAAAAAAGAAGGTTCTACATAAAAAAATGATACATAACCTAGATATTTGAGGTCAAATTTCAAGCAAAGTAGGATTAAACCATCACCATGTGCTATCCCAAGCTCGATTTTGAAATTTAACCTGATGTATTTCTTGGCACCTAAATTTAAAAATCTACAAAAAAATAGGTGAAAATTTTAAAGGAGGGGAAAATATTATTATTTACGGGGATAATTATTACGTACAATGTTATTTGATTAAAGTTGAGAATATGACATAAATGAAATAAAAAAGTTAGGGATCTGTTTAGTATGAAATCATTTTGCATTTTCTCTTTTCTAAAAAAGAAAATGAATGAAGATTATGCTAGTCAAAATGGAGAAGTTTAGGAAATAAGAAAAACTAAAAATATTTTCAAACTCAACTTAAGATCAATAGTGTATCATTGCCATTTAATAATTTAGATTTTAATTTAACTTTCTTTATGGGTATTAGGTTTTATTTAATAGAAATTAAGCTTTTGCAACTGAGTTAGGTATGGTTTCTGGTATGCCAAAGCAAATGTCATTACAAAACATCATACAGTGGGCTGTAGTTTGGACCAACCCTAAACCTAAGTAATTAACCTCGGCTGGGCTACACAAAGTGAGCATAAAATGTTCCATCAAAGATTTATTGTCACATTATTATTACGTCCATGGCCGCAAAATGATATCAAAATGTGTACAACAAATTCTGAAACACAATTCAATGACAAATGAAGGTTAAAATATATATATATATATATATATAGAATGTATATATTACTCCTTTTTTCATTACCTTTTTATCACCTTTTATATAAAGTCTTACATGACATGCCAACTTAAAAATATATGTATTTTCTCTTTCTTCTTTTCATTTTTCTTTCTCTTCTTAATTTCTTTCTCTTTATCTCTCTTTCTAATTAGCATCCTTCTTTGTTGTGTGATGACTGTCACATAAAAAAGGACATACAAACTATTTTTTGTTTTTTTTTTGTGGACAAGGGTTATTATAATTGCATACCACATTGTAAATATCCAGCTGGCAATCGAACTATATAACCAAATGGCGTACATTCAATTATGTTTTTGTCAATGGCACGCCATATTTGACACAAAAAAAAAAAATGGCACGCAATAGTTTGTCTCTACGGGTAATGCGACCTTTTCGACAATTGGAAATTTGAAAGGCAATAAATTATATTTGGAAAAACTCCATATTTAGTCTCTATTATTTGTAAAAATATTTAATTTGGTCTCTATTGTTTAAAATATTTTAATTTAGTCCCTATTATTTTATCAAAAATTTTAATTCGTCCCTATTATTTAAAATTTTTTAATTCGTCCTTATTATTTTCCAAAATTTTTTAATTTTATCCTTATTATTTTTAAAAAATTTCAATTTCGTCCCTATTGTTTTGTTAAAGTTTCAAATTCGTCTCTATTATTCAAGGACTAAATTGAATTTTTTTTGAGAAATAGTGAGGACGAATTAGAAACTTTTTAAAAATAAAAGGGACGAAACTGAAACTTTTTGGCAAACAATAAGGACGAAATTGAGAAACTTTAAACAATAGAGATGAAATTGATACTTTTAGAAAAACAATAGGGACTAACTTAAGACATTTTAAATAATAAGGACCAAACTAAATTTTTTTGTAAATAATAGGGACTAAATGTGATATTTTCCCATTATAATTTATAGAAACTCGTGATGCAACTATATACTTTGAACCCTTCTCTTGACAAAGTCCATATATATGCAATAATGCAACAATAAACAAGAAGCACAAGTAACAAATATCATAGAGAGCGTAAAGTGTGAGAGATCATGGATTACCTTACCATCGTGTTAGGACTGTTGTTGGCCGCCTTGGCATCGTTTCAGTGCCTGAGTCTACTATCAAGAAGCAGCAAAAAGCTCCCACCAGGGCCTATCCCTCTACCCATAATTGGTAACCTTGACTTGCTTGGTAACCAATTCCATGAATCTCTAGCCAAGCTTGTCGATACTTATGGCCCGATCATGTTGCTAAAGTTGGGCCGCGTGCCGACAGTTATCATATCTTCACCTGGCATGGCCAGAGAAGTTCTCCAGAAACAAGATTTAGCCTTCTCTGGCAAAAGAATCCCTGATGCTCCACGTGCTCAAGACCATTACAAATACTCTATTGTTTGGTTACCAGCCAACTCACAATGGAGAACCCTTCGAAGAATCTTGAACTCTAACATCTTTACAAGCAACAGGCTCCAAGCCAATCAACACCTGAGGTTAGGAAAGTCTAGGAGCTGATTGAATATTGCCGTAAAAATAGTCAAACTGGTAAAGCCGTGGAGATAGGCCAAGCTGTTTTCAGAACAACACTGAATCTATTGCCCAACACCATTTTTTCCAAGGATTTAACTGATCACCATTCCGATACGGCCAAAGAAGTTAAGGATGCGGTGAGGAGGATATTGGTGGAGTCCGCTAAGCCAAACCTGGTCGATTTCTTCCCTGTGCTTGAAAAGATTGATCCCCAAGGTGTAAGACATCGAATTAGCGCTCATTTTTGTAAAGTGCTTAACATTTTTGACGGCCTGATCGATGAACGCCTGGAGCAAAGGAGATTGGAAGGCACTAAGAACAACGATGTCTTGGATGTCCTACTTAACTATATCGAAGAAAACCCCAGAGAAATTGATAGGAATCACGTTAAGCGGATATGCCTGGTTCGTGTTCTTTTTCTTCATATACTTAAACATTAAATCCATGAATTAAATTACCATAATTCATATGTAGTATAATTGTTGTTAAAGTATATTATGGTTTCAATGTAATTCTATATATTATGGCATTAGTTTAGACAATAGTCTAGATTTAAGCAGTATTCATATTGGTTTTCTTATTAGATTTTAAGTTTTCTTATTAGATTATGTTCCTAATTAGTGCATAATATAAGATTTATCTTCTGTTGTGCCATGCATATGTTATTAAAGGTACAATTGCAAGATATGAAGGTCAAGTCTCGCCATATTAGATGTGACACTAGAATAAAATGTGACGCCGATGAATCCCCAATGAATTTCATCTGACCATTTCATCATATAATCTTGATGTGGATTTGGATTAAATAATGAGGTCGGATGTAAGACATATATCTACTGATGTTTGGCTAGATCGTGAATTTCTGGGATAATTTGCTTCCATAGATATTTAATTACAATGTTATTTCTTTGGTTACAGGACCTATTTATTGCCAGGGTTGATACAACTGCAAGCACAGTAGAATGGGCAATGGCAGAATTACTTAAGAATCCAAATATTATGAAGAAAGTAAAACATGAGCTTGAGAAAGTCGGTGGCAAAGGCAACCCGATAGAAGAAACCGATATTGTCCGTTTGTCATATCTAAGTTGTGTTGTGAAAGAAACTTTAAGATTACACCCACCCGCTCCATTCTTATTTCCTCGAACCGCGGAGCATGACGTAGTGGTGTGTGGCTATACGATCCCAAAAGAGTCACAAGTGCTAGTAAATATACTAACAATTGGGCGTGATCCAAGTTTGTGGGAAGATCCCTTAAAGTTTAAGCCCGAGAGATTTATAGAATCAGAAATTGATATCCGAGGCCAAAATTTTGAGCTAATTCCTTTTGGCTCAGGACGAAGAATTTGCCCAGGATTGCCTTTGGGAATAAGGATGGTACCGCAAATACTAGGATCACTAGTAAACTCATTTGAGTGGAAGCTTGAAGGTGACATTGCACCTGAAGAATTGGACATGGTGGAGAAAGTTGGCGGAACATTGCAGAAGGCTTGTCCTTTACGATCTATACCAATCCCTCTCTAATACGGTTGCAGTTCCTATTGGATAGAATGCCACAGCTGGCAGGCCACAATCCTCTCATATTTTGTCTCGATCTGAAAACTTCTACTTTTTACCTAATTGTGAGTAATTTTTGTGCTCAAATATATTTCCTGTCATAATGCCACAATATTAAAAAGTATGGTTGAAAGATTAATGTAGGTATAGACATTCATAACATCCAGAACTTTCTCCATCAGCGTCAATTTTCTCCTTTAGTTTTGTGAAACTTTGTATAATTAATGTATGAGAAGTCCTTCTTGTATGGACAGATATGTAAAGTTATCTATAGGAAATTCCTGTCTCTGTCTTATCCTATATTATTCCTTAAAATTTGTTACTTAAAGAACATGACATAAAACAAGATCCTTGCTATACATCGTTGAGCTTCAATGATGTATTATTTTTAGGCTAAGATCTTCTTTGTAATTGGTCTTTGATCCACCCTTTGTACTTTTATATCATTAATAAAACTTTTTGCTCACTAATTTATTAAAAAAAAAGAAAAAGAAAAAAAGAGTCATATCCTCAACGAGGCTAATACTTACATTATCCTTTAAGATAGTTTGTGGTGCTGGCTCCACAACAACAATTAATGAAGCAACAAGGGTAAACTTGAGTTAAAAAAGATAGTAGCATGTTAGTACTTAAAAAATAGTTTGAAGACGTGGCCATACGTTGAAAGTTTAACTTATTTGATATGATATTAGAGTTGGAGCTTAGTTTAATCTTATCAACTCTCATTCTAGACATCGACTCTGGTTGTGCAACTTTTCCAAATCACTACTTAGGATGGAGATTAGTGATTAGGAAAAGTTGCCCCTTTAGCAATTAATTACATATCTCTGCCACGTCAGTGGACATTTAGCAATTAATTTCACACATGAAGGAAATGTGATAATGGATATTTAAATTTGAACATAAATGGTTGTTGTATTTTTGTATTTTAAACTTGTTGTAGCCTTTATCTTTTACTTCATCACTAAACATTACTTACTATCACATTTTTTAGAAAATAAGTGCTTGTATTTGTCTTTTTTTGTAATGATATAGTATATAGAGTAGTTATCTATTTTAGTCTCTCAATAATGTGATTAAAAAGTTGAATAAATTGACTTTATGTTTCATATTTTAAAAGAATTTACATTACACAAATGTGATAACGGACATTGTACTAAAATTTATGTGGCCCTAAAAACCAATCCATTCTGGTTGCGGATTGCCTTTCTCTCCTCATGTTACACTCTTTATTATTTTGGAGTTTCACCTTTAATTGACTTAGTATATGTGTGAGGGTATACTGCTGCATTCAGAGGTTTACCAATTCGTCAAATAATTTGATGGTCGAATTCTCACGTTATCCAAAATAAAAAATAGTCGTATTAATACAATAATGACTATTTGACTTTTCGCTGTCATTATTTTGAATTTTCCCATAAATAGTGCTTTGATATGAAATGGTATCTGCCACTAAAGTTTTGATTCAGTGGTATGTTACTCGCTTTATATGTGAAAAGTTATAAACTCGAGTCTCGTAAATTATATCTTTAATATATATTGTACATTCTTAAACCCCTCAAATCAAAATACAAAAAATGGTATTCGGGATGGTCAAACTTTTTTTCTAAACAAATAAAAGATTCATTACTTTAAAAATATTTACATATTTAAAGGGTGCATAGTCGGCATAAAACCCCTATACAAGAAAGCCTTGGTCTAGATAGACTTTGCAAATTGGTCTATTTAATCTATTGTCCCTGTATTTCTAATTTCCTCTATACAACTTTCATTTGATATCAAATTTAATATTCCTAAAAATTTGGTCTTCAATGACTCTCGTACTTCGATGAATTCGTTTATTTCTTTCCTTGCGTACGTGGTATATGAAGGCATCAAAAAACACAGGAGCCATTTCCACAATTCATTAACATCCAAACAGTGAAATTTTTCCATCTCACATGGCACAGTTGAAGATGGGTGGTCAAGTTGTAAGAATTAATTGTACAATTTTGTTGGTTGGGTAAATTTTACATTTGATCTCTATAATTTACATATTTTTTTAATATCGTTCTTACTATTTCAAAAGATTTAAAATAGTCTTTAATATTTATAAAAGTGATTCAAAATGGTCCATATTATTGAAAATTAGTCAATAAGATCTCTATTATTTTTCAAAAAATTTATTTTACTCTCCAAATAGGGATCATGCAGGGACTAAATTGATTTTTTTTTAAAGTAATAGAGACTAAATTGAATTTTTTTGAGAAATAACATAAAATAAATTGATTAATTTTAAGCAATAAAGACCATTTTGAATCACTTATATAAATATTAAGGACTAATATAATTTTTTTTAAATATTAAAAATCAACTTAAAAAAATATCTAATCAATATGCAGAGGGTCAGTACAATGTGCATGGATGGTACTCTATATTTGCTTTTTTTAAAGAGGATTATGCTAGTTATAAGATGGAACCTAATCATATTACAATTTGTAGGAATGAGTTGAAAATTTTTATTCAGTAAAAGTTAAAAATATTTAATTTAATATTTATATATAAATTTTTTTTTCTAATACATAAGGACAAATTGATTTTTTACCTTAAAAATAAAGAAAAATTATGCAACTAGGCCCCATTATTTTATTTTGTCTCAATTTAATCTTTATTATTTAAAGTTACGTCAAAGAATCTCCGATATTTGAAAGAATGTCTCAAAATGGTCCTTCCTAGTTCCTTCCAGAAAGCCGTCAACTTTTACAGAAAACAACTAAAATGACTAAACTACTCTTCACGTTTTACGAAATAACACCACCACCCCAGAATCATTTTTATTCTTTTTCTTATCTATATTGACACACTCGCGAACAAAAAAGTGGCATGCCATCGTCAACCATCATTCGGAGCCTCTCCACCATCATCATCGCGCGATGGTTTATGTTTGAAGATTCAATTAGCATCCACCTAAATATGGTATGTGTTTAATTTTAACCCAAATCATATATTTAATTTGAAGGCTCTGTTTTGCGCATCTCGTGGGCGGCTATAACTCCAGTATAAAGGTGAACGATGCCACACAATCTCAGCAAGTGTGAGAGACCATGGATTTCCTAACCATTGTGCTTACACTATTGCTAGCCTCAACATTGTTCCAAGCCCTTACTACACTATCAAGAAGAATCAAAAAGCTTCCACCAAGACCAACTCCTTTACCCTTAATTGGCAACCTTCACTTACTCGGTTCCCAACCCCACAAGTCCTTAGCCAAACTAGCCAAAACTCATGGTCCAATCATGTGCCTAAAATTAGGCCATATTACTACAGTGGTCATCTCTTCATCAGACATGGCCAAAGAAGTACTTCAAAAGCAATACTTAGCCTTCACCAGCAGATCTGTTCCGGATGCACTCCATGCCCACGATCAATATAAATACTCTGTTGTGTGGCTACCTGTTGCTTCCCGGTGGCGAAGCCTTCGAAAAATCTTGAACTCTAATATCTTCTCGGGCAATAGGCTCGACACTAAACAACACCTAAGGTTTATAAAGATCGAAGAGCTGATTGTATATTGCCGGAGAAATAGTCAAACTGGTAAAGCTGTGGATATAGGCCATGCTGCTTTTTGGACATCTTTGAATTTTTTGTCTAACACCATTTTCTCCAAGGACTTGACTGACCCTTATTCAGATTCTTCCAAAGAATTTAAAGACTATGGAATATTATGATAGAGGCTGGTAAACCAAATTTGGTGGATTATTTCCCAGTGCTTGAAAGGTTCGATCCTCAAGGAATAAGACGCCGCATGGCCATCCATTTCGGCAAGGTGCTTAAGTTATTCGACGGTCTAACTAGTGAGCGCTTGGAGCAAAAGAAATCGCAAGGCCTTGTGAAAAATGATGTGTTAGATGTTCTTTTGATGAGAAGTGAAGAAAATCCTGAAGAAATTGATAGGACTCACATTGAGCGAATGTGCCTGGTTTGAACTTATCTCTTTCCTTCATCATGTGGCCCATATCTTTCACAAATCTTTTGTGGCAGTTCCCAAAAAAAGAAATAGTATATCAACTTACTTTTTATTTGCTTAAGGGACAATAACATAATCTGAAATCAACCAAAAATATCCATACTTGCATAACATCCATTAAAGAAAACAAA
This sequence comes from Ehretia macrophylla, assembly GCA_037974665.1. Lineage (NCBI taxonomy): Eukaryota > Viridiplantae > Streptophyta > Magnoliopsida > Boraginales > Ehretiaceae > Ehretia > Ehretia macrophylla. The sequence continues at coordinate 30,248,284 of CM075770.1, forward strand.
AAAAAGGTTCTAGCACCACATGAAGTTTATCAACTATGCAGCTTATCAAAGTGATTAGCTATCAACATTATTGCACTACACTCAACATTTGGACAGTCATCCACCTTGTAGAATTGCAAGATAGAAAGCTTCACCTTCTTCTTCTTGTGTTTGATCTTCTTGGGCTTGGTGTAAGTTTTCTTGTTGGGGGAGTCGCGGTGGGGATGGGGGTGGGAGATGACGTGGGTAGGGAAGGGGCTAGGCTTGGGGGACGCCGAGGAAGGGGAAGGGGAAGGGAAAGGGGGCGACGAGAGGGGTAGGAATTTGGTATGGCTTTTTTGTTTATGTGTACTAGAGTGGTTGAAGAAGTTTATTTTTTATTCAAGAGGAAGGGGTTAAGTTAGTAATTTAATTTATTTCAATAGGGGTAGTTTAAACATTTTAATATTTTTCTGTTAATTTTTTAACTGTCGAGACTAATTTGAACCTATTTGAAAACATTGAGAACTTATTTGGATTTTTTTAAACATTGATAACTAAAATGATCTTGGAGAAACAATGGAGACTAACTATGTTATTCTCCCTTTGCCTTAACCTGATAAAAATTCATGGCAGTTCTCAAAAAATAATGTTTTTATATTACTAACTTTGGTTTAAAGGATAAATATTTTTTATTATCATCATCTTCTGCCTCTCATGCACCAGTATAGATATCATTTAGAAATTTTCTCATGTGGGTACTACCTTTTAGGCAAAACGCATTACTCTTGATTTATTTTATCATCTACTGAACTTTTCGATAATCTATATCACATAACTTATCTTATTGCTGAAATGGTATCCACATGCCATCCGAATGTTTATCTTACGACCAGGTTGATGTACCTATCATGTCTTGGAATAGGCTTGGCTTGCTACGGTGTTTATGGTTTTTTTTTCCCCCAAAACTTAATTGCTTCACGAGAAAATAATTATTTATAACAATTTGTTCTCATACATCAAACATGTTATTATCGTAGGACCTCTTTGCTACTGGGCTGGATACAACTTCTAACTCATTAGAATGGGCAATGGTAGAGATTCTAAAAAATCCAGAGACTGAAGAAAGCCAAAGAGAAGCTCGTGCAAGTTACTGGTAGAGGAAAACCAATAGAAGAAGCTGATGTTGCTAGCTTGCCATATTTGCGGTGCATTGTTAAAGAGACTTTAAGGATACATCCACCAGTGCCATTCTCGATTCCATGTAAAGTGGAGCAAGATGTTGAAGTATGCGGATACAATGTTCCAAAAGGGTCTCAAGTTCTTGTAAATTCATGGGCTATTGGACGTGATTCAAACGTGTGGGAAAATCCATTAACATTTAAGCCTGAAAGATTATGGGAATCAGAAATGGACATTCGAGGTCACGATTTTGAGCTAATCCCTTTTGGTGCTGGAAGAAGAATTTGTCCAGGTTTACCATTGGCAATAAGAATGGTTCCAGTTATACTCGGTTCTCTGCTTAACTCTTTTGATTGGAAGCTTGAAGGGGACATTGAATCTGATCAATTGGTTATGCAGGAAAAATTTGGCATTACATTGCAAAAGACTCGTCCTCTACGAGCTATCCCAATTTCTCTCTGAACAAGGCGTGTTCTTTGTGCTAAAATAAGGCCATAGCCACGGTATCGTTATTAGCTGGGCAATATGTGGAAAATAGAAAGCTTATTATATATACATATTTCAGAATTTCCTTCTTTTAGTAGAGTCTAATGGTGTTGCACTTTTCTATGGAGGGATGATCAGTTTCGTCATATAAAGAGATTGTCAGTTTGTCTTTATCTCGTACTAGTATTATCCAAGAGCTACATGCAATTGTTTTATGGCAATGTCATACAAAAACCGTAACATATACTCACAATTCACACACACATACACACACACACACACAACTATATACCCACACATGCACAAATACTTGAATAATTTCTAAAGCGTGAACCGTTAATGTAGGTTATAACATATAACATACAAACATTTCTCCATCATGCATGTGTCTATGTTTTCCTTTACTTTTATAAACAACTTGCTCACCAACATGACGTAATAACACCAGTATGTAACAAAGAATTAAGGGGGAAGCCAATGTCGTCCCCCACTCTCTTAGGAAGTGTGAGAGACCATGGAGTTTCTAACCATTGTGCTTACACTATTGTTTGCCTTGACATTGTTCCAGAGTTTCAGTACACTCAGAAGGAGAAGCAAAAAACTTCTACCAGGGCCAACTCCTTTACCCTTAATTGGCAACCCGCTTCACTTACTCGATCGGTTCCCAACCCCACAAGTGCTTAGCCAATCTAGCCAAAACCCATGGTCCGATTATGTGCCTAAAATTAGGTCAGATTAATATAGTGGTCATCTTAGCGAAGATGTTCAATTTTTCTTTGGACAAGGTAATCTAAATATAATGTGTTTATTTAGCCAAAATAAAAAAATAAAAAAATAATGTGTTTATTTAGCGAAAAACGAAGAATATAATGTGGTTTCTATTAGCTGTATTTGTATAGTATTTTGTTTCTGCCGGTTCAGTCATATATATTCTTATAGTTTGTTCTTTTTTAATTTTAAATTTACCAATATTCTTTCAAGTTCATTAGATAATTGTTGGGACGACCATCCCTATGAAATCGACCATGCATGAAATTTTAGTTTTTAAATTATAGAGCTTTTAGTCGTAAAGTTTTGGTTAGAAGTACTGTTGAACAAAAACCGTTGATTGTTTGACCTATGTCTGACAATGTTGAGCTTTAGAAATTTCGAGGGCAATATTGGACTTTAAAAAATATGAAGAGGTGTATTTTAAAAAAAAATAGAAAAATAACTTCTCAGATTATATAAAAATAATTTTATAAAAGCCTTTTTAAAAACATAATGCAATGACAATTGAAGGTTACAAAAAATATAATTCTCTATTATTGTTCTTTGGCCACAACATAAACTCCAGGAATTAACTGATCCGAACCTTTCATCTCTGAATTTATCTGCCTTCACGAAATATTTTATATGTAGTGACCCTGGTCTTAATTAGCAACAGAGTCCCCAGTGTAAGATCCTATAAGAATGCTTGTAAAAATTAACTTAGTGAAAATGAGATTGATCATAAAATATTGTCTGGTTAGTGAAAGGGAAAATGTCATTTTCCCCCATGATGTATGACTAATATCCCAAATTCTCCCATAAACTTTTATTATTACCCAGATCAGTGTAATCGGAATCGTACGATTCGTGATGCGAATCTTACGATTCGATACGATTCACTAGAAAAAGGATACGAATCGGATAGGAGAATAGTGAATCGACATGAATCGCAAGTGAATCGGTACCAAATCATAACGAATCGTGTGAATCGAATGATTCACTGAATCGTTCACAATTCGAGTCAATTTTTTTATTTTTATTTTAAAAGCCCAAAATATTTCAAAGTAGATAACAAAATAAGCCCACTTTAGTAAAAAAAAAAAAATAGGAAGACAAAACTCATAACTGATTGGACCACTTGTGTTTACAGCAGCTTTTGAGCACTAGTTTGGGCACTTGTGAAATGTGATATTGTTCCGACCAAAAAAAATAGTGTGATATTGTGATACATAAATTGTTTGGGCTACTAGGAACAAGTGAAGTAGTGAACAATCTAGAAAAGTAACAAAAACATATATTAATATTAATTCAAATAAAGAATCTCAACTAAAAACTGTTAATAGAAACATAATATGTCAAATATCAATTAGTTTTAAATTTGTGACCGAATTGGTACGATTCACGATTCGATTCGATTCACGATTCAAAAAAAATGACATTTCGATTCACGATACGATTCACGATTCGACAACTATGACCCAGATTCCCCCATATTTTGGTCAGTTCAGCTGCACAAACTCACTGTAGCATAGTCAGGAGCTGTTCGCCTACCCAATTGATCTCACATTATACGCATGTTTGCTATAATCTTTTATCACACAAATGTACATGAAAACACAAAGATGCATACTGTCACACCCCGACCCCAGCCTATCACTAGGCTAAGGCCAAAACATGACGTTCGTAACTCTTATCCCTGAGATCAACAACCTGTTAGCTATGAAACATGTAGTTATTAATTTAATAACTTGTACCTCCATTATAAATACCATAAAAAGATTGAAAAAGCTTCCAAAATTCTCTCAAACATCGGCCTTAAAGGATTACATCACCCTGTTACATAATAACCAAACCAAGAACCACATGTTCATCATCCTAGTTATAGGTCTCAAAAGCATGAAGATTAATCCTAGCTAGGTATCTAGGTAACCAAAATAATATTACAACATAATAAAATGATCAATTACAAACATGTTCTTCATAGCAAGAAATAAATCCTCAAACAAGCACGTAGATCACACAAGCAGGAATCCATGTCATCAACTCGACAAAGTTTGTAACCCCTTGAAGGCCTGCTCAAGCAAATCCTCACCTGTAATTGTTAGAAAGAGGGTGAGCTAGATCCTCGCATATAGCTTAGTGAGAAGGAAAACAAGGAAAAGTTTCCACAAAGGTTTTATCATTTCGCAAACTTCTTGGTAAAACCATGCTATGCATATAAAATAGTTAATCAAGTATAACAGAATATCAAGATTAACCTCATACTCGAAGTATATAACAACTAACAAGAATGAAAACAACTTGATTTGAAAGATATGAGTAACTCTTCTCTCCGAGGACCTCAATGGACCAATATCGGAACTTCATAACACATTTTCCTCAAAATGTAACACAAGAGGGCATTCCGTGGAAACGACCCAATATCATTATCAAAAGATTGGTACAAGGGAAGAAAGGTGGCTTATACGGACTTAAGAGGTATCTCCTACTATCACAGTCGTGTACACCTCAAAAGGTGTCTCCTACTATCATTGCCGTGCGTACTTTACTCCGTATAAACCCCAACCACAAACTATACACGAATTAATAGGGTAGGGAGATGTCTATCAGTATCACAGTCGTGTGCACCTCAAAAGGTTTCTCCCACTATCACTGCCGTGTGCACCTTTGATCCCATCCCTTAACAAGTAAGAGGTTGCAACCTTGATACAAATATACATATATAATACCCAACTCCCCAAGGGACGTCACCAAGAGAGAGACAGACTAGGATAGCAACAAAGTAGGTTGCTTCCGTCACAATAGGAATAATAACAACGTAGCGAGTAAGCACGAAAAACCTTGATAATTATATATATATAAATAATACCTAACACTCCAAGGAAAGACACCGAGCGAGAGAGGGACTAGGATAGCATCAAAGTAGGTTGCTTTCATCACATATGTATAATACCCCAGCTCTCCGAGGAATATACCAAGTGAGAGAGGGACTAGGATAGCAACAAAGTAGGTTGCTTCCGTCACAATAGTAATAACAAGATATAGTGATTAAACATATAAACCTCTTGCGACAATAAATGATTAATCCATGGCATATCAAGTAAGCATATAATAATCATGCATATATAACATTTAGGGTGCTCCAAATATTTCCAAGTATCATAAGATAGTGAAAAGACATCAATATTGCCTACGTTCAATAGTCTTCCAAACAATATATAGAAGTTAACAACTACATAGCACCCAAACTATGGTACAAATCCATAATTAAATTCTACTATGATAAACTAGGGTTCGATACGGTTCTAACGCTTCCGACCGTGCCTCAATTCGACATCCGTTGCTCATGGAATTACTAAAATAAGCTTATCGCATTTTGACCAAACCAGAAGCTTCACCAGCGGACGAGGTGTCCTCCACAGGTTGATCGGTGGAGGGGGGTTCGTCCGGTCATGCTGTTTACGAGATAAACACCATTTTTTCAACAATCAAGCTTACAACCACACTTCCCTCTACTAACAATTAAACATGCTAAAGGTGACTATTAGGCATCATATAGAAGTTCAAAACGTAACCAAAACACATCCCACATCAACAATCAACACCCAAAATAAGTTTACAATTCCTAGATCTACAACACAAAATACTCAATCTTCTCATCATCCAAGCTTTTGTATGAAAGCTATAGCAAGTTTAACACCAAATGAACATTAATAATCTTGAATGAATTCTTTAAAATAAACCATTTACGAAAAATCCCTCACCTCAATGTTGGGTTGAAAGCTACAAGAAGCAAGAAGAACTTGGACTTAACTAGCAAATTGCAAGAAAATGGTTGAGAATAGCTTGAAGATCCTTCTTCTTCCTTTCTTCTTTCTCTCTTCTTTTTTCTCTTTCTCTCCCAGTCGTGTGGTTCTTGTGTGTGTGTGTTGAGTGTGTGTTGTGTGTTTGTGTCGTGTATATGTGAAACCCCACTTTCCTGCTTATCTCGTTTTACGTGCTATACCTCGTTTTGCGTGTATATATTCTGTTTATGTGCTATAGGACCTAGAAAGTTATAATTTTGATGTCAATACTCCTAATACGTGCTAAATGTGCATTCATGAAATTTTCATAAAAAACGGAGTCATAAATTTTATCGTCGATTTTCAGTGAATAGTGTTTTCGAAACACGTCCGCTAAAATTTTGAAACTGGTCTTTTTAACCCTTCTAGACCTAGTCCACGGACTTTAATAGACCTGTGTTTGATGAAAACGGTTTTAAAATCGGCTTTAGAATTTATTAGGGTTTTTTACACCGACTTTTGCGAAAATCGAGTTTTAAGCCGACTCGGGTGAAATTGTTGGATTGTAAAACTTCTTGTCACCTAAAAATAATCCACTTGAGATATATTGGGGGTTGCATAATTATTTTTAACTTGGTGAGCAATAAAATGCAATTAAAGTCATTAAAAACACAAAAATACTAATTAAAACTAACTTTGACTTTGCATTTTTTTAATTGACCAAGCTTTTAAATACTTCTTGTCATCAACACACACTCACACAACACAAAACACACTCCACAAACACACACAAGGCCGAGAGAAAGAAGGAGAAAAAGCCAAAGAGATTTTCAAGCTTTTCAATCCAATTTTTCAAGGAAAAACCTAGTTTTTGTCCGTAGAACTTCGCACCGACTTGGATTCTGCTTGTTGGGCACACATAGCACGCATTCCTAGGCTTATATCGCATCTAAGGTGAGAGAAAAATTCTAGATCTCAAAATGTCATTTTTATGTTTTTGCTCATAAATGAAAATTTAACCGTTAGAATTGAAATCTGAAGATAGATTATTGCTCCTTGCATGCTAGGGATCGTTATATACTAATACTACGAATTTCTGTCGGATGTAGCATAATTTTTATTTTCCGGGTATTTAATTTTGATTAAAATGTTCAAAGTTGAATTAAATGAGTTGTGTTGATCGAAATCGATTGCCGTCGATTTCTAAATACTTGATAATTACGTGTTAGCGCTGTTGTAATGCCGAATTTTCGATTACATTGTTCGTGTGAAAATCCGGAAAATCCAGCCATGACATCTTAGGGTTTTAGGGTTATCGGGCATGATTTGGAGGTGTTATGGTGGATTTCCGAGAGGGCTAATGTAGTAGGTTGAATGGGTGAGTGATAGGAACTGATTTGGCAATGTTTGGATTAGTAGATTGTAAGTTATGAATTTTAGAAGTTTAGGTTGTCATTCTTTAATTTCTTGAACGATGCCTTTAGATGGTTAGGTAGTGTTCGAGTGATGAATGGTGAGTTGTTGATGAGTAATTTAGAGTTTAATTATGTATATTATGCATGTCCGGTTAGATGGCCTACTTTGTCATCTAACTACGTTGTTTGTTGTTTAATTTAATATTGATGTTATATTAATGTTATTGATTGATTATTATTGAGTTCGGGAATCGGGCACTTTCGTTGCTGATCTCCCAATTGATTGATTGATGATTGATGATTATGGAGTCTTGGTATGTGTGTGCCACCTCTCGGGCAGCGTCGGGCTGTCGGGTTGATAACGGCATGACTGCCATAGGCTACCCCCAGCTCGCATGACGGAGGTGTCATGGAGGGAGGGGCTAGTGAGGTACCTCGGGTGCGTGAGTAATGGGGAGTTATAAGAAGAACGGTTGAGATCGTGATGGCGTTTGGAGCTACACCAAATAGAGTATCCTTTAATGAATGGTTATATAGTTATGTGATGATAATGTTATTATTGTTGTTGTATGTTTACTTGCTCAAAGGACTAAATCCAAGGAGCGTAGTGAATACTGTCGAGATCTATCGGATCCTCACTGGGCTTATGTATATAAGCTCACTCTCTATTATTGCATGCTTACAGGTGTTGCAGAGCCGGATTACGGGTACGTGCCTCCTGAGGAGGAAAATGTGCCTTACGTGGACGAGTCATATGTTCCCGAGTCTTATCCATGATTATATGTTGTTTAATGTCATGTATATTAGCTTAATAGACTTTTATATGCTTTGTGGTTCTTATTGTAATAGATGTTGAAAGATGATGATCCAAACGACGTTAACTTAGTGGTTTTCTTTTGTCTATGGTTAAGTTGTAGTTGTGTCTCAACTTATTTTTGAAATGTATGATAAGGTTGAGGTATTGTATGTCATGTTGGAACGGAGGCGTATAACGAGGATGGTTTATTGTATAATATGGTTGTGTTGTATGTTGTTGTTTGTATTGAGGAATTGCTGGATGTATGATATTTTATGAGGTTGGTTTAGAACCTCGGAAATCTATTTACTGTCGTTATGCCGCCGAAATTCCGTTGCGTCCTGACTGATTATAGGTGGGGTCGAGTTGGGGCGTGACATTTAAGTGGTATCAGAGCGCATGTTAGTTGTCAGCCGGGGTATTCTCGGAATGTGGGTAATGGTCTTAACATGAAATATGTGTGAAAAGAAAGAAAAGTGAATTATGTATTGATATGACTAAATGATTAAGTGATTATGTGATTTAAGTGCTTATGTGATTATGTGATCAATTTGCTTATGTGATTGAAACTTATGTGATTTATGTGCTTTATATGAGTTTGTTGTTTATGTGTTAAAAGTTGTATATAACCTGTTTATGTGCTATAACCTGTGCTAACTCTTTGATTAGTACGATGGTCGGTAGACCGAGGACTCGTGGTAGGCCCGAGATTGTAGATGAGGTTCCTGGTAATGTGGCACAGGGCAGTGATAAGGGTGATGTCAAGTTAGGGTCAGCAATGGATCGGATTGCAGATTTGATGGTTGGGCAGGCCCAGTTGTTAGCAGGTCAGGCAGTTCAGACTCAGGCGTTGCAGGCTCAGATACAGACTTCGGAACATCCTCCGTGCGAATCCAAAGCTGATAATACTCCTGCCTCAAATCAAATTTAGAATAGACTTTGGCTCCCTGAAGTTGATCAAACAACTTATCAATCAGTGGCAAAGGATATTTATTCTTGATGGTCACCTGATTCAAACCACGGTAATCAATACACAATCTCAAAGTACCATCCTTCTTCTTCACAAATAAAACAGGAGCTCCCCAAGGTGAAGAACTCTGCTGAATGAATCCTTTCTTCAATAACTCCTGTAACTGAGTCTTCAACTCCTTCAACTCAGCTGGTGCCATCCGGTACACCGATTTAGAAATAGGTTGAGTACCGGGAACAAGATTAATCACAAACTCTATATCCCTCTCTGGCGGCAATCCTGGCAACTCCTCGGGAAATACATTAGGATATTCCCGGATAATAGGGACTTCCTCAAGCTGTAGCTTATCAGATGGCTTGTTGATCAAATAAGCTAGATAACCCGAACACCCCTTACTCACCAACTTAACGGCTTTAGTTGCTGAGATAACAAAACTCGTCTTAGCACCCCGGTTACCCGCTACCTCTACTACTGGCTGATCTGGCAAACGAAACTGTACTACCTTGGTTCTACAGTTCAACTGGGCATCATACTTAGAAAGCCAATCCATACCCAGAATAACATCATACCCCCGGATAGGAAATAAAATAAGGTCCGAAGGAAAATTATGCCCCTTAACATGTATTATACAATCCTTACATACTAAGCCAGTAACATACTTATCAGTCAAAGAGGTACTAATCTCAACCACATAAGGCAATCTTTTAGGTTGCAATTTAACACGTTGCACACAAGCAGGAGTAATGAAAGAATGCGTAGCACCAGAATCAATCAACACTTTAACAAGTTGATCAAGTATAAGGAAGTTACCTTCCACAACTGCAGTCTCCTCAGGCATCTCCTCCATATCAACTGCGTAAGCCCGAGCCTGAACCCGCTGCTGCTGTGGTACACTACCTGTAGGCCTACCCTGGTAACCCTGAGTCGCTGCCCGACCCTCAGTCCTCGCATATCTAGGGCAATCCTTCGCCCTATGCTCGATGCTACCACAACCCAAACATGTCCCTGCCTTTACCCTGCAGTCGGACTCCACATGCCCTGGGCGCTTGCAGTAATTACACTGCGATGATGTGGCACTAACACTGCCCCTAGAAGAACCAGAAGCTAATGAAGCAGCTGATACAGCCTGCTGCTGAGGTCTCACCACACTAGGCCTGTACTGACCCTGAGACTGCGCTGGCCTATACTGAGTCTGAACCTGATATGGCCTCTGCTGAAACTGAGGCCGATAGTAACTCTGCTGACCCTGTGGCCTATAAGAACCCTGCTGGGCTGGTGGCCTGTAGACAACCTGCTGTACTGGAGGCCTATATATAACCTGCTGGCCCTGTGGCTGATACGGCCTCTTGCTAGGCTGACTGGAGACAATCTGATCCCCTTTCCTCTTCTCTAACCTAGAAGCTGCATCAAAAGCCTCAGTGAAGATATCATAGCGATTCAGAGCCATTGCATCCTGAATCTCGGGCCTCAATCCCAACATAAATCTACGGGTCTTCCTCTCCTCCACAGCTACAAACTCCGGTGCATACCGGGACAACCTAGTGAATATAGCCTCATACTGAGCCACAGTAGAATCCCCCTGCACCAAGGACAAGAACTCAGCCTCTCTCCTCTCCCGTGCAACCCTCGGGACATACTTATCCCTAAAAGCAGTCAGAAAGGTATCCCAAACATACGGAACACCCCGGGTCTCCCAACTGGCTCTCACAGTGCGCCACCATTCATCTGCCTCATCATCAAGCAAATAGACAGCACAAATCACCTTCCTCTCATCAGTGTACCCGAGAGAATCAAAAATTTTCTCTAACTTACTAATCCACGACTCGGCCTTCCTATCATCAGGCTCTCCCTGAAATCTAGGAGGTTAGTACCCCAGAAACTCCTTCATAGTACCTCGACCGTGATTACCACCCTGTACATTCTGTATTTGAGCCTGCAACGCCTGAGTCTGAACAGCCTGACCTGCTAACAACTGGGTCTGCCCAGCCATCAAATCTGCAATCCGATCCATTGCTGACCCTAACCTGCCATCACCCCTATCACTGCCCTGTGCCACATTACCAGGAACCTCATCTACAATCTCGGGCCTACCACGAGTCCTCGGTCTACCGGCCATCGTACTAATCAAAGAGTTAGCACAGGTTATAGCACATAAACAGGTTATATACAACTTTTAACACATAAACAACAAACTCATATAAAGCACATAAATCACATAAGTTTCCATCACATAAGCAAATTGATCACATAATCACATAAGCACTTAAATCACATAATCACTTAATCATTTAATCATACCAATACATAATTCACTTTTCTTTCTTTTCACACATATTTCATGCTAAGACCATTACCCACATTCCGAGAATACCCCGGCTGACAACTAACATGCGCTCTGATACCACTTAAACAGTCACGCCCCAACTCGACCCCACCTATAATCAGTCAGGACGCAACGGAATTTCGGCAGCATAACGACAGTAAATAGATTTCCGAGGTTCTAAACCAACCTCATAAAACATCATACATCTAGCAATTCCTCAATACAAACAACAACTTACAACACAACCATATTATACAATAAACCATCCTCGTTATACGCCTCCGTTCCAACATGACATACAATACCTCAACCTTATCATACATTTCAAAAATAAGTTGAGACACAACTACAACTTAACCATAGACAAAAGAAAGCCACTAAGTTAACATCGTTTGGATCATCATCTTTCAACATCTATTACAATAAGAACCACAAAGCATATAAAAGTCTATTAAGCTAATATACATGACATTAAACAACATATAATCATGGATAAGACTCGGGAACATATGACTCGTCCACGTAAGGCACATTTTCCTCCTCAGGAGGCACGTACCCGTAATCCGGCTCTGCAACACCTGTAATCATGCAATAATAGAGAGTGAGCTTATATACATAAGCCCAGTGAGGATCCGATAGATCTCGACAGTATTCACTACGCTCCTTGGATTTAGTCCTTTGAGCAAGTAAACACACAACAACAATAATAACATTATCATCACATAACTATATAACCATTCATTAAATGATACTCTATTTGGTGTAGCTCCAAACGCCATCACGATCTCAACCGTTCTTCTTATAACTCCCCATTACTCACGCACCCGAGGTACCTCACTAGCCCCTCCCTCCATGACACCTCCGTCATGCGAGCTGGGGGTGGCCTATGGCAGTCATGCCGTTATCAACCTGACAGCCCGACGCTGCCCGAGAGGTGGCACACACATACCAAGACTCCATAATCATCAATCATCAATCAATCATCAATCAATCAATTGGGAGATCAGCAACGAAAGTGCCCGATTCCCGAACTCAATAATAATCAATCAATAACATCAATATAATATCAATATTATATTAAACAACAAATAACGTAGTTAGATGACAAAGTAGGCCATCTAACCGGACATGCATAATATACATAATTAAACTCTAAATTACTCATCAACAACTCACCATTCATCACTCGAACACTACCCAACCATCTAAAGGCATCGTTCAAGAAATTAAAGAATGACAACCTAAACTTCTAAAATTCATAACTTACAATCTACTAATCCAAACATTGCCAAATCAGTTCCTATCACTCACCCATTCAACCTACTACATTAGCCCTCTCGGAAATCCACCATAACACCTCCAAATCATGCCCGATAACCCTAAAACCCTAAGATGTCATGGCTGGATTTTCCGAATTTTCACACGAACAATGTAATCGAAAATTCGGCATTACAACAGCGCTAACACGTAATTATCAAGTATTTAGAAATCGACGGCAATCGATTTCGATCAACACAACTCATTTAATTCAACTTTGAACATTTTAATCAAAATTAAATACCCGGAAAATAAAAATTATGCTACATCTGACAGAAATTCGTAGTATTAGTATATAACGATCCCTAGCATGCAAGGAGCAATAATCTATCATCAGATTTCAATTCTAACGGTTCAATCTTCATTTATACGCAAAAAAATAAAAATGACATTTTGAGATCTAGAATTTTTCTCTCACCTTTGATGCGATACAAGCATAGGAATGCGTGCTATGCGTGCCCAACAAGCAGAATCCAAGTCGGTGCGAAGTTCTACGGACAAAAACTAGGTTTTTCTTTGAAAAAATGGATTGAAAAGCTTTGAAAATCTCTTTCTTTTTCTCCCTCAACCTCTCGGCCTTGTGTGTGTTTGTGGAGTGTGTTTTGTGTTGTGTGAGTGTGTGTTGATGACAAGAAGTATTTAAAAGCTTGGTCAATTAAAAAAAATGCAAAGTCAAAGTTAGTTTAAATAGGTATTTTTGTGTTTTAATGACTTTAATTGCATTTTATTGCTCACCAAGTTAAAAATAATTATGCAACTCCCAAGATATCTCAAGTGGATTATTTTTAGGTGACAAGAAGTTTTACAATCCAACAATTTCATCCGAGTCGGCTTAAAACTCGATTTTCGCAAAAGTCGGTGTAAAAACCCTAATAAATTCTTAAGCCGATTTTAAAACCGTTTTCATCAAACACAGGTCTATTAAAGTCCGTGGACTAGGTCTAAAAGGGGTTAAAAGACCAGTTTCAAAATTTTAGCGGACGTGTTTCGAAACTACTATTCACTGAAAATCGACGATAAAATTTCTGACTCCGTTTTTTATGAAAATTTCATGAATGCACATTTAGCACGTATTAGGAGTATTGACATCAAAATTATAACTTTCTAGGTCCTATAGCACATAAACAGAACATATGCACGCAAAATGAGGTATAGCACGTAAAACGAGATAAGCAGGAAAGTGGGGTTTCACACTACCTAAGTCCGTTAACGCACAATATAATTTCCCAAGCACTATTAACCATAAAATAAAACATCAAACCATATATTACACTATTTCTAGTAACACCCATTATACAAAATTCATCACTAATAAATTATGGTTCAACCACTAAATACAAATTTACAAGACCTAGATCCACATGTTCAATATTTCCAATCTTAGGTCTCGAAAGAATAGTGTTTAGTCTTAACTAGGCATCTAATCTACCAAAATAATATTACAACATAATACTTGATCAATTTACAAAAATAACTTGTTACAACAATAAGCTAAAACTCCACGAGCAAGCACGTAGTTCAACTAAAGCAGAAATTCATCACAATACATCAATCTAGCTGGCAACCACACAGGAGCTTGTTCGGGCTAATCGTCACCTGAAACTGTTAGAAAGAGGGGTAAGCTAGATCCTCGCGTATAACTCAGTGAGCAGGAAAACAAAGAAAGGTTTTCATAAAGGTTTTATCATTTTTGCAATCAGTTTGATAAATCATATCATGCACCTATCCACACAAAATATCTTTAACACAAGCCTTTAATCAGCAATGAGAGGGTTGAGATATACCGGCAAACCTGGAGGTCCCGACACTTCCTCTGTTAATAATGATTACAAGATATACAATCAAGATTTAATAACATTTAACAACCTAGCTCTTCTTAGATATCACTGAGTCCCGACCCGTAGGAGGATCAATGAGTCTTGAAAGAGAAGGGACGATAACATTTGGTAGGCGAGATATACCAGCAAGCCCTACCTCTGACTGGAGGTCTCATTACTACCTCAGTAGGCGAGATATACCAACGAGCCCGTTGCTGCCCAGAGGTCTCGTTGCTACTGCATTCATTAATGGTTGCAACCGACATGCGCATTTATGATTCATATACATATACATTTACATAAGCAATAAAGTTTAGTCAATCATATAGCATATTCAAGTACATTCTATATTTCGCATTATGTAAACGTGTAAAGCATTTATTATATACTCGTATGGGCATGTAAACTTCCTTAGTACCAATAAATAATAACAAGAATAGCAAGAATTTGCAAACTAATACTTAACAACAACTTACCAATAGCATATACTAGATTCACCAAGCAAATCCAATGCTCTTACATTAGCCCATCTTAGGAGGTAAATTTTCCTACTTTCCTAAACTCCAATTAATCTGATTTTAGCCTAGAATCAAAGCTTATTGAAATTAGATAACTCTAGAATCAAACGGAATGCAATTCGAAGTTGAAACGAATGAGATATGGCCTCTGGAAAATCACTGCGCAGAGCTGTCAAACATCCGAGCATTGGGGCCTTCATCCGGTCGATCGAATGAAGCAGGTAACGCCCGGATGAGAGTTTTTTGCCGAGCGTTTTGGCCTCTATCCAGGCAACAGGATAGGGGCTATAACGCCCGGATAGCTAGATGGGAAAGACACATTTTTTTACAAAAATCATCCAAATAATCCACACAACCTCCTACCATCAATCAATCATATTCAATGTAGTTTATGGGCATCATATAAGGGTTTAAACTCTACCCAAATCACCTCTCCTCAACAAACCACAACACCCAACATACATTTTCAATTCTTAGATCTACAACACATATACACAACTTTTCATCATCCAAGCTTAGATATGCAAGCTATAGCATTATTAACACCAAATGATCATTAATAAACTTGAATGAATCTTTTAAAACCATTTATGAAAAAGTCCCTCACCTTTGTCTTGAATTTGGAAGTTGGATAATACAAGGATCTATGATGAAATGCTCAACAATACAAGAGAATGACTTGAAGTTCTTTCCCTCTTTCTTCTCTTTCCTTTTCTCTTCTTCTTCCTCTCTTCCTTCTCTCTCTCTTGGTCAAAAATTCTGAATTTGTGTAGTGTGTGTGTTTGTGTCATGTGAGTGAGTATGTTTTAGTGTGTGTTTGTGTGTTGTAGTATTTTAGTGTGTGTGGGTGGTGTAGTGTGTGTTGAGATATTATCCAATTTTAGCCTAAGGACAAGAGTGCCCCTCAACTAGTTTGCGTATTACTAGTTTGCCATTATAGTGTTAATTCTAACTATCTTGGTTTTAGTTTAGTTACTCTAGTTGGTTATTGAACTTAGTTGGTCCAATTACTAGCTACACAATACAATTTACTCATATGCACGTTAAACAATGAAATACACGTAAATCGAGATAAATGCACATAAATCATTTTAAAACATGTAAAATGATTTAATTATTATATATGTTACCTAAATTACCCTGAGACATGTAATTAAATTTAAATGCACGTTAAACGAGACATGTGTTCGTAAAACGATGTAAATATATATTAATTAGCATAAGTGCATATTAAATGATGTAAAAATATATAAAATACTATGAAATTCACACGAGCTCTATACGGCCTCGGTACAGGGTCTCATATCAGCTAAGCCATGGGCATCCTTGGGATTGAAACACGTGTGTCGTCTCACCACTAACTTTTTTTTGTTAGAAATGGACCACTGACTTACAAAAGTTGATATATATGTTGCAATAATTGTTGTTCAAAATCAACCGGCAACGAGAAAGAAAAGACAAGAATCTTGAAGTGATAGCAAATAGTTCCGTGTTTTCTTTTTCTTCGAATAAATTACTTATTTAGTTTCATATCTTTACTATTTGTTTTAATTTAATCTTTATCTTTTAAAATATATTTGTTCAGCCTCGTATTTTACTATTGATCCAACTTAGTTCTTATTTTTCAAAATGTACCCTTTTAGTCACGTGCATATTTTATTAGATTTTTGGACGAAAAAGTGGTGGAGGATTAACGTGAACTATAATGACAAAAATATTAGACTAAAATGGTACATTTTGAAAGATAAAGACTAAGTTGAGACAAATGTTAAAGATACGAAACTAAAATAATATATTTTGAAAGATAATGACTAAGTTAAGACAAATGATAAAGATACGAGACTAAATAAGTAATTTATTCTTTTTCTATTTTGTTTAAAGTTACGTGCTCATTTCTTGTAGTTTAGTTCACCTTTACCTACTATAGAGAAATATTTATGTATTTTTAGTTAAAAATATTAATTAGTAAAAAATATATTTATATAATTAAAAATTTATTTATTTTAGCACTTACTGGACACCTTAAGTTTGGTTCCGTAAACGTTTCTTGTAGTTTCTTGTTCATCGATCTTTGCATTCTCGTTCTACATAAAAATGGTTGACCAAAAAAAAAAGCTCTACATAAAAATGATACATAACCTAAATATTTGAGGTCAAATTTCAAGCAAAGTTGGATTAAACCATCGCTAATTAAATACTATCCCAAGCTTGATTTTGAACCTGAAAATTCTTAACAATACCCCTACCATTTTGGGTTATCTAATCCAACCTTTCCCTCCATACTTGGACTTCATTTCTGAGCATAATGTACCAAAATGGTTTTCTGAACCCGATGTATTTCTTGACACCTAAATTTAAAAATCTACGAAAAATAGGTGAAAATTTGAAGGGAGGGTAAAATATTATTTTCTATGGGGCTAATTATTACGTACAATGTTATTTGATTAAAGTCGAGAATATAACATAAATGAAATAAATAAATAAAAAAAGTAAGGGACATGTTTAGTATGAAATCATTTTGCATTTTCTCTTTTTCAAAAAGAAAATGAATGAAGATTATGCTAGTCAAAATGGAGAAGTTTAGGAAATAAGAAAAACTAAAAATCGTTTCAAACTCAACTTAAAATCAATAGTGTATCATTGCCATTTAATAATTTAGATTTTAAGTTATCTTTCTTTTTGGTTATTAGGTTTAATTTTATAGAAATTAGGTTTTTTTTGTTGCTAAATAAACAAAGTTTTCATTAAGATCAAACTCAAAATCATGTACAAGATCCTATCCAAAAACAACCAAAGTGAGCCCTTTACATACAAATATCCCTAATGCTCTAGTTCAGACAAATTATATTATTCAAAGAGGTTCTCCTATATTTTTTACCCCCACCCAATTTCATCCTAACAAATTACATAGGCTCCGTTTGTTTGCCGTAAAATAACTTGCTTGTATAAAATATTTTCCATGAAAAATATTTTCCTAGAAAATAAAATATTTTACAGGGCTCCGTTTGTTTGCCATAAAATAACTTGTTGGGGGAAAATATTTTTCCGAAAAATAGATTACTGTAAAATATTTTTTGGTATTTGGATGTACCGTGAGTTTTGTAAAATGTTTTCTTTTCCCAAAGTCCCTTAAAATATTTTACAAAATCTTGTACTAGCTGCAATTGTTAACTGAAAAACATTTTACGGTTGACTAATTTTACGGTGTTACCAAACACAGTAAAATTAAGAAAAAACAACCGTAATTGTTGACCCAAAAATATTTTACGGTTGACCAATTTTCCGGTGTTATCAAACACCGTAAAATCCAAAAAATATTTTCAGGAAAAATATTTTGTGGCAAACAAACGGAGCCATAATCTCATTTTTTGAGTTGCTCTTCAGAGTTAAACTTTTATCTATGAATTATGTGATTGTGTTTCCTCCAAATGAAATAAACAAAAACAAGCGAATAAGAGAAGGTTGGAGATCTCCCCCCTTACAAAAAATTCGGCTCCATTGACCAATATTGTCCCACTGCATAGAATTTAGGCTTTTGCAACAGAATTAGGTATGTTATCTGGTATGCCAAAGCAAATGTCATTACAAAACATAATATAGTGGGCTTCCCGACGCCCTACGGAGGCACACATCCAACACCTAAACACTGACCTACACACCTTAGAGCCTTCAAAATCATCCAACGCTGAAACTTCTTGGACACGGCTGGTCATTAGTATAATTGTTGTTTCGGTGAGGCATTTTGTCGAACACGAGTTGAGAGTCCTTCATGGACCCGCATCGTGCGTACATTAATTGAGATAATGTTGCTGAATAAACATGGGGATTTTGCGTAGATGGGTGTGGATGTTAGGATGAGGGCATGGAGTTGACGGGCTTTGCCTATCGAGGTTGAGGTTGTGGTTGCGCATCTTTGGATGAGGAGTGCTGCTATAGAAGAGGCTTCAAGTGATGGTGGCATAAAAGACGGTTGGTTTAGTGTGTTTGAACTTCGCGCGCCAACATAAAGAGCACTTGGAAGTCAAATGTGTGCTCAACTTTCGATTATATCACTAGTCTCCTTAACATTTTCTTGTAGTGGAATTATTTTATGCATCACTTGTAATATCCTTCTTGAGTAGCATCAAATTTTGTTCACGCTTGTGCCTTTTATTTTGGTCAGAAAAATAAAAAAGAGTTTGTCACGCTGTAATATTTTAGAATAATATTTGAAGTTCAATTTGGTTTCGTTTGTAAATACAAAAGTTGAAATTAGAATGATGCTTATAGGCCAAATTTAGCAGTTAAGTAATTTTAAAAATTAAAATTAAT
This sequence comes from Ehretia macrophylla, assembly GCA_037974665.1. Classification (NCBI taxonomy): domain Eukaryota; kingdom Viridiplantae; phylum Streptophyta; class Magnoliopsida; order Boraginales; family Ehretiaceae; genus Ehretia; species Ehretia macrophylla. The sequence goes on from CM075770.1 coordinate 30,267,912, forward strand.
AGAGATGTAAAAGTAAAAAGTTTTGCAAACTACAAAAAGGCATTTTGAAGTATTTTACAGAGACAATAACTTGCTACATTTAAAGAATAAATTCACCCTTACTATATTTAGTAAGTTTATAGAACATATTATCCCTCCTCCAACTCCGAAGAGTTAAAAATTAGAAAAAAGCGAGTTTAAAAAATTAGCCACTATACTATTAATTATATCCTAGTTTGTCAGGGAATTATCAATTATTTTAATTTGGCAATTAAACTATCTCAACAGGTTGAACGTAACATAGTCCAATTAACTTGCAAATCAAAGTTACTCTAAGAACCTAACATGCTTAATTTGTAGACCTTTCTGGAAATACTAGTTCTTCCCCCTTTTTTACCAATATTGGTGCAATTCACATGATTAAGTACAATTTAATCATTGACTATATTCATGGACACATAACATCAATAAAGAGTTATATTGAATGAAATTATAAAAAGAATGCATTACAGATAGTCAAATGTGAACTTGATTTTATGACAATTTCCCAAAATGCAAAACCTTTTATCATATACTAGGAGAGGTCATGATAATTGGCAGTCGAATGATCCAAAAATAAGAGTATTAATTTGTAGCCCCACTTTTATGAAACTCACATGCACCCATGCCTCATATAGTAACATATTTGTATGAACTAGCTTTTTTTTTTTGGACTATTGTATGAACTAGCTGATGCATAACACGTTTTACCTTCCTCTGTTATTGATGGATAAATGTTATGAACCTGTGAATTTTAGGGAGTAATTGAAAGTAGAATAAAAGACAGAAGAGAGCTCAAGAGGAGTTTTTATTGAATTTTCTGCAACAAAGATACATAAAATGGAAAGCTGCAATCTAAGGAAAGGAAAGAAACGGAAGCAGGAAAAAAAACTGAAAATAAGAAACTGATTCTTCTCTGCCTACATTCAAGACTCCACTACATCATATAGACTATCTAGCTAATAACTACCCAACCACTGCTAATAACTAACCAGCCACTAACCAGTCACGTAATCAACAAAGTAAACTGGCTTAGCTCTGTTTCTAATGCTTCTTCTTATCAGCGAGCCTTCTTGTTCTCTGTCATGTTGGGTTGACACTTTTTCCTCGTCGTGGTCCATTTCTTTTTGGTTCATAACAATTCTTCCCCCTTTTAAAAGAACCTTGTCCGCAAGGTTCGGATTGAAGTTAGGATATGCGGCCAAGAACTCTTGTTGATCCAACCATGATGCTTCTTCGCGTGGCAAATGCTGCCACTGAACCAGAACTTGGGGGATTATTGTTCCATTGTGCAAGAGCTCTCTACTTTTTAAGATAGCGGCTGGTTGTAATGATGGCATACCCGATTCCGGAGGCATAACAAGCTGTTGAGGTGCGACACCGGAGCTTCCTACTGCTTTCTTTAAGAGGGAAACATGGAATACCGGGTGTATTTTTGCATCAGTTGGCAATGCTAATTGGTAAGCTACTGGACCAATTTTAGCAGTGATCTCAAAAGGCCCAAAAAATTTTATGCTGAGTTTTTGATTGCCACGACCTCGCACAGACGTCTGCCTATAAGGTTGCAAATGGACTAACACTCAATCACCGACTTGAAATTCACGTTCAGTGCGATGCTTGTCAACCTGTTCCTTCATTCTCTGTTGAGCCCTTTGCAAATTACTTCTTAGTTGTGCCAAAATTGTTGGAAGGATCGTGCACATAGATACGTTAGAAACACAATAATATTTTAACGTGGTTCGGCATAGCCTACGTCCACAGAATATTATTCTTTATTACTCATAGAAACTACTACAATAATGACTCTGATATACTTAACTAGAGGTATATGTACTCTAACTTTAACTAATCTAATATGGTACATCCACCTTGTGGCGTGTGACAACTAAAATCAACCTAGGTAACCCTATTTATAAATAATAATTGCTAATCCTTTTAGGAATAGGATTCCTATACTCTATACTAAAACTTATTTAATAGAATCCTAATCACTAATAGAATCCTAATCAAGTTTAATTACTAACATCCCCCCTTAAACTTGATTTGACTTACTAGCAACCACGAACCACCATGATGTGATCCACCGCCATCTTCTCCAATGGTTTCTTCCTTCGCCGATGACAATCTGGTCAAGGGAGGCATGCAGCAGCAGTACCATCACCTATTTCTCTTTCCAGCAAATCTAATTGTTTGCAGATCATGGTTTCACCCTCCAATGGGTTGTCAAGCCACAAAAACCTATAGTTGCTTCTTCATTAACGAGACGACTTTGTCTTTGGCCTCGTTTTAAGCAGCGGCATATTTCTCTTTGCCGTTGCAATTCTTCCTTTTTTTATTTTTTATTTTTTTTTTCTTTAGTTTTTTTTTTTTTTTGTCTTTTTTTTTCTTTTTTTTCTTTTTTTGTTGATTTTTGATTTTTTTTGTTGTGTTCTCTCTTAACTTGTAACTTTTTCTTCGCCATTCGTCTCCATCTCTTTCTTCAATAGTGGTAATCATTGATTTTCTTCTAGACAATCGCAGTTGTCTGTCTTTTTCGGCGCACTTGGGGATACCATCTCCTTCATAGGGCAACAGCGATGACGCGTAACCATCCCTTCTCTGTTGGCCATGTTGTTATCTTTTGAACTTGGAGTTGCTATTGGAACTCCATTGCTCCGGCGCGGCATCAATCTGCTAAACGCATCGCGGCAGCAATCTTTAACAACGAGCACTACACCATATCTCGACGCAAGCTTCTTGGTTGCTTCAACGTCTTTTTTTTGTATTCTTCAACTTCAACAACGTAATGCACTTCTCTTGGCGATGATAATAACCAACATATCTATATGCGGTCCCAGGCTCTGATACCACTTTGTTGGAAGGATCGTACACATAGATACGTTGGGAACACAATAATATTTTAACGTGGTTCGGCATAGCCTACGTCCATAGAATATTATTCTTTATTACTCATAAAAACTACTACAATAATGACTCTGATATACCTAACTAGAGGTTTATGTACTCTAATTTTAACTAATCTAATATGGTACACCCACCTTGTGGCGTGTGACAACTAAAATCAACCTAGGTAACCCTATTTATAAATAATAATTGCTAATCCTTTTAGGAATAGGATTCCTATACTCTATACTAAAACTTATTTAATAGAATCCTAATCACTAATAGAATCCTAATGAAGTTTAATTACTAACAAAAATAACATCTCTGTGTTGCAACTCCATGTCAACCGAAGCATTAGCCGCTGACTGTGGAACATATCACATCAAGGTTGGAGGATCTCATCCATACACCGCAATAAATGGGGTCATACCAATTGATGTATGATAGGCAATGTTATATGAATACTTGGCCCAGGATAAAAACCTTGCCTACAACTTTGGATTGTCCATTACATAACTTCTCAAATACATTTCTAGAGTGCGATTGAGCCTTTCCGTCTGACCATCAGTTTGAGGGTGGTAAGAGTTGCTCATATTCAGAGAAGTGCCTTGCAACTTGAATAATTCTCTCCAAAAAGAACTAGTAAAAAGCTTGTCACGATCACTAACTATGGAACGGGGCATGCCATGTAAACGAACCACATCACGTATAAAAATTTCAGCAATCTTTGCACTTGTAGCTTGTCCCGAAATAGCAGAAAAATGACCATATTTTGTGAGTCTGTCAACAACAACGAGTATTTCGGAAAATCCTTTAGAAAGAGGCAAACCTTGGATGAAGTCCATAAATACATCTTCCCAAATTTTATCCGAAATAGGTAATGGCTGCAATAAGCCAGTTGGTGCCAAATGACTACCCTTTGCTTGTTGACAAACTAAACACTGTTCTACATACTTACGAACATCATCTTTCATGTTTTTCCAATAACAATTCGGAGCTAGGAGCATGTAAGTACGCAAAATACCTACGTGTCCCCCAACTGGAGAATCATGAAACTCTTTTAAAATAGTTGGTCGAAGTGAAATAGGTATTACCAACCTATTTTTGAAGTATAGAAGACCATCTTGAACTGCATAACCTGGCATCGTTTCAGGAGATGAAATAAATTGTTGATGAAGCTCACTGAGTTCAAGATCAGATTGATTCGCTGCTTGCAACTCAGAAATGAAATGTAGTTTTACCAAAGAGAAGGACTGTAAACGAGCTTCAATCGGATTTCGGGATAAAGCATCAGCAGTAGTATTCTCTTTTCCCGACTTATAGACAATCTCAAAATCAAACCCCAACAGTTTGGCCAACCACCTTTGTTGGTTTGGTGTTTGGATAGTTTTCTCAACTAATGCCCGTAAGCTTTTCTGATTAGTCCGCACAGTAAATTTTCTCCCCAAAAGGTACTGCCTCCACTTAGCAATTGCAGTCGTGATTGCGAACATCTCATGTTGATAAGTTGAACCATGTTGTAGCCGTGGCATTAACTTTTGGCTAAAGAAAGCTATTGGATGTTCATTTTGCAACAAAGTTGCACCGATTCCTATTCCAGACGCATCTGTTTCCAAGACAAAATGAAGCTTAAAATTTGGAAGAGCAAGCACTGGAGCTGTTGTGAGTGCTTGTTTTAGATTTTGAAAAGCAATTGTCGTAGCGGAAGTCCAACAAAAGGCTTCTTTCTTTAATAAATTAGTCAATGGAGATGCTATAGAAGCATAATTTTTGATGAACCTTCTATAGTAACCCATAAATCCCAAAAAGCCTCTTAATGACTTCACTATCCGTGGCTCGACCCATTTCATAACAGCTTTGATTTTGGCCGTATCCATGGAAACTCCTTTTGGTGATATAATATGGCCAAGATACTCAATTTGTTGTGTGCCAAAGACGCACTTGGATTGCTTTGCAAAAAATTGATGTTGTTATAGTAAAGTCAACACTTGAGCAAGGTGTTGAATATGTTGATCGAAGCTTGGACTATAAACCAATATATCATCAAAAAAAACCATGACACACTTCCTGAGAAGAGGGCAGAATGTATCGTTCATGACCGATTGAAACGTTGAGGGTGCGTTTGTTAGCCCAAACGGCATCACCAAGAATTCATAATGGCCATCGTGCGTTCTAAACGCTGTTTTGTGCGTGTCACTTGGCTTGACCCGAATTTGATGATATTCGGATCTGAGATCTAATTTGGAGAAATATTGTGCCCCGTGTAACTCATCAAGAAGTTAATCAACAGTCGGAATTGGAAACCTATCTTTAACAGTCACCGCATTCAACACACGAAGTCAGTACAAAACCTCCAAGTGCCATCTTTTTTCTTTACCAACAATACTGGAGACGAAAAAGAACTCTGGCTCGGCTTGATAATTCCATCTGCTAACATTTCAGCAACGAGCCTTTCAATTTCAAATTTCTGAAAATGAGGATATCGATAAGGCTTCACGTTAACAGGCGCTGTGCCGGGCTGCAAGCAAATAGCATGGTTTCTCTCTCGAGACGGTGGTAACCCGTGAGATACTGAGAATACTTTTTCAAACTTCTGCAACACAGCCTGTAGATTAGGATGTACAATTGATTCCGCCTCCATATGCTCTAATTCCACCTTTAAACTGAAGCAAGCAGCTAATGACCCAGTTGAATGCATTCGTCTAACTCCCTTGTAAGGAACATTAGTAAGAATAAAACTTGTATCACCTTTTAACAGAACATCACGACCATGAACTTGGAACTGCATTGTAAGCTTTGAATAATCCTGCAAAATAGGACCAAGCGTGGACAACCAAGACACTCCCAAAACCACATCTGATCCAACCAAGGGCAAAACATGTAAATCCACCACAAACTCATGACCCTGTGCTAAGATTTTAACATTTCGAACATACCCTTCGCTGACCAACTTCTGACCGTTTCCTACCGCTACCGATAAATTGGGAGTAGATTCAATTGGAAGCTTAAGAAACTTTGCAATTCGAGTCTGTATGAAGCTATGAGTATTGCCCCCGTCAACCAACACCTGCACTGCCACTCCATTAATTATACCAGAGAATCGTAATATAGTTGGGGATAAGTTACCTGATAAGGCATTCATTGAAATTTCGAGCATGGCTTCTAACTCCTCTGTTTGTAATTGGACTGCCAATTGCTCATCAGTCTCTGGCTCTGCATCATCGGCATCCTCACAATCAAGTAACAACAATTGTGGTTTTGTTTTGCACCGGTGACCTGCTACATATTTTTCGTCACAATTAAAGCACAAATTATTTTCCTTCCTGAGCTGCATCTCCTTTGGCGTAAGGCGTTTAATGGTAAAAGGTGTGGTCTGTGTTTGAGGTTGGAAAGTGGATTTTATGTAGGTAGCAGGTGGGTTTATATGGTTGGGTTGATTAATTTGTGGATTCATTTGGGATGTGGGCTGAGATTGATTAAAGTGTCTGGACTGAAAAGTGTTTGGGTTTTGGTAAGTGTTTGGAAGCCAACGATTTTTTTCATTTTTGTGGAATTGATGTTTTTGGTCTGTGATTTTAGATTCTTGCAATTTTGCAAGACTCATGGCTTAGGAAAGGGTCATGGGTCGCAACGCCAGCACCTGAGAACGTATTTTGGGTCGCAAACTAGCCACAAAACAACTGAGTAAAAATGAAGATGGAAGGCCCGTAGTCCGATTAGACAACATTTCAAACTGAGATTGGTAGTCATCAACTGTAGAAGTTTGCAACAGCTTAGATAAAGCTCCTTGCGGGTCTTCGAACTCCGATGGCCTAAAGCGAATTTCTAATGCCCGAACAAACTGTTCCCAATTGGTGAATTGATGATTACGAAACATCCATTGAAACCATTGCAGTGCACGACCATCCATGTGAAAAGAGGAAATCAACAGACGTTGATCATCCGGAGTGTAATGATATGAGAAAAATCTTTCTGCTTTGAAAATCCAACCGCTCGAGTCTTCTCCATCAAAGCGAGGAAAGTCTAACCTCATCTGTCGAGCTTGTAACATAGGCGAAAGTGGTGGTGGTGGCGTCATTGTGTACGGTGCTGGTGACCAGTGAGTAACAGGCGCAGTGAAGCCTACCATTGTCGTCACCAATGGCATACCATGAGAGCTAGCAGATGGCGTAGGCAGCGGGGTTGTGATCTAAACGCCGATGGGTAACGGAAAGCCTGGTGGGGCAGATGTCGTCAACCCAGCAGACAATCCACTACTCGCTGGTGGTGGTGGTGGTTGTTCCTCCAATTTCTCTTTCAATAACTTCAAAGTTTGATCAAATTTACCATCTAAGAGAGTAACCTTAGTGATAAGCTCACTCAACGATTGTTGATGGTCGTCGAGGCGTTGATTTTGCTGATTAGTTGTATCCTGAAGTTTTTTAACTGTTTCGTCCAATGCTTTAAGCCTCGTCCCCTCAGCCATGTTCTCTCAACGAAAGCACCAATGTTATGAACCTGTGAATTTTAGGGAGTAATTGAAAGTAGAATAAAAGACAGAAGAGAGCTCAAGAGGAGTTTTTATTGAATTTTCTGCAACAAAGATACATAAAATGGAAAGCTGCAATCTAAGGAAAGGAAAGAAATGGAAGCAGGAAAAAAAACTGAAAATAAGAAACTGATTCTTCTCTGCCTACATTCAAGACTCCACTACATCATATAGACTATCTAGCTAATAACTACCCAACCACTGCAAATAACTAACCAGCCACTAACCAGTCACGTAATCAACAAAGTAAACTGGCTTAGCTCTGTTTCTAATGCTTCTTCTTATCAGCGAGCCTTCTTGTTCTCTATCACGTTGGGTTGACACTTTTTCCTCGTCGTGGTCCATTTCTTTTTGGTTCATAACAATATCACCAGTGTGTAAGACCCAAGTGTTAAAAGAGAAAAAGTATATATAATACAAGGAAGCCAATGTCTCCCATCACTCACCAAGTGTGAGTGACCATGGATTTTTCTAATCCTTGTGTTCACACTATTGCTTGCCATGGCAATGTTCCATGGCTTCAGCACACTCTCAAGAATAAGCAAAAAGCTTCCACCAGGTTAACCTTCACTTACTCGGTGCCCAACCCCATAAGTCTTTAGCTAAGCTAGCCAAAACCCATGGTCCTATTATGTTCCTAAGATTAGGGCATCTTACTGCAGTAGTTATCTCTTCATCAGCCATGGCAAAAGAAGCGCTTCAAAAGCAAGATATAGCCTGCTCCAGAAGATTTATTCCGAATGCACTCCATGCTCACGACCAACATAAATATTCTCTTGTGTGGCTACCTGTTGCATCTCGGTGGCGAAGCCTTCGGAAAATATTGAGCACTAACATCTTCTCAGGCAATAGGCTCGATGCTAACCAACACTTGAGGTTGAGAAAGGTCGAGGAGCTAATTGCATATTGCCGAAAAAATAGTCAGACTGGTGAGGCTGTGGATATTGGGCGAGCTGCTTTTAGGACATCACTAAGTTTGTTGTCTAACACTATGTTCTCTAAGGACTTGACCGACCCTTATTCAGATTCAGCCAAAGAATTTAAGGATTTGGTAGCGAATATTATGATCGAGGCTGGTAAACCCAACTTAGTGGATTATTTTCCTGTGCTTGAAAAGTTTGATCCTCAAGGTATAAGGCGTCGCATGACTATCCATATCAGCAAGGTGTTGAAGCTGTTTGACAGTTTGATTAATGAGCGCTTGGAGCAAAAAAAGTTGCAAGGCATTGTGAAAAACGATATGTTGGATGTTCTTCTCACCACGAGTAAAGAAAATCCTCAAGACATTGATAGGACTCATATTGAGCGAATGTTCCTGGTACGTACTCTTTTCTTTCCCTTTCCTGGTATTTACTCTTTTCTTTCCCTCTGTCTCAGTCTCTAAAATCTTTGACTCAATATCCTTCTTGACAGTTCTCAAACATTAAAATTTTATATTATTAGCTTTTCATTTGCTTTAACGTGGTAGATGTCGTTATCTTTACTTTCGAGGTAATCTGCTAATCACCAATTAGTTTTAGAATAGATGTTGTTAATTTACCTTAACGCTTTACCATTTAGGACTACTTGTAAAATCTATTAATAAAAATTAAAAATGTCATGTTTTAGAGTAGGCCCGTCTAGCAATGGCGTTTATTTATTTATTTATTCTTCTTGTCAAAATTTAATTGTTTCAATGATGAAGTAATTCATAGTAGTTTGGGCTCATGCATCAACCATGTTATTGCTTGTAGGACCTATTTGTTGTAGGGACGGATACAACATCAAGCACATTGGAATGGGCAATGGCTGAATTACTTAAGAATCCAAAGACCATGATGAAAGCCAAAGAAGAGTTAGCCCATGTTATTGGTAGGGGAAAGCCAATAAAAGAAGCTGATATTGGTAACTTGCCATATTTACGGTGCATTGTTAGAGAAACCTTAAGGATACACTCTCCAGTCCCGTTCATTCTTCGTGGGGTGGAGCATGATGTCGAAGTGTGCAAATACATAGTTCCAAAGGGGTCACATGTTGTCACGCCCCAACTCGACCCCACCTACGATCAGTCAGGACGCAACGGAATTTCGGCGGCATAACGACAGTAAACAGATTTCCGAGGTTCTAAACCAACCTCATTAAACATCATACATCCAGTAATTCCTCAATACAAACAACAACATACAACACAACCATGATATACAATAAAACATCCTCGTTATACGCCTCCGTTCCAACATGACATACAATACCTCAACTTTATCATACATTTCAAAAGTAAGTTGAGACACAACTACAATTTAACCATAGACAAAAGGAAGCCACTAAATTAACATCATTTGGTTCATCATCTTTTCAATATCTATTACATTAAGAACCGTAAAGCATATAAAGTCTATTAAACTAATATACAAGACATTTAACAACATAAAGTCATGGATAAGACTCGGGAACATATGACTCATCCACGAAAGGCACATTTTCCACATTCTCCTCTTCAGGAGGCACGTACCCGAAATCTTGTGAAAGTACACCTGAAACATGCATTAATAGAGAGTGAGCTTATATACATAAGCCCAGTGAGGATCCGATAGATCTCGACAGTATTCACTACGCTCCTTGGATTTAGTCCTTTGAGCAAGTAAACACACAACAACATAATAACATAAATAAAGCTATCATCACGTAACTATATAACCAATCAATAAGGATACTCTATTTGGTGTAGCTCCAAACGCCATCACGATCTCAACCGTTCTTCTTATAACTCCCCATTACTCACGCACCCGAGGTACCTCACTAGCCCCTTCCCTCCATGACATCTCCGTCATGCGAGCTGGGGGTAGCCTATGGCAGTCATGCCGTTATCAACCCGACAGCCCGACGCTGCCCGAGAGGTGGCACACACATACCAAGACTCCATATTCATCAATCATCATGCAAGCATATATCAATCAATCAATTGGGAGATCAGCAACAAGAGTGCCCGATTCCCGCATTCAATAATAATCAATCAATAACATCAATATAACATCAATATTAAATTAAACAACAAACAACGTAGTTAGATGACAAAGTAGGCCATCTAACCGGACATGCATAATATACATAATTAAACCCTAAATTACTCAACAACGACTCACCATTCATCACTCGAACACTACCCAACCATCTAAGGCATCGTTCAAGAAATTAAAGAATGACAACCTAAACTTCTAAAATTCATAACTTACAATCTACTAATCCAAACATTGCCAAATCAGTTCCTATCACTCACCCATTCAACCTACTACATTAGCCCTCTCGGAAATCCACCATAACCCCTCCAATTCATGCCCGATAACGCTAAAATCCTAAGATGTCATGGCTGGATTTTCCGAATTTCCACACAAACAATGTAATCAAAAATTCGGCATTACAACAGCGCTAACACGTAATTATCAAGTATTTAGAAATCGACGGCAATCGATTTCGAGCAACGCAACTCAATTAAATCAACTTTGAACATTTTAATCAAAATTAAATACCCGGAAAATAAAAATTATGCTACATCCGACAGAAACTCGTAGTATTAGTATATAATGATCCCTAGCATGCAAGGAGCAATAATCTAACATCAGATTTCAATTCTAACGGTTCAATCTTCATTTATACGCAAAAACACAAAAATGACATTTTGAGATCTAGAATTTTTCTCTCACCTTTGATCCGAAGTAAAGCTAGGAATGCGTGCAATGCGTGCCCAACAAGCGGAATCCAAGTCGGTGCGAGGTTTCACGGACAAAAACTAGGTTTTTCTTTGAAAAATTGGATTGAAAAGCTTTGAAATTCTCTTTCTTTTTCTCTCCTCTTTCTCTCGGCCATGTGTGTGTTTGTGGAGTGTGTTTTGTGTTGTGTGAGTGTGTGTTGATGACAAGGAGTATTTAAAAGCTTGGTCAATTAAAAAAATGCAAAGTCAAAGTTAGTTTTAATAGGTATTTTTGTGTTTTTAATGACTTTAATTGCATTTTAGTGCTCACCAAGTTAAAAATAATTATGCCACCCCCAAGATATCTCAAGTGAGTTATTTTTAGGTGACAAGAAGTTTTACAATCCAACAATTTCACCCGAGTCGGCTTAAAACTCGATTTTCGCAAAAGTCGGTGTAAAAACCCTAATAAATTCTTAAGCCGATTTTAAAACCGTTTTCATCAAACACAGGTCTATTAAAGTCCGTGGACTAGGTCTAGAAGGGTTAAAAAGACCAGTTTCAAAATTATAGCGGACGTGTTTCGAAAACACTATTCACTGAAAATCGACGATAAAATTTCTGACTCCGTTTTTGATGAAAATTTCATGAATGCACATTTAGCACGTATTAGGAGTATTGACATCAAAATTATAACATTCTAGGTCATATAGCATATAAACAGGTCAAATGCACGCAAAAACGAGATAAAACACGTAAATCGAGTTAAAGCAGAAAAGTGGGGTTTCACACATGTTATTATAAATGCATGCGAAATTGGGCGTGATTCAGGTGTGTGGGAGGATCGTTTGTCGTTTGAGCTTGAGAGATTTTGGAAATCAGAAATGGATGTTAGAGTCCATGACTTTGAGCTAAGTTCTTTCGTTGCTGGAAAAAGAATTTGCCCAGGCTTGCCACTGGCAATGAGAATGGTTCCACTTATGCTCGGTTCTTTACTAAACACCTTTGATTGGAAGCTTGAAAGAGACATTGCACCCGATCAATTGAATATGGAAGACAAATTTGGACTTACATTGCAAAAGGCTCGCCCTGTACCCGATTTCTTTCTGAATATGTAGAAATTGAAAGATTGTTAATGCACGAGAAGATCCTTCTTTTAGTTGTCCATGTCTTTCTCTATAATGCTACTTAGCAAGATCTTTGCTGGGCTCATCATATTAATTATGTTGAAAGATGACCCAAAAAAAGATTCTATTTGAAGAAGCAATATGTGTAACTTTAGCTTAAAATAATTATGATCCTAGCCTAAAAGGTATCTCTTTCCCCAATGGAAAAGGATCTATCCAATTTTTATCCTCTCTACTATATTAAAACAAGAGCAGATCTAGGATTAATTTTTATCCTCTCTAATATATTAAAACAAGAGCAGATCTAGGATTAATTTTTATCCTCTCTAATATACACAGAATACACTGTGCAGTACATAAATTGATGGTGACCTCTCCAATCTCATGCATATCTAAGTAAAATATGACTCTTGCAACATTGTTGATAAGACTCATCCTTTTGCAACCTGCAATAAAAACTTCACTTTTTCCCTGATAATTTGAAGTCCAGACAGGTTTTCAAAAACAGTGATGCCTTCCTTGATGATAGCAATGGATTTGCAATCTGCTTTGGAGAAGATAAGGATGTCAATAACTGAATCAACCATACAACGTTAATAAGGTAAGCGCATTGAAGATTAAACAAATAAATAAGTTTGGGAAAATTGAGCGTAATATAATAGCACTAACGAAGTAATGCATGGCTTTTCGAAGTTTGCACTGAAGAAAATTCTTATATTAATCCGGATTGATAGGTCAATCTCTCATATAATTAATAAAATCTATATGTGTAAATTCAATTAATATGTAAGACACTGATAGTTTATTGATTGAAGAATTTCCTTATAAAAAACAAAATTCTTCACTGGTTCTGACCAAAAAATAAAGTCTTCACTGCGCACCATTCATGGAGTATATGACAAGTCCAATGTCCAAGCTCTTTTGTGTGAAAATTCTCTCAAATGTCCTTGTTCTTAGACTCAAGCCCTACTTGGATAGTATAATATCTGCTAACCAAAGCACTTTCATCCAAGGGAGAGTCATACAGGACAATCTCATCATTGCACAGGAAATCGCTCATCATCTCCGAACTCACAAAAGTTCAAAATCCTTCAAAGCAATGATTAAGCTCAATATGAATAAAGCTTTTGATGTCGTTGAATGAGACTTTCTTGAGAAACTGGCTTTCACCCTCGCTAGACAAAACTTATAATGCAAGCCATATCTTCAGTCCAGTATCGTATCCAAGTTAATGGGGATTTGTTCCATTCTCACAGAAGCTTTATCAAAAATTCTCTCACACAAATCTGCTCTGGGACTTATCAAGGGTATTAAAATCGCTAGGCATTGCCCTTCGATCACCCATCTTCTCTTTGCAAATGACTCACTCTTCTTCATTGAAGCCAATGCCAGTGAAGCTCTTGCTCTAAAAGACACTTTATATCACTATTGTTTTGCTTCGGGCCAAAGTATCAATCTTAGTAAATCTAGCATCACTTTTAGCAACAATACACCTTCTCTTGTGAAAGAAGAAATTTGCAATCTGCTACGCATCCAATGCAACCGTGACTTGGGAAAATACCTTGGCATTCATTCTTCTTGGGGAAGTTCAAAAAGAACTACCCTTAACTGGCTTTTAAATAGAATTTCTTCCAAGGTGCAAGGTTGGAAGGAAAAATTCCTTTATGAAGAAGGCAAAGAAATCCTTATAAAATGGGTCCTTCAAGCAATCCCTAGCTGTATAATGTCTTTCATTCTTATTCCTAAGTCCATATGTAAAAAGCTTTGTGCCATTACCTCTAATTTTTGGTGGAGCAAAAATGGCAACAATGGTTTTTGATGGATGAGTTGGAATATTTTGTCTGACTCTAAATGGGATGGTGGATTAGGTTTCAAAAATTTTGAACTCATGAATATCTCCCTTCTTGCAAGTCAAGCATGGAGAATACTTAAAAACCTTTCATCTGTCACAGCAAGAATCCTTCAAGGAAAGTATTTTCCTAACAACAGCTTTTGGAATGCTAAGCCAGGCTTACGACCCTCTTGGGCTTTTCGTAGCCTTATTGCAGGAAGAGATCTTCTAAAAAAAGGAAGTTTTATGGCAAGTTGGAGATGGCCAGCAAATTGATATCTGGATTGATCCTTGGGTCACCAATTTTCGCTCTATCCCCCAGCCAAATAACTATCATCTTAAGAAAGTTCACGAGCTTATTGAAAATGGAAGGTGGAGACGTGACTTGTTTGCCCAAGTGTTTGATAGAGAAACTCAATCAAGAATCCTCAAAATTTCTCTTCTGTCAACATCTAGAGAAGATACTATCATCTGGCCTCACACAAAATCCGAGGTGTATACTGTTAAGAGTAGTTGTCGCAACCTCAAGATAGCTAACAAACCCTCCCCAGCGAACCAAAGTTCATCACATATCTTCCCAAGTCAGCTTTGGAAAGCAATTTGGAATACAAAAGCTCCTTCCAAAGTTAATGCTTTCATGTGGAGAGCCTGTAGGAATCTCATTCCAACTGAAGAAAACAAGGTCAAGAAAAGATGTTCAGATAGTCCTATATGCAAAATCTGCAATAAAGAGCCGGAAACTATTGAACATCTCTTAATTTTATGTCCGTGGAGCCTCCTTTGTTGGTTTGCATCTCTACTCCAATTCCTTCCTAATGACAACAACATTACAAGATTTGATGCCTAGTACTTGGAGCTCATTCAAAAATGTCAAGCAGCGGGATATGCGAAAGGAAAAGTTAAAGCAATCATTGGTCATCTCTGCTGGCAAATTTGGAAGAGTAGGAATGCTTTTGTTTTTTATGGAGTTAGAACCTGCCCAATCAGAACTACTACAAATGCTAATCTATACCTCTCTGAGTTTTCTCGAGCCACTCAAGTCAATTCAAAAGCCTGCACATCATCGCTTATACCTACCCTAGCTCATGACTCTTGTTGGAGACCACCTACCAGAGGCACTTTGAAAATCAATTGTGATGTCTCCTTCGATCATGCGAAGTTCTCTACTGGCATTGCTTCCATTTGCAGGAACTATGAAGGCAATATTCTTGATAGCGTAGCCTATGAAACAAGATGTGATTTCTCACAATGAGCTGAAGCCTTAGCTCTTCTTAATGCAACCAAGCTCGCAAACTCCATCAACTATGACAGTATAATTATTGAGTCTGACTGCGAGGAAGTCGTTAAGGCTGTGCATCCTAACCCCACTCCTAGCTAGAAAATTGAGCCTATTGTTGTAGACATCAGAGTTGAGCTTGCTAAAAAGAGTGGCATACAAATTTAGCTTATAAGTAGATCAACTAATGTAATATCGAATTGGATTGCTAACCAGACCCGTTTATTTTCATTTCTTTTAGACTGGTTATCAAGTATTCTCCATCCCTTTTGTACTCTACTGCACGCAGATATGCCTACCTTTGATGTAGGTTAATGTATTTTCCTTTGCTTTATGAATGAAACTTTCTTTGACAAAAAAATAGTGAGTGTAAGAGTGGGCATCACATTCTAGGGCCCACATTTTATTTTTAGGTTGATTGATCGAATTGAAGAGTAACCCCATTTTATGCGGACATGAGAAAACCCTTGCTTCGTCTTTAAACATCGTTGTTTGTAGGAGTGGAGTCAGAAATTTAAAATTGAAGGTCAAGATTCAATCAGTAATACTATTTAACAAAAATTTGAAGTTCAGAGGACTAGATGTTTTAATTTTTTAAAATATTAGATATATTTTTGTAAAACAAAATAAATATTACATATGTTTTTCTTTTCTAAATCTTAGCGGGGCTGGGGTTTGCAAGTGAAAAACTTTTCATAGATTAAACGACCATCAGACTATGAACGAGAAAGTGACCTTCACATGATGTAAGGCTTACACCATATAGAGAATCTGTCATGATTGGATAATGTATTAAAACTTCTTATAGTAGTGTAGCTGGCTAAACAGATAATGTGGCTGATGTCCAGATACCATGAAATTGAAGCTAGTACATATAGATGTGCTCTCTTTATGGGTTAATTAAAATACTCGAATAGTGATTTATTATGAAAAATATTCAAAATTCAAATCTTGTACTGCCATCTTATAGGTACTCTTTGTAATATTGTAATTGGATTGTTTATAAACATGTTAGACCCCTAACCTTTTTTTTTTTTTCAGAATTGGACCACTAACTTACAAAAGTTGATATGTTGCAATAATTGTTGTTCAAATCAACTTGGCAACTAGAAAGAAAAGACAAGAATCTTGAAGTGATAGCAAATAGCTCTGTGATTTTTTTTTTTTACTGGAAGCAATCGATATATTAATATTCAAAAATATTTATATATGTATGATTTATATCTACAAAAAATAATCATTTTTGATATTTCAAGCTTTACAAATAGCCTCATTAACCAAAGTGTATTTAATTTTCTTAATTTTGTACATTTTAACTCTAACGTCAAATGTAATGTTGCTAAAAATCAGTTCTTCCGTCAATGCTTTATTGTCGTGTATACGTCTGTTATGTTCCTTCTAAATGTGAAAGATGAATGCTCCCAAGAAAAGCTTCATGGTAGTGGCCTAGAAGGTGGTAGAAGAAGAAATATGGTTAAGGCGCCATTTGTTTGT
Source organism: Ehretia macrophylla (assembly GCA_037974665.1). Taxonomy (NCBI): domain Eukaryota; kingdom Viridiplantae; phylum Streptophyta; class Magnoliopsida; order Boraginales; family Ehretiaceae; genus Ehretia; species Ehretia macrophylla. Next base: position 30,284,736 of record CM075770.1, read on the forward strand.
AGCAAAATAATTTCCTGGAAAATATTTTTCGAATTTTTCGATGTTTGGTAACACTAAAAATTTGGTCAACCAGAAAATATTTTTCAGTCAAGGAAAAATTTTAGTTCAAAAGAGTAAAAATATTTTCTTGTCCTTTAGGAGAAATTTTTTTTTTTTTTTTTCAGAACTCATCCACTTCACCCTACCTCACCCTCCACCCTCCACCCTCCACCCTTCACCCTTCACCCTTCATCCTCAACCCTCAACCCTCCACCCTCACGGTTAACATATGTACTATATGTGTATTTTTTTTATTATATAAAATCTCATGTCAAAAAATATTTTTCATTGTACATCCAAACACTAGAAAATATTATGTACTATTCTATTTTCTAGGAAAATATTTTCCCCCAATAAATTATTTTACGATAAACAAACGGAGCCTAAACCATTCTTCAATATTGTTCGATCTTTTTTCTTTTTTGTTCGAAGTTCCGAGCTCATTTCTTGTAGTTTAGTTCACCTTTATCTAATGTGAAAAAATATCTACGTATTTTTAATTAAAAATATTAATTAATTTTCACTGAAAAAATACACTTATATACTTGAAAATTTATTTATTTTCTCACTCACTGAAAAAAAATTCTTGAAGGCCTCTATGGTCGGAGGGACACCCCAAGTTTGGTTTCATACATTTCTTATAGTTTCTTGTTCATCGATCTTTGCATTATCGTTCTACATAAAAATGGTTGACCAAAAAAAAGAGGTTGTACATAAAAATGATACCTAACCTAGATATTTGTGGTCAAATTTCAAGCAAAGTAGGATTAAACCATCGCCATGTGCTATCGCAAGCTCCATTTTGCAATTGAACCTGATATATTTCTTGGCACCTAAATTTAAAAATTTACAAAAAATAGGTGAAAATTTGAAGGGAGGGGAAAATATTATTTTTTACGGGGATAATTATTACGTACAATGTTATTTGATTAAAGTCGAGAATATGACATGAATGAAATAAAAAAGTTAGGGATCTGTTTAGTATGAAATCATTTTGCATTTTCTCTTTTTCAAATAGAAAATGAATGAAGATTATGCTAGTCAAAATGGAGAAGTTTAGGAAATAAGAAAAACTAAAAATCTTTTCAAACTCAACTTAAAATCAATAGTGTATCATTGCCATTTAATATTTAGATTTCAATTTAACTTTCTTTTTGGTTATTAGGTTTTATTTCGTAGAAATTAAGCTTTTGCAACTGAATTACGTATGGTTTCTGGTATGCCAAAGAAAATGTCATTACAAAACATCATATAGTGGACTGTAGTTTGGACCAACCCTAAACCTGAGTAACCTTAGCTGGGCTACACAAAGTGAGCATAAAATGTTCCATCAAAGATTTATTGTCACATTATTATTACATCCATGGCTGCAAAATGATATCAAATGTGTACAACAAATTCTGAAACATAATTCAATGACAATTGAAGGTTATAAAAAAAAAATAATAATGTGAATAAACGGCTAAAAGTTCAAATATTTGGAACTTTATGAGGTAGACTTGAGCGAGCCTTAAGTTGACCAGAAGGATTTAGAAATTGGAGCACCTCCGCCGATCAAGGCGGAAATGCCTCCCAGTCCGCGGACTTGTAAGCTGAGATTACGGTTTAAAAAAGAGCAAATAAGGTTATGGGCGAGTTGGTAGAATGATGTAGCCACATATTATAATTAAAAATTTTAAGTTTGGATCGTAAGAAAAAAAAATAAACGAGATTTTCTTTTGTTTTTTTGGGATTCGAAATAGGAGGTTTGATGCAAATATTATATCATAAGGGTGTTGTATATATAAAAAAAATTGAGCTCAAAATCTTTTATATTAAGGCTCCGTTTGTTTGCTGTAAAATAACTTATTTGTGGAAAATATTTTCTTGAAAAATAAAATATTTTTCTTGACTCCGTTTGTATGCCGTAAAATAACTTATTGGGAAAAAATATTTTTAAAAAAAATAGAATACTGAAAAATATTTTATAATGTTTAGATGTTTAATGAGTTCCGTAAAATATTTTCTTCTCCCAAAGAACATAAAAATATTTTCCCAAAATACAACACTATTAAAACCATCATCTACCACCAATCGCCTCCACGCGCATTATTTAGTATTTTCACTAAGCCACAACATGATATTTTCTATAATGACGGATATTAAGATTGAAATTCAAATGAAACTAAGATTGCAATAAAATTACATTTTTATCACCTCTTACATAAAATTTTACATGACATGTCAATTTGAAAATATCTTTATTTTCTCTTTCTTCATTTAATTTTTTTTTCTCTCCCTTCTTAATTTATTTCGCTCTCTCTTTCTAATTAGCATCCTTCTTTGTTGTGAGACAACTGTCACATAAAAAAAGGGCATACAATCTATCTTTTTTTTTTTTTTTTGTGGACAAGGGTTATTATAATTGTATACCACATTGTAAATATCCCGCCGGCAATCGAACTATATAAACAAATGGCGTACATTCAATTATGTTTTTGTCAATGCCACGCCATGTTTGACCCAAAAAAAATAAAAATGGCACGCAATAGTTTGTCTCCACGGGTAATGCGACATTTTCGGCGATTGGGAATTTGAAAGGCAATAAATTATAATTTATAGAAACTCTTGATGCAACTATATACTTTGAACCCTTCTCTTGACAAACTCCATATACATGCAACTATAAACGAGAAGCACAAGTAACAAATATCATAGAGAGTGTGAAGTGTGAGAGATCATGGATTACCTTACCATCGTGTTGGGAGTGTTGTTGGCCGCCTTGGCATCGTTTAAGTGCCTGAGTCTACTATCAAGAAGAAGCAAAAAGCTCCCACCAGGGCCTACCCCTCTACCCATAATTGGTAACCTTCACTTGCTTGGTAACCAATTCCATGAATCTCTAGCCAGGCTTGCCGATACTTATGGCCCAATCATGTTGCTAAAGTTGGGCCGCGTGCCGACAGTTATCATATCCTCACCAGGCATGGCCAGAGAAGTTCTCCAGAAACAAGATTTAGCCTTCTCTGGCAAAAGAATCCTTGATGCTATACGTGCTCAAGACCATTACAAATACTCTGTTGTTTGGTTACCAGCCAACTCACAATGGAGAACCCTTCGAAGAATCTTGAACTCTAACATCTTTACAAACAGCAGGCTCCAAGCCAATCAACACCTGAGGTTCACGAAAGTCCAGGAGCTGATTGAATATTGCCGTAAAAATAGTCAAACTGGTGAGGCCGTGGAGATAGGCCAAGCTGCTTTCAGAACATCACTGAATCTATTGTCCAACACCATTTTCTCCAAGGATTTAACTAATCACTATTCCGACACGGCCAAAGAAGTTAAGGACGCGGTGTGGAACATATTGGTGGAGTCCGCTAAGCCAAACCTGGTGGATTTCTTCCCTGTGCTTGAAAAGATTGATCCTCAAGGTGTAAGACGTCGAATTAGCGCTCATTTTAGTAAGGTGCTTAAGATTTTTGATGGCCTGATCGATGAACGCCTGGAACAAAAGAGATTGGAAGGCACTAAGAACAACGATGTCTTGGATGTCCTACTTAACTATATCGAAGAAAACCCCGGAGAAATTGATAGGAATCACGTTAAGCGGACATGCCTGGTTCGTGTTCTTTTTCTTCATATACTTAAAACACTAAATCCATGAATTACCATAATTCATATGTAGTATAATTGTTGTTAAAGTATATTATGGTTTCAATATAATTCTGTATATTATGGCATTAGTTTAGATAATAGTCCAAATTTAAGCAGTATTCATATTGATTTTCTTATTAAATTTTGTTAGAAAATTGAGACAGAAGAATATTTGTTGAATTCTTCAATTGATTAGCAGTAGAAATAGTTACAATAATAATTGTTGGAGCATCACCTTTCCAACATTAATTTTGGAGATCATGGCTCTATTGTGTGGTTCATGACTCCTAATTGAGTAGCTCTTGTTTGGCTACTCTTGAAACTCTCTAGTTCAGTTGATTTTGCAAGCTCAGTTTACAAATGGAACATAAGAGACCTATTTATACATGTGCTAAGTCGGTGCCTTAACCGACTTTACAATTCTAGACAATTCAACCATGACATAAAATTATTTCCACTCTCTAATATTTCATTATAGTATCGTGATATTTTCAGATTATTTATTGCCTTTGTGCTTCTCCAGTAGCTTCTTCAAACTTCTGCACTAAACTCTCTTGCTTTGAATTCTAAAATGAGCACTAACATTTCAACACTCCCCCATAGAGTCTTCTAGTATACCGGCTACTTAAGCAAAGACCTCCAGATTCTTCTAGTTTTGACATTCATCGAGTATTTGTAGATGCACTAAAAAACATCTAGGACATCTTAAAATCAACTATAATGGCTGAAATTTCAAACTTGTACAACTTCCTTCATCTGTAGCTGAATTGAATTCATATCTTCTTGATGTTGTTTTATTTGAAAATTACAATTTACTTCTTCAACAGAAAGAGCCTTCGTGGGAATACCTCCAAGCCCTTGAAAATCTTCAATTTCTTCCACGGAAGTGGTTGACTCCTATTGGTAGTCTCGAACAAAACTAGTTGATGCTTGTTGATGATCTCCAGCGGAAGCTAGTTGATGCCTCTTGCACTTGAAGCCTAATTGATAGCTTTTGATGCCCAGTTAATGGGTCTTAGTTGATGCCCAGTTAATGATCCAATTGGACTCTGATACCGTGTTGGAAAATTGAGACGGAAGAATATGTGTTGAATTCTTCTTTTGATTAGTAATAGAAATAGTTACAATAATAGTTGTTGGAGTATCATCTCTCCAACATTAATTTTAGAGATCGTGACCCTGTGTTGTTAGATCTCTTGACTCGTAAATTTTAGGAGCTCTTGTAGGCTACTTGTTGGAGCTTAGTTGATTTAGCCCAACTTACAAAATGACTACAAGAATCTATTTATAGTGGCCTTAGGTCGGTGATGCAATCACTTCAAAGGCCTCGAATCTTCAATTTTGTGGCGGTGGCATTCATCAGCTAAATGGATTGATCATTGCATTACTTCTCTAGAGTCTTCTAGTATGCCGACTACTTAAGCAAAAATCTCCAGATTCTTCTAGTTCTGAATTCTAAAATGAGCACTAATATTTCAACAGATTTTAAGTTTTCTTATTAGATTATGTTCCTAATTAGTGCATAATATAAGATCTATCTTCTGTTGTACCATGCATATGTTATTAAGGGTACAATTGCAAGACGAAGGTCAAGTCTCGCCATATTATACGTGACACTGGGATAAAATGTGACGCCGATGAATCCCCAATAAATTTCATCAGACCTTTTCATATAATCTTGATGTGGATTTGGATTAAATAATGAGGTCGGATGTAAGACATATATCTACTGATGTTTGGCTAGATCGTGAATTTCTGGGATTATTTGCTTCCATAGATATTTACAATGTTATTTATTTAATTACAGGACCTATTTATTGCCGGGGTTGATACAACTGCAAGCACAGTGGAATGGGCAATGGCAGAATTATTTAAGAATCCAAATACTATGAAGAAAGTAAAACATGAGCTTGAGCAAGTCGGTGGCAAAGGCAACCCGATAGAAGAAACCGATATTGTCCGTTTGTCATATCTAGGTTGTGTTGTGAAAGAAACTTTAAGATTACACCCACCCGCTCCATTCTTATTTCCTCGAACCGCGGAGCACGACGTAGTGGTGTGTGGTTATACGATCCCAAAAGAGTCACAAGTGCTAGTAAGTATACTAACAATTGGGCGTGATCCAAGTTTGTGGGAAGATCCCTTAAAGTTTAAGCCCGAGAGATTTATAGAATCAGAAATTGATATCCGAGGCCAAAATTTTGAGCTAATTCCTTTTGGCTCAGGACGAAGAATTTGCCCAGGATTGCCTTTGGGAATAAGGATGGTACCGCTAATACTAGGATCACTAGTAAACTCATTTGAGTGGAAGCTTGAAGGTGACATTGCACCTGAAGAATTGGACATGGAGGAGAAAGTTGGCGGAACATTGCAGAAGGCTTGTCCTTTACGAGCTATACCAATCCCTCTCTAATACGGTTGGAGTTCCTATTGGATAGAATGCCGTGGCCGGCAGGCCACAGTCCTCTCATATTTTGTCTCGATCTGAAAACTTCTACTTTTTACCTAATTGTGTGGAATTTTTGTGCGCAAATATATTTCCTGTCATAATGCCACAATATTAAAATGTATGGTTGAAAGATTAATGGAAGTATAGACATTCATAACATCCAGAACTTTCTCCATCACCGTCAAGTTTCTCCTTTATTTTTGTGAAACTTTGTATAATTAATGCATGTATGAGAAGTCCTTCTTGTATGGACAGATGTGCAAAGTCATCTACAGGAAATTCCCGTCTCTGTCTTATCCCGTATTATTCCTGAAAATTTGTTACTTAAAGAACATGATATAAAACAAGATCCTTGCTATACATCGTTGAGCTTCAATGATGTATTATTTTTTAGGCTAAGATATTCTTTGTAATTGGTCTTTGATCCACTCTTTGTACTTTTATATCATTAATAAAACTTTTTGCTCGCTAATTTATTAAAAGAAAGAAAAAGGAAAAAAGAGTCATATCCTCAACGAGGCTAGTACTTACATTATCCTTTAAGATCGTTTGTGGTGCTGGATTCATAACAACAATTAATGAAGCAACAAGGGTAAACTTGAGTTAAAAAAGATAGTCGCATGTTAGTACTTAAAAAATAGTCTGAAGACGTGGCCATACGTTGAAAGTTTAACTTATTTGATATGATATTAGAGTCGAAGCTTAGTTTAATCTTATCAACTCTCATTCTAGACATCGACTCTGGTTGTGCAACTTTTTCAAATCATTACTTAGGATGGAGATTAGTGATTTGGAAAAGTTGCACCTTTAGCAATTAATTACATATCTCTACCTCGTCAGTGGACATTTAGCAATTAATTATAGATCACACTTGAAGTAAATGTGATAATGGATATTTAAATTTGAACAGATATTGTTGTTGTATTTTTGTATTTTAAACTTGTTGTAGCCTTTATCTTTTACTTCATCACTAAACATTACTTATTGTCACATTTTTTAAAAAATAGGTGCTTATATATATATATATATATATATATATATATATATATATATATATATATATATAATTTGTAATGATATAGTATATAGAGTAGTTATATATTTTAGTTTATCACTAATGTGATTAAAAAGTTGAATAAATTGATTTTATGTTTTATATTTTTAGAGAATTTACATTACACAAATGTGATAACGGACATTGTACTAAAATTTATGTGGCCCCAAAAAGCATTCCATTCTGGTTGCGGATTGCCTTTCTCTACTCATGTTACACTCTTTATTATTTTAGAGTTTTACCCTTAATTGACTTAGTATATGTGTGAGGGTGTACTGCTGCATTCAGAAGTTTACCAGTTCATCAAATAATTTGATGGTCGAATTCTCACGTTATCCAAAAAAAAAAAAATAGTTGCATTAATACAATAATGACTATTTGACTTCTCACTGTCATTATTTTGAATTTTCCCGTAAATAGTGCTTTGATATGAAATGGTATCTGCCACTAAAGTTTTGATTCAGTGGTATACTACTCGCTTTATATGCAAAAAGTTATAAACTCGAGTCTCGTAAATTATATCTTTAATATATATTATACAGTCTTAAACCCCTCAAATCAAAAAACAAAAAATGGTATCCGGGATGGTCAAACTTTTTTTTCTAAACAAATAAAAAATTCATTACTTTAAAAATATTTACATATTTAAAGGGTGCATAGTCGGCATAAAACCCCTATACAAGAAAGCCTTGGTCTATATACTAGACTTTGCAAATTGGTCTATTTAATCTATTGTCCCTGCATTTCTAATTTCCTCTATACAACTTTCGTTTGATATCAAATTTAATATTCCTAAAAATTTGGTCTTCAATGACTCTCGTACTTCGATGAATTCGTTTATTTCTTTCCTTGCGTACGTGGTAGATGAAGGCACCAAAAAACACAGGAGCCATTTCCACAATTCATTAACATCCAAACAGTGAAATTTTTCCATCTCACATGACACAGTTGAAGATGGGTGGTCAAGTTGTAAGATTTAATTGTACAATTTTGTTGGTTGGGTAAATTTTACATTTGATCTCTATAATTTACATATTTTTTTAATATCGTTTTTAATATTTCAAAAGATTCATAATAGTCTTTAATATTTATTAAAGTGATTAAAAATAGTCTATATTATTGAAAATTAGTCAATAAGATCTCTATTATTTTTCGAAAAATTCAATTTACTCTCCAAATAGGGATTATTTTAGGGACTAAACTGAATTTTTTAAAAAAATAATAGAGACTAAATTGATTTTTTTTGAGAAATAATAGAAAATAAATTGATTAATTTTAAGCAATAAAGACCATTTTGAATCACTTATATAAATATTAAGGACTAATATAATTTTTTTAAAATATTAAAAATTAACTTAAAAAAATATCTAATCAATATGCAGAGGGTCAGTACAATGTGCATGGATGGTACTCTATATTTGCTTTTTTTTTAAGAGGATTATGCTAGTTATAAGATAGAACCTAATTATATTACAATTTGTAGGGATGAGGCGAAAATTTTTATTCTGTAAAAGTTAAAAATATTTATATATAATTTTTTTTCTAATACATAAGGACAAATTAATTTTTTACCTTAAAAATAAATTAAAAAAATTATACAACTAGACCCTATTATTTTATTTTGTCTCAATTTAATCTTTATTATTTAAAGTTACATAAAATGATCCCTAATATTTGAAAGAATGTCTCAAAATGATCCTTCCTAGTTCCTTCCAGAAAGCCGTCAACTTTTACAAAAAATAACTAAAATGACTAAACTACTCTTCACGTTTTACGAAATAACACCACCACCCCTGAATCATTTTTATTCTTTTTCTTATCTATATTGACACACCCGCGAACAAAAAAAGTGGCATGCCATCGTCAACCATCATTCGGAGCCTCTCCACCATCATCGTCGCGCGATGGTTTATGTTTGAAGATTCAATTCGCATCCACCTAAATATGGTATGTGTTTAATTTTTACCCAAATCATATATTTAATTTGAAGGCTCTGTTTTGCCTTTCGCCTAATTAAAACCCCTAAATCATTTTAACCCAAATTTTGTCCACATTTTTGTGCACATTTTTGTTGCTCTCAACTTATTTTGTCAACATTTTTGTTGCTGTGTGTTTTTGTCCTTATGGGTTTTGAAGATTGTAATGGGTTTGATCTTTTGGTTTTTGTATGCTATTTTTGGGCAATCATTTCATGTAATGACAATGGGTTATATTATTTGCAGTCATTTCGTTTCATCTCCTAATCATGGAGTAAATTGCTTGTCACCTCCTTATGTTTTGGCGTAAATACTCATTCACCTCATGTGTTTTTAAAATAGGCTCATTACCCCCCCTATGATTTTCAGGATTTAGTTGACGCACCCAACTCGCTAACACCGTTAATAAAGTTAATGGAACTGATAAAATGATCACTTTACCCCTTCTTTTTCTCCTTTTTACCTTTTATTTTCTTTTCTTCTTTTTCCTTCATCCTCTTTCTTCATCTTCTTTATGTTGTCCATGACGCTGTAGTCTAGTTGTTGAAGTCCACTTTAATTATAAAAGTGGTCATGGGTTCGAATCTAAGCAATAGCAGGCATTTGTAAGCGATTTCATCTAGTTTATTGGACTAAAAAATACTCTTGTAAGCAGCAGGATTCGAACCCACATGGACAAAGGAAATATGACTTTAAACCTTTATCCAGTAACTACTATAACAAACATGTGATGTCGTATTAATTTATCAATACAAATTATTTTAGATGCTGTATCGTTTTTTTCTCTCTCTGAGAACACAACCCAACCACCATTGCCATCCATTATCACAACTTCGTGCTCTCAAGAAAGGATCCTTCTCTATTACTGATTATGTCCAACAAATTCATAATCTGTCACCCACTCTCTGATTCCGATTTAGTACTAGTGACTTTAGATGACCTTCCCAAACACTACAGATCATTCGTCACTTCCATTGAAAATCTTTCCAACACTCTCACCTTCAATCAGCTCCGTGCCAAACTTCTGATTTATGAGCAACGTATGCTCATTGAAGGAGAAGACTTCATGCCTACTGATGTCACAAGTTTGTCATCCCAAATTCCAAATTCTTCTAATACCACTCATGCATTGACCGCCCATATTTCCTCTTCAAAGCCTTCTAACGCCGCCAAGTCTTCTTCGTTGTGTCAATCGTCCACTGCCTCTTATAAAGGAAAATGCCAAATTTGCCGTAAAAATGGTCACTGCTGCCAAGTGCAAATATCGTTACACTTAGTCCAGAAATAGTGCTCCTTCATATCAGTTTGCCGGGCTCCAATGGTATCGGCATCTTAGCACAAAAAAATAACGTAAAAACAAAAAACCAAACAAGATGAACCCACTTACCAACAGTAAAAATCAATTTCTTCAGCTATTTCGCTTTCTCGTTTGTTTTACTGCTGCAAGAAGAGGACAACTTATATCTTGTCTCAAGGGTATTTTGGTCCATTTGTTGTTCAATTAAAGATGATATGGCACCAATAAGCAGCAAAAAACGCATATGATTCGCGTGAGATGCACGTCCAGTTCAAACTGACAGAAATGTTAACGGATAGAGTCGGTGAGCTATAATCGAAAAAACACAGGGGGGTACTGAGCCTATTTTAAAATTACAAGGGGCGAATGTGTATTTCGAGCAAAACACAGGGGGACGGCAAGCAATTTACTCCCTGATCATGTACAGGTTATTTTTCCTTGGCTGGAAATCTATTAGTTTCAACGAATGCATTCTCTTTTTTTTTTTTTCCTTGGCTGGAAATCTGTGAGGAAGACATTTTCTAACTCTACTATGATGTAATCGACACTAAACTTCCCTTGATGCCAAAAAAAGAAAGGAAAATACATATATTATATATATATCCACGCGTGTTTCAATGTTTCTTTTCTCTTACTTGCTTGATGTGACGTCCGTTAAGCAGGAAAAAATTAAATTTGAACCGTAAATGAAGCTGCATGAACACATACAGCTTGCGCATCTCGTGGGCGGCTATAACTCCAGTATAAAGGTGAACGATGCCACACAATCTCAGCAAGTGTGAGAAACCATGGATTTCCTAACCATTGTGCTTACACTATTGCTAGCCTCGACATTGTTCCAAGCCCTCACTACACTATCAAGAAGAATCAAAAAGCTTCCACCAGGACCAACTCCTTTACCCTTAATTGGCAATCTTCACTTACTCGGTTCCCAACCCCACAAGTCCTTAGCCAAACTAGCCAAAACTCATGGTCCAATCATGTGCCTAAAATTAGGCCATATTACTACGGTGGTCATCTCTTCATCAGACATGGCCAAAGAAGTGCTTCAAAAGCAAGACTTAGCCTTCTCCAGCAGATCTATTCCGGATGCACTCCATGCCCACGACCAATATAAATACTCTGTTGTGTGGCTACCTGTTGCTTCCCGGTGGCGAAGCCTTCGGAAAATCTTGAACTCTAATATCTTCTCAGGCAATAGGCTCGACGCTAACCAACACCTAAGGTTTATAAAGATCGAGGAACTGATTGCATATTGCCGGAGAAATAGTCAAACTGGTGAAGTTGTGGATATAGGTCGTGCTGCTTTTAGGACATCTTTGAATTTGTTGTCTAACACCATTTTCTCCAAGGACTTGACTGACCCTTATTCAGATTCTTCCAAAGAATTTAAAGACTATGGAATATTATGATAGAGGCTGGTAAACCAAATTTGGTGGATTATTTCCCAGTGCTTGAAAGGTTCGATCCTCAAGGAATAAGGCGCCGCATGACCATCCATTTCGGCAAGGTGCTTAAGTTATTCGACGGTCTAATTAGTGAGCGCTTGGAGCAAAAGAAATCGCAAGGCCTTGTGAAAAACGATGTGTTAGATATTCTTTCGATGAGAAATGAAGAAAATCCTGAATAAATTGATAGGACTCACATTGAGCGAATGTGCCTGGTTTGAACTTATCTATTTCCTTCATCATGTGGCCCATATCTTTCACAAATCTTTTGTGGCAGTTCCCAAAAAAAGAAATAGTATATCAACTTACTTTTTATTTGCTTTAGGGAGAATAACACAATCTGAAATCAACCAAAAATATCCATACTTGCATAACGTCCATTAAAGAAAACTAAAAAAGGTTCCAGCACCACATGAAGTTTATCAACTATGCAGCTTATCAAAGTGATTAGCCATCAAGATTCTTGCACCACACTCAGCATTTGGACAGTCATCCACCTTGTAGAACTGCAAGACAGAAAGCTTCACCTTCTTCTTCTTGTGCTTGATCTTCTTGGGCTTGGTGTAAGTTTTCTTGTTGGGGTAGTCCTGGTGGGGATGGGGATGGGGATGAGGATAGGGATGGGAGACGCCGTGGGTGGGGAAGGGGTTAGGGTTGGGGGATGCCGGGGATGGATAAGGGAAAGGCGGCGGCCAGGGGGGTGGGAATTTGGTATGGCTTTTTTTTTTGTGTACTAGAGTGGTTGAAGAAGTTTATTTTTTATTCAAGAGGAAGAGGTTAAGTTAGTAATTTAATTTATTTCAATAGGGGTTGTTTAAACATTTTACTAATTTTCTGTTAATTTTTTAACTGTTGAGACTAATTTGAACCTATTTGAACATTGAGAACTTATTTGAATTTTTTTAAACATTGATAACTAAAATGATCTTAGAGAAACAATGGAGACTAACTATGTTATTCTCCCTTTGCCTTAACCTGATAAAAATTCATGACAGTTCTCAAAAAATAATGTTTTTATATTATAACTTTGGTTTAAAGGATAAATATTTTTAATTATCATCATCTTCTTCCTCTCATGCACCAGTATAGATATCATTTAGAAATTTTCTCATGTGGGTACTACCTTCTAGGCAAAACGCATTACTCTTGATTTATTTTATCATCTACTGAACTTTTCGATAATCCATATCACATAACTTATCTTATTGCTGAAATGGTATTCGCATGCCATCCAAATGTTTATCTTATGACCAAGTTGATGTACCTCTTGTAACGCCCCGATCCCTCACGGAACCGGGACTTCTATTAACCAAACTATACTCAACCCAAATCCAAACCCTGGGCACGTAATTTAGGAAAAACGGACGGAGTTTTCCCTATTTATAGGACTATTTGGAAACCTGTAAACTATAACATACAACCACAAGACTATAATCCACAACTTCAATTTATTTCATCCCTATCAGCATGCAAGTCAACTAAACAGAAGAGTAAACGATTGAAGTTATTACAAACCACTAGTACCTAATCATCAAACAAAATTAAAACTTTAATATTACATTCCTTAATATAACATAAATACATACATGGGCACAAAGTCTCAAATACAATACAAGCATATCATGATCATGATCATATTCTTCCATGTTTTACACACTGATAGAGCAAGCAGGTCACACAGGAGGCAATCCAATCTTCAGCTTTTCCTGAAATATGTTGAAAAGAGGAATGAGTAACTAGGTTACTCAGTGAGGGAGGTGATGCAACATACCAGGCGTGCATTATGATATGCAAATACAAGAAATCATAGATATAACATAAACAACAAGATTCAATAACAAGTAGTTAACCACATTAAAAAGGATACGGTTCCACTTTAAGTATTCAATCACGAGCCACGAACCACGAACTTCACGCAAGTGCCGGCAAACCCTTACTCCAACAAGTTGGGATACTCCGGATGTATCCCGATCCTACGACCCTTTCTCCTGAGGTAGGTCCATGCCCAGCAGGTGAACCACGCCTCTGGGGTAGTGGAGTATGCCTCAGCGAGAAGGGAATAGGCACCATGGTAGTCGAGGGAGCACGGCAAGCCCGACGCCGCCCGTGTTTCTCGACGCTACCATGTCCGAAAAAGGTTGCGCAACCCCGAGACAAGATTACGAGAATCAAGAATATCAAAGATCGCATAAGAGGGACGACAAAGTAGGCCACCCTCGCAATTAAACACAAATAACACGAGAAAACACATGATAGCGAGTAAGTAGTACATATAAATTATTTCAATTACTAATCATACAATCTATAACCAATAAAATAAGTTAACATGTACAAAAAAAAGGATGAAAACTCCCTCACCTTGGATTAGGTTAATTATGCAAGAGTATAATTAGATTCACTCCAGCCTCCTTGAATTAGTTCAGATGTGTAAACCTTAGTTGTTCATATAAGTATAACATTTAAAAGAATTAGGCCAATAGCAAGTTAACCTTAACTATGACTTTTAACCAACACATAAAGCACTATTATAACACAGAAATACATTATATTGCATTAAAGGGAAAGAGAACAAGAAGATAAGTTAACTGATTAACTAATGCTTCTAAAATTATTAACTTGAACTTCAATTTAGAGTTATTTCATTTGAAAGTTAATAGCCAAAATGGAGGTTAGGCTCAATTAATACTTTTATCTTTTAACCTATTAACAACACAATGGGAAAGCATTCGCTAAACCCATCAATAATATAAATTAAAAGCCTTACAACACTTTACTACACAACAATGATTAGAGGATTAGGGTCATTATGTATAGCAAGTAAAAATGTTAAAATACTCCTTTACATAATTCATACGTAACCTTCTTTTATGGACACCAGTAACTCCTTGATATCGAATACTACCTTAAATCTAACTTATTAGCTACTCAAGAAAAGATATATTCAACTAGTATACTAGAATTTAAGTGCAAGTTAAGTTTAATTATAGCTTACTACTGCATGATTATGAAATACACATGCATTATTGTCTTCCAAAGGCCATAACTTGTACCTAAATGAAGCTTAGCAGCATTCTTCCTTTAGCTAGTTAATAACTCCATTAAACTATCATAATTCATTAGATTCATTAGCTAAATACAAGTTAAGAAAATTCATAAACTAGACTAGCATAACAAGCTCTAACAAAATTTATAGTTCAATATTTCACAAGTTGGACAAGAAGTAGAGAAACTTATCTATCAACAATTTCAACACTGACTTGATAACAACTCAAAAATAAGATAATCTTATCTCAACGCCCATAACAACTCAAGTTAAAGAAAACATTTCACAAGTCAATACTAACTTTTATCAAGCTAACACATTTCCTATGTTACCAATATAATTAAAAGAAGAAGAAAAGGAGTATGGCAACTCAACTGGCTGCCCTCACATAAACACATTATAACCAACATATGCACGAGATAACTATATAATCCCAAAAAGAGGCAACCAACACAACTTCACCCAAAAATCCAATTCAAATAGCTCAATTAGCTTTAGATAAACACAATAGTATGTGATAACACAATAGTAAGCTCTAGGTACGCCAAAGAAACCAATTATTACATTTTCCCCTTTCTTAACCAAGCTTTTCTTCTCCTAAGTGCATTTCAACGTTACCAACCCACAACCTAACCATACTACATTCCCAACCAAGCCAAGAGACACTTATTAAGATCATAAAAACCCATTTTAGAAGCAAAAACTCGGGAAGGCCCCGAGCGGGTTTTAACTACAACTATACTAACCGAGCCCCAATTTCGCATAACAAAAGCACCAAAAGTGCTTCCTTATCCCAAGGATATCCAAACCATAGCCCAAACTTGCACGGATTGCACAACGGAAAAAGTCGTCTTTTAAAAGATTACTAAATTTTCATTTTAGCACATTTCCGAGCAATTCAATCCCACGTGAGCCTATGACTAGTTCCACTAACGTCTAAAGCACCTAATTGAAGCCTCAATTTAACACACATACACGTACACATGGTGTAGTTAGTTCATTTACTCAAAATTCCAATATATATATAGTGAGAGCTAACTAAAACTCCAATCTTGTATATTTATGAACATACATGCTAGCTAATTTCTTCTTGAGCTCCCAAAATCTTCTTACAAACATTCTTTCAAACATTGAACATGCAATATCTATTATCTCCCACTCCTAACACAACAATAACCACAACACTAGAATTCTCATTTAACTAACAATCAACACCAAAATACCACATTGTTAACATAACACCTAATAAATCACATTGAATATCTTATAACCATCATTTAACTCCAATATACACATCTACACAATGAGAATCCATAATTTTTCTATCTAGCAATCACAATCATTAATGTCAATCATCAACTAGCTAAAACATCTTTCAAGTTCTTGCAGATGCTTAACTTTGTTTATTCAGTTACCTATGCTATAGTCCTCAAAACTGACTGATTTTTTATTTATAAACGTATCTCTTTGAGTGTAGATGACTTTAGCCTCAAGCGGAACTCAATTCCGATCTAAATTCCACAAGTTATGACCTTTTCCGTGCAACTGCGCAAAGTGCCCCCTGCACCAGCGATTTTCAGACACATTTCGGAAATAGCTATATCGCAAGGTCAAAACGTTAAAATTTGCCTTAGCTCTAGAAATCAACATTTGTTCTAAACTGTCTAATATAGCTGCCTTATAAAATTTCGTTCAATTCTAAGCACGTTTGCTATACCAAAACTACTTCGTAAGTCAGGGGCAATGTAGTGACCAAATCCGAATTTTGCTTGCTTATCATCTTCTTGTTATTTCTTGCATTTGAGCCAACAATAACCATTACTTTAGCCTATATAACATTCCTACACTTCATTTAGGACATTTAACAAACACCTAAACTACACAATTACACTTAGTTAACAAAACAACTCTACAACTAAAGATAGCATGCAAGAGTTCATTCTATGAGCACTAATGAGTTCCTACAACCTTTAGCATACTAATACTTTAGCTAAACATACATTTCCAACATCTTTGAACACTTACATAAAACATAGCATGCATACATATAGCTGAATAATCCAAATAGAATGCAAATAATATGAATTCCCTCACCTAGACATGAAGAATGGCATGAAAATTGATCTTAAAAAGCTGTCTTCTTCTTCTTCTTCCTTGTTTTCTTCTTTTCCTTCTCTCCCTGCGTGTGTGTGTGCTGAATTGTGTGTGTGTGTGCTGAAACGTGTTGTGTGTGTGTGTTTTGTGTAGTTTATTTGTTTTAATTAAAGTCCAAATTAGGTAGGATTTTTTTATAAAGGCTCAAAAGTCTATCTTGCCCCTTTAACTAATTTGATATTTACTAGTTTGACATTTAGTTGAAATCTAACAAATCTAGTTTCTATTTGCAAATTGATAACACTTAAATAATGTCTACGTTACTTAAAACTCTTAAATGCACGTGAATGCACATAAATGCACGTTAAACGAAATAGATGCACGTAATCCAAAAATATGATATTTTATGCAAACAAATATATATAAATAATTAAAGTAAACATATAAATATATGCACATCAATAAAATAATTATATGCACGGGTCGGGTTGTTACACCTCTCATGTCTTGGAATAGGCTTGGCTTGCAACGGTGTTTATGGTTTTTTTTCCCCCAAAACTTAATTGCTTCATGAGAAAATAATTATTTATAACAATTTGTTCTCATACATCAAACATGTTATTGTCGTAGGACCTCTTTGCTGCTGGGACGGATACAACTTCTAACTCATTAGAATGGGCAATGGCAGAGATTCTAAAAAATCCAGAGACTATGAAGAAAGCCAAAGAGGAGCTCGTGCAAGTTACTAGTAGAGGAAAACCAATAGAAGAAGCTGATGTTGCTAGCTTGCCATATTTGCGGTGCATTGTTAAAGAGACTTTAAGGATACATCCACCAGTGCCATTCTTGATTCCACGTAAAGTGGAGCAAGATGTTGAAGTGTGCGGATACAATATTCCAAAAGGGTCTCAAGTACTTGTAAAAGCATGGGCTATTGGACGTGATTCAAACGTGTGGGAAAATCCATTAACATTTAAGCCTGAAAGATTCTGGGAATCAGAAATGGACATTCGAGGTCACGATTTTGAGCTAATCCCTTTTGGGGCTGGAAGAAGAATTTGTCCAGGTTTACCATTGGCAATAAGAATGGTTCCAGTTATGCTCGGTTCTCTGCTTAACTCTTTTGACTGGAAGCTTGAAGGGGACATTGAACCTGATCAATTGGATATGCAGGAAAAATTTGGCATTACATTGCAAAAGACTCGTCCTCTACGAGCTATCCCAATTTCTCTCTGAACAAGGCGTGTTCTTTGTGCTAAAATAAGGCCATAGCCACGGTATCGTTATTAGCTGGGCAATATGTGGAAAACAGAAAGCTTATTATATATACATATTTCAGAATTTCTTTCTTTTAGTTGAGTCTAATGGTGTTGCACTTTTGTATAGAGGGATGATCAGTTTCGTCATATAAAGAGATTGTCAGTTTATGTCTTTATCTCGTACTAGTGTTATCCAAGAGCTACACGCAATTGTTTTATGGCAATGTCATACGAAAACTGTAACATATACTCACAATTCACACACATACACACACAACTATATACCCACACACGCACAAATACTTGAATAATTTCTAAAGCTTGAACCGTTAATGTAGGTTATAACATATAACATACAAACATTTCTCCATTATGCATGTGTCTATGTTTTCCTTTACTTTTATAAACAACTTGCTCACCAACATGACGTAATAACACCAGTATGTAACAAAGAATTAAGGGGGAAGCCAATGTCGTCCCCCACTCTCTTAGGAAGTGTGAGAGACCATGGAGTTTCTAACCATTGTGCTTACACTATTGTTTGCCTTGACATTGTTCCAGAGTTTCAGTACACTCACAAGGAGAAGCAAAAAGCTTCCACCAGGGCCAACTCATTTACCCTTAATTGGCAACCCGCTTCACTTACTCGATCAGTTCCCAACCCCACAAGTGCTTAGCCAATCTAGCCAAAACTCATGGTCCGATTATGTGCCTAAAATTAGGTCAGATTAATACAGTGGTCATCTTAGCGAAGATGTTCAATTTTGCTTCGAACAAGGTAATCTAAATATAATGTGTTTATTTACCCAAAATAAAAAAATAAAAATATAATGTGTTTATTTAGCGAAAAACGAAGAATATAATGTGGTTTCTATTAGATGTATTTGTATAGTATTTTGTTTCCACCGGTTCAGTCATATATATTCTTATAGTTCGTTCTTTTCTATTTTTAAATTTACCAATATTCTTTCAAGTTCATAAGATAATTGTTGGGACCCTATAGGTGTTAGTTTGGTACGACCATCCTTATGAAATCGACCATGCATAGAGTACTTGGAGGGCCTTGCGAACAATAATTAAGTACTTGGATGTATTTATTGCTAAATTTGAGCGGTAGTAAAACAAGTAAATGGAAGAATCACATTGCACTCTCTATTTTAAATAAATAAAGGCCAGAATTGAATCTCGGGGAGGAAAATTTTTTACACCTTGTTTGGATTGTAATTTTTAAAGAAAAGGGAAGGAATTCTTCCTCATGTTTGGATTGTATTTTAAACGGAATGAGAGTATATGAGGGTTGAAAGAATCTCTCCATATCCTTTAATTGGGAGGATTGTAAAATTCACCTAATTTGGGATATTTTGGAGAGAGAGAAAAAGTTAGCATGTTAAAAATCTTTTTTGTTCTTACTTATCTAATGACTATAGATATGAAAAGGATACTAAGTAATCTTTTATTTAAATTATTTTTTTTCTTTACTTTCCTTCTCTAATTCAAACAGATAATCATAAAATTGATCTCTTTCCTTTATTATGTTTTTTAATATCCAAACAAGAAAATTCATTTTTTGTCATTTCCTTTTTTGTTTCCTCTACCTTACTTTCATTCCCTTTCCCTTTCCCTTGTGCAATCCAAACAGGGGTTATTGTCTCCAACAAAAAAACCAATCTCTTTGTTTGTTTTTGAGAAGTCTTAAGGTAATCTCTAACCTATTCACTAAATCCCCTTTTATCCTATATGTAGGGATGCTTTTGGAGATATTCATCTCCAACAGTATCCTTAGAGATTCTCTATAAAGTAGATAATCCATACACCAACTTTTTACTATCTCTATATGTAGAGATAGTAAACTCATTTCCTAAAATATCTCCAAAACCATTTAACAATTAAAAAATAGAGAAGTTGTTGGAGTGAAACTGAAATAAAAATTTCCCAAAATTAAAATGTAGGGAAGCTGTTGGAGTGAAACTAAAATAGAAATTTCCTAAAATTAAAATGTAGGGAAGCTGTTGGAGTGAAATTGAAATAGAAGATCCCTACATGTAGAGAAATGATCAAAAATTCCTACGTGTAGGGAAAAAAAATAGATAAGCTATTGGAGATAGCCGAGGGATAAATATGGAGATATAAAGATTAGCCTCCAAATACCAAATCTAACCCCTTAAAATGGGGTAAAATGAAGGGAGATTAGATTCTGTTTGGTCTAACTGTGAAATTTTAGTTTTTGAGTTATAAAGCTTTTAGTCGTAAAGTTTTGGTTAGAAGTACTGTTGAACAAAAACCGTTGATTGTTAGACCTATGTCTGACAATGTTGAGCTTTAGAAATTTTGAGGGTAATATTGGACTTTAAAAAATATGAAGAGGTATATTTAGAAAAATAACTTCTTAGATTATATAAAAATAATTTTATAAAAGCCTTTTTTAAAACATAATGCAATGACAATTGAAGGTTACAAAAAATATAATTCTCTATTATTGTTCTTTGGCCACAACATAAACTCCAGGAATTAACCGATCCAAACCTTTCATCTCTGAATTTATCTGCCTTCACGAAATATTTTATATGTAGTGACCCTGGTCTTAATTAGCAACAGAGTCCCTAGTGTAAGATCCTATAAGAATGCTTGTACAAATTAACTTAGTGAAAATGAGATTGATCATAAAATATTGTCTGGTTAGTGAAAGGGAAAATGTCATTTTCCCCTATGAGGTATGACCAATATCCCAAATTCTCCCATAAACTTTTATTATTACCCAGATCAGTGTAATCGGAATCGTATGATTCACCGGAATCGTACGATTCGTGATGCGAATCTTACGATTCGATACGATTCACTAAAAAAATAATACGAATCGGATAGGAGAATCGTGAATCGACATGAATTGCAAGTGAATCGGTACCAAATCATAACGAATCGTGTGAATCGAATGATTCACTGAATCATTCACGATTCAGGTCAATTTTTTTATTTTTATTTTTAAAAAGCCCAAAATATTTCAAAGTAGATAACAAAATAAGCCCACTTTAGTTATAAAAAAAAGGGAGACAAAACTCGTAACTGATTGGACCACTTGTGTTTACAGCAGCTTTTGAGCACTAGTTTGGACACTTGTAAAATGTGATATTGTTCCGACCAAAAAAAATAGTGTGATATTGTGATGCAGAAATTGTTTGGGCTACTAAGAACAAGTGAAGTAGTGAACAATCTAGAAAAGTAACAAAAACATATATTAATATTAATTCAAATAAAGAATCTCAACTAAAAACTGTTAATAGAAACATAATATGTCAAATATTAATTAGTTTTAAATTTGTGACCGAATCGGTACGATTCACGATTCGATTCGATTCACGATTCAAAAAAATGACATTTCGATTCACAATACGATTCACGATTCAACAACTATGACCCAGATTCCCCCATATTTTGGTCAGTTCAGCTGCACAAACTCACTGTAGCATAGTCAGGAGCTGTTCGCCTGCCCAATTGATCTCGCACTATACGCATGTTTGCTATAATCTTTTATCACACATACGTACATGAAAACACAAAGATGCACACTATCACGCCCCGACCCCGACCTATCGCTAGGCTAAGGCCGAAACATGACGTTCGTAACTCTTATCCCTGAGATCAACAACATGATAGCTATGAAACCTGCAGTTATTAATTTAATAACTTGTACCTCTATTATAAATACCATAAAAAGATTGAAAAGGCTTCCAAAATTCTCCCAAACATCGGTCTTAAAGGATTACATTACCCTGTTACATAATAACCAAACCAAGAACCACATGTTCATCATCCTAGTTATAGGTCTCAAAAGCATAAAGATTAATCCTAGCTAGGTATCTAGTTAACCAAAATAATATTACAACATAATAAAATGATCAATTACAAACATGTTCTTCATAGCAAGAAATAAATCCTCAAACAAGCACATAGATCACACAAGCAGGAATCTATCTCATCAACTCGACAAAGCTTGTAACCCCATGGAGGCCTGCTCAGGCTAATCCTCACTTGTAATTGTTAGAAAGAGGGTGAGCTAGATCCTCGCATATAGCTTAGTGAGGAGGAAAACAAGGAAAAGTTTTTACAAAGGTTTTATCATTTCGCAAACTTCTTGGTAAAACCATGCTATGCATATAAAACAGTTAATCAAGTATAACATAATATCAAGATTAACCTCATACTTGAAGTATATAACAATTAACAAGAATGGAAACAACTTGATTTGAAAGATATGAGCAACTCTTCTCTCCGAGGACCTCAAGGGACCAACATCAGAACTTCATAACACATTTTCCTCAAAATGTAACACAAGAGGGCATTCTATGGAAACGACCCAATATCATAATCAAAAGATTGGTACAAGGGAAGAAAGGTGGCTTATACGGACTTAAGAGGTATCTCCCACTATCACAGTCGTGTGCACCTCAAAAGGTGTCTCCCACTATCACTGCCGTGTGCACTTTACTCCGTATAAACCCCAACCACAAACTATACAGGAATTAATAGGGTAGGGAGATGTCTGTCATTATCACAACCGTGTGCACCTCAAAAGGTGTCTCCCAGTATCACTGTCGTGTGCACCTTTGATCCCATCCCTTAACAAGTAAGAGGTTGCAACCTAGATACAAATATACATATATAATACCCAACTGCCCAAGGGACGTTACCAAGAGAGAGAGGGACTAGGATAGCAACAAAGTAGGTTGCTTCCGTCACAACAAGAATAACAACAACGTAGCGAGTAAGCACGAAAAACCTTGATAATTATATATATATAAATAATACCCAACTTTCCAAGGAAAGACACCGAGCAAGAGAGGGACTAGGATAGCAACAAAGTAGGTTGCTTTCATCACATATGTATAATACCCCAGCTCTCCGAGAAATATACCAAGTGAGAGAGGGACTAGGATAGCAACAAAGTAGGTTGCTTCCATCACAACAGTAATAACAAGATATAGTGATTAAACATATAAACCTCCTGCGACAATAAATGATTAATCCATGGCATATCAAGTAAGCATATAATAATCATGCACATATAACATTTAGGGTGCTCCAAATATTGCCAAGTATCATAAGATAGTGAAAAGACATCAATATTGCCTACGTTCAATAGTCTTCTAAGCAATATATAGAATTTAGCAACTACATATCACCCAAACTATGGCACAAATCCATAATTAAATTCTACTATGATAATCTAGGGTTCGATACGGTTCTAACACTTCCGATCGTGCCTCAATCCGACATCTGTAGCTCATGGAATCACTAAAATAAGTTTATCGCATTTTGACCAAACCAGAAGCTTCACCAGCGGACGAGGTGTCCTCCACAGGTCGATTGGTGGAGGGGGGTTCGTCCGGTCATGCTGTTTATGAGAAAAACACCATTTTTTCAACAATCAAGCTTACAACCACACCTCCCTTTACCAACAATTAAGCATGCTCAACGTGACTATTAGGCATCATATAAGAGTTCAAAACGTAACCAAAATACATCCCACATCAACAATCAACACCCAACATAAGTTTACAATTCCTAGATCTACAACACAAAATACTCAATCTTCTCATCATCCAAGCTTTTGTATGAAAGTTATAGCAAGTTTAACACCAAATGAACGTTAATAATCTTGAATGAATTCTTAAAAAAAAAAATCATTTATGAAAAATCCCTCACCTCAATGTTGGGTTGAAAGCTACAAGAAGCAAGAAGAACTTGGACTTACCTAGCAAATTGCAAGAACATGGTTGAGAATGGCTTGAAGATCCTTCTTCTTCCTTTCTTCTTTCTCTCTTCTTTTCTCTCTTTCTCTCCCAGTCGTGTGGTTCTTGTGTGTGTATGCTGAGTGTGTGTTATGTGTTTGTGTCATGTATATGTGTGTGTTGTGTGAGTGTGTTTTTGTGTGGTAGTGGTAGGTGATAGATATTTAATTTTGCCCAAGGACCAATATGCCCCTCAACTAAAACACTAACTTCTAGTTTGCCATTTTTAGTTGTTTCCTAACTATTTGGTTAGCTAGTGTAGTATAGCATAATCTATCTATCTCCTACGATACCTAAATCACACAAATGCATGTTAAACAATGCGAACACATGTAAAACGAGACAAATGCACGCTAAACAATATAAATGTGCATCAATTGATATGCATTTATAAGATGCATGTGGGGTCTTGTGCGAGCCTTCACACACACAAAAGGGCAATACTGTGGGAAGTTTGGGAAATTTTTTTTGCTTTTTTAGCTTGATTGAAAGTTAGGATATAATATGTTAATTTGTCTTTATATGATTTCTTTATTCTACCTTTTAGCATCACTAGAAAGATCATATTTTATTTTGCAAGTATTTTATAATAGTGTAAGAGATATATGGATGGTCTGTTTATTTTCTTTGGATGTCCCTTACCTTGTAATTGATCATGAAAATGAGATCGGTCCAGTAAGCATGAGAGATCTTAAGTTGTTTGGTTGCCTAATATGTAGTTGGCAATAAGTTGGAAAAAAGATTTACAACGAAAATAACAAAAAAAAAGGCTTGCAGTGACTTGAAATGTGGTGCGCTTCATTTCCTAAATTGCAACGATTGTTGGTGTGACAGATCTGATGGAAGTGCTTCTACTTAATCAAGATTAGGGAAAGGGATGAAGAAAAAGAATATAAAATAATAATACAATTTTATTCATGGCTGCATATTTTATTTTGCAAGTATTTTATACTGTAAGAGTGCTACTGCATCAAGGTAAAAAGCTTACTCAATTTTTTTAAGAGTTTTCTTTAATGAATACTTTAAAAAAAAAAATTTGCAGGCACACGTAGCTCCTTTAATCTCTTTCTTTATAAGATAAGATTGAATATTTATGATGAATTGGTTAAGGTGACATGTAACTTTTGTAATGAATTATGTTCTGCAAGGGGGTAAGATGGTAGTGGATGGTGATTGGTAGACTTCAATGAATTTTTTGATTGTTTCTTGAATGATGATACTAAACTATTGTTTTTTAAGGTGATATGTAATTTGTAATGAGTGGATGTTGATCGGTGGACTTTTATGAATTTTTATTGTTGTGTTTAATTTCTGTTAGGATGATGAAGTGGTTTGGACAATTGTTATTTTTAGCAGTTATTTTTATTTTAGATCATTTTTGAGAGAAAATTTGGTATTACAGAATAAACATTAAGGTATGGGGGAATCAAGGTTGTAGGCTAAAATTTGTGGTGAAAAGTGAGAAAAGAATATATGAGAAAAAGGGCAAAAGAGTAATTGCAAAAAGTCAACTAGTTGATTATTAAAATTCTTTAACGTACGGTGTTAGTTTGTATGAGGAAATCTCAATAATAATAAAAACTCATGGGAGAGTTTGAGATATTGGTTATACCTCATGGGAAAAAATGATATTTTCCCGAGAAATATTTAACTTGAATAAGCATAGCACTTTAAAGTATGTAGAATGTTTCATTGTCATACTGATACTTAGGTAGATTATATCCTATCTCTATGTCGAGTATGATGTTTTGATATTGACTTTATTATGACAGTACAAGAATGCTTGTTTTCGAGCTTTATAATTTGAAATTATGGGATAAAAGAATTTTTTTTCCATTTGCTACGAGTGATAAGGGGTTAAAGGATTTGAAACCATTTGATTGAGAGAATAATTTCTGTCACCAAATTATTCCTTTCAACTCATTAGGTGTTTAACAAACAAAATAAAAAATAAAAAATAAAACCTCATTTAGGTGGTGATTAAGGTTGGAGTAAGTTGCAAATGGAATGTCATTACTGATTCCATTTCGATTCTTAAACTTTGTATAAGTTAATGAATCTGGGAATTTTATTTCTTACCATATTGTTTGAAATAAATGAATTTCATAAAATTATGTTTGGAATCACATTTTTAAAAAATTAGAAATCTGAGATTTGGAAATCCTGAATTTACTCAAATTTTACCTAAATTCTTACTCAAGAGGTAGAATTTACAATTCTAAACTACCAAATTAATTGCTAATCTTTTAAAGACTAAATTATCCTACGAGTTTTCTTTTCTCTTTTATTGCCCTTATTATTTCTCTCTCATTCCATTTGTAGTTAGTTTTTCTTATTTTTCTTGCGAGCTTCTTCACGACAAATTTCTTTTCTATATTTATTAATTCAAGCTTTTTTATCTTTAATTAGAAACCCAAATCATAAGTTATTTATTAGTCTATCCTTATTTTCAGGTGGTCTTAACATACATAGCCATCTAAAATAACAAATTATTTATTTATGTTATATATTCATCAATATTAATTAATTAAGTTCAATTTTAAAATTGCTTAGTGCTATTTATGGAACACATATTCGTATCAAAGTTATATGGTAGCAAAAGAATACCTAAAATATATTTATTTCCAAATCATAAAATTGAATTATTATTGTTTTATAGTTTCAAAAAATATATATTTATAAATACAAATTCTCACAAAATTTATTTATAAATCAAACGACTTTCACACCACAAGTGCTTCCCAATACTCTATAAGTAACCAGATTTTCCCAATTTGAAATTGCCAATTTTTTATAAAAACACATTGAATTAGCTCATTTTCATATATTTTGGGACGAAATCATTTAGTTAAGTGAGCCTGACTTGTAACAAATTTAAGAACACCTGGTAGGCTAAAATTGAGCTCTAGACAAAGTCCCCTAAAAGGCCAAGCTTAGTGTCACGTGGTCAGAGATTGAGGAAGAAATCTCGACACCGTACAGCCTTAGCCAAGCACAGTGGGCTGACTAAGTGCGCCTGTGTGAGTTATCAAAGTGCGCGGAATAAACCTTGGGAGTGTTAGAGGTTGACGACCTCAACACTTAGCCAATGCACAACACAAGCTTGCAAAGAGTTGTGGGTGTGAAGTGTGACCCTTTGGCAAGGTGAACACTATTGAGTATGCTTGTGGAAAGCCTGAAAATATGCGAAATAAGAGAACTGGAATGTGCACACGAAATAGGCAGCCAAAGTATTCATTCACAATTCAACTAATATATATACATGTTTAAAGCTTTGATCAATGGCTATGATTCATGCCAAGTGTCTACTCTCCTAACCGTACAAATGTCTATGCACAAATATAATTTCTAGAGATATTTACACTTAAATATGCTAGAAAAATCCAGAAATCCCGCCTATACACAAAATTGGAAAATTATGGACTGTCTTGGGCAGCCTGGGCAACCTGACTGGGCAACTAGGCAGCCTGGTAGATATTTCCCATACTTAGCCATTTTTCTGGAACCTTCCAAGTTCGAATATGCCTATTTCCCTCCAAGTCCGCCCCAAATGCTTCTTGGGCCATCTCCACTACTCTAGAAGCTTCCAAACATGCTGGGAAGGGTCCTAGTTTGCCTTGGGCCAATTTTTGCACCTGGGCCGTTGGCACTGTTCATAACATGTTTCAACTATCACGACCCCATTTTTCTTAATTGCTAAATCAGTCTCTGATACCATAAAAATGACAAGAGATAAAAATTTAAGCTTACGAATCCTCAAGCATTCTGGGATCGTGATGCCACAGGCTTAAAAAGATCACTCCGCCTAAGTCTGTTAAGGCATAATATAATTGCCTAAGCACTATTAACCATAAAATAAAACATCAAACCATATATTACACCATTTCTTGTAACACCATTATACAAAATTCATCACTAATAAATGATGGTTCAACCACTAAATACAAATTTACAAGACCTGGATCCACCTGTTCAACATTTCCAATCTTAGGTCTCGAAAGAATAGTGCTTAGTGTTAATTAGGCATCTAATCTACCAAAATATACAACATAATACTTGATCAATTTACAAAAATAACTTGTTACAACAATAAGCTAAAACTCCACGAGCAAGCACATAGTTCAACTGAGGCAGAAATCCATCACAACACATCAATCTAGCTGGCAACCACACAGGAGCTTGTTCGGGCTAATCGTCACCTGAAACTGTTAAAAAGAGGGGTGAGCTAGATCCTCACGTATAGCTTAGTGAGGAGGAAAACAAAGTCATAAAGGTTTTATCATTTTTGCAATCAGTTTGATAAATCATGTCATGCACCTATCCACACAAAATATCTTTAACACAAGCCTTTAATCAGCAATGAGAGGGTCGAGATATACTGGCAAACCTGGAGGTCCCGACACTTCCTCTGTTAATAATGATTACAAGATATACAATCAAGCTTTAATAACATTTAACAACCTAGCTCTTCCAAGATATCACTGAGTCCCGACCCGTAGGAGGATCAATGAGTCTTGAAAGAGAAGGGACGACAATATTTGGTAGGCGAGATATACCAGCAAGCCCCACCTTTGACTGGAGGTCTCATTACTACCTCGGTATGCGAGATATACCGGTGAGCCTGTTGCTACCCAGAGGTCTCGCTGCTACCGCTTTCATTAATGGTTGCAACCGACATGCGCATTTATGATTCATATACATATACATTTACATAAGCAATAAAGTTTAGTCAATCATATAGCATATTCAAATACATTCTATATTTCGCATTATGTAAACGTGTAAAGCATCTATCATATACTCGTATGGGCATGTAAACTTCCTTAGTACCAATAAATAATAACAAGAATAGCAAGAATTTGCAAACTAATACTTAACAACAACCTACCAATAGCATATACTAGATTCACCAAGCAAATCCAATGCTCTTACATTAGTCCATCTTAGGAGGTAAATTTTCCTACATTTCTAAACTCCGATTAAACTGATTTTAGTCTAGAATCGAAGCTTATCGAAATTAGATAACTCTAAAATCAAACGGAATACAATTTGAAGTTGAAACGAATGAGATATGGCCTCCGAAAAATCAATGCGCAAAGCTGTCAAACATCCGGGCATTGAGGCCTTCATCCGGTCGATCGGATGAAGCAGGTATCGCTCGGATAGGAGTTTTCTGCCGGGCATTTTGGCCTATATCCGGGCAAACCGGATGAAGTAGGTATCGCCCGGATAGGAGTTTTCTGCCGGGCATTTTGGCCTCTATCCGAGCAACCGGATAGGTGATCGCGTCGTTTTTCGCTCAAAAATAGTAAGGTTAAATGATTGAAAATATTGCTTACCTTGAATTACCTTTAGTTGTGGCGAGTAGAGGGTCAATTCACGGAGATTGGGTTATCAAGTTAAGTTAAGTCCTTAATTTAGAATTGTTTGACTATCTCCCGTCACGGATAAATTTGATTAAGTCCAAAAGTCCAAAAGTACGGAAGTACGGAAAATTAAGTTCAAAAAATGTCCACAAAATGTCCAAAGATACGGTAATAACAAAGTCCAAAAGTGAGTTAATCAAAAGTACTAAATTAAAGAATTACAACACTCAACACTAAAAATCCAAAGGGTTAATGATTCAGGGTGGTTATAGCTCGGTATACGCAAGTACAAAGTTATTGATTCAGATTAAAAGTTAAGTCCTTCAGAAATAGGGCTACAAGCTCCTACTACTGAAATGAGCCTTTAATTACGTAAGTGATAAGATTAATTAATTAACAAGACTGGATGTGTTGATACAACCTAACGATTTTCAATCTCTCAATTAATCTTTCACTTATGTAACCTGGAGGTGTCGGTACAACCAGACTAAAATCCATCCAAAGTAGTCTCGTATTTCCACTGGTTTACAAAACCGGGCGTATATGTACTTTCAATTAAATATAACATAACTACAAATATACGTATAATTAATCAAAGAATACTTAAAAATAGAAATACGAGACTTTAATAAATCTGAATCACATCATATGTACAAGAGTAACCTCACACGTATCACCCCGAATCTCGGGTCTAGTGTGTCATAATAAACTGTAAAGTACAATAAATCATAACGAAAACCAAAATAAAAAAATACTTATCGTGTTGAACGGATTTTGGTAGACCGGTATGATTCGGTATGATGATAGCTCACTAGCCCCTCCCTTTGGGATTAAACTTTGCACACAACTCAGAATAATAACTAAAGCACTCAAACACAAGAACAAAATCTAAGCTAAGAAGAGAAAATGGTACAAGAAAAATGAAATGAGGAATGAAGTATTTATAGAGAAATTTTGGCACTATTCACAAGTACTATTCAAACCATGATATCATCAATGTGTCAGCGTGATGTCATTTGCCTAGGTCATCATTGTGTCAGCGTGATGTCATTCGCCTAGGTCATCCTTATGTCAGCATGATATCAGCAAAGATACTATTTACACGTTGACTTTACTATTCATGTGTTGACTTTGACTTTGACCAAAAGTTGACTTTTACTATTCATCCGTTGACTTTGACTTTGACCAAAAAGTTGACCAAAGCTACTTCAAGGTTTTTCAGTGTCCTGAATCCGTTTTCGCACTCCGTTTGGCCAAATTCAATCTCGATTTGCTCATATCAAGGTCGTTCTTCCTTCCTCCTTCAGTATTGCGCTGAAAATTCACTTCAAACGTTGGCTTTTGTGGCTATTTTTGCTATTTCTTCTTCAGAACCTATATTGCATTAAATTTGTGTAAAATATACAATTAAGCTTGAAATAATAATGCAATATACATGATTTAATGGGTTAAAGTTACTAAAAATATAGATTTATCAACCTCCTCAAACACATTCTTTGCTTGTCCTCAAGTAAAGGTATCAATTACTTCATATATTCATAAATATTAAATCTAAGCAGTCAATGTATTCATACAGTTAAATTTTATAAAATTACAAGATTAACTAGAAGAAATGAAACCAACTTAATTACAAAAAATCCTTTGAGCCTTTTTAAGCACTTGTAACTCAATTAAGAAGTAAGAAAATTAATCACGCAAAATTTGTAAAATTGAAAATATTTTCTATGGATAGTCATGAAATGTTAAAACTCAACTCCATTCCAAATCATGTAGTACTCCCTTAGATTTTTTATATTTTTTTTTTCTTTTTATGAAATAGATGACTCGAATGATAGATGTTGGTTGATTCAACGACTTCATTGAAGTATTGCCTTTTCTTCGGTTGAATTGTGTTTGGTGAAAGAAGGCTTGTCTGACAAGATTTGTATTAATAGTTTTTTCATAACAAAAATGCTCAAAAATGGTTAGAAGAAAGCATTTGTTATGGATTTCTTTGCTGCCTTATTTTGTTGAATCAACATTTTTGATATTTGAATGATGTTGAGCAAGTCATCTACACTTTTTTTTTTCAAAGGAGTACACCAATCTAGAAAAATAAGTCAAATTTTAATAAAACACAACATCTCACATTGAAAATATCTCAATCTACTCTTTTTTTTGATAATTAATCAAAAACTTCTAATTAAATCATGTGACGTTGTTGGGATGTAATAATAGTTAACAAGGTTTCAAAAAAAATCTAAATACAAACTCAACTCTTAGCGGCTAATCATTTTTCCATTCCAAATTCACAGTTAATTCAAATATTTTATCACAATCTAACCATATTTCAACAATTAACCACTCAATTTTAATTATTATGAATAAGTGAAGTAATTTTTTTTTTTTTTTTTGGTATCAGGTTGGTATCAACTTTTTTTTTTCCTCCTCAAATTCAAACGTTACATTGTCCTCAATGAAATAAAACTATGTAATGCAAAGTAAAAAGAAAGACACAACCTGATAAACAATCCAAGCAATGTTCCTCAAAAACTTTCTGAAAGAAGAATTGTCAAACAAAATCTCAAAAACCAACATTAGCCGTGAGTTTAAATAAAAAATAAAATATAAAAAAATGATGAAATAACTAAAATAACATATAAAAAAACACACCACTGAGTCACGATGGTAGTGGCGGCTGAGGACCTGAGCCTGAACCTCTCATTGAAGCAAGTTCAGCTCGTAATGCAGTAAACTCTTCCTTATGTGACTGCTTAAATTCAGCAAATTCAGCTTTCAGTTCACCTATGTCTCCCAATCCTACAGCAAGGTTAGTATTCATGGCTTGCAGTTCTTTGTACATTTTTTTCATTAATGATTCTTCAGATTGATCACCCTGTTGTTGGGAAGAAGTGGCGCCTTCAGCAAATTGAGTGGAAGGTCGTGGAGCATTTAATGCTAAGGGCATTTTTCGAACAGTGCGCTCCAAATGTTTAAAACTCTTCCAGAACTCTGATTCACCATATAAAGTAATAGGGAGATCCATGTATGGCTCATCAAGTGCAAAAGAAAAATCAAACTGTTGAAGCAAAGAAATTATCAGTCGAGGAAAATGAAGTGTAGATGTAGCATCAAACCTTTTCATGTGGTCTATAAGACTCATCATGTTGTCCCTAATAACATCTCCAACATCAAAAAGAGCACCTTGATAAATCCAGTATAAAACTTGTAAAATAACTCCCGTCCTTTCATGATCATGACCATAAGGGAAAAGGTTCTTTTTAACAAGAATATCTGTTAACCACATGTCCCTTGGAAGGGAAGATCTCCCTACACCCACACCGTGTGGTAGAACCGGACCCCCACACAAATTTGTAGCAATGTCTAAATCAGTAGATGTAGCGAGGAAATCCATATTTTTCTCATAAAAATAATCATGCCCACACAGTATAGTCATGATATCAGCAGTAGTAAATTGAAATTCAAAACCATCAATTGATGTAGTAAATTTTTCATTATCGTATGAAAGATGCTCATAAAAACGGCGAATGAGGTGAGAAAAAACAGGAACATCATCAAAAGGTGGGTGCAGAAAACAATCAAGAAAATACCCCTCAAAAAATTCAAAAGCACATTGCCCACCTTCGGAGGCTCTCAACGCATCCGAAAAATTAGTTTCGGCCTCAATTTGAGCATTGTCAAGTCTTGCAGTCAATTATAATTTCTGCCTTTTGGGAGCCATAATCTTAATAATAAACAAAAAAAACTAAATCAGAAAAGTCACAAAACAAAATTATATATATATATTGTTTTTTTTTTTAAAT
This sequence comes from Ehretia macrophylla, assembly GCA_037974665.1. Lineage (NCBI taxonomy): Eukaryota > Viridiplantae > Streptophyta > Magnoliopsida > Boraginales > Ehretiaceae > Ehretia > Ehretia macrophylla. The sequence continues at coordinate 30,317,986 of CM075770.1, forward strand.
TTACATAAATACTATTTATTCAAACAATACCAAATAACAACCGCAAAATCATCCTTAACACACAACATTATAAATCATCCGGTTAAATTCTATAACATGTAAATAATTTATAAATCTTAGATGTAAGGTAACAAAAATAATAGACATAAATGAATCTACATAAATCTGAATTTTTTTAAAAAAAATTTTGATTTTTTTTTCAGAATTAAATTTAAAGGAATTCTAACAGAAAATTTAAAATTAAAATCTAACCAAATTCTATATACATTCTATATACATACACATATACATTCATATATACATACATAAATCTGAAAAAAAAAAAATCATACCAAAACGAAGATTAAGAGCTATAGAACAACAATAAATTGAAAGTAAGCAGTAAGAATCATCCTAAAGCCTTCAAATATGCTTATATACATACATAAATAAATATGTAAAAATAGATCTAATACTTGAAATAAACTGAAAATAAATGCGAAAATAAAAAAGAAAGCATAAAAACTAACCTCTTAATGTAGATTTGGAGAAAACTTGGGGTAGGGAAGGGTTTTGTTGAGGTTTGTGGGTGATTTTCGTGGGTGGAGGGGTGTGTTTTTTTTTAGGTTTTAAGGCTGCTGCAATCGGGGCTTATGTTATAAGCCCCGACTATGGTTGGGCGCTCGAGCGCCTACAGGGCGCTCAAGCGCCCTGCTACGTTCTTTTAGTGAATTTTATTTTATTTAATAGCAATAAATACATATATAGCAGACTAACATATATATATACATAAATTTATATACATTATTTAACATAAATATCTTAACATAAAAATACATATATATATATATATAGATTATATGAATACAAAAACCATAAACAAACCACACTATTTTATTAATCATAAAGACATTACATAAAAGAAATGAAAATACAACAACAGAAGACTATTCTCTAAACTTGAAAATACATGATTAACTTCAATCATTCCTAATATTCCTACGATCTCACTTGACTAGGAGATAAATAAAAAAAATGTAAAAGATGAAAATGCTTGCAAAATAGTACACAACCATGGCAAATTGATCAGGCGTGAGAGTTCCGAACATCATTGTGTTGAATGCAGCTAAATAGAGAAATGAAAGAAAAAAAAATTTTGAGAAAGAGAGAGAGAGAGGAGGCGGCAGTGGAGAGAAAAGAAAATGAGGAGAAGAAGAAAGAAAGAGGGCTTTAAACCTGTCATTTAGGTCATACCGCGCTCGAGCGCCCTTTAAGTGCGTTCGAGCGTGATTCTTCCCGTTTTTGCCTTAAATGCTTTTGCAAATTCACAAAGTAGGAAGATATAATCTTCCTCAAACCTATTTCCTACAAGAGTTTTTTTTTATATAAAATAAAATAAAATTGGTACATGAGAAAAATAAATACACGAATTTTAAACCATTTAAATATCCTAAAATAAGTGTAAGAATATACAAATGAACACCGACCAATAGTCATCCATCAACCTTAAATATGCTTCCAAAAGGAACAGTTGGATCCAGATTTAATTTAAGAAAATTTGAGTTTAGACTAAATTTAGAGTTCATCAACTTAATGAAGAGTTGTCCGCCAGTTTGGAAGGCAACACTGGAAGCCTGAAAAAAGAAAAAATAGGATCCCAACCCTATTTCAATTTCATACCTATGCAGCAAAGTAAACCACATCCGAACACCAAGTGTATGGCATTAAAATCTGGAAAGTAAATCTACCCGCCATAGCGTAAGAACTGGCCGAAGCAGAGGTGATGAATCACGTATCACTTACCCCTCAGAATGATATAAGTTATCTTTCTCTCAAATACCATGAGAGCCACTATTTCCATAACAGTGGAAAAAGACCTCCTAACATTGAAGTTAACGCCAATTTAAAACTAATTGGTAACCAAACGACAACATCTAGGACAAACCTTGGAATGTTACCGCCATGAGATCCTAGATTACCCAGAGATCACTTGGGTTCATGTGAGGCACACACGCTAGTACAAACAACACCCTGTTTTATCCTCAGACAGTCACTACCGAATGTTGCCACTGTGTACCCATCCTCCCACCCATTTAGGATGAGTGCGTCACATAAATTGTCAGAGTTTTTCCTTCTAACTGAGAATGGGCATTGGAACCATTTAATGTCAGCCAGTAAGACATGCACACACAATTAAGTGCCGTAGTTTAACGCCTTCGGGCAAATTTTTTTTTTTTTAAATAATATATTAAAATCAAGGGACTAGTTCTTCCAGAGGTTTCTATGTTCACGTCATCTAGTACTTTTCTTCGGCACTCACATGGGGCCACAGCCAGTTCCACAGGGTCAAAAGCAAGACAGTGGGGTTTTACGTTACAGACAATACCGTCTGGTGAATGCTCTCACTCCTAACTACCTTATCAAGTAATGCCCAAACAGACCCTAAACTACATTAAGCTGGTGGAGTGGCAAGTACTGTTAGACAGAGTTACACTGGTCAGACAACCGCACACAGAAAACGTACAGTGACCACTAGTATCATGACAATTATACCTTTATGAGTATTTTTCAGGGTTAAGACCCAAACTACTTTAAGCTGGAGAAAGACTCATTTGGTACTAATAAAAATTAAAAAAAAGAATAAAAATAAATTAAAAATCCTAGGTTGCCTCCTAGGAGCGCTAAGTTTAATGTCTTCAGCCAGACATAATTACTTTGAAATTGTTACTCTACAGGGATTGGATTCTTAAGTTCAATTGACTCTTCACCCCAATTCTTTAACTGGATCGCTGGTTTTAGCCTTTGTCCATTTACAAACATAGTTTTCCCATTTGTTTTATCTTTTATCTTGACAACCCCATACGAAAAAACTTGTTCAACCTTAAATGATCCATCCCACCTAGACCTCAATTTTCCTGGAAACAATCGTAACTTAGAATTAAATAACCACACATCTTCTACAGGAATAAATGACTTACGAATAATCATTTTATCATGCGTTCTCTTCATTTTCTCACTGTAAATCTTGGCATTCTCGTATGCCTCTAAACGCATTTCTTCAAGTTCATTTAGATAGAATAACCTGTTTTTACAAGCTTTCTGCAAGTCAAAATTCAGAGTTCTAATTGCCCAATAAGCCTTATGTTGTAACTCAACAGGTAAATGACATGATTTTCCATAAACTAAACGAAAAGCTGACATTCCTATGGGAGTTTTATATGCAGTTCTATATGCCCAAAGTGCATCATTCAGTCGAGTGGACCAATCCTTCCTATCAGGTCTAACTGTCTTTTCAAGGATTGATTTAATTTCCCTATTAGAAACCTCAACTTGTCCACTAGTTTGTGGGTGATATGGAGTTGCAACCTTATGAATGACTGAGTATTTCTTCAACAATTTTTCAAAAGTTCGGTGAATGAAATGACTTCCACCGTCACTAATGATGGCTCGTGGAATTCCAAACCAACAGAAAATGTTTTCTTTTATAAATTTCATCCCAACAGTGTGATCATTAGTCCTTGTTGTAATTGTTTCAATCCATTTAGACACATAATCAACACCAACCAAAATGTATTGAAAGCCAAAGGAGATGGGGAAAGGACCCATGAAATCAATACCCCAAACATCAAAAAGTTCACAAACCACAATGGGATTTAAGGGCATCATATCCCTTTTTCCTATGTTACCTGTCTTTTGGCATCTTTCACATGCCTTCCAAAACTCATGAGTGTCCTTGATTAATGTGGGCCAATAAAACCCACTTTGTAGAACTTTGATAGCCGTCCGTCGTCCTCCAAAGTGTCCCCCACATTCCTGCGAATGACAAAATGACATGATGCTTAGTTGTTCAGACTCGGGTACACATCTACGAATTATTTGATCAGAAAAAATACAGAACAGATGAGGATCCTCCCAGAAATAATTCTTTGCAATTGAGAAAAATCGATCTCTCTTAGCCTTGTTCTACTCCTTGGGTATTTTACCAACTACAAGATAATTTACAATATGAGCATACCAAGGAAGCTTAGGAGTAGAAATTAACAGTAACTGTTCATCAGGAAATGTATCTCTCAGGGGTAACTCATTTTCTGTTTCTTGAGTTACAATCATTGACAAATGATCAGCAATAACATTTTCTCGACCTTTCTTATCATTGATTGTTAAATCAAATTCTTGAATTAATAACAACCATCGAATAAGCCTAGGTTTAGCATCTTTCTTTTCCAACAGGTATCTTAATGCCAAGTGGTCAAAATAAATGATTATTTTTTACCCTAACACATAAGATCGAAATTTTTCTAATGCAAAAACTACAGCAAGCAATTCTTTCTCTGTGGTGGTATAGTTTTTCTGGGCATCATCTAAAATTCGGCTGGCGTAATAGATCACACAAGGAACTCGATCCTTGCGTTGACCTAATACAGCTCCTATGGCATAATCCGAAGCATCACACATAATTTCAAAAGGAAGAGAGTAATCTGGTGGTTGAATCACTGGAGCAGTGGAAAGTGCATTTTTCAGTGTTTCAAAAGCAGTAACACATTTTTCATCAAATTAGAATGGAGTATCCTGTGCCAACAAATTTGATAAAGGTCTAGCAATTTTACTAAAATCCTTTATAAATCGTCGGTAGAAACCAACATGTCCAAGGAACGATCTCACCTGTTTAACAGTTGTTGGAGGGGGCAAATCAGAAATAATATCAACCTTAGCTTTATCAACCCGAACTCCTTCCTTGGATATAATGTGTCCGAGAACAATTCCCTCTTGAACCATGAAATGACTTTTTTCCCAACTAAGTATGAGATTAGATTCCTGACATCTTTTCAGCACCAAAGAAAGATTATTCAAACAAGTGTCAAATGAAGAGCCAAAGATAGAAAAATCATCCATAAAGACTTCAACAAATTCATCCATCATATCAGTGAAAATAGACATCATGCAACGTTGAAAAGTGGCTGGTGCATTACAAAGGCCAAAAGGCATTCTTCTATAAGCAAACGTGCCAAAAGGACATGTAAAAGTTGTCTTTTCCTGATCTTCAGGGTCCACAGGGATCTGATTGTATCCCGAGTACCCGTCAAGAAAACAGTAATAACCTTGTCCTGCCAACCTGTCCAAAATTTGATCAATGAATGGTAAAGGAAAATGATCATTTCTTGTTGCAGCATTGAGTTTCCTATAATCAATACACACACGCCATCTAGTTGTGGTGCGGGTAGGTACCAATTCACCTTTATCATTTGTCACCACAGTGATTCCTGATTTCTTAGGTACAACCTGTATAAGACTAACCCATTTACTATCCGAAATAGGATAAATGATACATGCATCTAACAACTTCACTATTTCCTTCTTTACAACTTTCCTCATGTTCGGGTTCAGCTTACGTTGCATCTCTCTAGATGTCTTGGCTCCATCTTCCAAATTAATCTTATGCATGCAAAAAGAAGGATCTATTCCTTTAAGGTTTGCAACAATTCAGCCTAACGCTTCCTTATTCTTAGATAACACATCTACAAATTTAACTTCCTGTTCCAAAGAAAGGTTAGAAGCAATAATAGCTGGAAGTGTTTGATCTACCCCTAGAAAAACATACTTGAGATGACTAGGAAGTTGCTTCTGTTCCAACTTAGGAGGAGATTGTATAGAAGGAAGCATGGGTTCTTTAGAAAGAGTCAAGGATAGTTCTATTGCACAAACTTGAAGTTTTTCATCAAATCTTAAATTGCTTTCTAAAAATTCATCAGATTCCTCCTCAAAGCTACTCAACACTACTTCATCATCATTCAAAGTATTCTCCAAAAAATCTTTTTGCATAAGACTAAGAAAAGACTCTTCAATTAATGGATCAATCTTATCAAGAATAAAACATTCAAGACCATCATCTCTATCTGTAAACCTAGCAACATTAGCAACATTCAGCTTTACCTTAATATCTCCAAGTGTAAACTCCAATTCTCCAGTTGCACAGTGAATTTTTGCATTTGCTGTTGCTAAAAATGGTCTCCCTAATATAACTAGAGTTTGGAACTTTTGAATTTCTCCTGGTTTCATATCTAGCACAACAAAATCCACAGAAAAATAAAATTCATCAACCTTTATCAACACATCTTCAATCATGCCCCTAGGAATTCTAAGCGATCTATCAACCATTTGAAGGGTGACAGGAGTAGGCTTCAATTCTCCTATATCTAACTACTCAAAAAGATTAAAGGAGAGAAGATTCACACTAGCTCCTAAATCAAGAAGGGCACGATCTACACAATGATTACCAATATAGCAAGGAATGGTAAATGCTCCTGGATCTTTCAATTTTGGTGGAACATGAAAAGTAAGAATGCTGCTTACGTTTTCAGTCAATCTTACTTTGTTTGATATCAAAGTTGAATTCCTTCTTTTTTAAGTGCATAAATCCTTAAGAAACTTTGCATAAGCAAGAATTTGTCTAATGATTTCTAACAGAGGTAAATTGATTTTAACTTGCTTAAAGGTTTCAAGCATTTCTTCCCTTTTTGAATCTTTATTAGGTGGATTACCTAATGCCTGTGGAAAGGGTGCCTTGGGACTCAGTGTCAATAGAATATTTTCATGTGAAATGAAAGTTTCAGGTTCATTTGCAGTTTCTTTTGATGAATCAACAGTAACTTGAGACATAGTTTTTTGCTTTACAAGTCTTGCATTTTCGTAAGCTTCGACACTTACCTTGTTATCAACTTTCTTACCACTTCGCAATGTAGTGACAGCTTGAAGATCTTCCACTATTTGACTTGTAGATGCTACATGGGCCTTACCTTTTGGGTTTCCATTTGGTTGGGCAGGGGGTGACCTTTCTTCCCTTTTATGAATTATGTTAGTTAATTACCCAATTTGTCTTTCCAAGTTGGCAATTGCCTTTGTATGTGTACTTACCAGTTGTATAGTTGGTTCCCAACTGTGAAGCTTTTTCAAAACCTGTTCTTCAAAAGTAGTCCCATAAGAATTGGAACCTGAATTGGAGCTCGTAGGTACCTGTCCTTGTGGAACTGAATGAAATCCTGGAGGATAGCTTCTTGATCTTTGTTGTTGAACATCTTCCCGATTCTGATCCCACCGAAAATTTGGATGATCTCGTGTACCTGGATTATAAGTGTTAGAGAATGGATCATAAATACGGGGATATCTATAAGCAGCACAAGCTTGCTTTGAAATTGAATTGGGATTTGATGCAAGAACACCTTCACCTGAATCAACTACATGCAATGATTCTTTCCTTTTAACCATTTTTTCCAATGCAAGAGATAGATTTTCAATCTTTGTTGTCAAAGAATTGTAATCATTTGATCCTACACTTTCTCTCTTTTCTCTAGATGAAGTTGCATGCTTTTGTGAATTGTTGCTCAGTTTTATGAATAATTATGTGGCTTCTTCTGGGGATTTTTCAAGAAGTGAGTCATTACAAGCTGAATCGAGTAAACTTTGTTTATGCTCATTTAACCCTTGATAGAAATTTTGAGCTAATTGTCAATCTGGAATACTGTGGTGTGGACATTCATAAGTTAAGGTTTCAAATCTGTCCCAACTCTCATGAAGTGCCTCTCCAGGTAACTGAGAAAAATTATTTAATTGATTCCTACATTCATTGGTTTTTGAAGAAGAGTAAAATCTTTCAAGAAATTCTCTTTGCAATTGATCCCAAGAAGTAATAGAACCAGATCGTAATCTGTAAAGCCAATTTTGTGCTTGACCCATTAAAGAGTAAGGAAACAATCTCAATTTAACAACCTCTTCTGAGGCAGTTCTAGTATTGATCGATCTGCATGTATGAACAAAAGTATTAATGTGATCATACGGGTTTTCATTAGAAAGACTGTGGAACAAGAGAAGCATTGAAATCATGTGAGACTTTATTTTAAAACCATCATCAGTTTCAGGTAAGGCAATAGATCGTGGAGGAACATAATCTTGTGGTGTGGAAAAATCTTTTATGCTCCTTCTCTCATTTCCTACTTCTCTACCTTCAACTTGATCCTGATTTTGGTTTTGATTCAGATGTTGATCAGACATGATTAGAAAAGTTTGTGCTTTGATTCTGGATTTAAAGGTTTTCTCAATTTCTGAATCCAAGACAAAGATGGGTGGCTTTAAAGATCTTCGACCATGCATACAAAACTAAAACTCAAAAAGAAACAAAATAATAAAAATAACAATAATAAAAATAATAAAAATAATAATAAAGTCTATACAAAATAGCTAAATTGACTTAAATAAAAATAAAAACTAAAATATAAAATATATACATATAAACACTTATATACATAAATCAAAGACTTACCTTATTTGATGAACACCGATCCTCAGCAACGGCGCCAAATTTTGATCGCGTCGTTTTGCGCTCAAAAATAGTAAGGTTAAATGATTGAAAATATTGCTTACCTTGAATTACCTCTAGCTGTTGCGAGTAGAGGGTCGATCCACGGATATTGGGTTATCAAGTTAAGTTAAGTCCTTAATTTAGAATTATTTGACTATCTCCCGTCACGGATAAGTTTGATTAAGTCCAAAAGTCCAAAAATCCAAAAGTACGGAAGTAGGGAAATACGGAAAATTAAGTCCAAGAAATGTCCAAAGATACGGTAGTAACAAAGTCCAAAAGTGAATTAATCAAAGGTACTAAATTAAAGAATTACAACACTCAACACTAAAAATCCAAAGGGTTAATGATTCAGGGTGGTTATAGCTCGGTATACGCAAGTACAAAGTTATTGATTCAGATTAAAAGTTAGGTCCTTCAGAAATAGGGCTACAAGCTCCCACTACTGAAATGAACCTTTAATCACGTAAATGATAAGATTAATTAATTAACAAGACTGGATGTGTTGGTACAACCTAACGATTTCTAATCTCTCAATTAATCTTTCACTTATGTAACCTGGAGGTGTCAGTACAACCAGACTAGAATTCATCCGAGCTAGTATCGTATTGCCACTGGTTTACAAAATCAGGCGTATATGTACTTTTAATTAAATATAACATAACTACAAGTATGCGTATAATTAATCAAATAATACTTAAAAATAAAAATACGAGACTTTAATAAATCTGAATCACAACATATGTACAAGAGTAACCTCACATCTATCACCCCGAATCTCGGGTCTATTGTGCCATAATAAACTATAAAGTACAAGAAATCATAACGAAAACCAAAATAAAAGAATACTTATCGTGTTGAACGAATTTTGGTAGACCGGTATGATTTCGGTATGATGATGGCTCACTAGCCCCTCCCTTTGGGATTAAACTTTGCACACAACTCAGAATAATAATTAAAACACTCAAACATAAGAGCAAAATCTAAGCTAAGAAGAGAAAACGGTACAAGAAAAATGAAATGAGGAATGAAGTATTTATAGAGAAATTTTGGCACTATTCACAAGTACTATTCAAACCATGATATCATCAATGTGTTAGCGTGATGTCATTTGCCTAGGTCATCATTGTGTCAGCGTGATGTTATTCGCCTAGGTCATCATTGTATCAGTGTGATATCAGCAAAAATACTATTCACATGTTGACTTTACTATTTATGCGTTGACTTTGACTTTTACTATTTACCTATTGACTTTGACTTTGACCAAAAGTTGACTTTTACTATTCATCCGTTGACTTTGACTTTGACCAAAAAGTTGACCAAAGCTACTTCAAGCGTCCTGAATCCGTTTTCGCACTTCGTTTGGCCAAATTCAATCTCGATTTGCTCGTGTCAAGGTCGTTCTTCCTTCCTCCTTCAGTATTGCACCGAAAATTCACTTCAAAAGTCGGCTTTTGTGGCCATTTTTGCTATTTCTTCTTCAGAACCTATATTGCATTAAATTTGTGTAAAATATACAATTAAGCTTGAAATAATAATGCAATATACATGATTTAATGGGTTAAAGTTACTAAAAATACAGATTTATCAATAGGGGTTGTAACGCCCGGATAGTTAGATGGGAAAGGCACATTTTTTACAAAAATCATCCAAATAATCCACACAACCTCCTACCATCAATCAAGCATGTTCAATGTAGTTTATGGGCATCATATAAGGGTTTAAACTCCACCCAAATCACCTCTCCTCAACAAACCACAACACCCAACATACATTTTCAATTCTTAGATCTACAACACATATACACAACTTTTCATCATCCAAGCTTAGATATGCAAGCTATAGCATTATTAACACCAAATGATCATTAATAAACTTGAATGAATCTTTTAAAACCATTTATGAAAAAATCCCTCACCTTTGTCTTGAATTTGGAAGTAGGATGATGCAAGGATCTACGATAAAATGCTCAACAATGCAAGAGAATGACTTGAAGTTCTTTCCCTCTTTCTTCTCTTTCCTTTTCTCTTCTTCTTCCTCTCTTCTTTCTCTTTCTCTTGGTCGAAAATTCTGAATGTGTGTAGTGTGTGTGTTTGTGTCGTGTGAGTGAGTGTGTTTTAGTGTGTGTTTGTGTGTTGTAGTATTTTAGTGTGTGTGGGTGGTGTAGTGTGTGTTGAGATATTATCCAATTTTAGCCTAAGGACAAAAGTGCCCCTCAACTAGCTTGCGTATTACTAGTTTGCCATTATAGTGTTAATTCTAATTATCTTGGTTTTAGTTTAGTTACTCTAGTTGGTTATTGAACTTAGTTGGTCCAATTACTAGCTACAGGATACAATTTACTCATATGCACGTTAAACAATGAAATGCACGTAAATCGAGATAAATGCACATAAATCATTTTAAAACATGTAAAATGATTTAATTATTATATACGTTACCTAAATTACCCTGAGACATGTAATTAAATTTAAATGCATGTTAAACGAGACATGTGTTCGTAAAACGATGTAAATATATATTAATTAGCACAAGTGCATATTAAATGATGTAAAAATATATAAAATACTATGAAATTCACACAAGCTCTATACGGCCTCGGTACGGGGTCTCACATCAGCTAAGCCATAGGCATCCTTGGGATCGAAACATGTGTGTTGTCTCACCCTCCCCCACCTAAATTGGCGTCTTTCTCGTCGTCAATGCTCACACGAACACGCGGTGAACTGCCTCGCACCGTTTGGCTTCCGTCTATGCATGACCTCCGGTTGACCCTTGCGTTGGGCTACGGACTCGAACCTCAGGTGCACGCTTGGATTGCCAACACACTGACTGGAGGTTGCCTGAGTTTTTGTACACAAACACACTTGCCTGTGCGACGGGCGTTGAGCACCCTCGGTAGGCCTGCCTATTACTACTGGGATGGGGTACGGTTTTTTACCACGCACCTGCCTTTGGACCAGTTGCACAGCAAAGAGAGACTTGGTGTCTGCCTTCGTCTCTCGCGTCATCGGGATGGCACAAAAGGGTTCAGTTCTTGTCACCACAATAGAATTTTCAAACGACACAATGAAAGCACGTACCTCGTCTAGCCATTCTAGGCCAAGCACCACATCATCGTCGTCTAACTGCACGACTGTGAAATTCACTACGTTTTGCCACGGTCGAATTGTTGCTTTCACCCTACGAGCAACACCACTGATTGGAATGGCCTTGGTGTTGGCTTTCTTGATCATTCCTTCCGATGAGCTAACTTGCAATCCAAGCCGTCGGGCAACATCTTCTCCCACGAAGTTGTTGGTAGCTCCCATGTCTACCAATGCCTTCAACATTCGGCCCCTGATAGTAATGGGGACATAGAGTGACCTCTTCTGTGGCTCTTTGGGTACTTCGGTCTTGACTGCACCGAGGATCCGAAGTGAACCCAGCTGCGCCTCCTGCTCTTGGGATGGTTGGCAATCATCCTGTTGTTGTAAAAGAGATGCCAGCTTGCTTCGTTAAGGGCATTCGGCTACACGATGCTCTTTGCTCCAACACAAGAAGCACTCATAGTTGTATGGCTTGTGTATGCCAGACTTGTTGTTCCACCGGCCTTGTTGTCTACCTCCGTTGTGTGAGTAATAGGGCGCGTCCTCCCTTTGTTAAGGTGAAGGCGAGCCTTCACCGTTGCAGGATAGAGGTGTGACCCTGTTCTTGCTGCCTTCTCCCCCACCTGATTCCTTGCCATCTTTCGAGCCTTGTCCCCTGCCTTTGTGGGATGCATCGTCTCCTCTCTGGAACTCTACCAAACCCTCGGCTACGGATATAGCTGAGCCCAAATCCTGGACGCCACGGCATTGCAACTCCTGCTTTGCCCACAACTGTAAGCCGTCAAGGAATAAGAAAAGAGCATCCTTGTTTGTCAAATCAGGGATCTCTAGCACCAACTCCTAAAATTCCTTCACATAGTCCCGTATGCTACCTCGCTGGTGCAACCGTCTCAACCGACCATGGGCCTCGTTCTCGGTATTCTCGGGGTAGAACTGCCTCTTGAACTCCTGTTTGAAATCATCCTAAGTGTTGATTGTACAAAGGCCCTGTTCCATGTCCTGTGAATGCCTCCGCCACCATAGCATAGCCACATCAGTCAGATATAGGGGCGCTGTGCGTACACGCGCAGCATCATCCCAAATGTAGGCTACGGCAAAGTATTGCTCCAAACTCCACAGAAAGTTGTCGAGCTCTAAAAGAGGTTGGTAGAGGTACGTCCTACCTTGGAGCTAACGGGGCTGTCGTGCATACACCACTGCTGATGGCAGCCTTGTACGTAGCAATATCAGCCTTGATACTGCCCACTTCAGCCTTAAGTTCACCCAAGCCCGTGGTGAACTCTTCACGAAAACGATCGATGGATTGCCTTAGAGAATCTGCGAAGGAGTTGATGGTGACCAACAATTGTCCCTCAAGGTCTTCCCCTCGTTCCTCCAACACCGCAACACGATTAGTAATTTCGGTCTCATCCTTGGCCTCGAGTTCACGTACTCGGTCCATAATATCATCGAGCACCAAGCTGTTCTCAAGTATGGCTTGAGAAACACTATCCAACCGCGTCTCTATCGAGCTAAGCTAGTCCACAGAGCTAGCCTGAGAGGTGAGGCTTTGGCCTTGTCCCTCTTGGCCTGCCTCTCAGTAAGTCTCTCTGCCTGTCCCTCAGGTGCCGCCTAAGTAGCAGGGGCTACATTACCTTCCTCCATTCCAGCCATCATCACACCAACAACAACACAATGAAACCACGAACTGATGAAGAGCATGCAACAGTCTTCAGCAACACACGATTTTGAGCCAAGCAGCCTTGGCTCTGATACCACCTGTCACATGGTCAGAGATTGAGGACAAAATCTTGACTCCGTGCGGCCTTAGCCAAGCATAGTGGGCTGACTAAGTAGGCCTGTGTGAGTGATCAGAGTGCACAAAATGAACCTTGAGAGTGTTAGAGGTTGACGACCTCAACACTTAGCCAATGCACGACACAAGCTTGCAAAGGGTTGTGGGTGTGAAGTGTGACCCTTTGGCAAGGTGAACATTATTGAGTATGCTTGTGGAAAGCCTGAAAATATGCTAAATAAGAGGGCTGGAATGTGCACATGAAATGGGCAGCCAAAGTAGTGCCTTTCATTCACAATTCAACTCATATATATACATGTACAAAGCTTTTATCAATGGCTATGATTCATGCCAAGTGTCTACTCTCCTAACCGTACAAATGTCTATGCACAAACATAATTTCCAGAGATATTTATACTCAAATATGCTAGAAAAATCCAGAAATCCTGCCTATACACAAAACTGAAAAATTTTGGACTGTCTTAGGCAGACTGGGCAGCCTGACTGGGCAACTGGGCAGCCTGGCAGATATTTCCCATACTTAGCCATTTTTCTGGAACCTTCCAAGTTCGAATATGCCTATTTCCCTCCAAGTCCGCCCCAAATGCTTCTTGAGCCATCTCCACTACTCTAGAAGCTTCCAAACACGCTGGGAAGGGTCCTGGTTTGCCTTGGGCCAATTTTCGCATCCAGGCTGTTGGCACTGTTCATGGCATGTTTCAGCTAAGCCATGGGTATCCTTGGAACCGAAACACGCGTGCCTTCTCATTAGGCTAACTTTGGAGAGACTAACGGAACCCAACTTTTTGTTTGTCTCTATTTTGTTATTTAGGCTCCGTTGTTTGTTGTAAATATATATATTTTTAATTTTTTAGTATTTGATAACATTTAAAAATTGGTCAATCAGAAAATATTTTTCGATCAAAGAAAATTGTTTAGTTAAAAAGAGTGAAAATTGTTGCTTAGCAAAAAAAAAAAAAAAAAGTGAAAAATATTTTTATCTCCTTTTGGAGAAGAAAATATTTTTCACTCACTTTACCCCACATCTACCCAGCGCAATGCACCCCCGACCCCACTTTCGTTATATTTTTAATTAATTATTATTAAATATAAATTAAATATAATAATTTTTTAAATTAATTTAATAATAAAAATTAATTAATTTTAAACTAATGACTACTTAATTAATTAAATTAATAATTAACAAAATAATTTTTAATAAATTGATATTAGTTAATAATAATTACTTAATCTTTAATTTAATTTTTTTATTCATTTATTAGCTATTAATTATCTATTCCACTAACTTAGCTTAAATTATAATTTCATAAATTAATAATATTTTTTATTATTAATTTATTAATTATGTATTATTTAAAATTATTAATTAATTAATTTATATATTATTTATTAATTAAAAATTTCATTAATTAATTATTTTTACTTATTTTAAATTTTTATTAATTAATTAATAGTGATTAATTATTAATAATTTTTAAAAATTAACAAAGTAATAATTTTAATCAAATTTTCACAGTCACAACCAAATGTCAGAAAATATTCTATTTTTCAGAAAAATATTTTCTCCTAAAAATATTTCCACCAGCAAGTTATTTTACAGCACAAACGGAGCCTTAATGAATTTCTTTTCATCCAACTTTTTGCACTCGTGAGCATTGCTTTTCTTGTCACGTTGTGAGATCTTTTCTAAGGCCAATGCCAACAGGTTCACTATCTTTTTTCCTACATATAGGGGTTTGAAACACTTTTCATACATCTAGGGATCCTGTATTTGAATTTTACTCTAACAACTTCCCTACATTTAATCAATCCCTTAGTTTGGAAAATTCTATATCAATTTTACTCCAACAATTTTTCTATTGTAGAGACTTCTTATTTTAATTAAATATATTATTTTAATATTCTTTCCTTTTTATATGTTTATTTTTCTCTACGCCATTCTGTTTTTAATTACTAACATAAATTTTTATTTTCTAATATTATTTTTATTGTGTAATTTAAATTTTTATTTTTTAATATTATTTATCCATGCCTTCCTATCCAATGGTTAAAAATCAGACTATTGGAGAGTTTAAGTTTTAAAACTTTTTTTTTTTCTAGTTTTTTACTGTTGAACAATATTTGTGAGATGATGTAAGGGATGAGATTTTCTCTCTTACATATGAAGAAGATGGAAATGGGTGTCAGAATTCCTTATAATTTACGAAATGAGATAGAGAATCTATTGAAACATAATTTTATTAATCTCAGTAGGGAAGCATTTAAGGCATTTATTGGAGATGGATAATGCTGAATTCCTACGCCATGTGTGAATGCTCCCAAAATTCTGTCCATTCTAGAGACTTCTATAAGGGGAATTGGTAAACTAGTCAGACCATGTAATAGGAGGTCGGCCCTACAGACGAGTGTGGCCTACACCGACAGTCACGACTTGACGATCGTGTTGAATTATTTTTTCTTCTTCGAGTTTGTCTTTAGGCATTGTAACATGACATATTTTGATTCACGACATGAGAGTATATATTATTTTAACACGGTTCCATATAGTCTATATTAATAAAATATTGTTTTTTATTAAGAATGATATTTATACATATATTTAGAGGTATATAATATATAATTTTAATATAATTTAATATGATACACCTATTTTGTAATGTATGACCTCTAAACACAAGTTAGATAATTTTTTTTTTATAATAAATTAATACTAATCATACTAAAAATAGAATTTCTATACTCTTCCTTTTTTAATATTTAATTAAGCTTGTGATTCGAATCATAATCCGACAATTCCTTCATGCTCTTTTCATATTCTATGTCGTGAGGCAGATATTCTAGACTACTTCTTTCTTATTTATTTATCCTTCTAATGAATCCTTAAGCTTCTTGTGGGGTCCGACATAATAGTTGAATTAAATAACGTTGTTGTATTTTGGGCTTTACATGTTGCCTTGGAACAGACGCAAGAAACTTTGCGCTTAGTAGGCAACGGTTCTAAACTGCAACCACCTTCTAGAATGGTGTGGGACATATCTCACTACTTTTTACGGTTAAAGACTAAAGAGATCATCTTTAATACGGAATTGATTCTCATTATGTTATTAGAAAAATTAATAATTTGAGGTAATTATTTGACATTTACACTCAGTAGTTTAAATTATTTTATCTTAATTAATTTATCACTCTACCACCATTAATTTTTATAATAATATTAAATTAAAAAAATATGTTAGCTGGGTTAGGAAGACTTGATCATAAGAATTTAGACCACTTACATGTTGTAAAGGAACACAAATTGATATACAACTAATTAGTATCGCATTGATTTTCGCAATCGAAAAACCCTTCTCATTTTAAATTATATTAAAAATTCTTAGAATATGAATAGTATGAGTTTAGATCATCTCCTCTACTTATTCTCTCATATATTGGATGAGGTGCAATATGAATTATGAAATTTGATATTTTTAAATCTCAATCATCCATTTTGAATTTCAATTTCAAAAAAGGTAGTTAAAATAAATTTGAAATAAATTGTTAAAATCTAAAAAGACTAAATTTCATAATTCATATTACACCTTATATAGTAGATGAAAGACTAAATAAAAAAGAGAATCCAAATCCAAATAAGGCATATGCCCAAGTTGCCTAAGGGACAGTTTAAGTAACAAACATCAATAGGTCAAAAACATTAGATAGAGATAGAACTGGTATAACAATTCCTAAATGAGTATTGCTCTAGTATATATATTTTGCTGTAACTTGACTTTGTCTCCAATCAATCGAAAAAAAAAAGAAAAAATAGCGGTGGTTACCAATTCAATATTGTTCATAGGCCAAAACGCTGTGTATTTGCATCGTTCTACGTAGGGATCATCATCAACTACAAATTGATCATAAAACGACTTGCTCTCGACAAAAGACTTTTCTTTCTTGTTTTGGTCAATCTCACTCAACCAAAGATGACATCTCGCGGTGATAAGAAGTGCCCAAGTAGTTCGTTTATCTATCCTAGCGCTATCGCAGCCGATGTCACATCTCATTACAGCACATGCTGCTAATTAAGACTTGTTCTGAACCAAAACCAAATTCTGAACCAAAACCAACGTGCTCTATACGAATGCGACGCTCTAATACAAAAATTGGGTCTTATATATATGGGGTCTACTTTTTATTTTACATTCACACACGTATACAAGCAAATTCCAAACTAATGAAATCTCATGGTCAATCCTTCTCATTTTCAATTATATTAACGAGGTGAACGTCTCAAACTAAAGACGTAGATTCTAATTTGACACTTGAGTTCACGCGTATAGTACGGGGTTCATGAACGGTTTCAAACGTTTTCCCAAAGAGATAGACATGTTTGGCATTTAGCATTAATTTCTAGTACGTAACCAAAACCTTTATAATCCTATAAAGCCAAAGTGCTTTACCAAGACTTTTATGGCCTAGAATGCCAAAGTACTTGACAGAGACTTTTATGACCGCGAGGGTACCGCGTAAGGCTATTCTTAGTAGAGTTTTTAAAATAGAGACTCTACTATCGTATAATTATTACGTAATATAGTTCATTTGGTGTAATAAAAATTCATAAAGTAGAGATTAAAATCACCAAAAGTGGGCCCGGGTCTCTAAAAAGTACAGAGTCTCTAAAAATGTTAACAAATTTGTTAACATTTTTAGAGACTCTGTACTTTTTAGAGACCCGGGCCCACTTTTAGTGATTTTAATCTCTACTTTATGAATTTTTGTTGCACTAAATGAACTATATTACGTAATAATTATACGATAGTAGAGTCTCTATTTTAGAGACTCTACTAAGGACAGCCTAACGAAGACTTTTATGACCACAGGGTAGCCGTTCCACTAAGACGGCTAGAAAAAGTTATTATTATTATTATTATTTCACTATGCGAGTAAGTTTTCCATTAATTCAAAAATGAGATAAAAATCTTTTAGTCTTTCAGGTTTTAAAAAAAT
The DNA here is from genome assembly GCA_037974665.1 of Ehretia macrophylla. Taxonomy (NCBI): domain Eukaryota; kingdom Viridiplantae; phylum Streptophyta; class Magnoliopsida; order Boraginales; family Ehretiaceae; genus Ehretia; species Ehretia macrophylla. The sequence goes on from CM075770.1 coordinate 30,336,191, forward strand.
AATTTTTTAATTTTTTAATTTTTAAAAAGTAATTATTTGGTTTATTTTTTATGGTAGGTTGACGAAAAAATTATCAGCTGAGGAGTATTTTAGAAATTTTACATCGTTTTAAAATCAAAACAAAAAAAAATTAAGTGGTCCTAGTGGAGCCGCATCGACTCCACTAAAACCACCTTAGTGGTTGTCCAAACCGCAGGAAAAACTTTGATTTTCTCTTGGTAAGTTTAGAAATTGTTCTATGGAAACTTTTTGTTCGTTGGGTATCCAAAATATGTAAAATGAGTATCGTAATCTTACACAGTAGAAATAAAGCTTGTATGAATTGTCTCTTGATTCAGATATACGAATAATTGCTTTTAATCCACAATAACATCTCTTATTTTTTAACTTGATAATTGTTCTGTTTATTTTTTTTTTCTAACTGTGGTGGATGATGATATTGAAGATATTTTGTATAAATTATATATTTTTTTATTTTGGTTTGGACATGTATATTTTGTAAATTTTTTGGTGATTTTTTCTAATTTTTATGATATCCCATGACTGCCAAAATGGTGTTTAAATAAGCATCAAAGTAGTCGTTGCTCCCTCTCTTTTTACCGTTGGTAGCAATGGTAAAAGAAGGAGAGATTCATCAGCTTTCAAAACGTGTTTTTAATGTCATGTAAAAGAGAGAAAATGGGTCCAAAGGTAAAATAGAAAAATCACAAAAAGTTAAAATTTTTCGTCAACTTACCGTTAAAAATGAACCACAGTCACTTTTCAAAAAATTAAGGGATCAAAATGTTACTTTTCCAAAACTTAAGGAATCAAAAGGTTTTTATCTCATTCAAAAACTGTACAAAAATTACAAAACTCCCTTATAAAAGGCAGCTAAGTTAGGTGAATATTCGATTCCTTTCAATTTTTCATAAATAACATATAAGTCTATTTAAGATACTATTACAAAAACCAAGATAATCAAATAAAGCTATCCTTACAAAGGTTGCTAAAATGTAAAAGTTGTTAAATTTGGAAATTTTTAAAGACTTAGTCTCTAAAAAATATTATTAATGATTTAAATATATATGAGACTCACCAATTTTTACAACTTTTGAGGCAAGCACCCCATATATCAAATAGGTCTCTATTTTGCCTCAAAAGTTGTGAAAAGTGGTGAGTCTCATGTATTTTTAAATCATTAATAATATTTTTTAGAGATTAGGTCTTTAAAAATTTTCAAATTTAACAAATTTTATATTTTAGCAACCCTTGATAAGGATAACTTAATTTATTTCTAATATGAAGCTATGGATTTTCTCAAAGGTTGGGCTTGTACGGAGACGACTCTTAGAGAAGTTTATGACCACAAGGGTAGAGCTTATACAAGGCTCCTAAAGAAGTTTATGACAACAAGGATACAATGCAAAATTGTACTCTATGTTTTTATTAAAATTTCACCTTAAACAATGTTGTATGGTAATAACACAGTAGATCATTTTAAAGCAGTATTGGATAAATTAATAGTTTTTTAAATAATAATTTTGTCTAATTATCAGTGTGCTAAATTAACAAATATTATAAAATTATAAGATAACACATTTTAAATACTTTTATTATATTTTATAAGTCACAAATATTTTATAAATTAATAATTATCTAAAAGGTATATACATATTTTTTGTAAGTGTTCACCAGACAATTTAGATTTTCTCTTTAGATATTTTATACGTTTTATACATTTTTCACTTTTAAAATTTTAAGATCTTTCTCATGCTAAATTTTAAAGAACCTACCCTTTGCTAACGTACAAATCATTTCTTTTTGAAAACGTATTGTTGGAATTATTTTTACATTCATGTAGGATACTGTAATTTTCTCACATCGATATCTCACTTTTACAAGGGGTGGTTCTTAAGTGTAAGGGGTTTTCCATCCTACTAGACTAGTCTTTTGAGTTGGACGCTCCCTTTGTACTTGAGTTGTTATATTTGTACTTTTATTGATAATAGACTCCATGGAAGGAAGATTATAGGTTAGATTAAGGTGTAGTAAGTGTCATACTGAATATTAGTAGATCGGTACAGGTCCTTGTTATGAGAAAATGGCTACCGCTGGGTTAGTGTTGATAGGCTAGGAAGAAGGAAGCGTCGGTTCTTTAAGGGAGGTGGAATATAATGATCCCAAATTGGGATCTCACCCTCACTAGGGGTGATTTTTAAGTGTAAGGGGTTCTCCTTCTTAATAGACTAGTATTTTGGGTTGGGTTCTCTTCTTGGCTCACATAACGCTTTACACGTTTCTTCTATTATAATTATTTTCTCGACACCTTTGAGATTAAAAAAAAAAAAAAAAACTATTTTTGTTATTTTAAAACTAAAGGTATTGTAGCGTCCCAGAAAGCGAATCCCACGAAGGGGAGCGACACAGCCCGAGCACATTATTATGCAGATATTGTCCGCTCTGGTTACACCTCGCACTTAACGCACGAGTGTGCCCTCACGGTTTTGTTCCACCCGTCAAGGCTCGAACCCTGACAAGAAAACGCGTCTACACAAATAAAGGGAAATTTCCACTTATATCCAATAGCCCAAAGACCAAGCCAGTCGATGTGGAATATTACATCCGCCCCCCTTGGGGACCCAGCATCCTCGCTGGAACAAAGACTGGTCAGCTCTGAAACCACTTTGTAGCGCCCGGGAAAGCGAATCCCACGAAGGGGAGAAGTACAGCCCGAGCACACTACTATGCAAATATTGTCCGCTCTGGTTACACCTCGCACTTAATGCACGAGCGTGTCCTCACGGTTTTGTTCCTCCCACCAAGGATCGAACCCTGATAGGAAAACGCATCTATACAGATAAAGAGACACTTCCACTTATATCCAATAGCCCAAAAACCAGATATGTTGATGTGGAATATTACAGGTATCATAGATAATAAGTTATTGTTGGACTAAATAAATTTTGCTTTGATTCATATACATTTATATAATTGTTTCAATAGAGTTAAATACGTTGGATTCTTAAGCTAATTATGTATCATTTAATACTTTTATTTTTTATCGAAAAGCTTTTTGTAGTTTACTTAACTGAAAAAGTAAAGTAGGTTAGCATTACAATGTTGCAGTTAGATGCTGGCCAATCCTATGACATTGATCGTGGAGTACCTGGTAGGCTTCGGGAACAATCAAATTGCACATCGGATAGTGCTTTGAGAACAATCACAATTGCACATCGAACACATTCATCGCATTTCATTTGTTAGGTGCATGTTTTGCAAACTTGGGTTCTTTCTTAGTTCCATATATAATCTCTTAGTCCTTAGGAGGTGAATTGAATTACTTAATACCACAAGATTAAATCATAATTATTTGAAAAATACTCCGTTGATAGAAAAAGAAAGAAAAACATGAAGGAAATATATATAGATTAAAGATAATATGAACCATCACCAGCAACAGCTTTAGAATAGAGGAAGATAATGACTACGTACATATTGAAATTTAGATATTAAGAAATACAATATGAGAATGCCTTATAACTTGATGATCAAGAGTAGAGAATTAAACTAATTAGAAACATAGCCTAATAACAATAGGGCAAATAGTCACTACAAGAAAAACGCTCAAAGGTGACGGTCTGTCGCCTTTTCGTCACCAAAAAAGCGACGAAAATGAGACGAAACTTTAGCTACATGAATAGTGACCATTTTGAGACGGTTTGGAGACGACTTAGGTATGTCGTCTCCAAACCGTCTCGAAAGGCATCTATTGATGCCTTCAGAGACGGTTTTACAAGTCGTTTCCAAATAGTCACCAACAGGAGACGATTTTGAGACGCTTTATCTATATCGTCTCCAAACCGTCTCCTAATGCGATGATTTGGAGATGATTTTGTCTATCTTCTCGAAATAGTCACCAACCAGAGACGGTTTGGAGATGATTTATTTATGTTGTCTCCAAACCGTCTCTTAATGGCGACAATTTAGAGACGGTTTTATGAGTCGTCTCCAAATAATTGCCAAGAGACGGTTTGGAGACGATTTATTTATATGATCCCCAACCCCAGTCCTATTGGCTAAAACATATTATTTATAGAATTTTCATAACCTAAAAACACTATAAATTACATTACAAATTAAAGAAATTAAATCAAGCAAAACGTCTAACGTATAGTATGTAATTACGTAATGACAATATAAACAATTTGTCCTTCAAAAAAATCACAAAATAAATGACACCCTATTAAAGGAGGATTATAAATGAGCTTGGAAAAGACAACATTAATTTTTAATCCATATATTGATAATTAAGGATTACATCAGAGTCGTAACAAATACGTCATACCAAGTACATAACACCTAACAACGTACATAATCACAATAGGCTGAATACATTCTTACAATAACGAACAGACCGCATCATCTAGTTACCAAAAACTAAGTTCATATTCCTAACCTTAATATGCTAAACTTAACAGAAATATTAGGGGAAACACTTGGGAAAATAAATCTTCAGCATTTTTTCAAAAACTAGTTGATGAACTTGAGCTTGTGAAATATAGCCGTTTTTCTTTGGTGGAGCATTAGGATCAACATTCCGTTTTACACCTTTCTTCAAAGTCCGTTCAATTTTTTCTTTTGTGTTGTCATTTTCTTCTGTAAGGCAAATATATTGTGACTATTGTTGTTTCTCCTCACTCATGGCTGATAAAAATAAAGGTTGATAGTTACAAGATAGAATCCGAGTCGTTCAACCCAAATGAAAGCTCTTTATATAGACACCAACACATTGGCAACCTTTCATTTTCCGTCTCTTATCGGAGACGGAAAAAAGGATATCGTCTCCAACCCATCTCTAAATGGTGTATCGATTTGTCTAATCAGTTAGAGATGACGTGCACGCGTGTTCTTGTCAGTGAAAAGTGTTGACAAGGTTTCATTTTCCGTCTCCTTTTCGTCTCTGATCGGAGACAAATTGGTGATGGAACATGATTGCCGCCTCCAACTCGTCTTTAAATGGTCTATGGATTTGTCTAATCAGTTGGAGATGGCGTACACGCCAATTCTTGTCAGTGTGAGGGGCTGAGAACCTTTCATTTTCCATTTCATTTTCATCTCTAATTGGAGACGAATTGGTGACGAAACATGATTCTCGTCTCCAACTCATCTCCAAATGGTGTATTGATTTGTCTAATCAGTTGGAGATGGCGTGCATGCCAGTTCTTGTTAGTGTGAGGGCTGAGAACCTTTCATTTTCTGTCTCCTTTTCGTCTCTAATTGGAGATGAATTGGTGATGGAACATGATTGTCGTCTCCAACTCGTCTCTAAATGGTCTATTGATTTGTCTAATTAGTTGGAGATGACAAGTTTTTATCAGTAAGGGCTGAGAACCTTTCGTTTAATGTCTTCTTTTCGTCTCTTATCAGAGACAAATTAGTGACAGAACATGATTGTCGTCTCCAATTTGTCTTCGATAAGAGACAAAATGGAGACGACATGCTTCAAGGTATATAATTGAAACAAATACGAGACATTAAAATCATGTTAAATATATAATATTATGTAGTTATTAAATTTATGTTGTCATCAACTTATTAAATAAATTAATAATTTATTTTAAATAAGTAAATAATCTAATAATGATACTTAAGATATATATTAAAATTTCTAATTACTTGGCCAATAATTTATTTGTACCTAGAATTAAAGTTAATATCAATAATTAACTTATTATTACCAATTTGTTGATGAACTTGTAATTAAAGTACTAATTAAATAGTAAATATGAGATAAAAAAAATTAAATGACTAGGTATCTTAATTACTTTAATTCTCCAATAAATTTTTAAAAAATTATCTTACTAATTCCTTTTTAAAATAAAGGAACATAATTTTTTTTAAAAAATAAAAAAATAACAAGCATGGGAGACGGATTGGTCCATCTCCCAAAAGGAGACTGATACAATTGGTCCGTCTCCACTCCTTTTGGTGACGGACCCAATGGTCTGTCACGAGTGGAGACGGACTATTACTCATTTGGGAGACGGACCGATAGGCCTGTCTCCGTTTGGAGACGACCCAATGGTCCGTTAGGAGTGGAGACGGACCATTGGGTTCATCTGTACTCCTTTCGGAAAAGGACCCATCTGTCTCTATACCTTTGTCCGTCTCCACTTCTTTTGGGAGACGGAGCCATTGGGTCCATCTCCCAAAAGGAGACGGTCCAAAAGGTCCGTCTCCGAAAGGGAGACGAACACATTTTTTTTTTTTTTAAGCCCAAGGAATAGGTTCATCTCCCAAATGGGCCAGCATAGCACTTAAAGTGTTGTGCTTTTTTTTTTTTTTTAAACCCAAGGGAGACGGACCCTTGGGTCTTAAATGTTGAGGGCATCTGCCTTTTTTTAAAAAAAAAACCCTATCCTTCACTTGTTGTCCCCCCTTCCTCCCCCTCCCCCCCCAAAACCCTACCCCAGCCCATAATACCCTACCCCACCCCTCAAAACCACCTCTTACCTCTAAAATTTCCTTCTCCACCACCAACCCCTCCATTTCTCAAACCACATTAAGGTTATATATATGTATATGAAATGTATATATATATGTAGATGTATATGTATATGTAGATGTATATGGATGTGTAGATGTATATGTAGATGAAGACATGTAGATGTAGATATAGATATATCCGTATATGTATATATAGATGTATATGTATATGTATATGTAGATGTAGATATAGATATAGATATATATGTATATGCATATGTGTATGTGTATGTATATGAGTTTATTTATATATATATATATGTGTGTGTGTGTGTGTGTGTGTGTGTGTGTGTATGTATATATATATATATGTGTGTGTGTATGGTAGACATGTTTTTTTCATTTTTTTTTATTTTTTGGGTTTTTGTATATTTTTTCAGTTTTTTTTCTTTATTTTTCATTTTTTTTGGTAATTTTTTGTTTAATAATTTTTTGGTTTTTTTTGATGTTTTAGTTTATTTCTTTTTTCTGTTTTATTTTGAATTTTTTCCATTATTTGTTATTTATATATTTTGTATTTTTATTTTTTATTCATGTTTTAGTTTATTTTTATTTTCAGTTTTTATGTTTATTTTTTTTCATTATTTGTTATTGTCATACTATGCATTTTCGTATTTATTTTTTTTCCTGCTTTTCTTTTTTTCTTTATTGTTCATTTTTTTTTTGTAATTTTTTTTGTATAATTTTTTGCTCTTTATTGATGTTTTAGTTTATTTATTTTTTCAATTTTTATTTTTATTTTTTTCAATATTTGTTGTTGTGATATTTTGCATTTTAGTTTTGTATCTTGTTTTCAATTTTAATTTTTGTTTGTTTATTAATTATTTTAATATTTATTAACTTCAGGAATTCACTATTGGACAAATCGTAATACGTGTCAGGTTAGTATTCTAATGTGTTTAATACCATCCTAATACTACTTATTATATATGAATGGTGTTAATCCTATGTTTGGGAATGTGTTCTCATTTATGGAACTTCCTTTTTATAAATGTTTAGTTTCATGAATATAGTTTGATTTAAATAATTGGAAAATTTGAGTTAGTTGATATTTTGATATTTAATGTTTTATAAAAAAGTTTACAAGACTAGTCTAATTAAATATACAAATTACTATTAGTGTTGCGTATTATGTTGGTGTCACGTGCCATTAATTAGGAAGTAATAATATTCTAACAAATGTATCATAGAGGATACGAGAAAGGATATGAGTGATCAATACAATTGTACCGTGTAAGAATAATACGTCCTAACTGTTAATAGGTTCTATAACTTTGTCAAACCTCTAACTTTGATAGAACATATATTTATTTATATCAACAATATTCATTTTATTACATAGGAAGTTCTTGGTCAAGATAAATTCGCCAGTTCTTGTAAAGATACTTCACAGTTCTTGTTTTAAATGAAATTTGATTGTCATTGTTCGAGTCCCAAGTCCAAGCTCATCTTGTAATATGGTTTATTATTAATATGATTGTCCATTGGCATCGTTCTATTGCGACCTAATAATACCTTAATATTGTATCACCTTTAATAATCCAAAATCTTATCTAAAACTTAGGTTTACTACAGTAAAATATAAAATGAAATCATCTCGTGCATGGATGGACCACAGACGAACACCCGACAGATAGCTTAAAGATGAATTTATCAACGGTGTAAAGGAATTTGTTGCGTTCGCATGTAGTCAAAGGTATTACGTGGATGGTGAAAAAATAATATGCCCATGTGCTAAATGCAAAAATCGCAAATTTGAACTACCTGATGATGTTAAGATCTATCTTTGTAAGAAGGGGTTTGTGCCAGATTATTATGAATGGATTGCACATGGGGAACATGTGCCCAATTATCATGGTCCGTCTCAACATAATGTTATAGATGAGATTTGTCCAGGGGTGACAAAACTAAATAATGATATGAGAATGGTTATTGACGCTGCTGGATCGGAGTTCTTCATGGATAATAACGAAACATGTGAAGCACCGAATGCTGATGGACAAAAGTTTTTTGATCTGGTTGAGGCTGCTAACGAGCCATTGTGGATGGATATGAATATCGCACTGTGTTATCTACCGTGTGTCGTTATATTAATATCAAATCTGAAGAGAATATAAGTGAAAAATGCTTCAATAGACTCATTGCTAAAGTCAGGGATATGTTGCTAGATACTAATAAGATGTAGAAAAATTTGCATCAGTTCAAGAAAGTAATAAAGCCTTTAGGGTTGGGATATAAGAAGATAGATGTTTGTATAAATGGATGTATGTTATTCTACAATGACAGAAGTCACTTATAGAATTGTCCCTATTGTGGTCACCCCCGATTTAAGCCATCAACATGTGGTAATAAACGGGATAAACTTATAGCCTACCAACAATTGAGGTTTTTTCCATTGACCCCTAGGTTGCAAAGATTATACATGTCAAAGGTTATAGCGGAACATATGCAGTGGCACAAGAAATATTTAGTTGAAGATGGTAAACTATGTCATCCATCTAACGGTGAGGCATGAAAATACTTTGATAGATCTTATCCTGATTTTGCATCTGAACCAAGAAATGTCCAGCTTGGTTTATGCTCGGATTGGTTTAACCCTCACAGTTCAAATGATATACCTTATTCTTGTTGGCCCGTGATAATCACACCTTACAGCCTTCCACCGTGGATGTGTATGAAAGACCCTGTCATGTTCTTGACACTTTTTATACCTGGTCTGAAATGTCCTAGTAAGGACATTGATGTGTATTTAGATCGATAAATTGAAGAAGTTATCGTTAAAATGGATACCTTTCTATGATGTGGCAACGCAAAAGAATTTTCAGTTGAGGGCATCTTTAATGTGGACAATTAATAACTTTCCAGCATATGGTATGTTGTCTGGGTGGAGTACTCATGGTAACCTGGCATGTCCGTATTGTATGGGAAAGACAAAAGCATTCCGATTGCCAGCAGATAGGAAGACTTGCATCTTTGATTATCATCGTCAATTCTTACCATGACATAGTGCTCTACGACGTGACAAGAAGAATTTTATTAAGGGTAGAGTTGAAATATCTACTCCTCTGTCAAGACTAGATGGTGAACAACTGTGGGATAGTATAAAACGTTACCCTAAAATCACCAAAATGGAAGAAGATAAGCTCCCTCCTTTTGGGGTTAGGCACAATTGGACCAAGAGAAGTATTTTGTGGGATTTGCCTTACTGGAAAACACATCTTGTGCGACACAATTTGGACGTCATGCATATTGAGAAAAATGTTTTTAATAACGTTTTCAACACCGTGATGGGTATGAAGGGAAAGACAAAGGACAACTTCAATGAGAGAATTGATATTGATGAATTTTGCAACCGTCCAGAATTATGTGGTGTGAACCAACTGAAAATGGGTGTTTACACACTCCCTATGGCAAGCAGAAGAACACTTCTTTAATGGGTTAAAGACCTACGAGTCCCTGATGGATATTCTTCCAATTTGTCAAGATGTGTGGATATGAAACAGTTGAAGATGTCACACAGGAAGAGTCACGATTGTCATGTGTTTTTGGAGAGATTGCTTCTTATTGCATTACGTGAACTAATGCCGAAATACGATTGGGAAGCCTTCTCCTAACTAAGTTTATTATTCACCAACATATGCTGCACAACTCTTCAAAGACATGAATTGGAAAGGATGCAAGAAAATATAGTTGTGATTCTTTGCAACTTGGAAAAGATCTTACCCCCTGCCTTCTTCGATTCAATAGAGCATTTGCCAATCCATTTGGTGTATAAGGCAATATGTTGTGGTCTTGTACAATATCAATGAATGTATCCATTCGAGAGGTTCTTGCAGCGCTTGAAAATGAGTGTAAAAAATAAGGCACGTGACGAGGGATCTATATGTGAAGCATATCACATCCTAGAAACATTCACTTTTTGTTCATATTATTTCGAGCCACACGTGGTAACTAAAACTCGCAGGGTTGGTTGGAATGACCAATGTAACGAGGTGAACTACCCTGAAGGATGTTTGTCTATATTTACTTACCCGAGTTGTCCAATTGGAAAGAAAACAATACGAACATTGAAGGATGAAAAACTGCATGCAGCACACTTATATGTATTGATGAATTGCCCAGAGGTTTACCCATATATCAGGTAAGGTTATGGTACTTTGATATGTCTATTCTAAATTGTTAGTATTCATACGGAAAAACCCATTAGAAATTAATTTATTTTGATTGCAGATTGTTCGAGAAAAATCTTGTATGGAACTTTTCCCCATTGACACCCGCATAGATTCAAGATCAAATTGAGAGTTGTTTTTCGAAATGGTTATATAACCATGTAAGTACCTATGCAACTAATGAATATAATCCTCTTAATTTGGATTATACCATTAGCGACTTGTGATTTTTCTAGCTAATCGGCACTAATAGAATAGAAGACCATGTAAATGCCTTTCTATGTGGCCAAGTTGTAGGGTACGCACATGGTCAAGATACTTGGTGAACGGATACATATTTCTCACCTTTGAATTTGGAAAATTCAAGTCCACAATTAATAGCAAGGTATTCGTGAAAAGGGTTGCGGCTAGTAGTATTGAGGATATTGGGTACTATGGAATGCTAAATGACATTATTGAATTGGAATATCATAATTCAATGGTGCACCATACTAGAGTAGTTCTTTTCAAATGTGACTGGTATGATTCTACAAAGGATAGAGATATAAAGTACCATACTAAGTCCCAATTGGTTGATGTCAACATGAAGAGAAAATATCACAAATATGAACTGTTTGTGTTGGCAGAACAAGCATCTCAAGTGTACTATTGTAAGTATCCAAGGGCCATAAGGGATAGAGATTTTTGGCACTGTGTGGTTAAAATACGAGGTAAGAATTTCTCAAACGTGTCTAGACTGGAAAGAGAAGTGGAGGACCAATCAGCTTTCCAGACAGATGAATTGAATGTACCTGAAGTACAACCTACTGATACGGTCTTACCTTCACTTTGTCGTGAGTCGAGAGACAATGAACTGGAAGAAGACGAGTTAGAAGACAACAACTAAGAAGAAGAAGAAGAAGAATTAGAAGAAGAAATACAAGAAGATGATGATGATGATGATGATGATGATGATGATGATGATGATGATGATGGTGATGACGATGATGATAACGCCGACGCCGATGATAATGTTGCATATGATACTTAGTTATTTTGTTTTTGTATAAATATATGTGTTATGTAATAGACGAATGGTTTTTCAAATTACATATATCTTTATTAGTCTATATGTTAAATTGAATATGTCTTTTGTCAAACACAGTCATATCAACACGCTTAGGCAATTTATTACTCCTGGGGCGTTATGGGGAAGTGGGAATTCAGGAGGCCAAAGCATGTCGGTTGGCCGTAGCCTGTTAGGAAGGTAGCAATCGGCTACAAAAGGTTCAACTACAGGAGCGGCCCCAATTAGCCGTGGAGCAACAAGAGGACATCAATCAGCTGGCCGTGGATCCACGGGAACAAACACGTCTATTGGTCGTGGCTCATTCTCATCTTCTGCGGGACTGAGCCAAAGGATGCCTCACTCGCCGATGCCCACATAAGATGGATCCCTTGCCTCCGCCTCTTTTATAAATGTTTTACGAAATGGATTAGATGACACTCTAGTAGAGGACACCGCTAGCAATCCTATGGCCCCACTTTAGGCCATCTCCTGAGCAGCCAGAGACATCGCCCGTACCTAAGAGAGTAGATAAGGGACTTGAGGATTGGTAGAGATATGGATTTGACAGTTCACATGCCTATATTGCGTGGTAGATTGATTGGCGCACGCATCTACAGGTCGATGGTGCCTATATATATATATATATTGCCATTGTACAAATTCATGGATCCATGACTTATTCATACTTTGTTTGAAAATTGTAGATGGATTCCTTATAGAGTGACAAAAGAGGTGAAAAATACTGTAAATATATATATATATATATATATTTACCAGGACGGAATAGATAATCAAAGCCATAACAGAAAGCGGAATAAACATGAAGAATAGACAAGATAGATAAATGGAATACAGATAAGATGAAGAAGAAAGAGATAATGGTCTAAATCTCTTACTTGTTATTAATTGTAAACGGAAGTTGTGCTACACTGTTGGTTGTACAGGAGTACAATGTTCAAAGAGTGATACCGAATTAAATGAAAAATTTAGGGAGAAAGAAAATTCGGATCCTATGTTAATGAGACAGACTCTGTCTTATATAGGATATCGAATCTGAAAAAGCAAAAGTAAAATGTAAAAAAGAAAAGTCAAAAGTAACTTTTCCTAAAGTGAACAGTAAAAAGTGATTTTTACTATTCATGAATAGTGGTCGGCTTTTACTGTGGCCGAATCTTGTTTTGTCGTGACTTGATGATCATGTCTGCCTTTTACTGTGGCCGAAAGATCTTTTGTCGTGACGTGATGATTCTGTCTTTTGACTGGATTACTTTCACTGTGACCGAAAGTAATATTGTCGTCTTGTGATAATGATATCTGAAAGTGGAATCTTAACTGTAGATTCATCTTCTTCATCGTCTCTGAATCTGACTGGTTCTGTACTGAAGATATAGTTGAACTTCTTCAGTCTGAATCTCACTGACTAATGGTGAAATACATACAAGTACACTTGATCGAAGTGTATTTCCCACTAATACAAAGAAAATAAATAAACTAGTCTATTTTCCCTATAATCTACCCTGTATCGTACTTAGTCTTACTATCTTCGAACCCTTACTATCTTCGAAGCCTAACTATTCATCACCAAATCGCCACATGGCCAACACGGAGTCTTACGCCCTCTGCTCCTCAACGCCGTGACCTTACATGGGTTTTGAAATAGGTTTGCTAAAGGTAAGTTGGCTAAAGGTAAGTTGACTAAGCAAAATACAAAATAAATACAGGCTAGAAGATAAACTAATTCCTCAATTTTCTTTGGCTTTTTGGGAAAGCCACACCCATCAACGGACTTGAGATGTCTTTACCGGTTGCCGTTTGACCCGGACTAGCTGAAGTTTCATGAAACTCTTCAGAAACCATATGACTTCAGAGAGGGGAAGTCTTACCGTTTCATCCTAGTTTTTGAAGGGAACTTAGAAGAACAAAACCCTATCTGTCCAATGTTTTTAGAGAACATTAGAAAACTCATATGTCCTGTGTTTTTTGTAGAGAACACTGGGAAACTCATATGGTCCAGTTTATACTCATAGGGGAGTATTACATCTGTTTTTCTATACTACTGTCTGTTTCCAGTTTATACTCATAGTGGAGTATAAATGCCGTAACAGTCATCTTCGTTGTCATCGGCATGATCTGTTGAAACTGATGCCTGATCTGAGGCTTTTTCTAATTCTTCTAACTGTAACATGATGGCCTTGACTTCATCATAACTGGTGGCCGCTGCTAACTGTGTAGTGAGGAAGTTCTTAAATGAAAGAAATTCCTGTTGTTCTGGTTCAATTTCTTTTTTCTGGTTTTGATTGGTCTCAAGCCATGCTTGGACCTTTGGTGTTGAACACGAACTATTGTTCATCTTCTTCCACCACATAACTGAATGAGCTCTTCCGAAAGCCAAAATGTCTTGGTGATTTCCGAAAGAAACATGCTTGTACGCGAATTCTGATCTGAAAATTCACGTGACAAAGAAGATTCTGTAAAACACAAAGAATGGAGGAAGATAAGCTAACTGAGCTGGTGTCTTCCAATGCTCTGTGAAGTACTGGAATCCTTCTAGTACTGGTTCTGGTAGAATGTCTGTGACTGGGCCAAATGATGCCCACCATTGGATGAACCAATTTGGAACTTCTAATGGGAATGTTTTGGTGAAAAGGAAGAACCATGACATATCATGCTTGTCATTTTGGCGATTGAAAACTCTGAACCACGCCTGAATGTAATCATAATAGTTGTAGTCCTTGAGGGGAATGTCATCTGGAATCTGTTTGGTTTTCTGTGGGGGTTGTCCCCATTGATCGAGGGTGATCACATTCTGAAGTTTAGCCTTGACATGGCTATACTGGCCTGGAGGTTTGTTTTTGTCATCTGCAACAAACTCAATGGACTCTGTTGCTATGAGGATGGACTCATAGTAACTCTGTGTTTTATATGTGTTGTCTGGGATGTAGTTTGAGTGAGGGTGAAGGAATGCCCTGGCAAACTCATCGGGGGTCATATTGGGGTTCTGTTTGAAATGGAAAGGTTCTGTCACAAGAATATGATCAAACACATTCTTGTATATGTATGTGGGAGATGGTAATGGTGGCTGTGTCTATTTAGGTTCTGGGGTTATTGTCTTCTTCTTAGCAACAAGCGGCTGAAACCTGTTACTAACTGTCGTCTGGGAGGACGATGCACCTGCAAAACCTGCACGAACATCTGTTAACTATTTTTGTGGGGTAAATGTCCCCAAAACTGTGAGGTTTCTACCTAGGGGTGACTGGGTAGAATATGGTGTATATGTTATCTGTTTATCTTCAATCTTTACTGGAGCTGAAGATTGAACTGGGGATGCTGTTGGTGTACTAGCTTTCTGAGCATAAGATGCGATATCTAATGCTTTAGCTTTTCCTTTCTCTTTCTTGGGTGCCATTGTTACTAAAAGTCAGGAGATGATGATCCTGCAAAATGGTTAGCAACAATATATAGAAAGAATTACGGAATTGAAACAATTATCAATTACGCTTCTGGATCTGAATCTGTGTTTCAATCTACTTAAATGCGGTGGACTTGAAACAATCCATCTAAATCCACTAACTGGATTTTTGGTGTCCGCTTCTGTGATCTGTAAAACAAAAATGAAAAAGGTATTCCCGCAGGAATCCTATGTGATAGGCATGTGGCCTGTCAGAAACTCTCTGGTTATGAAATCAGGAATGGAGTTATCCTCTCCCTTGATATACTGAATATCGAAATCAAAAATTGACAGGATGGCCTGCCATCTGGCAAATATCTGTTTAGATGCAATGTTTTTAACATCCTTAGTAAGCACATCTTTTGCTGACTTGCAGTCAACACGAACTAAGAATTTCTGGTTCAACAAATCATCTTGAAATTTTGATATGCATTTAACAATGGACAAAATTTCCTTTTTGACTGTTGAATAGTTCTGTTGGGCTTTATCCCATGTTCCTGAATGGAAACGAACAATGTGTTCTTTTCCTTCTAAAATCTGGATAAGTATACCGCCAAATCCTAATTCAGAGGCATCTGTCTGAACTATTTTTGGAGTATCTGGTTGACATAAAGTCAAAACTGGTAAAACTCTAACCTGGCACTTAATTTCCTTAACAACATTAGTATGAACATCAGTCCATGCTGGAGGATTCTTTTTAAGACGTTCAAAAGGAGGTTTACATAAATGGCGAATGCCTGGATAAAAATCAGCAACATAGTTTAAAGATCCTAAAAATCTTTGCAACTGTGTTTTCTCACGCAGAATGTCTGGGAATTTTTCTGCAAAATCAAGTGTTCTTTGGATTGGAGTGATTTTCCCGAAAGAAATCATGTTACCAAGAAACCTAATTTTGGTCTGGAAAAGACTAATCTTGGGTGCAGAAACCACAAGACCGTTATCTTTAATGACTCTAAAGAAAATATGCAAATGTTTCCAATGCTAATGAATGTCATTACTGAAGACTAACACATCATCAATGTAAACAATTGTGAAGTCTGTAAACGGATTAAATATCTGATTCATGATATTCTGGAATTCTGAAGGTGCATTCTTGAGCCCAAAAGGCATAACATTCCACTCATATTGTCCAAATGGAACGGTGAATGCTGTTTTATACCATTCTGATTCATTGACTTAGATTTGCCAAAATCCTGATTTCATGTCGAATTTACTGAAGACATGGGCCTGATTTAATCTCTTAAGGAGATCATTCTTGTTGGGTAATGGATATCTGATCCATTGTAAGACCTTGTTCAAGGGCTTATAATTGATAACTAAACGAGGGACGCCTCGTTCTTGTTCTGCATGTTTATTAACATAAAAGGCTGCACACGACCATGGGCTTTTGCTGGGTCGGATTAACTTTTTATCTAATAAACTCTGGATCTCTTTTTTGCAATAAGAAAGATATTCCTGATTCATCTGAATAGGCCGAGCCCTGGTAGGAATATTCTGTTCTTAAAAGTCTTTCTCATATGGGAGCGAGACTGAATGTTTCTTACGAATCCAAAAGGCCGTAGGAAGATCTGAACAAACTTCTTTTTCAAGTTTGGTCTGGAATTCATTGATGGACTTTTGTTGTTTAGCAATCTGTTCATCAATTCTGAGACTTTTGATATCTTGTTTAAGAAAACTGATTTGGTTTTCTTTCTGTTGAATTTAGTTAATATTTCTTCGCTGCGAATGAAAATAAAACTCAAAAAGAATAGGTTTACCTAACACCTTGGTAGATATACCTTGTTCTGTAACAGTCATGGGAAATAACTATTGAAGGAATGGATTCCCGAGAATAACTTGGGAATTTAACTGTTTTATCAGCACAAATCTGGTAGGGAAACAAATACCTTGATTGCAAACATGTGCATTAGGTAATTTGTACTGGATATGAAGTCTGGTAGAGTCAGCTGTAGAAAGCTTCTCTTTGGTTTTCTCGAAATATCTGGAAGGAATGAGACCTTCTTAAATGCAGTTCATATCTGCACCTGAGTCTAATAAGGCAATGGTTTCAAACTTGAAGTCATTAACCTTGATAGTTAACTGAACATACCATTTCTGGTAAGTAATTCTATTCAGAAGATTGAGATAATCCTCTATTGGTTTGGAGGTACCAGCTCATTCTGTTAACTTGCCTAAGGCAATCTGAGTCTGTTTATCAAGTTCATCATTCTGAGAAAGATGTTCTTGACGTTCTAAAGATTCTATTTGTAAGAGTTGGACATCCTGTTGGAGATGTTCATGATCTAATCTGAGATCACAAATCTCTTGCCTATACTCTTGTCTAAGTTGCTGGATTTCTGATTTTAACAGTTTAATCTCATGCTGGAGATCAGAGATCCCTATTGGTTGGGTTTTTCTCTTCTGAAAGTAACTGAGGACATCAGAATAATTAGTATTCTTGATGTTATTCTGAATGGATTGAGGTTTTTTTTCCTCTTTCTGATCCATAATGTCTTTTAGTCTGAGAAGATAAGCTTGCTTTTCTTCCGGATCATTAATCTTACAGATCATATCGATCATAAGACCATGAGAATCTGTAAGGACATTTAATCCTTTCTGGCAGAAACATGCTCCTTTACTGGGGCACGCACATTCCTGGATGGAATTTGAAGAACTACTAGAATAGTAGTTGTCTGTTCCTATCTGATTAATGTTTTCTTCATCAGAGTAATCTGAAGAACTGGATGATGATTCAAGATCATCTATGGATTGGATAATTTTGCTCTTTGTAGCTTCATCTAATTCTAATGATTGAATTAGTGATCTGATTCTACAATCTTTTGCAAAATGTCCTGATTTTCCACATTTGAAGTATCCTGTGGATTTCTGTTCTTTTTTACTATCTTTTTGATATTTCCAATTTCTTCGTGGAAACCTCTGGTAATATTTCTTCTTATGGGTGTATGGTTTGTTGCCATACTTTTGGTTGTACTTCTGTCCAATGGACTTGAAGTGATTCTTATATTTTCTGGCGGAAATTCTGGGTTTATGCGTTTTCTGAGTATGGGGTGGTTTGAAACTTTCCATACCATACTGTTCACACCAATTTCCTAATTCTTTTCTGTTAGACTGTTTCTTTAACTGGGCTTTGAGACGAAGATCAGTGCAAATCTTCAAAGCAGTCTTATTAATATGGGAAATGATGTCACCATATGTCATAAGATCATAGTCTAAACTGGGATATTCTGTTGAGAGAGATTCTCTCACTTGTTGAGCAAACAATTTTGGAAGTCCACAAAGGAATCTTTCTTTCCAATAACTGGCATTGTTGTCAGCTCTTTGGTATAGTTTACTGAGAAAGACATCCTTATACCATCAGAAGTCTTGGAGTGTTCTACATCTGAGATTCTGAAGGATTTCAGATGTTCTCTCTTGATAGACTGTGGGATCACCTATGAAATGGTAGGTGATATCGAAGACTAAGACAGAAAGAGCACAAGACTCTGTCTGACCATTCTGATTGAGAACAGGTTCTCCATTCTCATTGGTTTTCACCATGTTAAGAATGCCTTCTTTGGTAGCTTCACTGAGATGGTCATCCCACCATCCTTTAAGCTGACCATTGAAACCAAGAATGATGTTTCTAGTTGCTGCTCTCTCAATAACAGCTTGTTTATAAATGTTACCAATTATGATCATCTGTTTAGTAACATTGAGAATCTAATATTCTGACATCCCATCTATGTTCCATTCATAGATCTGAGATCCTGAGAAAGATCTTTGGGTATGTGATTCTTCAAATTGAAGATCTGGAGGTGAAGGTCTAGGATAGAAATTCTTTGTCTCAGGGAAAGAAATTCTATTGAGATGGATAACTTTATCCCTCCCGGAATTCTGTGAAGATGAGGAGTCGCAATCAGAATTACTGTCTGAATGTTTTAATGTTTGAAGAGCCAATTGGCTGGATGAAGGTTCTGACTTTTTGGTTCTGGAAATCAGTTCCTGGAGAAGTTTGGTGTTCTTCTCTTCTGTAGACTCCAAATTTGGAATATATTTTGATATTTTAAAAGGTAAAACCTTGATCGGAGATTCTGGTTTAACCTTAGAACTGGTTAACTTAAGTGAATCAAATGGTTTTGTCAATGCAATAGTGGTCTGTTCAGTTGACTTTTGTTTTGATTCATCAGTTTTAACTGGAGTTACTGGGATTGTATTCTGTTTTTCAAGAATATCTTCAATATTCTGAATCTGTTTTTGTAATGTGACAACTGAAAGATTAGTCCAATTATTTTGTTGGGCTATGTCTTTTAGTTCTGGTTTTTCTGAAACAATAACTGGTTTAAGATCTACAGTTCCTTCTGAAACAGGGAGCTGTACATGTTGAAACGGAGGGTGCTCCGATTCAATGACTTTTGTGGAATTAGGCAAATTCCATTTTCTTGTTCTTGCAGTGAGAACATTAATGTTCATTGGCTTATTCCTATGTTTAAACCACATGAAAAATGGTACATTTAACCTAACAAGTTGCAGATATTGGAGCCATTGGTTTTTCAATTCTGCTAATTGATCATTGTTATGGTTCTCAAAATACCATTCTCTAATCTGTTTATTTTCTTCTGACATGAATTCATCTTTTAATCCTTGAACATCTCGTTCAAATACTTCAGATAAAACACTGACGCCGAAGTCTGAGGCTGAAGGATTGAAGTCAACAGACGATGTATCTGTTGGTTCAAATTCTGGATAGATTGGGCGAGCAGTCTGTTCTTCAATTCTGATTCCTATGGGAACAGATTGAGTCTGAGTTCTATGTGTTGAAGAAAGATCAGCAAATCCTGGGGTAGGGTCTGAAATACTGATCTTAGATACACTAGAGGCTGATCGGGATAAGACTGATCCTCTATTTCCTTTATCTATCTTAATGGAAACAGTACCATCATCGTACTGGATGATTTGTTCAATTCTGAAGTTCTGGACGTTCTGGTCCTGAACAACTGGTTTAGTGGCATTTTCGATATCCCACCTTTCTGGAAGTGAAACTTCATTTCACATGATTGTTCTGGGTATGTTAACTATTGATCTATTTCTGTCCATGTTCCAAAGGATAGTTTCACCTTTAGGACGATGTCTAGTTATGGATATATATATATATATATTGCCATTGTACAAATTCATGGATCCATGACTTATTCGTACTTTGTTTGAAAATTGTAGATGGATTCCTTATAGAGTGACAAAATAGGTGAAAAATGTTGTGACTGTCGCGTATACCGAGGCTTGGCCCAGTTGGAAACATGTTCCAAATGATGTCCAAGACAAATGGCTCTCTACATTTAAGGTACGAAGTACATATTATTATAACACAACTTTTTAATAATAAAGTTATATCTATGTATTAGCTTTATATTATTGTATTACATAAAGTGTACAAATGGTTCCCTTATGATAAACCTGCCATTTGACGCGTGTTCAATGCTAGAGCCCAACATTGCATTTGAAATCTTTTCAACAAGGGTCGTGTCAAAGATAAGAAGCCAAAATGGACCGGCGATGCTGTATGGGAATCACTGAATTAAAAATGGGGTACTCCGGAATGGATTGCGATTTCTGAGCAAAATTCAAAAAATTGCATCAATTCTCCGTCACTGCACTTTTTAGGTTGTATCCCATATCCAGAGGCTAAGAAAAGATTGGTATGTATTGAATTTTTCTTTATGCATCAAAATTTGTCTAATTATCGGAAAAGGTAGACTTCTTTTTCAATTATCAATTTTATGTTTTTGTGCCCCACTAATTTATGAAGAGGAACGTGGGGAACCTGTGGCCCGTTTCGATGTGTTCGTAAAGCCTCATCGCAAGGGTCCCGACGGTCCATTTTCAGACCCCTGGGTGGAATAGACCGCAGTACGTAATTTTGATACGTAATTGAAAGTTAATTAGTTCATCACTAAAAATGGATGCATTGTTGTTGTTTTTTATATTATTGCTTCTAAAACTTGGTAATTAGGCCATAGAGAACATTTTAATCGATTCCTAATTAGTTTATATCATATTTTATTATAGTTGAATATTTTAGGTTGTTTAAAGACTTATTTTGGTTGAAGTTATGCAAAACCTTGTATCGTAGCTCAACTAAGATGTTCATAATCATTATTATGTCGTGCTACCATCACGTAGTGGCTTAGAATTGCAATTGGAATTCTTAATTTAGCGGGTGGTGTTGAGTGGAATTTTCTTCAGCATTGGATTTTGAAGCCTTTTGGGTGGTTTTTATGTAAATATATCAAATTTAAGTTTTTAGTTAAAGTTGGTTGTCTTGCTATGTAATATCATAAGCATTTTTGCTTTGTATAGCTAGTTAGACTTATGAATTCCTTTATATTATGCGTATGTATGTTTTCAAGTATGTTGTTGTATTGTGGCGGACAACTTAAACTGTGGTTGGTTTGGTTGTGGTTGGTTGGTTTTTGAATGATGATTTGGTTGTATATGGATATTTGCAGTGTTGTGCATGTTTAATTATTTTGGGAAAACTATATTATATACATTATAACGCCAAAATTCTGTCGCGTATTAACTTGATTATAGTAGGGGTCAAGTTGGGGCTTGACATTGCCTTATTCCTCTAAATCTTATCAAAACAATTGATGTTCTTTCATTTTTTGTGATAAATTGCAGGCTAGGTATAATGAGTTGGTGGAGCAAGCAAAGGAGGCGTTAGAGGAAGGTTCAACGGGCACACCTGTTGATCATGATGCCCTATTTCTCCAGGCTGTTAGAGGGAGCAGCAAAGGCCGCATATACAGGATGGGTCCTCAAGCTTCTGTGGGGTCCGCACACAGCGTCCTGTCTTCAAGACGCCATATGACAGAGATGGATATCTAAGCAGCTGTTGCCAAAGCGATAGATGAGGTGGTGTATAAACCATGAGAAGACCAGGCGGAGATCGAAGGGATGATCAACCCGACATATGACAGAGATGGATATCAAAGCAGCTGTTGCCAAAGTAACAATTCAGTACTCCTCCACAACAACAACCTCGTCTTGGTGATCGAAGGGATGATCAACCCGACTGATAATTGTTCAATCTTTATATTAATGTATTATGTAATATAAACTATGTTTTATGATGTGTGTACTTCAACTTTCGAACATAAAATGTGGACATTACCATCTAATTACGCTAATTTCATGTTTGTTTAATTAGTATGTCAAGCCTTCTAAAATTTGGGAATGTATAATAGGTTGATTTTGAAATTTTTGTAAAAAAAAAAATTAAAAAATTCATAAACTGCGACGAAAAAGAGATGATTTGTAAAAATCCAAAAAAGTGACGAAAAGGAGACGACGTGGAAAGGAGACGAAAAAGAGACGACATGGAAAAGGAGACGAAAAGGAGACGACGTGGAAAAATAGACAAAAAGGAGACGACGTGAAAAAGGAGACGAAAAGGAGACGACATGGAAATGAAGACAAAAATGAGACGACGTGGAAAAGGAGACAAAAAGGAGACGACGTGAAAAAGGAGACGAAAAAGAGATGATGTGGAAAAGGAGACCAACCGGAGACGATTTGGACACGTAGACGAATCAAAGACGAATTAGAGACGAACTGAAAGGGAGACTAGTCGGAGACAATTATTATGGAGACGAATATAAGTTGTGACGAAACGGGGATGATTTTGAATTTTGTCTCCATTTGAGACGAAATGGAGACAAAATTCAAAATTGGAGATGGTTCGAAAGGTGACAACACATTTTCGTCTATTTTCCGTTTCCATTTCCAGATTGGAGATGAAAAAGAGACGGAAATTAGCCGTTTCCGTTTTTGAAATTTCTTGTAGTGAGTGATCAACTTAAGTTTGGCAATTGAATTGTTAAGGTATTTTGAAAACATTGATTAAAGTAGTCAAAAGAACATATATAGGAGAACAGTAACAAAAAATGAGCAAGAGTCGAGTGATCAGTGAAGCCACAAAGAACATAAAAATAAACAATGGTGGCTAACACAATTTTTAAAACCATGATGAACGCAACAAGAAGGTTCATAGAGTAGAATTAGATGCTCTAAAACAGAATTCAGAAAATTAGAGACTAAAGACGACATGATTGTTTAGAAGACCTAGACAATTTTCTAATAGGTTAAACTAGAGAATAAATTATTCGAAGTAGTAAACTAAGAGATACAAATATTGCAGGCAATGACAACGATAATGTTGGTAATAACAAGATAGCAATCACACAAGTTACTAGATGATAACTTTGATACCAAGTTGAAAGAAAAAGAAAAAAGAATTGAAAGAAATATATGTAAATCGAAGATAATATGGAACACCATCAAAGATGACTCTAGAAAAAGATAGAGACAATGATATATATTGAAATCTTGGTACTCAAAAAGATAATATGTAATTGTCTATTTAATAGGCCACATAACTTTGTGATTAAGAATAAAGAATTAGACTAGTTAAGAACATAGCATAATAAGGAAACTCAAAACCTAATCTAAAGAGGAAACTTGAAAACTCCTTAATTCTAGTGCAAATTATTGCTACAATTTAAGGAATAGTAATGTATATGTCACTAGTGTGATGTTTTCCATATAAAATAGGGAAAATCTCACTTTTAGTCCTTATTCTTTGTAAAAAATTTATGTTTGGTCTTTATTGTTTAAAATTTCTCAATTTAGTCCCTATTGTTTCTCCAAAATTTTCAATTTCATCCATATTATTTAAAGTTTTTCAATTTCGTCCTTATTATTTGCCAAAAAGTTTCAATTTTGTCCTTATTGTTTTCAAAAAATTTCAAATTCGTCTCTATTGTTTTTCAGAAAATTTTAGTCATTGAATAATATGGACGAATTTGAAACTTCAAGAAAATAATATGGATAAAATTAAAACTTTTTAAAAATAATAAGGACAAAATTGAAACTTTTTGATAAACAATAAGGATGAAATTGAAAAAATTTAAATAATAAAGATGAAATTAGGATTTTTTTGCAAACAATGGGGACTAAATTAACACAAATAAAATAACAGAGAGTAAACTAAGACAAATAGGTAATAATAGGAACTATTTGTGGAATTTTCCCTATAAAATACACTTATCATATCAAGAGAAGTGAAGTATTACATGTATAATATAAAATAATGTTGTTTACGAAATTATACTAAAACTCTAATTATACTTTAACATACTCATTAGAAGCATCAATTGTTTTCTACGGTAAATCAAAGATAAGAAAGATCTCATCGGATAGTTGGAGAATGTAAAAATTAGTTTGTTTTGCATGGGAGAAAAACCTAATGATCTATATATTTAGTATTTCTGACATCTAGATATTGAGATTGTGGCATTTTGTCGCCAAACGTATCATGTTCTCTACCACTACTATTTCACTGGGAACATCACTATGACCTGATCAGTTCCATAGATTACAACAATTTCTTCATAGTTGTATTAGCTCACAAAAATTATAAATTCTAGAGTCTTATATCTTCAAAATCTATGTTGTGCGTTTATTTGGTGTAATTGTGAGATTTTAGCTATTGAATTATAAAATTTTGATTAAAAGTGTTGTTGAACAAAAATTGGTGATCGACTATTTGGCCATGTAATAATCAAAAGTTTTGTTTACTATCACAATAGAATAAATAAAAAAAGTATGAGAAAAAATAAAAAAATTATAGTAAATTATTGAAAAAATATTGATGGGTTTTTTTTGGGAAAAAAAGAAGAAAAACAATCATGATGTGAAAACAGTAGTACAATAAAAGCAATTTGAGAAAAGTTCTAATTCGGATATTTTTATTTGTTAGTTCAACTTTTACCTAAAAGTTTTTTAGAAAAATGAGTTAAATAGGTTAGTTTTAATTTTAAAATTTATCAAAAATACTTTTAAGTGTTTAAAAATTAGACCAAAAAGACCCTAAGCCAAAAGAAAGGCCACAATCGTTGTCCTTAATGCCATCAAATCATTCAACAATAGTTCCCATTGGAAAATCAAGCCTATTGTTAATGACATAATCATGATTGCAGCTGAGATCAACCATATAAGATTTTAATACACCAAGAGGACAACTAATAGAGCCGCCGACTGGATTGCCAAACAAAAGTTATTTGACAAGTTATCATTTGACTAGTTTTCTAACATTCCCCCCTCCCTTTGGAATATTTTTGTAAATGACCTCCCACCCACTGGGGTTGGATAACTTACTGTATCTCTAAAGGTTTCATTTTAATGAATTTATTTATTTTTTTTAGAAAAAAAAAAAGGAAGGCCACAATATTAACTTTGGGGGAGGAAAACTTAGTTTCTGCAAGAGAAAATGGTTGCCAGGGTATTAGTAACGATGTTAGTTGACTCATTACAGTCTATTCAATTACAAGAATACATAAAAAAATACAACGGCTCCCCAAGTTTGGGAGGCTGGAAACTACAGTCTATTCAATTACAAGAATACATTAAAAAAAAATTGAAAAAAAGAATACATAAAAAATACAACCGCTCCACAATTTTGGGAGGTTGGAAATTACCCACCCAGCTGCTATTTTTTTTTTTTTTTTAAAATCGAAATGATGTTTTGTTTATTAATATACCACACAGGAATCAACCAACTATTTGATAATCTATTACAATTGACCCTCCTTGACCACCAAATCCTTAGGAATGATATTGGGTAGGAAAATTCGAAACCAACGCGTATATGATCGATAACAAGCTCGACAACAAAATTGTTATGGTATATGTTAGAGTTTGATTTTTATCAAGAATAATTGACTACCTTCTAATAGATTTTGATACTAAATATTCAAAAAAATAAAAACTCAAAACCCGACTAACACATGATCCCCATAAGTTAATGAAATATTTCGGTAATTCCTTTTATTTTTTTACTAAAAAAGCAAAACTTATTACATCAAGATAAATTTAAGAGATATTTCACTTTCTTAAATCTTTTTCCAAAATGTCTGTGAAGAGAATGCGAGGGATGGTACAGGTGGTGGAAGCCGAGGCAGAAGGTTAATCCCAGACGCAAGCTTCAATTGCTGACTATTGTAGTCAATGAAACCAGTATAAAACAAGGAAGCCAATATGCTCCAATCTTTCAGTGTTGTTTTAGAGAGACCAGGGACTTTCTAATCGTTGTGTTTGTTGAAAAATTTTATAAAGTGTGAGTTTATATTAATTAATTATTTTAATTTTTATAAAATGAGTTGATGAATAGTTCTTTAATGGTAAACTTATATGTAATCATACGGTTATTGGGTTCAACATCTTGGTTATTAAAAATTTAGTTGGTCAGTTAAGTGTAGCTATTTGTTTTACTAAATTCAGTGATGGGAGGACCCAGTAGAACCCTTATTTAAGCTAGGTCCCCTTCCTAACTTGGCATGGAAAAGGATCTTATACGTTTCGCAGTGTTATCTTGAACTAGTCCCATTAAAAGCTGCCAAAAAGTAAGGATATAGGGAGGAAAACCTAGTACGCGTTGTATTGCACAATGATTCGTCAAATCCCATGGAGCAAACAGGCATGACTATTTATCTTTTATATTTTGTGTTCTAATTTCATATATGAGCCCTGAGAATTTTATGCGACGTTGTAAGTTATGATTGTATTAAATAAATTTTATATGTGATATCAGAGCCTAGCATATATGATTTAGAACCCATAAAGAGAAGTGGCTTAAGACGATTGTTTCATGATTGACTAAGTTTATCTAGTTGGTTTCAAGTTTTCCAATTCTGGATTACATACAACTTTTCCATGCTTTTATTTAGTTGTTAGGCCAACTTCAATAACTCCCCTATTTTTTTCTTATATTTAGGAGATTTGAAGCATTTTCCTCATTCTTACAGATCTCCTATTTCAGTTTCACTCCAACAACTCTCCTATTTTTAACTAATCCCTTATTTTATAGAACCCTTATTTTAGTTTTACTCAAACAATTCCCTTATTTAAAAAATTTCTATTTCTATTTTACTCCAATATCTATCTTTATTTTCAAAAACAACATTAAAAACTATGAGGGAGGGGATGAGATGAGGGAAGGATTTGATCCCCCAGCAATGGAGGATCCAAATGTCAAATCATTTATCATCTAAAATATAGGGGATATGAGACCCCGTACCAAGCCAGTATAGAGCCCATATGTATTTATAACATTTCATACATTTTTGCATCATTTAATATGTATTTATATCAACTAATATGAATTTATATCATTTTACGTGCCTATACCTCGTTTAGCATGCATTTAAATTCAAGTACGTGTCCTTGAGTAATTTAGGTAACGTAGATAATAATTAAATCATTTTATATGCATTTGATGTGTTTTATATGCTGATAAATAGGTTTACGTATGTTTACCTTGATTTACGTACATTTACTTTGAAATGCATGCTTTTATTTCGAAATACGTACATATATATCGCTTTACGTGCACATATCTCATTTAACGTGTATTTAAATTCAATTATGTGTCTTTGAGTAATTTAGGTAATGTGAGCAATAATTAAATCATTTTATGTGCATTCATCTCGATGTACGTGCATTTTATCATTTAACGTACATGTGAGTAAATTATATCGTGTAACTAGTAATTGGAACCAACTAAGTTTAATAACTAACTAGAGTAACTAAACTAAAACCAAAATAGTTAGAATTATCACTATAATGGCAAACTAGTAATACGCAAGTTAGTTGAGGGGCATTCTTATCCTTAGTCTAAAATTGGTTAATATCTCAACACACACTATACCACCCACACACACTAAAACACTACAACACACAAACACACACTAAAACACACTCACTCACACGACACAAACACACACACTACATACATTCAGAATTTGTGACCAAGAGAAGAGAGGAAAAAGGAGAAGAAGAAGAAGAAGAGGAAGGAGAAGATCTCAAGCCATTACTCAGCATCTTTTCTTGCATTTTCTCTAGCTTGAATCAAGTTTTCTTGCTCCATTCCTTTCTTGAACTCAAAGCAAAGGTGAGGGATTTTTTCATAAATGGTTTTAAAAGATTCATTCAAGTTTATTAATGTTTGTTTGGTGTTAGTCTTGTGATATCTTGCATATAAAAGGCTTGGATGATGAGAATGTTGAGTATTATGTGTTGTAGATCAAGGATTTTGAATTTAATGTTGGGTGATTGATGATTGTTGAGGTGGGATGGTTTTGGTTGAGTTTGAAGCCTTGTATGATGCCTAATAGTAATTTAGAACTTGCTTGTGTGTTAGTATGAGGATGGGAGGTTGTTTGGATGATTTTGGTAAAAAATGAACATTTCCCGTTCAGCTATCCGGGCGTTACAGCCCTTATCCAGTCGCCTGGATAGAGGCATCAACGCCCGGTAGAAAGCTTCGATCCGGGCGTTACCTGCTTCATCCGGTCGACCTGATGAAGGTAGTATCGCCTGGCTGTTTGACAACTCTGCGCAGTGATTTTGCGGAGGCCATATCTCATTCGTTTCAACTCTGAATTACATTACGTTTGAATCTAGAACTATCTACTTTCGATAAGCTTCGATTCTAGACTAAAATTAGATTAATTGGAGTTTGAAAAAGTAGATAACTTTACCTCCTAAGTTAGGCTATTGCAAATGAGTTGAGTATGCTTCATAGTTTCGTTCGTGCTTGCATTTTATTATCGTTTTAAGTTGTTTTAAGGTACCCTTACACCCTCCTTTGGTATTTGGTTATGTTGAGTCTTCTAAATGGTATTAATATGGTCAAGCATGATTAGCATCGATTTCATGATTGTCTAAACGACGCACTTATGACTACACGCTTATAAGCTATGTACATGAAATATACCTGAACTTGCTTGGATTATGCTCGAGCCCTAAATATGCTTGAATATGTTTGAATCGTGATTTCACTATTATGTTCTTGATTACTGTTACTAACCGGTGGCAACCTACTTTGTTGCTTCCGAGCCTGTTTGCTATTTTGAATTCCTCTCTCATTTGGGGTGTTACCTGGAGAGATGGAAGGTATATATTTGACACAATTAAGCAATCTAATGGACCCCATGGTAGAAGTTCCTGTATCACTTGGGCGGCGTTGGGCTTGCCAAGATGGACAGGATACCATGGCCTTTGTTTGGGTGTATATCTGGATTTCACTATTATGATTGGTGTATGGGGTTATGATATTGATAAAGATGATTGAAAAAAAGTTCTGAGACTGGCCATCTCCAACAAAGTTCCTGATATTGTATCATTTGACCTACTCTCTCTTGGTACAACCCTCGGAGAGTAGAGTAGCTTGCTATGTATTAAGCCCGTTTTGATCTTGTTATATCCTGATTATACATGTTGAGTTGATTTCATTCTAGTTATATGTTGTATTCGCATAGCATGGTTTTAGAAAGAAGATTACCAAAAGATAAAACCTTTTTGAAAACTTTTCCTTGTTTACCCCTCACTAAGCTATATGCGAGGATCTAGCTCACCCCTCTTTTAACCATTTCAGGTGAAGACAAGCCTAGCAAGCTTCCATGTGATTACAAGTTTCATTGATGCAATGAGTCGGATTCCTGCTTATGTAATCTACATGCTTACCTGTGAAGATATACTCTTTGTTGTAATAAGTATGATTTTGTATAATTGAAGTAGTTAATCTATTGTAATAGTCTTTTGGCCAACTAGATACCTAGCTAAGTTGAATACTCTACTTAGTAGGCCTAAGTTTGGAATATTGACTGGTAGACTTGGGTATTGTAACCTGTAACAGGGTGTTGTAACCTTTAAGGCCGATGTCTTGGGAGAATGTTGAAAGTCTTTTGGAACTTCTTGTGAAATGTTATAACTGTTTAGGTTTCTATTTCAATTCTTGCAGGGGTTAAGCATTGACACGTCATGTTTCGGCCTTAACCTAGCGATGGGTCGGGGTCGGGGCATGACAGGGGATCATTTAGGGGAGCTGTTGGAGCTATATAGCACCAACAGATCCCCCAAATTTGATGCTTTTGGCCTTTTTTTTTGGTTAAATAAGCATTTTATTCACATGGACGCAAAAGAGTACAATAGGATTATCCCACACCAGTGAGGTACAGATCAGCTTCAAGCAAGGCTTGGAGGGGAGAGGGAATAATTACAAACCAGTCAATAGCTAACTTATCCTTAGCTTTACTTTTCGCAACCCAGTCTGCAACTTTGTTTGTTGTTCTCTTGGAAGACTGAAATCGATGATAGTTGATCTCAGCTGCAATTGATCTAATATTATCCATAATAGGTTTAGCTTTCCACCAGATTGTTTTCCCTTGTGAGACAATTGCATCATGGACAACTCTAGCATCATTTTCAAAAACGATGTGATCAAGGGCCAAACTTTTAACTACCAGGCAAGCAAGCCTGACAGCAAAAACTTCAGCTAAAAAGGTTGAGTCGCAAACCACAAGGTTCGTAGCCCCATGAAGAATAGCTCCCGGAGAATTTCTGCAAACAGCGACAATAAAAAACTTACCATTACCAGCCTCTGCAGTATCAACATTAATTTTAAACCATCCTGCTGGAGGGGCAAGACCAGGAGACTGCATGATTGGGAAAGTTGGAGTTTGACTGATCAAGTTGCACAACAGTAGCAACACAATGGATTTCATTGATCTCGACCTGAGCTCTATGAAGTGCTATATCAATATCAATTGGTGAGTTTTCAAACATATGAGAACACCTCTTTTTTCCAGATGTGCCAGCAATATATGGCAAGTTTAGCCTCTGCTTCACTATTTAAATAACCTGCAACACCAAATCTATTTGACATATGAAGTAACCAGGCATGAAATCTTGCAGTAATTTGAGGATCAATTCTAATCTGAAAAACACAACCCCACCAGAACCTTTGTGTCCATGGGCAAGTCAAGAACAGATGTTCAGTTGTTTCCTTCTCCTTGAAGCAAATTCTACACATTGGATTATCGATACTCTTACGTTTAAACTAGTTGTCTTGAGTAGGGAGGGCATTTGAGCAGATCCTCCAAATAAAGTTCCTAATTTTCGGCATGACTTTAAGACCCCAGATCAGCTTCCATAACTCATCAGGTATCACATAAGGGCTACAGACTTTAACATCATGATGGCCATACAAAATAACCTTTTTTGCCGCATAGTAGCCAGTGCGAACACTATAGTTCCCGTCAGTGGTAAGTGGCCAGATAAGAGAGTCAAAAACATCAATATAAGGAACATAAGTAGCTGCAATTTCCTCAGCCAGATTCTTATCAAACAGAGAGTGAATGAGAGGAAGATTTCATCCCCCAGAAGGAAGGACGAGATCTTTCACTTTAGAGACATTGACTACCCCACTTGGTTTACTCAAACTTTTACAACTAGAGAGCCATGGAACCTCCCAGATATTAGTTGTTCTACTATCTCCAATCCTCTAAGCAGCTTCACTTTTCAAAAGGTCTCGACCTTTAATGATACTTTTGCCAACACCAAGATGTTCCTTTTCCTTTCCTTGCATTCCAAAAATCCCTAGATTTATAATAGATTCCTTTGAGCACAGATGCCACCATAGATGAAGGATTAGAGGCAATTCGCCACGCCTGTTTAGCCACCAATGCAACATTTATTGCTTGGAAATCTTTAAATCCAATTCTACCAGACTTCTTGGCCTTAGTGATTTGATTCCAGTGCACCTAGTGAATTCCTCTATCATTGCTCCTGTTCTACCAGAATTTAGCAATTTCTGCACTAATCTCTTTGCAAACAGGTTTAGGGAAAATGCATACAGACATAGGATAGGTAAGCATTGCTTCAATAACTGCTTTGATAAGCACCTCCTTACCTGCTTCAAACAAATATACATGTTAAGGCAATAAAGTTGATTGGAAATTGATTGGCTATGTTTTTGCAAAACTTTTGTTATTACCATTTGTATTGTGCAGGAAGAATATTATGGTAAGTTATCATAAAAGAGGGAGTTTCGTGATGATTAAAGAATTGCATTGATTGTCTATTCATAAGGAAATGAAGAATAAGGTTTTATGAGAAGAGGCCCTTCTTGAAGCCCAAGCCATGATGACCTGCAGCAATCAAGAATATAGATATGTGGAATAGGTTACAGAGGAGCATGGGGTGGAGCGGCAAGAAAACATAAGGGATTTATGTCCATTGTTCCATGACATGTTCCAACACGATCTGTGTTTGAGTTCTTGATTTTATCAGTGTTACAACTCTGTTTATTTTGACAGTGCGTCATGAGCAACTTGTATAAGCCTTTGAGTGATTAGATTGTTGTATCCTTTAATCATTCTTCGGGGGAAGAAGTTGTAGTTCTCGGGAGAGAATGTTGCAAGTCCGGGAGATAATGTTGCAAGTCGAGGGGAGCTCGCCAAACTAGAGTTCGCTAAGGAGTTCTTCATTGGGGCGTCAAAGGTCAAGAGGGAGTCTTTACTTGTGTAAGTCCATTGGTGATATAACTTGATATTTTTTAGTGAATTGGTTTGTTGGACCAGGGGTTGGTCTCGTAGACGTAGACCGCACGGTTGAACCACGTTAAATCTTGGTGTTCTTAATCTTGTTACTGCTTTATTTTATTCTGCTGCTCTATATTCTTTCTACTTAGGTTGCAACATTAAATGAAACAGGCTATTAAGCTACTGAGATGATTGTGTGTTTCAGTTAATGTTACAACATCACCTGTAACAGTTTTCTTTTATACCACAAACTCCATTCATTAATCAAACTATTCATACTTATACTGCAAAAACTATATCAATACATTTTTCCAGTTGCTCAGTTTTGAGTTGATTCTATTTTTGATCCATTGAAGTGCTTGAGACTTAGATTTGCCCCATTCAGTTGGTAAACCAAGGTAACTACCAAGGTTTTGTACCTGCTTGATTTTTAATTAAAACATTGTAAGATACTGTAGTAACACAGTTCATAATCCACTTGATCCAAGTAGGGTGGAAATTAAGTTTAAAAAGCAGTTTTTTCAGAAATTCCCACTCTACTTGATCATAAGTTTTGTGCATATCCAGCTTAACAGCAACAAACCACTTTTTTGACTATTTTTCTTTTTAAAAAATAAAATAAAATGGATTGCCTCTTGACCAACAATGATATTATCTTGAATAGCTCCCCTTAGTGTATGCCTCACGATGTTGCTTATATTAGCAAACTATTGTTGACTTTATACATAGTTGGGGATTGAAGGAGTATAATATTAGTTATTATATATGAAATAATAATTTCTTTAGTAGTCTTATTCGAAAGAAGCACTGCGCCTAAGAACCACCCAAACGTGTAGATCTCCAAGTAAATCATATTTTTATCATTTTATGCCTGGTCACTAGTTGACCATGATTCAAATCATTTAAGCATGAGCTGAAGTTAGGAATTGTATATTGTAAGCATCACGTTTCAAAAAAATCATACATTGACTTTTCATAATCAGGAATTGTATCTTAGGTTGGATATTATAATATAATAAGAACAACCAAGTTGCATATGGATTACATGGCTGTAGCTTCGGAATCGTTTTTTTTCTTTTGCTCAAGCCTAGGAATGTTATGACAAACACAATTATACTTGTACATTAGGGATCTTTAGATTCTGAATCTTTTCAAAGCAATAGAGTCGTGGACTATGTCTTATCAGATATAGTTTCGTCTCTAATTAAATTTTATTCGAATTTGATTTGTATTATGTCTCGAGGATAATCACAACTTTTCAACTTAAGTTATATAGTGCATATTGATGATTAATTATTTTTTATTAGTTGAAAGGTTTAGTATACTTGGTATATGGGCTAATGCCAAATTTTATACTTTTGTCTGCCATTTATTTTAACGTGAGCATGAGATATACTGAATCTCTTACTTCAATATAATTATTCTATTTACATGTGACTGCGGCATTACATGTTTTCTATGAATAATTTACTAATAAATATAGTCATTATGTATACTTATATTATGGGATTGAATAACTTGTGTCTTGAAGCTCAAAGTATTGCCATTTTTGGGCAAGTATTATCAATAGCTTACGGAAGGCTTTTTGGGATTATGACGTCGCTCATGACTAGCCTCAATCGAGAATTCCAGCACTAAGTTAATTTTGAGCTAGTTATTCATCTAGATAATGTTACATGTAGTTGCATGCATAAAAGGTGATGTTGTCTCAATCAAATAATTTTGTTATTTACGTAGATAGATTAACTGAAATTGGACTCTATATGAGTCTACAAAGTATTTGATAAGAATCCTGAGATGTTTGTTTCTATGAATTAGTATATGCAGTTACTTGTTCAAAGTGGATAATTATGTGTATTAATTTAGAATAAGCAAAAGTGTCAATGACAGTGGGAGTTGCTTTATTTGACTTGAAAAAGGGTTTTCTCACTGTTTTACTTAAGTGAGAGTTTATCATAGTAATTTAATTTAATTTTTTATGTCATTTTTTTTATTTTTTTTATTTTTTTTTTTTTTTATTTTATGTTTTTTTATTTTTAAAAAAATTAAAAAATGTTAATTTAACTTAAAAAATAAATAATTCTTATTTATTTTATTATTTTATTTTTTTAAATATTTATTTTACTTTATTCTTATTAATTTTATTTTATTTTTTAATTTATTTTATGTTTATTATATCTTATTTTAATTTTTAATTTTATTTGTATTTAATTTTTTATTTTATTTTATTTTATTATTTATCATTAATTTTATTTTATTTTTTATTTTATCTTATATTTATTTTTTATATTTTTATTTGATTTTATCTTATTTTTACTTTATTTTAATTTATTATTTATTTTTTTATTTTTATTTTTTAATTGTTTTTTTTAATTATTTTTTTTTTTTTTTTTTATTTTTATATTTTTTAAAATGGGTATTTATGTGTTTTGTTTTCTTCAAAACATCTCACAACTTGAAAATGTAAGATTCTCACCTCCTCACATGATAATTGAAATTGAACAAATCATAACAAAATTGTATTCCTAAAAATGTGATATTTCTAAAAATAATTTTTTATTTCGTGAACCA
The DNA here is from genome assembly GCA_037974665.1 of Ehretia macrophylla. Taxonomy (NCBI): domain Eukaryota; kingdom Viridiplantae; phylum Streptophyta; class Magnoliopsida; order Boraginales; family Ehretiaceae; genus Ehretia; species Ehretia macrophylla. Next base: position 30,371,372 of record CM075770.1, read on the forward strand.
AACATGAAAATAACATATTCCAAACTTCACATTCTTGGAAATCGTGTAAGATTCGGCGAACTAAACGTCTCCTTAATAATATTAGTAACTATTTATGACTCTTACAACTTGTTTGGATTGACATTTTTAAAGGAAAGTAAATGTTAGGGAATAATTTTTCAATCCTTTCTCTTGTTTGAATTGCAAATTTAAATGAAGAAAAGGTTATGGAGGGATTAAATCCCTCCATTTTTGTTAATGAGAAAGATTTTGTAATCTTTTTAAATTGGAATATTTTAGAAGGAAATGAAAAGTTTTGTGCAAAAAAATCTCTTTTGTTCTTCTATATCTCATTGTCATAAAAATAAAGATAAAGTATTTAAATAATTTTACATTTAAAATTATCATTTCATTTATTTTTCTTCTCCAATCCAAATAAAAAACCATAAAGTCATTTACTTTTTTTTATTATTATTTTTTTTTTACGATCCAAAATTCTTTTCCTTTCCTTTATTTTTCTTCCTCCTCTTTCTTTTCCTTTCCTTTCCTTCGTGCAATCCAAACATGGGGCATTTGGTGGGAAAACGTTTCATGTTCTCTACCTGTTCGGGGGATGTTACAGGTGGTGGCGGCCGTGGAAGAAGGTCCGATACGCAAGCTTCAGTTGTTGACTATTATAGCTGTGAAACACCACGCCAGCGCTATGACACCAGTATAAAAGAAGGAAGCCAATGTGCCCTAATCATGTAAGTGTGAGAGAGACCATGGACTTTCTAATCGTTGTGCTTACATTACTGTTTGCCTTAGCATTGTTCCATGGCCTCGGTATACTCTCAAGAAGTAGCAAAAAGCTTCCACCAGGGCCAATTCCCTTACCCTTAATTGGCAACCTTCACTTACTCGGTGCCCAACCCCACAAGTCCTTAGCCAAGCTAGCCAAAACCTATGGTCCAATTATGTGCCTAAAATTAGGCCGGATTACTTCCGTGGTGATATCTTCACCAGCCGTGGCCAAACAAGTGCTTCAAAAGCAAGATTTAGCCTTCTCCAACAGATGTATTCTGGATTCAGTCCGAGCTCGCGACCATGATAAATATTCTGTTGTGTGGCTACCTGTCGCTTCTCAATGGCGAAGCCTTCGGAAAATATTGAACACTAACATTTTTTCAGGCAACAGCCTCGACTCTAACCAGCACCTAAGGTTTAAAAAAGTCGAGGAACTGATTGCATATTGCCGAAAAAATAGTCAAATTGGTGAGGCTGTGGATATAGGCGCTGCTGCTCTCAAGACATCTTTAAATTTGTTGTCTAATACCATTTTATCAGTGGACCTGGCCGACCCATATTCAGATTCAGGCAAAGAATTTAAGGACTGGGTATCGGAAATTGAGGTGGTGACTGGTAAACTCAACTTGGTGGATTTTTTTCCTGTGCTTAAAATGTTCGTTGATCCTCAGGGTGTAAGGCGTGACATGACCATCTATATGGACAAGGTGCTAAATCTAATTGACGGTCTGATTAATGAGCGATTGGAGCAAAAAAAATCACAAGGCGTTGTTAAAAAAGATTTTTTGGATGTTCTTCTTACCACGAGTCAGGAAAATCCCCAAGAAATTTCTAGGCCTCACATTCAGCATATGTGTCTGGTTTGTATTCTTCTCTTTCCTTCATCACAGTTTCTCAAATTTTTTACTCAAATCTTTTGTGGTAGTACCTAAGCAAATGATATTCTTATCTTTGTTTTCTTCCTATCACACAACTAAAGGAAAAGAGCCAACATTGTATAAGTTTTTTCCCAAAATTTTAATTGTTTCATTGGCACAAAATTTTTCATAACTGTTTGCTCATACATCAATTATATGTTACTCTCATAGGACCTATTTATTGCGGGGACAGATACAACTTCTGGCACAGTAGAATGGGCAATGACAGAAATGCTTAGAAATCCTGAGACCATGAAAAGAGCCAAAGATGAACTAGCGCAAGTTATTGGAAGAGGAAAACCAATACCAGAAACTGATGTTGCTGACTTGCCATATCTACAGTGCATTGTTAAAGAAACCTTAAGGTTGCACACGTTACTTCCGTTCTTGATTCAGCGTACAGTGGAGGAAGATGTTGAATTATGTGGATATATTATTCCAAAGGGTTCACAAGTGCTTGTAAATGCATGGGCAATTGGACGTGATCCAAGTGTGTGGGAGAATCCCTTAACATTTAAACCTGAGAGATTTTGGAAATCGAAAATAGATGTTCGTGGTCTCGATTTTGAGTTACTTCCTTTTGGTGGTGGAAGAAGAATTTGCCCAGGCATGCCATTGGCTATGAAAATGATTCCATTTATACTCGGTTCTTTGCTGAACTCCTTTGATTGGAAGCTTGAAGGGGACATTACACCAGATCATTTGGATATGGAGGAAACATTTGGCTTTACAATGCAGAAGACTCAACCTCTGAGAGCTATCCCGATTTCTCTGTGACTAAGTGGTGTTTTTTTGCACTAAATAAGGCCCACAACCACTATATCGTTATTGGTTGGGCACTAAACGTGAAGTTCTAGTTTAGTTCCTTTTAATGCTTTAGCATTTTGGCATGGTCAGATGATAGTAGTCATCATATAAAGAAATGCCCCTCTATGTCTTTATCTCATACTATTTCTAAATAAAGATTCCAGTTACTTTTTAGGGACTTGCGTCGGCCTGATTCCTCCAACACTAGAATTTATTCCGTATAAATTCCAGCGGGTGATTTAATCATGTCATATATATATATATATATATATATATATATATATATATATATATATATATATATATATATATATATATATATATATTATAATGAATACAGCAATATTTAAGTTGAATAACACTTAAACATTTATGTTTCATGTTCATAATGATTCTTCGAAAGACTATATTGTATGACTATCGTTGGATGAATGCTTTTGTTTTTGTTTTTACTTTAAAAAAAAGTCTAAGTCAATTGAACATACAGAGAATCAATCTCTGAACTCTTTATTCAACTCTTTATTCATAAAATAAGAATCATACCAATAAAATAATATATCAACTATATATATATATATATATTACAAAACTGTAGTTCATTAGATCTCTATGTGTGGTAACGCCGTGAGATTTTCTTGTCACATTCTCTCAAAACATAGGAGTTACATTATTATAATATCTAGCTATACTATCATGAAAAGTGTCGAATCATATTTAATAGTACTTTTATGTATGTAGTATGTTTCATGGTCATAACGACACTTGATAGATATATCCTACGTACCTTTCTGTCAAGTATGATTTTTTAATATTGAGAAATGCTTGTTTTCGAGCTTTATAATCTGTAATTACAGGTTGTATAAAGAAATTTTTATTTTCCGTTTATTACGAGTTATAACGTTGAGGGATTTGAAGCCATTTGATTGAGAGAATTTATCCCTCTTAGAAACATTTAGTATTTTGGTGTTTTTCCTTTCTCCAAATGGAAAGAGATAAAGAGAGTTTTGGCCACCCCAAACTGACCAAAGTGATTTCCTTAAATGAGCGAACATGCAATAAATTTATGAAGATTTTTTTTTTTTCATGGTAGAAAAATTTATGAAGACTTTTTAGGCTAAAATTGAGCTCTAGACAGAGTTCTATAAATGGGCACGCTTAGGCTGACTTTGTGAGTGACTGACATAACCTAATCCACAAATCAAAAATACTTTTATCAATTCGGACGGATAGATCAATTTCTCACATAGTAGGTGAGATTTACACGTGTACGTCCTACCAATAAGTAAGAAATTGACATCAGTCCGAACGGATTGAAGAGTTTTGCGTGACAAACTTCTAATGTTTGGTTATTGGAGCTAAAACACAATACTAGGATTTTCTTTGGGCTTTATACGTGTGTTGTGTGATTCTTCCAAAAGGTACTCTTTAAGTAACGTGAATTTACATGCAAACGAGAGATGTTCACATGGGTTAAAAAGACTTAATCAAAGAAATTTAGATCACTTGCGTGTTGGTAAAAGAATACAAATTAATACAAACATTAATTAGCCGCTATTACGAATTAAGTAGTGTTCGCAAGCCAAACCCGCCACTTATTTGCAGCGTTTTATGTAGTGAAATTTGTTGGCCAAATCCGTATTTTCAAGATCACAAAAATTTCCAACGCTGCGAGAGAGCTAAGATAGATTCATATAACTAAAAGGTAACGTGTTTTAACCCTCATTAGAAATTACATTTTTTTTCTAAATCTATCCATATCTGTGAGGGTGGTTGTCGTAGTGATTTGGGGTGTTTGTATCTTCACCTCATGGGTTGTCATTTGACTACTTAATGATAGAATATAAGTTGGTTGAGATAGGAAAACTATAATGAATTTACATGTCCACTCTACCTTATCTCTCTGAATGTGGATTAATCACTTTGAAGAGCACTTTGCTTTTATCATGTCGAAAGGAAATAGAGGAATCTTCATGTAGGTCTTAATTTAAATTCTTAGCAAGCGTGATGCATGAATAAGAGTTAGTAATACAGACAAAGAAAGTCTTATAGTAAGGCCCGTGAATAAGCCTTTCCTCCTTTGTAAAGACAAGACTAATGATGTGAATAAGACCTTATCTCGGTTGTATATTTTTTATCAAAGAAAAGTCAATAAAAAATGTTGTTTTGTAAAAGTAATATGCATGGAGAAATCAACAACAAAATTCTATTGAGACCGTCGTTTGTGAATATCTTTAATAGTTTGTTATGGTAAGGTGTTTCATCTGCTTTTTTAATTTTTGTATGGTAATGTTTAATAGGAGCATTCTGCAAGAGAGAAAACGTTTAATTATTAAATGTGAAAATTATACCAGTAGATTAAACGATTAATAGTCATGCAAGCTTTAATTTGAAAACAACCCCTCAGTCAATTTCGATTTCGATGATGGGATAGTCACAATCCCATCACCGCACATGCTGAAATTTGCTCCCAACCAAAGACGTTTTTCCTTTCTTTTTTGGTGAATCTCAACCAAAGATGAGTCTTGTGGTGATAAAAAGCCCCTACGTAGTTGTCAATTTGCGTGAGATTTTGGACATGATCTGTAAAGACACCTAGAGAAGTTCATGACCACATGTATAGCTTAATTATTCAAAGGGAGACATCTCAGGCATTTACCCCTTCTTTGCACGCCAAAGCGCTTAATTATTCAAAGGGAGACTTCTAGAGAAATCTGTGACAACAAGGGTAGCGCTTATGCAAAGACACCTAGAGACAGACGTTCATGACCACATGTATAGCTTACACATGACTCCTAGAGCAGTTTATGATCACGTGTAGCTCTTACACAGACTCCTAGAGAAGTTTGATTTTGGGGAAAATCATTTATGTTGGTGATCTCACAACCACCGAAAATTGGGGTTAAAAAGAATGACTTTTGGGATGATTGAATTTTAAATGATTGTACTACCTTTATTAGCAAAAATAAGAAGAAAGTATGACACATTAATTAAAAAAGATAGATAAATGAAATGGTCATTTATCTTTAGATTTTATGATATTTTTGTCATTTATCTAATAAATGTGACAAATTAGTTTATTATTTTTAAATCTGTGATGTTATTAATTTTTTTAACTAATTCAATCAAATTTTTAACGTCAATTGTATGCGCTTAGAACGTGATTAACTTAAGTCAAATTTTAAAGAAGTAAGAAACTAATTGGTCACATGTTGAGCGTCTATATTAAAAGATTGACGAAATTTGTTAAAAAGATTAATGGCGTCGCAAATTTAAAAATAACAAAGAGTCTAAAGATAAGAATCGTTTTGATCATTTACTCATAAGTTAATTTGTTTCTTTTATAACTTTACTTAATTCAAACTAATTTCAACTTTTTTATTTTTTTTTCTTTATTATTGAATCATTTACTTTTCTTTATTATTGTTTCCTTGTTTATCGCTACAAGTGCAGTGCTTTATACAGAAACTGCCAAACAAGCTTATGGTTGCAAGGGTAAAGTGAACATTTTACTCTATATTATTAAATTGCACGTTAAATTATGTTGAATTATAGTAATATATATCAATCCTCTATAATTTATACACATGTAGTTCATTGTCTCTGTGTGTGGAATACCCACGTGATATAAAACAAAGAATTATTGTATAATCACACAAGCATATCCTCAACTTGCAATTTCAACGGAATATAATTAACTAAAAAAGTAAAGTACGTTAGCATTAGGATATTGTAATCAGATTCGTGTCAATCCTATGACATTGACCGTAATGTACTTGGAGAGCATTTTTATTTTTATTTTTATTTTTATTAGAGGGCTTTGGGAACCATCACAATTGCGCATCAGACAAATTCATCGCATTTCATTTGTTAGGTGCATTTGTTTTTACCCTCTGTGAAGGAGACACAAGCAGAATTACAAAGAAATAATTTTTAGATATTTTACACATCTTTTATCATTTTCTATATACGGTAAAAGATCTTCCGGAGGTTGATGAAGAACATGTGTTCCCACAGGGTTGTTTGGTGCATATATCCTAGTCTTTAGGGGGTGAATTGAATATTTTCAAAAAATTAAATCTCAATCATTTGAAAATTACTCTGTTGAAAGAAATAGAGAAAATGAAAGAAATACATATGAATTAAGATAATAGGAACCATCGACAACAATATATCAAGAAGGAAAAGAACATAATAACTATATAATGAAATTTTTATATTAAGAAATAGGAAAAACGAAGCAAATGGTTCATATTATTTTTTAAAATTTTAAATTCGTCTATATTATTCAAAATTAATCAATTTAGTCGTTATTAATTTTTTAAAAAAGTTCAAATTAGTCTATTTATTTAAAATTAATCAATTTAATTCCTATTATTATTAAAAAATTTCAAAAATAATGCTAATACATCTACTTGTGGGACGTTCAAAACGTCGACAAGTTTTGAAGCTCTTTCCCATTGTATAATACCTCTATGTACAACTATTGACTTCTACAAAGAAGCGACTGTTATTAATATAAAAATTTAGTTATTTGACAAAAACAAAAAAAGAAAACAATAAAACCTGTTGATCTTGAGTTTGTGGCATTTGGCAAGCAAAAGTATCATGTTCTCAACCAATGCTTTTATTTCACTGGGAACATCACTAGACATATGAGCTGAGTTCAAAGTCTTAAAAATTTTGTTAGTTCACATAAATTACAGATTCTAGAGTCTGATATCTCCAAATGCTTACTGAATTAAAAGAAGGCCAAAACATTAATCTTGGGGAGGAAAAATTAGTTTGTCCAACAGAAAATGGGTGCCACTTTCCAATTACAAGATTTTACTTGACTAATTATAATCTATTCAATTACAAGAAAACATATAATAAATCATAGTAGTTTCTAATATTTTTAGAAGTGTTATTTTTTCTTTTTCTAAAGGCTAATTATGTAATCCCTATTGTTTATATATTTTTTTTAAATTGATGTTTAATGTTCTAAAACAATTATAGTAGTCTTTAATATTTATAAAAGTGATTCAAAATGGTCTCTATTATTCTTATTGTTTTCAAAAAAATTAATTTATTCTCTTTTATTTTCTAAAAAAATTAATTTAGTCCGTGCACGTAATCCCTATTTGGGAACTAAATTATATTTTTTTGAAAAATAATAAGAATTAAATTGATTTATTTTAAAAACAATAAGAATAATAGAGACCATTTTGAATCACTTTTATAAATATTAAAATTTAATATGATATTTTTAAAATATTAAAGACTATTTTAAAAAAAAATATAAATATATGCATAATTTACCCTCTAACTTAACAACAACCAAGTAATTAATAGCTTTGGTGTCAATCTTCAATGGTGATAATTAAGAGCTTTGCTGTCAGTCTTCAGTCTTCACTGGTGAAAATTAAGAGCTTTGCTGTCAGTCTTCGATGTGATATTGAGAAGGCTATAAAGCTGAGCGAAATAAAAAGGACGCATATGGCGTATTTTAAAGAGGACAACTTTATCGAGCCGGTGTTTTTTTGGTCAACAGCGAAGTTCATGGAAGAGGCCAAAAAACAAGTTTACATCAACAATACCCACAGGGATCGACCAAAAAAACAAAAACCCATAGGGGGCATGTCAGCAATTACAGGATCATATCACAATTACAATTTGTACAAAATGATTTTATAATAGGAGGGAAGGAGCCGTGTTGCTTTCTCCGGCAAAAGTATTTTTTTATTTTTTATAATACAATAAAAGTCAAAATTATAATTTAAACTTAAAATTTTTTATCATAACAAATTACTAATCAATTTTTTCATTCAATTTTGAGTGCAAAAACATATATATTTTCTTAGTATTGAAAAGGTCATTTGTTCTTTACGAATGTCAAAATGCATGCCATACCACCTGCTGCTGTCATATACATATTATCAATTGTCATTTGGAAATTTAATCCCTCATATTCATAAAAATAGATATATTTTTATTTTCACATAAATTAAGAAAATGTAGTTAATGTAGTTAAAGCAAAAAAAATTTACTTAATCTTTTCCTAATATACCCCTCTTTAACATTAAATAATCAGACTACAATTAATTAATTATATAATTGTTGATAAAGATACACATTAAATAAAAACATATTAAAAACCTAATAGATTAACTATCCTTTCAAAGAAGTAAGTGGACAATAATTTAGAACAAGTTAAAAAAAAGTGAGCCTATTTTTATGGGATAGAGAGAGCACATAGAGATATGACCATGTTGCCGACTGTGACAGGAAGTTTCTCGGCTTTGAAAGGTCATTGGCCTTTTCCAGGCCATGTAAACCTTATAAAATAGCACATATAGTCCTTATTATTTTTCTAAAATTTTTATTTTTTATTTTTTGTTTAAATTTAGTTAATTTAGTTTTTATTATTTCTTTAAAAGTTTTAAATTATTCTTATTATTTAAAATTAGTCTATATTATTTTTTAAAAATTTTTACTTTCAATGAAACTCACGAAAACTAGACTTCGAGCAGAGGTGAGATAATAGGTTGGAAAACACGGATGAATGATAGAAGAAGAGAAAGATCAGAGAGCGTAATCCACAACCTTTTGGTACTTGTATCTTTTGTACATTCATACAAGGAAAAGTGGTGAATTTATTTAAAAAGCTAGACACATGAAGATTTTATTTTTTTGTTGAGCTAAACACATGAAGGTTTTATTTTTTTGTTCAACACGAAAATATTATCCTGAGATGTCACTGTTCAATCCCTTCGAATTGGGATAAAATGAAGGTAGGTAATTCTCCTAATTCTCTGCCTTTTCAATTTATATATAAAATTTGCGTAATTTTATTTGACACTCCTTGCACTTTTGATAAACATGAACATATCTCACACTTTTTAATATATGAGTGTCACACTCATTTTGATAGTGATCTATTAGTTTTTCTGTTAAAAAATTTATAAAAGTCACTTTTTGCTTTTACTATGTGAGAGAATTAATAAATACCCAAAAGTTCTTATCTAACTGTTTTTGCTTTTGAGTTAACATCATCTAATTATGCAAATATATACTTCTAATGTAATTTTCTTTAGGATTCTTTAATTTCCTTGAGGATTCTTTCTCCAAGTAAATCCGAATAGCCATAAGCATTTCTAAACCCTATTATTGAATATCGATTAATAAAAATAAAATCATTGATTAGTAAAAAAAAAAAACAACTTACTCTGTGCAATGGGACAAAAGGCAGCATATATAGGCTCCGTTTGTTTGCCGTAAAATAATTTGTTTGTGGAAAATATTTTTTAGAAAATAAAATATTTTACAGGATTTCGTTTGTTTGTCGTAAAATAACTTGTTGTGAGAAAATATTTTTTTGAAAAATAGAATATTGAAAAATATTTTTTGGTGTTTGGATGTACCATAAGTTCCGTAAAATGTTTTACTCTCTCAAAAGAAATGAAAACATTTTTTCAGAATTTTGTACTAACCGTAATTGTTGACCGGAAATATTCTACAATTGACCAATTTTTCAGTATTACCAAATACTATAAAATTAAGCAAAAACAGTCGTAATTTTTGACCAAAAAATATTTTACAGTTGATCAATTTTTTAGTATTATAAAATATCATAAAATCTAAAAAATATTTTTTTAAAAAATATTTTACAGCAAACAAACGGAGCCATAGCGTATAATGTATATGTTCATCTATGCACGTTTCAATTCTTCTTTTTCGACGAGTTGCAAAAGGCAGCATACATAGTGTATAATGTATAGGCAGAACTTTTTTTTCTTAACAAAAAAAAAAAAAAAAAAATTCCTCTTTTTCACTTTCTTTATTTGGTTATATATATTGTATATGTTTAACTACTAGAAAGTTTCATTTTGTCGTTTGAGACTAGCTTCGTTTGTTTGCCGTAAAACATTTTTTTAATTTTTCAGTATTTAGTAACATCGAAAAATTGATCAATTGTAAAATATTTTTATTAAAAAATAGTGGCTACTTTTGCTCAATTTTTTGATATTTGGTAATAATGAAAAATTAGTTAACTAAAAAATATTTTCTAGTCAAATTTTACATCTAGTATAAAATTTGAGAAAATATTTTTATGTTCTTTGAAAAAAAAATATATATATTTTCCGGAACTCACCCACCCCTACTCCCTGCCCCCACGCCCACCCTTACGGTTAATATATATATATTATGTGTATATTTCTTTTTATAAAATTTAATATCAAAAAATATTTTTTGTTGTACATTCAAATACCTGAAAATATTTTCTAGTTTTTTATTTTACAAAAAAATATATTTTTTTAATAAGTTATTTTACGGCAAACAAATGAAACTTAAGAACATATTTTATTTTCTAAAAATATTTTTAGAAGTAAGTTATTTTACGATAAACAAGCGGAGCCTAATTAGTAATTTCGCAAGCTTCAACTGTTAAACATTGTAGCTATGAAACACCACGCCGGCGCAATAACACGAGTGTATAAAACAAGGAAGCCAATGTGCCCCCAATCACTCAGTAAACTGTGAGAGAGACCATGGACTTTCTAATCCTTGTGCTTACTCTATTGTTTGCCTTGACAATATTTCATGGCCTCACTGCACTATCAAGAAGAAGCAAAAAGCTTCCACCAGGGCCAACTCCCTTACCCTTAATTGGCAGCCTTCACTTACTCGGTGCCCAACCCCACAAGTCCTTAGCCAAGCTAGCCAAAACCTATGGTCCAATTATGTGCGTAAAATTAGGGCAGATTACTACAGTGGTCATATCTTCACCAGCCGTGGCCAAACAAGTGCTTCAAAAGCAAGATTTAGCCTTCTCCAGCAGATGTATACTGGATTCAGTCCGAGCACGTGACCACCATAAATATTCTGTTGTGTGGCTGCCTGTCGCTTCTCAATGGCGAGGCCTTCGGAAAATTTGAACTCGAACATCTTTTCAAGCAGCAGGCTCGATTCTAACCATCACATAAGGTATAGAAAGGTGGAGGAGCTGATTGCATATTGCCGAAAAATTAGTCAAACTGGTGAGGCTGTGGATATAGGCACTGCTGCTCTCAAGACATCTTTAAATTTGTTGTCTAATACCTTCTTCTCTATAGACTTGGCCGACCCATATTCAGATTCAGGCAAAGAATTTAAGGACTTGGTATCGAAAATTGAGGTGGTGACTGGTAAACCCAACTTGGTGGATTATTTCCCTATACTTGAAAAGTTTGATCCTCAAGGTATAAGGCGCAGCCTAACCAGATATATTGACAGGTTTCTGAAGATAATTGACGATCTCATTAATGAGCGGTTGGAGCAAAGGAAATCGCAAGGAGTTGTAAAAGACGATGTATTAGATGTTCTTCTTACCACAAGTGAAGAAAATCCCCAAGATATCAGTAGGCCTCACATACAGCATATGTTCCTGGTTTGTATTCTTCTCTTTTCCTCATCACAGTTTCCCAAATTTTGTTAATCAAATCTTTCGTAGTAGTTCCCAAAAACATATACATTGCTAACTTTTTATTCGCTTTAACACGATGGATATTCTGATCGTTTTCCTATGTACTGGAGGGGAGAGCCTAAAGCGCGAGTCTAATAAACTCAACAGGCTTGTAGATTAGCACGGCAAGTTTGGAAAATGGCTTGAGAGGTTCGTGTATGGCTCCGTAAGTGTGAACGAATCTCCAAGCCTATTTGAAAAGCATAGTACAATAAGGAGCCGTTGGTACCATACATCATAGTAAAACGAACCTTGATTTAACCAACCAGTTTGGTATAGAGCAAGAATTACCACCAGATGGAAGGGGTGAACAAGCCCAAGGATAACTATTGCATTTAATTTAAGGTGCTGCTAGACTTGATTTAACTTATCATCTAAAAAGTTTTATGAATTATTTTTATCACATAATTTCTCACATTGAAAGAATGACCTTGGTGTACCATTTGAATGTTTGCCGTACCACTGAGTTGATTTATCCATTGATAAAAGTCTCATGTTTTGCGAATGGCTTCCGAGAATATATATGAGTTTTCTTTTCCCCCAAAATTTAATTGTTTCACTGGCACAAAATTATTTGTAAGAGTTTGCTTTCATGCAACAATCATGTTACTCTCATAGGACCTAATTATTGCGGGGACGGATACAACTTCTGGCACATTAGAATGGGCAATGACAGAAATGTTTAAAAATCCAGAGACCATGAAAAGAGCCAAAGAGGAACTAGCCCAAGTTATTGGAAGAGGAAAACTGATAAAAGAAGCTGATGTTGCTAGCTTGCCATATTTGCAGTGCATTGTTAAAGAAACCTTAAGGTTACACTCTTTAGTTCCATTCTTGATTCAGCGTAGAGTGGAGCGAGATGTTGAATTGTGTGGCTACATTATTCCAAAAGGGTCACAAGTGCTTGTAAATGCATGGGCAATTGGACGTGATTCAAGTGTGTGGGAGAATCCCTTGATATTTAAACCTGAGAGATTTTGGAATTCAGAAATAGATGTCAGAGGACGCGACTTTGAGCTAATTCCTTTTGGTGGTGGAAGAAGAATTTGCCCAGGCTTGTCACTGGCTATAAGAGTAGTTCCACTTATGATCGGTTCTCTTCTGAACTCCTTTGACTGGAAGCTTGAAGAAGGCATTACACCTGATCAATTGGATATGGAAGAAAAATTTGGCATTACATTGCAAAAGGCTCACCCTCTAAGAATTATCCCGATTTCTCTGTGACAAAGTGCGTGTTCTTTGCGCCAAATAATCCCACAACCACTGTATTATATTGGTATTAGTTGGGCACTATGTGAATAATGAAACTCTTGTATATATATATCTTTAATATATATATATATATATATGAGAAGCTCCTTATAGTTAATTTTAATGGTGTTGGATTTTTTGTATGGACAGATGACAGCAGTCTTCATACAAAGAAATGCCCCTCTATGTCTTCATTTCATATTCTTCCTGAAATATTAGTCCAGTTGGCTTTAAGGCTAGGCTAGGCTAGTCTTGATTCCTGAATACTAGAATTTATTCCATACAGAATCTGTTGAAGAACATAATAAATAATATAATTAAACTATCTTTAATAGTTTAAACTTTTAGATAAGGTGATAACTTAATATGCTATCAGAGTTTAGGTATTAAAATTACTGTCGCCCATTTAAAAAATTAACATTGTTTAAGTGCAAGACTAAAAAATTAACTTCATCTGCACTCGCAGGGGCGTGTTGAAGAAGATAATAAATAATACAATTAATATCTCTCTAATAATTTAAACTTTTAAATGAAGTGATTATTTAACAGAATTAGTGGGTGATTCAATCATGTTGCATGGTAACGTATTGAGCAATATTTAAATTAATAAGTATAGCACTTAAAGCATATATGTTTCATGGCCATAATGATTCTTAGAAAGATTATATTGTGCGTCTATAGGTCAAGTATGATATCATTTTTATTGGATTTATTATGAGAATAAAAGATTTACCTGATCATATATGTTTCATGGTCATAATGATTCTTAGAGAGAATATGTTTTATGTCTATTGGTCATTATCTTTATTGGCTTTATTGTGTAAATATAAGATTTAATTTTATTTATTTAATTATTATTATTATTATTATTGCTTTGATAGTGCTTTACAATAGAAAATAAAGAACAACTTTTTTCTTTTGTTACGAGTGATAAAGGGGTTGAGGGATTTGAAACTCTTTGATTGAGAGGATGCTTTTTGTCACCAAATGAGCCAACATTGTAAATTTATGAACACTTGGGTAGGCTAAGATTGAGCTTCAGACAGGGCTCTGTAAATGGTCAACCTTATAATTTTGTGTTATTGGAGCTCAAGAACTGCACTAGGGTTTTCTTTGGGCTTAATACGTGGATCTACATGCAAACCCAATTTTCTGCACTTGTGAACACTGCTTTTCATCACACGTTGCAATATCTTTTCTCATAATGCTGAATTACTACCCTCTCCTTAGTTCCTATGCTTTCCATATATAGACTTTCTCAACTTCGCCTTTTTGGCATTGTATCATGCCATCTTCTTTTTCACCAAATACCTTCTTGCTTTCTTGCTCTTTCTTTGTTATTTGTTTATTCTTTTGCTGAACCCTCAATCTTCTTCGTGGGCTCTCATATAACAGAGGACTTGTAACGTTGTCGGATTTCAAGTTTACATGTGTTGCCTTACGAACTGATCCAAGAAATTAGCCCTAAGCAGTGGTGGAATCAAGTATCGAGCTTTAAAAGTGCATTATAGTGGCGAAGACAGTAATAAGATGTTGAGACACTCATTTATATATTTTATAGCCTTATGATCTAACATAACAGTACGATAAACATTCACAAATTTTCTATATAAGTGATTAAAATTCATTCTTCACTTTTTAATTCCAACAACTTCATTGTAACTAAGTATACAATTGGCTTTTTCTTTTTCTTTTTCTTTTTTTCCAGATCAATATCCATTATCATTGCCCACTTTTAATTAGCTAATGACATTTTCCTTTTCTTTTTCCTTTTACATAATTTAAAATACTTTTTCTTTTTTACTTTTGTTTGTTATTATTTCTAAATAAGAGTCTAAGGTTTTCTTAATGGGATTTGCTATCATAAATAAGAATAAAAACAAGAAAATTAGAAATAAAAAATATTAGAATATAACACTTGTCCCATATCTAAAAATCAGAAACTTTAAAATCACCGTATAAAATCTTAGACTACTGCACTTAGAACAAATTGGTTTTAAGATGGAACCTCAGTTATCTTAACATGAAATCAGAGCTGGGCGTTTGGTCTAATCATATTCATCCGCATGCGACCCATCTCAAATCAGAGCCACTTGTGTTCAATCTTTCGCGTGTGTCGTATTCCACACATCTTCAATCTTCCAAGTGTGACCTATATCAAAATTAGGTTCACGCGTGTTCAATCTTCCACGTGTGATTCCTCTCAAATCAGGTCATACGTGAGGGGGAATGTTAAAATATAACACTTGTACCATATCAAAAAATTAAAAACTCAAATAAAAAGAAATGTTATTTAAAGTTAACCCAGTATTATACATGTATACATATGAGAGAGAGAGAGAGAGAGACAATAAACCTTATACATGTGATTTGAAAGCAATAAATGGTATTATTAGGACCGTGAATGCAATTGACAGTAGATTTAGAAGTCTTTGAGTAACTAAATTTTATCATAATTGAATTGGATTTAGAGAAAAAACTTTTTTTTTAAAGGATCACAAGAAAAGTCTTGCAGGCAATGAATCAACTGTGGAGAGCGTGGTGACCTATACAATACGTAAAATGTCTCTTTGAACTACATTGACATACCCATTGCTATTACCAATTATCTCACCTTCCTTGCTACTTTTTAATTTTTTTAATCTATAATTTTTTTATTAAAAAAATTGCCTCAATCCAGGGGTGCACGGTCATAAGCTGGTTCCGCCAGTGGCCCTAATTGGTAACATGTCTTATGGACAAATCTATACCTTATTGCTCATAATTCACAACCCATGAGTTCTTGCCTAAAACCCAAACTCCCCCATAAACTTTTCATATCACCCAAATTCCCTTATGCCATTATACCATGCCAAACAAAGTCTTATGATTAAGGGCAATTTAGTCTTTTCATGTATTTTAAAAAAATGGAAATGCAAAAACTAAAACCACCCTTCCCTTTCCCCAACATACACCCCACACCACCTGTGACACCTCGAACCCAGCACTTCATTAATTGCATTCATTAAATGGTTAACTTAGATATAATTTAGCTAATTACTTCATTTTTTTCATATTTTCATAAATTCAACTGTTTCTGTTCATGCATTTTATATTTTTATAAAATACTACATATTTTTGGGGGACTATAGCCCCTAACCGTGCATGCATTGCATATCAGGATCAACGGGAAAAAATTCACGAAATGTCTGATGAATAGTACCAACGGGATTTTTCCAGATTTTTCAGATTTTTGGCATTTTATTTTGCTAAAATTTAATCACCAAAATGACCCATTTACCCTTACTAAAATACCCTAATTGTTTGACCTACCATTTGACCATCTCATGAGAATATTATAAGCCAAGAAACAAAAAAAAAATGGGTCAAAAAAATGGCCATAAAAGAGTTACGGGAATAGTAACTTCCCAAAAAAAAAATTTACTCCTTGCTTCATTCTTGCTTCCATTGCTTCCCAAATTGGTTGTGCTTCATCCTTAGGACCTTAAGACCATTCTTTGATCTTCAAAAGAGGTGAGGGTGCATTCTATTTTTGTATTAAATTCAATTAAAGTTTGTATTATTATTTTTGTGATCTAATATTGTAGTGGTTTAATTCTTGTTCCGTTGATTCTTATATGCTCTAATGACTTCATAGAATATGTTTGATGGTTTAAAATGCTTGTTGAATGCTTAAAAATGGAAATGGCACTTGGGGAAGATGATGAATAGTGCTAAACTAGGGTTTCCGAAAAAAGTTACAATTTAATTCGATTTGAGGCTTCTAGTAGTTGCTAATTAGGTCCATAAGCGTGGAAAAAATGTTAATTGCACTTGCTATGTTCAAAATTTGAGAAATTTGATCAAAATAGACTACTTTAATAAGGGGTTTCGGGTTTAACTTGAATCCGGACACGTTTCGAGGTTATGGCTAGTCTTTATTAAGTATTGAAACCTTAGAAGTGCTTTCGTTTTGCTTGTTTGGGTTCCGAAATTGGTACTTGTAGTGTAAACCCACAAAGAGACATTTTTGGTGTTTTCGTGTACTTGTGCTCTAGGTTATGATTTGGAGGTTCTAAATGAGGTATTTAAGTATCCTTAGATTGGTAGGATGGTTAGCTAGCTTAACTTGATCATTGAATTCCGATAGGAAGCTAAATAGCCTAGTTGAACAAAGGGGAAATGAATGAATTAATTACTTTAGTACTTGTATTGCTTTGTAGTTGCTTCTAGCGTGTCTAAATGCTATTCTAAGGTATGTGTAAGCTTTTTGTTAAGTTTTGTGAAAAGTATAATATTGACTCCTTTGTGTTCGCATAGTTAATTTCATGATAATTGCTTTATAATTGAGTAATTAAATGTTTATATGCCTTTGTGTAGTGTACGTATTATAGTAGTGAAGTCTTGTGAATTAAGTTGCTTGGTTTACATGGATTTGGTTGAGTATGAATTTAGAATGGACTAAAGGAACTAGTAATGAACCATGGTAATAATTGTTGTTAGTTGATTCTTGATTGATTGGATAAATGTTTAAATGTACTTATGTAACAAGTTCATCTATTCGGAGAAGTTGTGAGTTAAGTTATATCGATACTAGTTAAAGATTGAGTAAATATGTTTATATTGCTTATTAATTGCATTATATGTGTAAAGATACGCTTATATAACTTATTGGTTAGATGTTATATAGTGTTTCTACTTATATGAATGGGTATGTATATGTTAATTATTATACTATTGTCTTTGTCTGATACTTGGAAATTAAATAATGTTGCATATGTGATCACTTGAGTTTATGTATTGTTCAAATATTGATTAGAATGATTGTTAAACCATGAAATATATTGTTAGTTATGTGAATTAAATGGAATCAAATAGAGTTGGATAAATTAATGGCTTTATGAACTAGCTTTAGTTGAGAATAAGAAATCACTTCTTATGCATATAGTTGATTGTATTAGGTAGTGATAATTGAAGGGAATTGATGCTTTTGGAGAATATTGAGAGAATTTTGGCTTAATTCGCGCAGGTTTGACTTCCTAAAAGGTGAGGGACCTGCATCCTTACGTGCATTATAGTTTATTTTCTTGCTAAAAGAGTATATTGTTTAGTATAATTGCGTAATTGATATATGCTTATTGTTGCTAAATTGTAATTTGGTGCGAGGACAACCTACTTTTTGTCCTTAAATGTGTTTACTGATTATATTGTCATTGTTATTATTCTTGCATTGCATCGTGGTTGCGCAACCTCATTGTCGCGGCGGATGCGATGGCCTCGCTGGGCGGCATCGAGCTTGCCAGTGTTGGTTGCCTTAGCTCCGTCTGCTATTCCCTCACTCGCCTGGTTCGGAGATTGCCAGGGGGTGTTGGGTCGTAGGATTGGGTACATCCGGAGTACCCATTGGTGTAAGGGATGTCGGCATATCGAGATTGAGATCGTGGATCGGGGATCGAAGATTTGGAGTGATAAGGGTTATCGATTGTATCCTTTTAAAATGTGGTATTAGAATTGTTATTCACTGTTTATCTATTGTATTAATTGTGTTAAGTTGCTGCATTGCACGTCCCCAGTAGACCTTATCCCTCACTGAGCAATTGTGATTGCTCATACCTCGCTAAACATGTTTCAGGAGGTGCAGTTGGAGGAGTTGCCTTGGTTGCTGTGTACTATTACTTGAGGTTGGAGTGATTGCTTGCTAAACTGTAGAAGACCTTGCTTGTCTACTTTATGTTCTATTTTGGAGCCTAAGGGCTTATGTATATATATTTGAGTGGTTGCAATTTGAAAGCTAAATGGATGTAGTAAGTGTTATGGAATTGTGGCATGTAATAACTTATGCTTCTGCTTCTAGCTACGTTGCATGCTTGTATGTGTTTATATTGTCTTGTGTTGCTTAAGGCTCGGATGACCTTGAAGTTGGGATTTCAATTAGAAAAGTTGTTCATTTGCTTCGTGTTATATTTGAATGCTTACAGGTTTCCAGAATGTCCACGGTACAGGGAAAACTCTGTCCGTTTTTCCTAAAATCTGTGCCTAGGTTGAGATGCGGTTGAGAATAGCATGGTTACTAGAGCCTCCGACCTCGTGAGGGATCGGGGCGTTACACCACCTACACCCCACGCCCCACTCTCACTCACTAATTGCATAGACCTCTTTAGATGCAAAACTCTGGACAAACAAGAGGAGACCTGTGTAGTAGATGTGCTGAGAAGTTTTTGAAGCATTCTACGCTTGTGGGCTTAAGATTTGCAGAGCTCAACCAAGGTGTAGCCACACAAGTTTAATATGCCTATTGAAGCATAGGCATTAACCTTTTCGGCACACCGCATGGGTATTCAATGACATCACTATCTTAATTTATGAATTATTTTCGACTTTGTCATATGCTCTTATTAAGTGGAACCAAAATTTGTTTGATGTTTCCATGTTAACAAGAAATTTAGTATTTTGGACGAAGATAATTGGATAAAAAGTTTGCTCCATGTAAACATTGATAAAAAAAACTGAGGATGATGATAAAAGAAAACTAAATAAAACAAACCCAAATAAAGTATTGACCATCACACTCATATACCATACAGACCACACACATCCCCCCATCTCTCTCTCGATCACCACACACACACATTTACGCCACACATAGACACACACAATGAATCAGTCACCACACACACAAGAATCATACCACATAAACATAAAAACATATACACAAAACACACGCACACAAACCAGAGATATGGGGTTGGGGGTTTGGGTTTGGTTTGCTGGGGGTTTGAGGGTTGGGAATTGTTGTGCGTGGGTTGGATTTTTTATTTGCTTTTTGGTTTGGTTGTGTATGTGAATGTGTGAAAGTATTAAGAATAACAATGGGCTAGATACCCGCTAAAATTTATAAAACTAAATCCAAACCTATTTAAATTATATTTTACGAAACTTGTGACGGAAATTTGTCGAGTTTAAATTTTGCTTACCAAATTCGAGCGCATTAAATATTCAAAAACCCGCGGATATCCGACCCAACCCGTTAATAAATAGGAAAAAAGATTTTTTTAAAAGAAAAACTCAATTTTTTTTAAAGAAATAAAAAAGTACTAAAATAATGACAAATCGCAATAAATTAGACAACTTAAATTAAATTTATTGTCTATTATCAAACTTAAACTTAACAGAAACATTCAACAAAATCTTTATGATGAGAAGTTATCAACCTTCCATAATAATATGAAATAACATGAAGAAAAAAGAACATAAAGTACTTGTCACAATTGTAAATTATCATTCTCATTTGAATTATTCAGTAATTGAGCGGTTGTATTAATTGAATTAAATAAAAAGAATAGGTAAACATAAATAATAAGAGTTGGGCTATAGCCCACAACTATTAATTTTAGACCAATATTAAAAAAAAATATCTTTTCTTAAGTAATATATTATTTGTATATGTATGTAAATATATAAACATTTTTATTAATTTATTTTTACTAAATTACTAATCGGGTTCTCTGGTTTCAGATTTTTTTAAATTGCTAGTACCAAACCCTATCGGACTACTCGTCGGTAATCACTTGTAAAAACTAAACCCTAACAAATACTCCATCAGTTTCGTAAACGAATTTATATCGGGTCGGATACCCGTCAGATTTAAATTTAAATCCTACTCATTGCCATCCCTAGAATGTATGTATGATTATTATTAGGGTTAATACCACTTTTAGTCCCTTATTTTTGCCCTCATTGACACTTTGGTCCCTTATCTTAAAAAAAATACTTTTCAGTCCCTTATCTTCTAAATTTGGGACACTGTTAGTCCTATTTGCTAAATCCGTTAATTTTTGAACTGGAATAACACGTGCGCGGCACATGGTAGTAAACTATCTCTACTGTTAGGGATAAAAACGTCTTTTGCTTATTTTTCTTTTCTTCATCTTCTTCATCTATCATTCACCTTTGAACCTCCATTACAACCACCTCGAATGCACACATCCAAATATAAACAAGACCACCTTTACTAACTAAAAAATTCATTGCCTGCATATTCTCAAATCCTAAATACGAATTAACTAATTCCATGATTCTTTTTTCCTTCTCTTCCTGTGCTTATGTATTATGCATCATTCACAGAAAATTTCCAGATCAATGTCTAGGTCTTTACGATCCAAGACTAATCTTACATATTGCAGGGATTTGGAAAGGTAAAGAAAAAGAAGAAAAGATCACAAACATTCTCAAAACGAATTGATAAAAAAAAAGAAAGAAAACTAATTAAAAATTCAAATCTTGTAAATCACAATCAGAAAATCATTAAACATAAACGTAACAAAGCATAAATTAAAACCAATTTTAATTCCCAAAAGACAAAAGGAAAATGCATAATGCATCAATATGTTCTACAATCCCTAAATTTAAAACCCGATTCCCCAATTCTTTCACTTCACCACACACTTTCAACACCTCAAGCTCCAACTACCATTTTGCTTGCATATTCTCAAATCCCAACAAAAATCTTTACTACTACCATTGTTCTTCTGAAGACAAAAAAAAAATGATCACTCAAAAAAAAAAGGCCCAACAGTGGTTAGATGCGAAGCAAAAACATTTAAAGACATTCGTGGAGTTAGCTTCAATGCTCACTTCACTTGCTTAAAGAAATGTAAAAAAGAAACATTAACATAAACCATACAACCTATCTACTAGGTAAGAGGTTAGAGGTGAAGGCTAATAGACAGGCCAAAAGTTAAATTAACAAGCAATAATATAGGGACACTGATTGTTGCGGTTATGGCAGTGGTGGTGGTCATGGTGGACTGTGAATCGGCGGTAGGGGGAAGAAAGAAAAGAAGAAAAGTGAGAAAATAGAATTGAAAGGAGGCGTGTGGCTGTTGGGACATTTTTACCCCTGGAATTTGGAAAAAATATGATTCACATGCCAAGCACGTGCATCTACCGTTAAAGTTTTGACCAAAATGTGACAAATGACTAATGGTGTCACTCGAACAAAAGATAAGGGACTGAAATGTATTGTTTTTGAAGATAAGGGACCAAAGTATCAATGAGGTTAAAGATAAAGGACCAAAAATGGTATTAACCCTTATTATTATTTTTTTCTTTGTTAGATTGTGTAAGGGATGGAAGAAAAAAAATGCGCGGTGTAAGTTGGGTATGGGTTTTTAGTTTTTGTCAGTTTTTTTTTTTTGAAAAATTGAATAGACTAAAATGCCTTAAACTACAAGACTTTGTTTGGTTAGATTTAGTGACATGGGGGAATATGGGTATTATGAAAAGTTTATGGGGGAGTTTGGACTTTAGGCAAGAACTCATGGGGAGAATGGGATTTACTCATTCACAAAAGTTTCCTTCGCTGGGGAACGGCTACCATCTTGAACGAAGAAGGGATGGAGAGGGAGTAGAGCTACGGTAGAGGTGTATTGACACCTCATTTTCACACTTGCTAAGATTTTCTCTAGAGGTACGGTTCTCGCAGACAAGAAGTATCGAGATTGATTTTCGGAGGTTGCAACAATCTTTGAAATTGATATAAGATTGATTTGCATTGACACCTCCCATTGAATAATAAAAAAAACTTGGTCTCAACTAAAGATTGGAGAGATTAATATACACAAACGTTAATCACTGAATTAAGGAGGGATGAACAAAGTGGAAAAGTGCATCTAGAATCTTGTGTGATCAAAAATTTTTACTTAAACTTCGGAGTGTTGGGCAGTAAAGGATCACAATATTCATAAGAAGTTAGTGACGGAGATAAGAATATTGAGATGGATATGAAACAAAATTAGAAATGACAAAATTATAAATAAAGTGATACGAGAAAAAGTGGGAATTGATTCTGCTTTTTTCCTCCACATAGATAGTGGTTATAAGGAAAATCGCCGCCTATTTATGGCTTTTCGCGACGGTTTTGCAAAAAAAAGTGTCTGCCAATGCTCTCTTTTTTTGTAGTGAACTGACCTACAATGGGGATGGAAGAAAAGTGATTTTAGAATAATGATTCCTCTTTTTACGAGTTCAATACAAAAAGTCCTAGCTAGATACCAGTTATGCACCAAAAGTTCAAGAACAGTTGCCACACTTAGTTAAGACGTTTGTTGCTTAAAGAATTTTGAAGCCTGAGAAGATAGGAGAGCAGTAAGAGTATTAATTTTTGCCCAGTGATGTAAAAAGTGATTTCTACAAGAATAATATTAGAATAAATAACAAAGAAATGTTCCTCTGGCGTCCCTGCTTAAAGAAACACACAAATTTACCTATCCAATTAAAGCAATTCCACAACCCAATACATTAATTCAACCATGACCCATTAAAATCTCACTTTATATTCACTACTCATCACATATATAACCATCCATATATCTGAATTTCAGTAATATCTTGAAGTACCTAAGCTTGGTTGAAAAAAAAAAAAGAGATTTCTAAAATAATAAACAGAATTTTTACTATTAGTAGGACATTAACAATAAGATCTACTTTGAATAAACCAACACAAGCCAATAGTTTCCAGCCTCTTCATGGTAAATTAATAAGCTTTCCACATTACGCTACATCTTTTTCATGCAAAAATACAAACTTTTCAACTTTCTCTGCTTCTATGCATAAGATGACAACATCAACCACATGTGATACCCACATTACACTATATACTGACATTATACAAAATATTACCGAGCTTCACTAATAATAACAGATCTGTAAGCTAAATATAAATCGCGGATCTAGCGATTGTTCAAGGCATTTAAAGCAATTAGAAAACAATAACTAAACCTACTCAAGTAATCCTAACTGGAAAATTAGTATAACCTATGCTAAAACAGTTCAAAACGAGACAAATTTCAAGAAAACATTAATAATTTAACAATACATTAAAAATAATCATAATCGAATGAAGTGAGTAGAATTAGGTACCGTGTGGGTTTCTTTCATGGTGATCGGAGCGTTAGCGGCGACCATGGTGGTGGCGAGATCGAAGTTACGAGATCTGTAAGTTGACGAATCGAATCCACAAAAATGACGACGCTCGAACTGAAGCGATTTAGTGGGATTCTAAACGCTGCAAGATCTAGAGCAGGGAAGAAACCCTCGAACCATAAGCTCGCTAAACCTGGCGAGTAAATCTACTTCGCCAAAGCCATTGTTTATTGTTTTTTTTGTTGTAGATGTGAAATAGATGGGGTTGACAATGGGTGGTATGAACAAGGGTAGATGGTATCTGAAGTTTTTATGGAGTGGAGGAAGCGATGACTGAAATGTGTATAGAGGAAGGTGCTGAATAGGATTAGGGCTGAAAGTGTTTTTTTTAATAGTTAGGCTATCCTCCTTAATGGGGGCTCTAAAATGTAAAACTTTTTATTTTTGAGCATTTTTTTACTTTTTTAGAGC
This sequence comes from Ehretia macrophylla, assembly GCA_037974665.1. Lineage (NCBI taxonomy): Eukaryota > Viridiplantae > Streptophyta > Magnoliopsida > Boraginales > Ehretiaceae > Ehretia > Ehretia macrophylla. Next base: position 30,395,966 of record CM075770.1, read on the forward strand.
CCCATACCCTAAAAAGTAACACTATTCATAAAAAAAGTACGTGAGGTCCACCACTTTTGAGTTAAAAGATGTCAAAATAGTGCTCCGATCTCCAAAAAGTTCAACAAAAGATGCCAAAATAGTGCTCCGGACTCCAAAAAGTTAAGCAAAAGATGCCAAAATAGTGCTCCAGGCTCCAAAAAGTTCAGCAAATTTTTGCTGAACTTTTTGGAGCCCGGACACTATTTTGGCATCTTTTAATCCAAAAGTGGTGGACTCCACGTATTTTTTTCATGAATAGTATTACTTTTTAGGTACAAAAATATCCAAAAATAGAAAGCTTTACATTTTAGAGCCCCCCATTGAGCTTGCCCTTAGTGCAATGTTTTAAAATTATAATATGACTTTTTTTATATTCTAAATTGTACATTAAATGGTTTAATTTCCAATAAACTCTTTATTTTTTTATATTCTATTATTTTGTATAATTTTGGTAATTACACTAAAATCACAAATTTTTTATTTATAAAACATCATAACTTAATATTATAATATTATTTGAGTTACCTAATTTTTATTTTTATCTTCACATCTCAATAGTCATTAAAAAAATATGATTGTCAAAAGTGACTTGGATATTTAAAACATAAATGTTAGAGTGTGAAAATTAGAAAAAGCTAAAAATTAAAAGATAATAATAAAAAATTAGTGTATTAGCTAAAATAGATAGTAATGTTGGAGTTAATGACAGCTTTAGCAACGGAAATAAAAAACTACATTAAAAAACTTGAATTTTAATATTTTTTACTAATGTCTGTCGCTAGAGCCGTCAATAATTAGTGACCGCGTTAGCGACAGAAACTCGAGTTTTAATATTTTTTACTAATGTCAATCGCTAAAACCTTCACTAATTAGTGACTGCGTTAGCGACAGAAACTCGAATTTTAATATTTTTTACTAATGTCTGTCGCTAAAACCGTCGCTAATTAATGACCGGGTTAGCGACAGAAACTCGAATTTTAATATTTTTTACTAATGTCCGTTGCTAAAACCGTCACTAATTAATGACCGCGTTAGCGACAGAAACTCGAATTTTAATATTTTTTACTAATGTCTGTCGCTAAAACCGTCGCTAATTAATGACCGGGTTAGCGACAGAAACTCGAATTTTAATATTTTTTACTAATGTCCGTCGCTAAAACTGTCACTAATTAGTGACCGCGTTAGCGACAAAAACTCAAATTTTAATATTTTTTACTAATGTCAGTCGCTAAAGCTGTCACTAATTAGTGACCACGTTAGCGACATAAACTCAAATTTTAATATTTTTTACTAATATCCGTTGCTAAAGCCGTCATTAATTAGTAACCGCGTTAGTGACATAAACTCGATTTTTAATATTTTTACTAATGTTTATCGCTAAAGCCGTCACTAATTAGAATTAGTAATAGATTTAGCGACGGATATCAGAAACTAATTTAAAAAATAAACGTTACAAGTCATTATTTCTTATAAAATGCATCTTACAGTCCATTAACAATGTGAACATGAATTTTTCAACTTAATTCGATGTCCGAACAACTTTCAGAATGAGAATCACAAAAAACGGCTAAAATGAGTTATTATTGTTCATAGTTTGTATTATAGACAATAATATGTGATTACGTCAAATTATTTATATTTCTTGTTATGGACCTAGGTTGTTATTAATTTAAACTCGTATATACTTTACTAGGATTATCAATAACGTACAGTACTGATCATTTATTTTAGAGAAACTCGATTTTTAATACTTTTTACTAATGTCCGTCGCTAAAGCCGTCACTAATTAATGACTGCGTTAGCGACATAAACTCAAGTTTTAATATTTTTTACTAATGTCCGTTGTTAAAACCGTCATTAATTAGTGACCGCGTTAGTGACAGAAACTCAAATTTTAATATTTTTTACTAATGTCCGTCGCTAAAGTCGTCACTAATTAGTGACCGTGTTAGCGACAGAAACTCGAATTTTAATATTTTTTACTAATGTCCGTTGCTAAAGCCGTCACTAATTAGTGACCGCGTTAGCAACATAAACTCGATTTTTAATATTTTAACTAATGTCTGTCGTTAAAGCCGTCACTAATTAGAATTAGTGACAGATTTAGCGACGGATATCAGAAACTAATTTAAAAAATAAACGTTATAAGTCATGATTTCTTATCAAATGCATCTTACAGTCCGTTGACAATGTGAACATGAATTTTTCAACTTAATTCGATATCCGAACAACTTTTAGAAGGAGAATCACAAAAAACAGCTAAAATGAGTTATTATTGTTTATAGTTTGTATTATAGACAATAACATGTGATTACGTCAAATTATTTATACTTCATGTTATGGACCTAGATTGTTATTAATTTAAACTCGTCTATACTTTACTAGGATTACCAATAACGTATAGTACTGATAATTTATTTTAGGAAACTCGATTTTTAATATTTTTTTACTAATGTCAGTCGCTAAAGCCGTCACTAATTAGAGATCGCGTTAGCGACAGAAACTCGAGTTTTAATATTTTTTTCTAATGTCCGTCGCTAAAACCGTCACTAATTAATGACTGCGTTAGCGATAGAAACTCGAATTTTAATATTTTTTACTAATGTTCGTCACTAATTAGTGACCGCGTTAGCAACATTAACTCGAATTTTAATATTTTTTTACTAATGTCTGTCGCTAAAGCCGTCACTAATTAGAATTAGTGACAGATTTAGAGACGGAAGTGTGAGAGTCCCTCGCTAAAGGCGTTGTTAATATATCGGCCGTCACTAATCCGTCACAATTTTGCGATGGATTAGTGACGAAATTTAGTTGTAACATTTTTTGTTGCAAAGTTGTCGCTAATTCGTCACAAATTAGTGACTGACTCTTTTTATCGATAAATCCGTCGCTAAATAGCGATAGACTTTTTGCCGTCACTAAATTCCGTCACCCGTTTGCATTTTTCTAGTAGTGTTAGATAGAATTGAAAGTCAGATATGCGGAACGAACTCATCAACATCTACTAAGAGAACCATTATTTCTAGCATGCCAAAGCGCGCTTATACATAGACTCCTAGAGAAGTTCACGACTACAGTCTACAAAGGTAAATTACAAAATTTCAATGTATATTTTCGAAATTGCATAAGAGTTATTATATTATCACGCTATTATATGCTCAAACTGACAACTTCAACAACACAGAGATTTTTTTGCAGTTTACTTAACCAAAAAAGTAGTGTAGGTTAGCATTAGGATGTTGCAGTCAGATTCTTGTGATATCCTACGAAATTGATCGTGGAGTACTTTAAGGGCCTTGGGAGCAATCACAATTGCACATCGGACAATTGTGCACATCGGACACATTTATCGCATTTCATCGTTAAGTGCATGTTTTACGGACTTGGAAAGTTTCTTAAGTCTGTTCTCACCTAGTCATTAGGGGGTAAAATTTGATGATTAAATATACCCTAAGATTAAAACTCAATCATCCGAAAATCAATTTATAGGAGAATGTTCTATGGTTCTATATATGGTAATGAAAGATGAGCATTCGTCTGTTAGAACATTGGAACCGTGACGAACAAAATGCTTATATGTGGAGAATATATATAGAAATTATTTTGTTTTGGATGGGAACAAAAACTACCAATATCCGGCATTGGCATCAATCAGGCTTGATTTCTATCAGATCTTGACGCTTGAGGAAAAACTCTCTAACAATGAACTGATCGAGGAGAAAGCTCCTATTAGTATCTGATGGAATTTGGACGGAAGTAATTAAAATGAGTTTTATAATAGGAATTGTTTATTTATTGAGGGAGAGGAAGATAGAAAGATTTGAAAGATATGTTTGGAAGACTTGTTTATTGAACTTGGTTTGTGAGCTCGTATGAGCTTGTTTTACAATGCATTGCAGGCATGTTATTTATAGGTTGAGAAGTAGTTAACCAATGTTCTTGAAACTTCTAATAGAGCATCAATATTTTATCAGTGTCAATAGTTCCCAGTTCGCTTTCTATAGACGTTGAGTTCGTGGCATTCGGTCGGCAAAAATATCATGTTTCCTAGCTCGACACGTGAGCTGAGGTATTCGCCCTTCAAATTACAACAAAGTCTTCAAAGTTGTGTAATAGGTAATCTATTACAACTGACCCTCGTTTACCACCCAATCTGTTACATGATTAGTATTCTTGGAGTTTAGATGGATGTAATATAAGTCCATTACATTAAGCCAGTGCAGTGCAAAAATATCAGTCAGAGTCTGATAGGTTCATCAATTTCTCTAAAAATCTGACTTAGCATCAACGAAATAAAGATCTTTGTTGTTAGTCTTGAAGGTGACATTAAGAAAGCCATGAAGCTCAGGAAAAGAAAAATCATCTCGTAGTTAAAAGATGACAATTTATTGCAACAGGATTAATAAATGACAATGTTTTTATAAAGGACATATTTGTGGGCTCACATTGGTTCGTGTTTTCATGCGTCAAAGTAAGAATGTGGGTCCTAAGGATATTTTTTTGAACAACTTTTTTTTTTGTCAGACAATTCCCGTTTGAATGGGGATGGTAATTGTCCTTTACGAATTTCCTATGCGGCATGCCATGGCACCTACTGCGCCAGGAGGATGCTAATCCTAAATAAATTGTCATCACTAAGCGGACACAATGCCGTGTTAGGATAGACTTTTTGAGGACAATGGAAACCTTATTTCGTATACGTATAGTAGTTTGTTAATTAATGCCAAGAAAATTATGATTTAAAGGGTATGGTTATCAAGTCTTAATTCTGCCTACTCGAGTCTTTTAAATTCTTTAGTAGAAGTTCCCAGTGACACCTATGGAGGACTATGCAACAAATGTTAGAAAATTATAGATTGCTCTAATAAAATAAAATAAAACAAATTAGTGTTAATTTCAAAGGACAATATCTCAATTAAAAAAAAAGAAAAAAAGTTTATAGACCCAATTCACTACAAAAAAAGCGGCTTTAGGCGACCACCAAAGTCGTCTCCATGCCGTCGCCAAATAGGTATCGGCGACGGTTGGCAACGGCGTGGAGATAAATATTGGTTGTCGCCAAAAGTAGCATCGCCAAGTTGTCTCCCCGTCGCCATATCATCGCATTTGGCGACGGCATTTTAGTCGTCTCCATATTCGTCTCCGAATCGTGTCCCAAAAATATGATCTCCACACCGTTGCCAAAAGCTCTTTGTCTCCGTTCCGTCTCCACGTCGTCTCCAAAAAATGGTGTCTCCATTCCGTCTCCACCTCGTCTCCAAAAAATGGTGTCTCCATTCCGTCTCCACCTCGTCTCCAACAAATAGTGTCTCCACATCGTTGCCAAAAGCTATTTGTCTCCAGTCCGTCTCCACGTTGTCTCCAAAAAATAGTGTCTCCATTCCGTCTCCATTCGTCTCCAAAAAATACTGTCTCCATTCCGTCTCCACGTCATCTCCAAAAAATAGTGTCTCCAATCCGTCGCCACGTCGTCTCCAAAAAATAGTGTCTCTAATCCGTCTCCAAATAGTCGCCAAAAATATAGTGTCTCCACACTCCATAACATAAACTCTACATTCCGTCTCGAAGCCATCGCCAAAATTGCAACTCTCGAAATTTAATTTAATTTTTTGTTTTTCTACTAAAACCTTTAAATCTCCAATTTTTATTAATTATTTGATTATTAAATGAAGATATAATACACATTCATATAATATAAATTATATTTAATTTATATTGAAAACTATATTGTACCACACCATTTATAAAGTAAACAAATCATAAATATAATTTAACACACTCGTTGCACATATTAACATAACAAAAAAACATGAAACTATTCTTCATTTCCATCACCGGGTTGAGGCAGATCCTGATGAGCAGGTGGCTTCATCATCATCTTTGTCAGCAGTGCGATCTGTGAACGCAGTTCTCGAAGTTCAGCATTGTGTTCTTCTTGAAGTCGTTCAATCAACTCAGTGTGTTCTTGTTGCGCTTTACGCAATTCCTCATTCTCTGAGATGTGTAGATCGAGCTTATCATTCAATGTTGTCGTCGCCCGAGCAACAGCCTGATGTATCTCTATCTCTGTGATCTGGCGTCTGCCTAGTGGGTTGTGGTGTGCAGAAGACACTGAACCAGATGACCCGACCCCATATATGCACCCTCTGTTTGGTTTGCCCACAACCTGTGGGAAGAGTGCATCATAGTCTATCGGTGTCGCTGCTGAATCGGACTCGGAAGAAATAGTTGTCTGCTGCACTAGTTCCTCATAATCAGCCTGTACGACAGAGCATCTGACTTAATCATTTTAGACATTTCGTTGGTATATCCCAAATTTTTTTTCCTATTAGCAATAACTTGCACATACCATGGTCTGTTCTGCCCTAGGGTCTGTGAATGGACCGTCTGGTCCCTTGCAATGAGCCCTTGCAAATACATCAGCCCTAATCACTGGTGCCCCCCGTTCTTCTGACTACAAATTTTTAAAATAGGAAAACATAACTACAAAAGCATTTATGATATGTTATATAATTGAATTTAATTACGACATTTTGTTCATTACATTTTCCTACTTACATACCAATCTCCTTGCAGCCTCTTCATAGGGGATAGGTCCTAAATGATGTGGAGATGGCCGATGCAGTCGGTTATTCGAATTTTGCTGTGAAATTGCCTGCCATTCAGGGGTTTCCCACTTTTCTTTTAACTGATCCCACGCGTCATCGCCCACCCACCTCGGCTTCTTATTACGCGTCCGTCCTTTATTAAGGAGGTCACGTATACGAGATGCAGCTTTCGAATCAAACATTCGGCGAAGCGCTGCTTCCTCACTTGGGTACCACTTGTAGACCCTCTGCAGCCATAAATTAATGCATATAACATATTATTTTAACAGTATTCAACCCATTGATTATAACAAATATCAGTACATAAAATATATAAACACTTATTTATCATACCTGAAAATTAGCGAACCACCTATCCCTAACATCATCGGGGACCTCAGTCCAACTCCCCCAAGGCTGAGAATACCCGGCGTTCATTGCTCTAGTGACTTCTCTTGCTGCTGCGTACAGTGTCCAACTACACATGAAGAAAACAAATAAATGGGATATTAAACAGCCATAACATAGGGGGAGTATTGGGATAGGGTTAACCATGGAAAAAATACAAAATCAAATACTTACCCACTACCGTCGAATGTCAAATGTGTCCGTCTGTCAACCTGCCACGCGACGTAGGCATCGTGCGACGAGAACCCATAATATTGCCATGGCTCTGTCCCAGCAGGTCGTTCTTGAGCTGCTGTAGATGACTCAGGTTGTTCAGGAATCGGGGTGGATTGAGGCATAGGGTTGGGCGCAGTCGCGCCATCAACGTTTACGTGTAAATCCTCTAAACCTTGTCTTAAACCGGACGATGAAGTAGAAGGTGTAGACCTCTCATGTGATGGTAATGGAACGTGCAAAGGCACCTGGCCTGATGCAGCGTCAATGGGCCCTCCAAACGTGCTAGTATGAGTATGTACCCTTTGTTGTGAGGGATACGAACTGTGTGGAATCCCGTGCTCCATTCCTACTGATGAGGACGATGAGCCACGACCCATCGACGGCTAACCGATAGAAGACCCATGACCAACCGATTGCGGTGCTCCTACGGACCCATGACCAACTAAATGCGGTGCTCCTGTCGACCCCCAACCTACTGAGTTCGGTGCTCCTGTCGACCCACGACCAGTCGATTGATATCCACCAGTGGACGTATTGGATGTACGCCCACGACCTGTACTTCCACGACCTATCCCCGTCCTGAGGAATTGTCTAATTCCTCCTGAAGAGTTATCTTTGCCTACAGCCATCTCTGTTCCCCTACAAATACACTTAAGGAATTAACTGTCAGTGCTACACACATTAATACACACATACCTATGTTCCGTTAATTGAATTATAATTTTTAAATGTCATCCGTAAAAAAGTTGAATATATCAACATGATTGTTACATATTTTTTCCAAACTAAGTATCATCTTCTTCGTCATCATGAGCGTCATTATCATCACCGTCATCATCATCATTATCATCATCTTCTTCATCTTCGTCTTCTGAATTATCATCATCATCATCATCATCATAATCTTCTTCTTCTTTGTCAATCTCCTCGTCCTCTTGTTGAGCATCATGTTGAGCATGTAAATCATTCATATCTTCGTATGATATTTCTATGTTGTCACCCGATTCATGACAAAGTGGAGGTAAACTAGTATCAGTCGGCTCTACTTCAGCCACATTCATGTCATCTGACTGAAAAGCTATTTCTTCTTCTCCTACACTCTGTTGTCTTGATAGGTCATATAAATTTCTTGGACGGATTTTAACCACAACCCACAAATCCATTCGATCCCTTTTCGCTCCTGGGTATTTACAATAGTACACTTGTTGTGCTTGTTCAGCCAAAACAAACGGTTCATATTTTTGATACTTTCTCTTAACGTTTACTTCAATCTGTCCGGTCTTCAGATGATGCTTCACCCCTTTGTCCTTTGTGGAATCATACCAGTCACACTTGAAAATAACGACCCTTGTATATTGCAATGTTGGATTATGATATTCAAGTTCAATAATGTCGTTCAAAACTCCATAGTATCCAATATCCTCAGTATTACTATCATTTATCCCTTTAACAAACACTCCACTATTGTATGTTGATTTTATCTTCCCAAAATTTAATGTATGAAACCGATAACCGTTGACCAAGTATCTTGACCAACTGCGAACCCGTCTACTAGGCCACATTGAAAGACATTTTACACGATCATCAATGCCATTAGTGCCTATCAACTGCAAATCACATAATAAGCTTATTATGCAAAGTTAAATGAACTCGTTAATTTAACAACAATTACACTTCTTAACATATACTTACATGGTGATATAACCCCATCGGAAAATTATTGTACACTTCATATTGAATTTCCGTCGAACACAAATCGGGATAGTTTTGGTGAAGATATTCCTCGAACATGCTGTGGAAAAAAAATAAAATGTGTCGGCTAAATCATGTAGTTAAGTGTATGAGGAACTGTGAGTTCCAATTTTCAAATAATATACTTATTCGTACCAGATATAGGGGGAAACTTCTCGGCAATTGGTCAAAACATAAATGTGTGCCGCATGCAGTTCTTGATCATTTAAGTTTCGTTCCGTTTCCTTCCCAATTGGACATCCCGGGTAAGTAAATATAGATAAACAACCATCAGGGTATGTCACCTCGTTGTATTGGTTATTCCGCGGAATACTTCTTGTTCTAGTACCCATGTGTGATTCAAAATAATAAGAACAAAATGTTGATGTCTCGAGAATGTGATAAGCTTCACAAATTGATCCTTCAACGTGTGCTTTATTCTTAACCTTCCGTTTCAATCTTTGCAAAAACCTCTCGAACGGATACATCCAGCGATATTGTACCGGGCCACCACAAATGGCTTCATATAGCAAGTGAATTGTCAAATGCTCCATCGAATCGAAGAAACTAGGGGGTAACATCTTCTCCAAATTGCAAAGTGTGACGACAATATTTTCCTGCATCCTTTCCAAATCGGTCCTTTGAAGAGTTGTGCAACATAGATTGGTAAAGAATAAACTTAGTTGGGCAAAAACTTGCCAAACATGTTTCGGTAGTAGCTCACGTAAAGCAATCGGAAGCAATCTCTCCATAAATACATGACAATCGTGACTCTTCATGTGTGACATCTTCAATTCTTTCATGTCCACACATCGAGATAAATTGGAAGCATATCCATCAGGGAGTTGTAGGTCTCTAACCCATTCAAGCAATGCTTTCCTTTTATCAACAGGAAGTGTGTAAACACCCATCTTCAATTCATGCTCACCGCATAATTCCGGACGGTCACAAAAGGTTGATACATCAACTCTAGCTTTGAGGTTGTCTTTTGTCTTACCCTTGACCGCCATCACCGTGTTGAAAACATTATCAAACACATTTTTTTCAATATGCATCACATCCAAATTGTGTCGTACAAGATGTGTCTTCCAATAAGGCAAGTCCCAGAAAATACTTCTTTTCGTCCAATCGTGCGAAACCCCAAAACCGTATAGTTTGCTTTCTCTCATGTCGTTTATTTTCGGGTAATCTTTCACTAGTTCCCACAACTGCATACCATCTAATCTTGGCGGTGGTGGATCAGTTTCAACTCTACCTTTGATAAAATTCTTTTTGTCACGCCTTAATGCACTATTCAATGGTAAGAACTGACGATGACAATCAAAGAAATAATTTTTTCTACCTGCTGGTAATCGAAATGCTTTAGACTTATCCATACAATACGGGCATGACAGCTTTTCATGTGTGCTCCATCCAGACAACATACCATATGCTGGGAAATCATTTATTGTCCACATCAAAACAACCCTTAACATAAAATTTTTGTTTGTGGCAACATCATAACAAAGTGCACATTCGAACCATAAATTTTGCAATTCTTCGATTAGAGGCTCTAGGTACACATCAATATTCATCCCAGGATTCTTGGGACCTGGGATAAGCAGGGTTAAAAACATGAAAGGATCTTTCATGCACATCCACGGTGGCAAATTGTATGGTGTTAAAATGACCGGCCAACAAGAATAAGGTTTCGCATTTGAACTGAACGGATTAAAACCATCTGAGCACAAACCAAGCCGAACATTTTTGGGTTCACATGCAAATTCAGGATATACAATATCGAAATATTTCCATCCCTCAGCATCAGAGGGATGACAAATTTTTCCTTCCTCAACCTCGTGATTCTTGTGCCACTGCATGTGCTCAGCTGTCACCTTTGACATGTATAGCCTTTTCAACCTTGGAGTCAATGGGAAAGACTGTAATTGTTGATATGGTTTCAACTTACTCCGTTTTGAACCACGTGTTGTTGGTTTGAAACGTCGGTGATGACAACTCTGACAAAAATCTAGGTGTTTTCTGTCATTGTAGAATAAGGTACAACCGTTTACACAAACATCAATCTTCACATATCCTAGTCCCAAGGGTCTAATTAATTGCTTACACCTGTAAAAGTTTTCAGGCATCGTATGCGTATTCGGCAACGAATCCCTAACTGTTTCAATCATTGTGTTAAAGCATAGTTCGCTCATGTTATGCTCGGCCTTGACATTCATGTAACGAGACACAGCAGATAACTGCGTTAAGTTTTCACAACCTTCATACAGTGGTAAATCAGCAGCCTTCAACAACTCAAAAAACTGTTGTGCTTCAATGTTAGGTTCTTCTGTATAAAAGTTTTCATCACCATACCATTCCGGACCAACAGCGTCAAATACCATTGTCCTATAGTTATTTCTTTCTTCTACCATCTCGTTGTAATCATTATTTTGAAAATTGGACGTACGTATATTACAATTATTTGACATGTCTTCCCCGTGTTCAGTCCATTTATAGTAGTTTACCATGAAACCTTTCCTGTAAAGATGAAGTATGACCTCCTCGGATTTTTCAAAACTGCGATTTTTGCATTTGGCACACGGGCATCTTATTTTTTCACCATCCATGTAATATCTTTGGCCACGTGCGAAATCTACGAATTCGTGTACACCAATAACAAATGCCTCGTTAAGATGCCCGTCAGGATCGTGGCGATGATACATCCATTCACGACTTGTATCCATATCGAACAAAAATTTCCTATGTAATATTTAACATATTCAATAAATGACTTATTGATGTTTCGTTACATTTAGAGCATAATATTGGGACCACAACAGTTACACAGACCTTTTTCTATGTAACATTATGTGTAATAAATGCATTTATGCTTAATATATGTAACATAGTTTATTTCACCAAGATCCATGTAGATAAAGATCTTAATTACAACAAATTAACTACTTACTTCTTAAGTTAACTTCCTAACTTAGCTTAAGTACCTATGGTTTAACCAAAATTTTTATTTTCTTCTATTGTTTGAAATGTCTCAATTTAGTCCCAACATGTTTTTCAAAAAGTAAATATGTCATCCCTATTATTTTTAATTAGTGTCAATGTTGTCCAAATGGTTTTCTTAAAGTTTAAATTCGTCTATATTATATAAGGAGAAAACTGACATTTTGTTAGGAATAATCAAAACAATAGGGACGCAATTGATAACTTTAAACATTACAGAATAAATTGAAACTTTTCAGCCAACAATAGGGACTAAATTTGAGATTTTCCATACTTATCTTACTTCACAAATGTAATCTATGTTACTTTATTGTATTTAAAGTCCACCATCAAACATTCATTAACAAAACCAAGCATTGAATATAATTAAAACACAGTATATAATTAGAGTAAATACAACACGTACTACGACCTAACAAGCCATACAATATATAAATTCAAAATACAATTGTTCAACCAACACATATACATGCAAGACCTATACTTCTTAAGTGAAACAACATCAAAATGAACTATGTAACCTATACTTCTTACATACTAAACTACTTATCTTACTTATCTGAGTGTGTTAACATAACATATTAATTTGTCTTGCTAAACTTATGAAATTCAATTATATATATTTATTACTTATTAATTATATAAATTTATTAAGCTAACTTATTTAATTACTTAGTCTATTATCTTAAGTTTAATTACTTATTAAATTAGTCAACATATCATACTATCATGGAAACCGTCTAACCTAATTTAACTTACTTAATTGTCAAGACACACACCGAAGAAGAAATCGGTATTCTTACTTGTTAATCACCTTAAATTTTTCACTCGAGTTAACTTAACTTTACTTAAACATCTTAATACAACTGCAAAAAACCAATTCTCCACCAACAACAAAATACCCCTTCATCCATTTACACAAACATCATATTCACAATACACTTTCAACTCAATTATCATAATATACAAAATCAAATACATAACAAATAATCACAATAACTTTAATTTAATTAAACGGATTTACAAATACAAATAAAGTTATTGTAAAACTTCCAACTCGGACAATCATCAAACTCACCTGAGCCGATTGAAACTAGATAAGTCGCATCCAAATATCTAAAGCCCCAAACCTTGCAAAACAAAGCCAAACACATTGTATTAATAAAAAAAATACAATGTATAATCAAAAAATATTTATTACATTAACACTATGTATTTTTGGCAAAAAAAAAAAAATAATAAATCCGAAAAAAAAAAATCAGAAATAAATTAAGGGAATATTGCTCAACCAAAGTTTTGGTAAATTAAAACACAATTTTATTATATAAAATTAAGAAAAAACCGAAAATTGAAAAAAAAATTATAAAACTAGGAAAAATAACTGAAAATTATACAAAAAAAAACATAAATAAAATGATATATATAACAAAATAATCAAACACATTATATAAATGTTTATATACACATATATATACATACATATATGTATAGTACACATATATATATGTATATATACATACATTGCAAAAGAAAAAAATTATAGTATATTTTCGGATTTTACCTAATCGTCAAGGTAAGAGAGGGTGTTGAGGGGTAGGGGTGGGGGTGGGGGTAGGGTAGGGGACACGAGGGGGGGGTGGGGGGGGGAGGGAGGGAGGTGTATCTATGTGTGTTTTTTCGCTGGGGGTGGGGGGCACTTCTGTTTTTTTTTTTTTTGAATTACAACTGCTGCCCTCTGTAAACATTTTCGGTGGAATGGGAACCAGCTATGCTGGTTCCCCATGGTGACGGCCCAGTGACTAACTGGGCCATCGCCAAAGTTTAGGGAACCCGATTTGACGGGTTCCCATGGAGACGGCCTGGTCCGTGGAGACGGATCAGGCCGGCTCCCAAGTGTCTCCAATAGGAGACGACAAAAGCCGTCTCCAAAATAGAGACTGGGCTCTCCATTTTGGAGACGGCCACTGTGGGCCGTCTCCTCAATGGAGACGGGCTCTCCATTTTGGAGACGGCCAAGGCCGTCTCCAAAATGGAGACTGGCCTGGTCCAGTTCCAGTCTCCATTGAGGAGACGGCGTGGGCCGTCTCCTCCATAGAGACCGGGCTCTCCATTTTGGAGAGGGCTACTGTCCGTCTCCAAAATGGAGACGAACCAGGCCGTCTCCAAAATGGAGACTGGCCTGGTCTAGTTCCAGTCTCCATTGAGGAGACGGCATGGGTCGTCTCCTCAATGGAGACCGGGCTCTCCATTTTGGAGACGGCCACTGTCCGTCTCCAAAATAGAGACAGACCAGGCCGTCTCCAAATTGGAGACTGGACCTAGTCTAGTTCCAGTCTCCATTGAGGAGACGGCGTGGGCTATCTCCTCAATGGAGACCGGGCTCTCCATTATGGAGACAGCCACAGGCCGTCTTCAAAATGGAGATGGACCAGGCCGTCTCCAAAATGGAGACTGTACCTAGTCTAGTTCCAGTCTCCATTGAGGAGACAGCCTGGGCCGTCTCCAAAATGGAGACTGGACCTGGTCTAGTTCGAGTCTCCATTGAGGAGACAGCCTGGGCCGTCTCCTCAATGGAGACCGGGCTCTCCATTATGCTGTCTCCAAGATGGAGACGGCCCAGGCCATCTCCAAAATGGAGACTGGACCTGGTCCAGTTCCAGTCTCCATTGAGGAGACGGCCCATGGAGACCGGGCTCTCCATTTTGAAGACGGCCACTGTCCGTCTCCAAAATGGAGACTGGCCTGGTCCAGTTCCAGTCTCCATTGAAGAGACGGCGTGGGCCGTCTCCTCAATGGAGATCGGGCTCTCCATTTTGGAGGCGGCTCAGGCCGTCTCCAAAATGGAGACGGACCAGGCTATCTCCAAAAGGGAGACTGGCCTGGTCCAGTTCCAGTCTCCATTGAGGAGACGGCGTGGGCCGTCTCCTCAATAGAGACCGGGCTCTCCATTATGGAAACGGCTCAGGCTGTCTCCAAAATGGAGACGGACCAGGCTATCTCCAAATTGGAGACCGGACCTGGTCCACTTCCAGTCTCTATTTTGGAGACGCCACTATCCGTCTCCAAAATAGAGACGGCCTGGGCCGTCTACATTTTCTGGAGATGGATTAAGCCATCGCCAATTGTTTGATTTTCCTTGTCATACAATTTTTAGTTATAATTATTTAATATTTGATAGTTTATAATATATTGGTATAAATTATAAAATAAATGTTAATATACATATTTAATTTCAATTTTGTATCTCAATTTATCAAACTAATATGTTGTTGAATTAGTAATTAAATTTTTTTAAAACAAATATTTATAATTTTTTTTTAAAATATAAAGTAGATGAAGGTAATTCATTAATAATTCAAATGCTTTTAAATCTCGGTGTAGTAATTGGGAACGTCATGTCTCAAATTATTTGACCTATGGAAGACAAATGGTACGTATCCACGTGGTCGCGAATCATACATACGATAGGAACATGGTGTACTCTACCACAGGGCATACGGAAATTGAATTGGCAGGGCCCCCATTCGCAAGGTAGATGGATTTAGTAACTTTTCAACATCTAAAATATCGTGCACGCCATGTCCCTTATTATTTGACCAATTGCAGACGAATGGTACGCAGCCACGTGGCCGCGAATCATGCGTAGGATAAGAACATGGTGTACTATACCACGGGGCAGCAGGAAATTGAATTGGCAGGGCCCCGGTTTGCAAGGTAGATGGACTCAACAACTTTTCATTGTCGAAATTAGCGTGCACGCCAGGTGCCAAATAATTTGACCCATGGAAGACGAATGGTATGCAGCCACGTGACTGCGAAACATTTGTGCATACATTACCATATTATAAAATGCTGGGGTGTCTCGCTACTGTCATCAAGTTGTCTCTACATAATTCAATTACTTGTTTGCTATATATAGCAGTCAGAAGTGTGCTTTCTCACACCGTCTCGAATTTTTAAAAAATAGATTGTAGTTAAATTATTTCAAGGATGAGCAAGGATCAACAACACTACTCAGTTTCTCTTCCAAGACCAACAAAAGATGAAGAGGTGGATAAGATGAAGCCGTATCCAAATTACAGCAAATACGTTAAACCCCAACTTGATCTAAATGCTCCGCCAAAATACGACGGATACATATCTAATGCCCAAGTAGTCCAAAAAGTTCAAGACGACATGCTACGGATCTATTGCCCAAACGTATTTAAATAATATTTATATTTTTTTATCATATTGGAAACATCGGCATTAGTACTATTTGTTACAATCCGTAACAATGTTATTGCGTTGTTCTGCATGATGTGTAGTGTCTGGTTGTTATGTTTTAGTGATCACGATGTACTATGTTAGGTATTAAGTTGGTGCGTTTATGTATTTCGAGCATATAATTTGTAACATGTTAATTATGTTTCCTATTTTGTCGTTTTGTTGCTGTATTAATAAATGATTATATGTAATCCTTTATTAATTATGAATGTAAAATTAAGTTTATGTTTGTAATGATTTAACTCTTATAAAAAAAAAATTCTTAAGTTGTTTCCTATTTAATCGTTTTGTTGATTTAGAAGAACTAATAGAAATAGTGGTGCATTACGTTAAATATTAACCATATATATAAATTGTTCTTCACGGAGACAATAATGCGTCCCATTAACTTTTCGAAGGCTGTAAATATGTTTTGTTTATAATAATAAAAGACATATTTTGTTTTGTAAATAATGATGAATAACTTATCGTTACAATCAAAGCCTCAAATGTGGATGACTTATTTATGTAGACGCCAATTCATGACATTATAAGACGGAAAATTAGTAGTCACTACTTATATGTATAATTATTACATTAAAATAATTCATCAATCTATAATTATAAATTTTTGGCAACTGCAGGGTGACTAAATTATGACGCGTTTTGTGGACCATCTCGAACTATGAGCCACTTGGCGACGGCATGGAGACAACATGTCATTATCTGTCACCAAGTTGTCACCATATGGTCACTTTTGAAGACCGCATATGATGTTGTCACCATATTGTCACCAATTGGCGACGGCGTGGGGACGACATGGAGACAACATGTCATTAGCTGTCACCAATTAGTCACCATATGGTCACTTTTGGAGACCGCATATGATGTCGTCACCAAATTGTCGCCAATTGGCGACGACCTGGGGACGGCATATGTAGGTCGTCTCCAAAACGTAACAAAATTGTCACTAAATTGTCACTAAAGTGGCGACATCTTACTCCGTCTCTAAACCGTCGCCAAGTTGGTGACAAAATGGAGACAACCCGTCGCAGAAAGCATTTTTTTTTGTAGTGATTGTTGCATGAATGTCTTTGATCACTATGTTAAGACGACAGAATAAAACCACTGCTCAATGTTAATTACCTACGAATTTGATCTTTGATTAGGAAAAAATAAAGTAGACAAGGTTAATCCAGACGTCATGAAAAGCCAAGAACATAGAATTTGATCTCTACGAATCTTTTTTTTAAGTATGGTACCTCAACTAATAATGTGTTGAAAAGACCAATTACACGAGAAATGCAGTAGCTGTGAGCCTTAAACTCACTTGTGGTGGAGTAAAAAATGGAAGGAAGAAAACAAGTTACAGCAGTAGACAATGATTGAAGGAAATTTTTTGAAAATGTTACCTATTTTGGGGTGTTTTTAATCGTTCAGATGTAGTGCATTGTACGTTTGGTACGTGACATTGTGTGTGAGATATGAAAGATTTTGGCGGCCTTCAATATAAAAAGTTTGTTTAATTTATACTTTAGCTCCAATTATGGAAGAAGTCGAAAAAGCCCTTCTGTCAAGTTGTGAAGGTTGAATGGTTCAAAATGTTATGCGTGTTCAACGACACCAAGCTAGCAGTGTTGATGTGACCATTTTTTTACTTTATATGTTAT
The DNA here is from genome assembly GCA_037974665.1 of Ehretia macrophylla. Classification (NCBI taxonomy): domain Eukaryota; kingdom Viridiplantae; phylum Streptophyta; class Magnoliopsida; order Boraginales; family Ehretiaceae; genus Ehretia; species Ehretia macrophylla. The sequence continues at coordinate 30,413,841 of CM075770.1, forward strand.
ATTGCTTTTTTTTTTTCCTGTTTTACATTATATGTTGTAGATTTTTTTTTTTGGTCAAATACTTTGTAGAAATATAGTTGTCTACTTTTGGGCATTACATGATATATTTTGGATATAATGCGATATATAGGTGCACTCTCTTTAAATTAATAGACTTGGGATCACTAAATTTTATTAATTCATAAATATTTTAATTTATTGATAAACTAATAATTATCAATTTATGAAGATATTTTTATTTTAATAATTATCAATTTATAAAGATATTTTTATTTTTGGCTTAAAAATATACATATTATCACATCAAGTGACAAAGTTAAAATTTAAAGTACCATAAGTATATATATGTAACAAATTAAGAATTCTGTAAATTATTCGTGATTAGTAATAATACCTATGTAGTCAATTTTATTCAAACAAGTGCATGTAGTGTATTGGATTCATTAGAAAAGACTTGTACAAGGTCTTGGATCATGATAACTGAACAAGAATTACCATTAGAGATATCAATGTTGCATTTACCTATTTAGGTAAAGAGGATTCATCCTTATTTATTTTCTTTTAAGTATGGTCCCTCAACTAATAAACACGGTACCATTCGGGATAAAGTTTATTTTTCTCGTATTGTCTTAGCGATTAAAAAATGTATTTTGCCTTACTTTTAGAATTTATAAGAAAATATAAAAAAATTACCTTATTTGACGGTAAATTTGCGGTGTTTGATATTGTCTTTAATGAGTAACTGGATGGTTACACTCTTATAAACTGGTTACGTTTGATCATAAAACACATTTTTTTTTTTGTAAAATAATATCCCTTTCTTATATTTTGAGTATTAGGTAATATGAAACCGACCAGACCATACACAATGAAGGTCTAGAAAATATAGAATTCGACAGTGAAAATATATTTTGGCACAACTAAATTTCATTGATTCGTCAACGTGTTAATTTATTAATAAATTAATAATTATTAATTGATAAAGAAATTTTTAATTTTTGGCTTAACAATGTATATATTATCACATCAAGCAACAAAGTTATGACTCAACGTACTATATGCATACGTATTAACAACTTAGGAATTCTTTAAATTATATATAACTATTATAAATATCTACTATATGCATACGTATTTAACCGATATCATGCAAAGAAGCACTCAAACTATCAATTATACTCCAAAACTTTTTGTTACAACCAGAGTCTTTTATGTGCATTGCGAACATATAAATATGAAATTCAGTTAGATTTGAAGTTCAACAAAAGAGAAGCTACTCATAGTTTATATTTTTAAAAAACCTTATAGTAAATTCATTATATGTTTTTTAGTTAATTATTAATTTATAAAATATTCTAAATTCGTTATTTATGAGTTTATGGAGATTAATAATTTTTTAAACTGGTCCTAAGTCCGGACATGATAATTGTATTATTTGAAAGATATTATTAATTTATTGAGGATTAATTTAAATAGGTTATATCGTACTTTATATATTTTTGTTGTATAAGCGATGCCATTTAATGTAAATAAACACATATCATAACTTGTAAAACTTTTCTTCCCTAAATGTTTCATGAATTGGTGCTAGAAAAAAAAGAACAAATCTAAATTATACAAGATAATATGAGAAAAAGCTTATGTTATTGGACCAGTCAGAATAAGTTCTAGTCGAATCATTGATTATGATAGGGTTGGATTCACTAGGAAAGACTTGTACATGGTCTTGGATCATGATAACCGAGCATGAATTACCATTAGAGATGCTATTGTTGCATTGACCTATTTAGGTAAATAAGATTCCTTCTTATTTATTTTCTTTTAAGTATAGTACCTTAACTAATAAACATGGTACCATTCGAGATAAAATCTGTATGTTTTCTTGCATTGTCTTAGTGATTAAAAATGTATATTGCCTTCCTTTAGGGTTTATCAAAAAATAAAAAAAGTTTACCCTGTTTGACAGGAATTTACAGCATTTGATATTGTTTTTAACGAGTAATTGGACGGTTACACTCCGGTAAACCAGTTATATTGTGAAGGAACACGAGTACACAACCATATATGAAGTTTCTAGGTTTTGCATCCCTATGCTCCATTTGCACCGATGCGTAGATGATGATCATAGGGGTCATGTTTATGCTATGCTTAGGGCTGAAATAAGTTTTAGCCGAATCATGGATCTATTTATGAATAAGACGATTTGGTTTGATAGCGTTGGATTAATTATAAAAGACTTGTACAATGTCTTTGTGAAGCCCCGCACAAGGCCCCATATGCATTTTATAGCATTTCATATATTTTTACATCATTTAACATGCATTTATAGCAATTAAGGTGCATTTACCTTGATTTATATGCATTTGCTTTGAAATACGCTCTTTAGCCTCGTTTAACATGCATTTAAATTCAATTACGTAACTTTGAGTAATTTAGGTAAAATAGATAATAATTAAATCATTTTACATATTTTTATATTTATTTACGTGCATTTGCATCGTTGTACGTACAATTATGTCAAATACGTGCATTTAAGTGTTTTAAGTGTCGTAGGAATTAATTAACTACTACTAAGCTAAGACAAGCAGCTAATTAGTCAACACACAACTAAAATGGCAAACTAGCAGTACATAACAAAGTTCGAGGGCAAGGTGGTCATTTGACATGTCAAAAATAATATCTCACCTAATAACACTATTCTCTCCCACTCAAAACACACACAAACATAGTCAACACACACAAAAACACTACACACACACACATCAGAAACACACACAACACACGATCAGAAGAAGGGGAGAGAAGAAAGAAGAGAGAAAAGAGAAAGAAGAAGAAGGAGAAGAAGAGGGAAGCATTTTCAAGCTAGAACAAGTCATCTTCAAGCTATTTCTTGCATATACAAGCTTCTCCTAGGCCCATTTCTTGCATTGTCACTCAAGAACTAGGTGAGAGAATTTTTCATAAATAGTTTTAAAAGATTCATTTAAGTTTATTAATGTTCATTTGGTGTTAATATTGCTATATCTTGCATATCTAAGCTTGGATGATAAAAAGTTTGTGTATATGTGTTGTAAATCTAAGAATTGAAAATCTATGTTGGGTGTTGTAGTTTGTTGAGGAGAGGTGATTTGGGTGGTATTTGAACCCTTATATGATGCTCATAAACTACATTGAATATGCTTGGTTGATGGTAGGAGGTTGTGGGGATTGTTTAGATGATTTTTGTAAAAAATGTACCCTTCCTATCCAGCTATCCGGGCGTTACAACCCCTATCCAGTCGCCGGATAAAGGCCACAACGCCCTACAGAAAACTCCGATCCTTTCGTTACTTGCTTTTTTCGGGCGCCCGGATAAAGGCTACAACGCCCGGATGTTTGATCGCTCTGCGCAGGGATTTTGCGTAGGCCATATCTCATTTGTTTCAACTCCAAATTGAGTTCCGTTTGATTCTAGAGTTATCTAAATTCGATAAGCTTAGATTCTATACCAAAATCAAGTTATTTGGAGGTTGGAAACATAGGAAAACTAACTATTTAAGTTAGGTCTTGTGTAACTTCCCTATTTCACTTCACTTGCCTAGCCTATCTTGCCTCTTTCTTTGCACACGTTGTCCCTTTGTTTTTAACTTGTTCCATGAACCTTTTTGGTATCTTAATTGGTAAACGTTGAACATAAAATTTAACCTTTACCTTGCACTTGTAAATACATTGCATTAGAACCTAGCCGAGAGCACGGAATTAGCGTGAATTTATTGTTGCATTCGTGACCATGCTTGGCTTTTTGAGGAATTTTGCTTGGTTGATCTTCTCATGCATGTTTACAAGTTACATGAACTATAATTGGATTATGCTTATATTGATATGTGTTTAAATTGTTATCACTAACCGGTGGCAACCTACTTTGTTGCTTCCGAGCTTGTTTCTACATTTGAAATCCACTCTCACTTGGTGAATTCTCCTTGGAGAGATGGAAGTTACATAAATGATATAATTAAACAATATAATGGATCCCATGGTAGAAGTTCCGGTACCGCCTGGGCGGCATTGGGCTTGTTAGGACGGACAGGCTATCGTGGCATCAGGATGTATATCTGGATTTCATCCTCGTAATTTGGCGTATGGGGTTATGATATTGATGAAATAGTGAGTCTGGCCATCTCTAACCTTTGCAACCATTCTCGCTTGGTCCCTTGAGGTCCTTGGAGGAAAGTGTTGCCTGCATCTCCAGCAATTGCAACCATTGTCGCTTGGTCCCTTGAGGTCCTCGGAGGAAAGCGTTGCCCGTATCCTTCTATTATATGTTCAACCACTCTCATTCAAGGAGAAGAGTTGATTACTTGTTCACATTCTTAATTATGTTATTAACATGATTGGTTACCTCTTCATTAAATGTTCAGGATATACATTCTCTGCTAGTAGTACTTGTTTATACATGCTCAAACTAGTTCTTTATCAAGTTTTTACCTTATTTCTTATCAACTGTTTGTATGTGCATGGCATGACTTTTCAAAAAATGCTTCCTAAAGGGTAAAATGTTTGCGAAAACCCCATTTTTCCATATCCCTCACTAAGCTAAGTGTCGCTCACTCTCTCTTTATAACAATTACAGGTGAACTTGGATTCAAGCCAATTTCACAAGTTGATACAGGAGATTCTTTAACTGTCAGGACGTGCCTATGCTCTTGCGATCTATCTGCATGTTGTTGTAGCTATAACTTTTGTAATAGGAGATTATGTTGTAAGTTAAACAACGTGATGTAATATATTAACCTTTTGGATTCTAATACTGTATTTAATTTGATCTTTTATTCTTTTGTAACCTAGGGGTTGGTTTGAGTTGGAATTATGAATAAACAATTGAACCTAGGTCTTGTAAGTGTAACTCCGGTGGTTATGAACTTAATTATTAGTGATGAAGTTTGTATAATGTGCTTTACTAGAATTAGCTTAAAAATAGGTGTTGTAATGATAATATTAACTTCTTGGTTGTATGGTTTTATGGACATTAGAACTTGGGCTAGTAACTTGTGCCTTAGCGGACTTAAGAGGAGCGATCTTTTTAAGCCCGTGGCATCACGATCCTAGATGTTCAAGGTTATTATAAGATTGAATATATCTCTTTTCTTGCCAATTAGTACGATATCAGAGGCTATTATAGTAATTAAGAAGATGGGGTCGTGTCAGTCTTCGACCCTGATGACCAAACAAAAATTACCATAAGGGATGTCGATGTTGCATTTCCATATTTGCAAGGTAAAAAAGATTTATTAGAAGCAAATATATATTTTTATTTTCATAATCCCGTGCATCATTCCCTTTTTCTCTTTATTTTATCTTTTTTTCTTCCTTTAGTTTTTGGTTTTAGAATTTTTATTGGTTGAGGTTTGGTAAGACAATTTTAAACTCAAGCAGGTATAGATTGGGTTTGGTAAAAAATTATAGTAATAGGGCTTGGGCTGGGTTTTAGAAACTTTAGCGATTATCCGACCTATTGTCATTCATCGGACAAGTCTATACAAGTCACAATGCTTCAACTAGTTCATCCTTTCACATGACAAATAGTCCTTTTCGTATATTAACATATCACTTTATTCTGTACGATGCACATTTTATCTTATTAGATAGGCGATTTATGATAAATGATACAATGTTAACAATAGTACTAGAAATTTTAATATGCCTTCCCAAAATTTCAACATTCCCTCCTAAATTTAGGTTCCCTCATCTGATTTCAAAACCCATCCTATAAATATCACTATTCTCACATCTTTTAATGTTTAATCTGCACAACACAACACCACATCTCATAAATACTATTTGGCTGAAACTTTTTTTTTTGGGTCAAAATTGGCTGAAGTTCTCATGCCTGAAGTTGAAGCCGAAGCTCTATTGCATTCGTGTATTTTTATTGTTTACGATCATAAATTTTTTACTTTATTATTTTAATGTTTAAGTGAATCATGTAATATGTAGAATGAATATGAAGATGGCTATTGCAATGTATATTTTGTTATTCAACTTTGGCAACAACTTTTCTTTGTAACTTAGACATTGCTCGTTATGCTTCTTTACTTAGCTACATTTTTTCCTTTTTTGAATTAGACCTACATAATTCAATTCTCCATACTCGTTTGGCTTAGTTTGATTCTTAGCTTTTTCGTCTCAAGTAAATGCCAATAATTTATCATTAATAAAACTTGGCATATTTTTTTTGTGCAAGTGAACACCAAGCGTCATAGTTGGCCCTTTACTTAGTTTTTGGATAGTTGGCTTTTTTGCTTCAAAAATTTGTGAGGAACCTTAATTAGGATTGATTAATTAGCTCATGCAGTGCCAAGGATAATGAAAATATACAACAAAAGATAGACATACCCAACATTTTCTAATGTTTTAAGGACTAGAAGTGGTTTGTTACATGGGTTCGATGTGAAGCCAAAAGCCTCACAAAGAGTTATTGATCTCTAATTCAATTATAGTCACCCTCTCAAAGAACATTATACTCAAATAATATCAAAGACAAAAGAGTAAAAAATTTCTAGATTTTAAGTCGAGTATTCGTCTCTAATTCAATTCTAGTCACCCTGTCAAAAAATAACATTCTTCCATTTGCTATCACAGATGCGAAAATTTTTAATTACATCAATAAATGTTTAACACAAACACAATTCAGAGTCAGACATTTGTATAGGAAACTTTTTGATCCAATAGAAATGCTCTAATTTACTATAGCAAAAATGTAAAATAGAGATTCGAAACTAGTAGATGCTAATAGAATACGCAATAAGCACAAATGTATAAATAACAACCATATTACCAACCTACTAATGGTGCTTTCACATACTGGAAATGCATGATTAACCACAAAAGTTCAAGATCTTCTAGACAACAAGAACAAAACATTAGGATTTTGCAAACTCTCATTTTGTCAACAATCATATAAATATAGAAAAACCATATGGGTTAGTTCATGAGTGCGTATCAATAGACATGTTCAAAAGACTAGCATTTTCCCATCAAATTTCAAAAAGAGAAAGTGGTGATGGTGAAGGAAGAATAGAGAATGGTGGGGGTGATGAATTGCCATAGCTGTAGAGGATAGAGAGAAAAGACTCTGTGGGAAAAAGGTAGATAAAAGTAGGAGAATGATGTGAAAGAGAGAGAGAGAAAAGAGTAGGTGAGTTTTTGATCTGATATGACTCTTCTGTCGTGTCTGTAGACTTGGGAAATGAGCAAATGGTATTTTTGTAATCTGTTATTTTTTTATTAACAGTGTCTGGGATACTTAAATATTTTTCAAAAACTTAGATGTTAGATCATGCAATTATAAAAAGTGAAAGGACCAGTCGTCAAAAAAAAAAAATCATTTCGAAGACCGACTCAAGATTGAAAGGTGTTAATGAGTGATGGTGATGCTTGTTGAAAGCATTGCTTTGGATAGCAATGAACAAAGAAAATGAAGAAAGAGAAAGTGGAAAGACTTCAACCAAAGAGCAGCGCACACATTGGTAGAAATCGAATAGGTGGCCCATGCATTTTGAGTCTACTGCACACTGAGCGATGAAGAAATTTGCATGCAGGGTTTTAGATTTTGTTGAAGAATGAGCCTATAAATAGAAGGCTCATTCTTAGCATTGGAGTATCGAGGGATCAGAGCAAAATAGAGAGATTAGATTATAACATATAGTTGTACCGGTACAAAAATAAAAGTATCCATATATGTGATAGAAAGTGAATGGACAATATATATATGTGATACTATAATTCATTGCTAAGATGTAATCTCACATGTTAAAAGCTATGTCAATTGGTACCAATAAGCAATAGACCACATCGAAATTTCAATGCAATAACCAAAATTTAACAAAGACAAAATGAAAACTCATGGTCAGAGATAATTGGGAATGAATTCATTTCAAGATCATATATCCCAAAACTGTTTAAAGGCCACAAAGAAAATCGAAAGTGAAAGATCGACTGTGACTACACTTAGTCCTGGCATCATAGGTCCAGAATAATAGTTGAATTGATCAATCCCCAAAATAGATATCCAAGTATGTAGTGTACTACCCCAGAGCAATATTTCAAAGTCCAAAAATAATACACAGCCTCAATAACAAAATGAGGGTTTCAAAGAGCACAAATTTTTTTCATCACATTCAAAACAATGTCCTTATTCATGACAATATTTATGCAATTTCAAACCAAAGTGCATCATTTTATCAAAAGGTCATCATAACTCCTGATTCATAAAAATTTAATGCATAATATGAAAAGAATATTTTTTTGTATCACTTTGTTGACAATCAGAAGCTTTAGGCAAACAACACATATGCACCCTAATGTCAACCCAAGACATTTGATAAAAAGGAAAAAAAAACTTGTAATATGGGACTATTGGGAAAAAAAAAAAAAGAATAATATGATCCAAAGATAATGTTATTGTCTAAGTTGAAAATTTAACTTGGGAATTAAAAAATGTATCATGGTTTTAGGTATAACATTTAAATGGTCTTCTACATAGTTTTGAAATATTCATCACCCTAAAGAATTGAAAAGTTTATATATTAATATTTGAGGAAGAGAATGACTGGAAAAGATTAATACTTTTATTGCTGAGAATGAACTAATACAAAAAGTTAGATTTATTAGCAATTTAAAAATTCCGTTATATATAGAATTTTTTGTTCATATTTGTATTTCATTTAAATTAAGTTAGCTATGCTTTTTACAACCGCTAAATATAATACCTATATATACATTCATTTGTTTTTTATTTTATTTTATTAAAATGATTCATTTATATTCATTTATTATTTTTACTAGTATTGAAATGACCATAATATTCACTGTAATACCCACTTTTAATATTATAATACTCACTGTAATACTCTTTTTTACTTGTACTTTATTTTACAAATTTAACAAGTTTTAAATTAAGAATAAACTATAATTAGGAAAAAATAGTTGGTTAATATAATTTTTAACTTTTTTTTATAGCCTAAATGACCTATACATATAAGTTACCCTAAAAAATATCACAACCCCCTCTCCCAATTCTTTTAGCCGTCACATCTCCCTTCTTAAAAAAGTAATACCACACCACCACCATAAAGGTACCATGTCCACCTCGCCACCAATACCACGACACACCTTCATCACCACTACGACACCATGACTGTTGGAGAGATGGGAGGTTCCAATCGAAACTCCAAAATTGGGGGTTTCAATTACCTGAAATTTGAAACCCTCAAGGGTAGAGAAGTATAAAATTTAACCGTAAAGCATATTAGTTTGGAAGATTGTATGTATATATATAAATATGATAATAGGGTAAAGAAATATTAGTTTCTATTAGTTTCTATATATAATGTGTTTGTCAGTTTGTGAAAGAGAAAAAAAGTCTTGTATAAAGTGGTCATTTGCGAGTTGGTAAACTAACGGTGAAATGGCTTTTCTATTAAGTGATGCTACATATTCTTGTTTTCAGTTTATGTAAAAATAGGTTATGCTCAGCTAAATTGTAGATCTTGGAAAGACAAACGAACTCATGAAATTAATTTACTTGTTGCATCTTTTGTTTCATTTTGAGAGTCTGTCTCTCTAGTCTTCATTTTAAATATTCAATCAGTTGTACATGTTGCCTAACAAGTCGTGATAACATTGCTGCATTTCTTTATACCTTTTGATGTAGTATCAAAAAAGTTTAATGAAATGACTAGCTTATTTAGCAAAAAATATTTCACTTCTCTGCCACTACTCAGCTAAAAAGGCCCTCAAATTACTATTGTTTCGGTGTTATAGATATTGACATGAAGTTTTTGCTGAAGAATTCTTAAGTTGGAAGTGATGTAAGTAGACAAGCATATTAGATTTCCAAAAATATTTTCCACTAAAAGTATGTTTTTGTACTGCACTGTTTGACTAGCTTCATATGCTCTATCCTTTTCAAGTTATCCTACTTGCTTTAGTTTATGCTAAAAAGAAAAAGAAAAAAAAAAGGAATGAAGCTTTGGGGTTCTATATGTGTTCTCGACTTATTCGAGCAACAAGAATTGGCCTTGGATGTTTTCCGTAATTCAATCCCTTTTAAGTGGTCAAGGACAAATTTACATATTGATGGTTCTTTCCTCTGAGATCACAAGTCCCTTTGTCAATCTAAGATGGTGAGTAGCAAGAGCTTATCCCCGCAATCCTAGTCTTTAGGAATTCATCAATTTTTTCATCTCTAATTGTGTGTTAGTGTGCAGGTACTTGGATGTTACTGGTCAAAAGAACTCCAAACTATAAGTACAGGTACTTGGATGTTGTTAAGTAGAAATACTGCATTGGTAATTAGGTTGGATTTTGATTTGTTCATAGCAGTGCATTATTTTCTCAAATTTGATTCTAGAAAATTTGTAAAATCTGTTGAACGGTGAACAAAACTTAGTTCTTGTAGGCTACAGCTTTGATTGAGCTTAATGATAACGCCAATAGTCAAACTTTGGTTGTGTGATGCAAATCCGAGCTGACTAAATGGGGTTAATTAGACTTTGTCGGCTCGTTAGTAAGGCAATGCTTCGGCGACCTCAAGATGCTAAACTTCAAACTTTTGGTGTCATGGATCTTTCGGTAAAGAAATCGAAAATCGCTCCTGTTACATGGCCAAGACCGTTTTCAATAGCAGAGGATTTAATAAGAGCTAGGAGAAGAGCAGATTCGTGCCAAAGAGCTAACATCCGATTTGTGAACAGACTGGCTTGGGACAAACTTGCTTGAGCGGATATGCGAACAACATATATGATTACAGTAGTAGCTACTTCTTCCTAAGAGGAAAAAAAGACAACTGAAGGGCTGGACGACCTGATAGCGCGGGCTACGGGGATGTAGGACTTTCAATATGGATACAGGGAAAGACGAGAAGTATAATCCCCTCTCCTAGGGCAGGTTTCTTTATTACACATTCCCTGAGGATTGAATCGAAGACTGCAAAGACTGGAAGCCAGACATAGAGGTACGTATCCGCCTTGGAAGTTTTAATGCCCAGATGCTCACATGACATAGATGTGATGTCATGTTCAGTAATTAAATGGCTAGTTTAACTGGACTCCAAGTGGTCCATCTCTCTTCTGCATTGGTGAAGAGAAACTACAACCTTTGGTCATCTGTGCGCTATTCCATACCCGCGCCGTTGGCTACTTTTGATAAACAACGTGGAAAAGAAAGTTATAGCAACTACGGTAAACAACGTCACTCATGATTGCACCTATTCGGCAAATTAGGCTCGGCTACCAAAACCCGATGTAATAGGGGAAAAAGGGGTTCTTCCTATTCGGGAACATGATTTGGCGTCCGTTTGTGCCGCGGCCGTCTGTTGGATAAAACGGTTCTCTATCTTGGTATGTCCTTTCTACGAAAAAGGCAAGACGCAATCGTACATCCATTTATTATCTCATTCTTATTTGGGAGATGAGAGCTACGATCATGCCCCCTAGATGTCCATTCCACAAAAGAGTAGGAAGAGTGGATCTTAATACGTTCTAAGAGTCAGAAAAAGATGTGAACAAAAGCCAACTCTTTGCCTAAGGCTAGTAGAACTGACCCCACCTTCGGGCACGGTGAAGTTAGCTCGTTAGGTCTGTCTGTCGGGAAGTCAAAGCTTCGTTTTTGGAGCAACAAGGGAATGGGGGTTGATTTTCAATTGTCATTTCTCTATCATTGATGGAAAGACTGAGAAAAATAATATAAAAAATAAGAAATAAGGTGATCTCTTCCTCCAACTATTGCTTGTCGTTCGTTTCAAGGCTTTAGATTATGGTTACAACTTGATCGGTGTTTATCAATAGGCCCAACACTTAACTGACAAGGAAGGCATTGCCGGTTTCAGAGTGCCTTGAAAGGCGGTATCCTCGTAGCTCTTAAACTTGAGGAATAGGCTCAGCCCTAGTTTCATACTTTGAATTAAAAGGAATTCATTTCCTTAGGGCGCCAACAACGATACCCCAGCTCAGCTTCAGACTTTTTCTTTTTCTACCTATTCTTCTGCTAATTATTATTACTTTAATTAGGCAGAGGATTTTTCTGAGACGGATTTGAATGCCGCCTATGATTCATAGGATTCAGAGATTGAGACTGATGAAATAACTTATTCAAATGCAGAGGGATTAGGATTCGAGAGATTGGAATCCGTAGTTTTGGGTGAAACGGGAAAAGTAGCTTACGATTCGTGAGAAGGACCCTCTTTAGACTGCCTTACCTGCTTGAGCTAATCTCCTTTGTTGATGACGCTCTTGTATCGTCGGCTTCTGTCGATTCATATGTTCATTTTTATCCCCTTGTTCATTTGGGTGCCTCTGTACAATATGCCTTACACATGACGAGATCAACAAACAAGTCTTGCTTCAAGTTTTGGAGGAAGGGCTGTTAGGGCAAGGGCTTAAGTTAAATTAGCTTTTTTTACCCCAGTCAATTAATTCATTCGGCTAAGCCAGAAAGAGTTATCTAAGTGGCTGAACGAAATAAGGAGCAAAAGCCGGATCTTCAACTAGCTGAACGAAATAAGGAGCAAAAGCCGGATCTTCGAACTTAAGAGCAGAGAAAACCTACTTCCTTCAGTACGGGATAGAGTTGCTCTTGGTGCTTTAGGTCTAACCAGTAAGGGCCTTAGCAATAAGATTAGGCATGGGCTTACAAGAAGGGAACAGGGAGAAGGCAGCGAAGGCAAGAAGAAAGAAGCAAGAGAAGAAGCATATCTTCTTGTCTTGGTAGAATAGATAGAATGAAAGTTAGCTAGTCGAAATATGCTTTTGCCCTGGCTTGAAAGCTTGACTTGCTTGCTGTTGAATCGACTGTGGGAATTGGAAAGCTAACCAAAAAGAAGAAAAGAGCCCAAGGGCGATAGGTAGGAGCGAGAGTCAGATTCGGGTTCCACTTTCACTGGATTACCTATTCTAAGGTCAGTGAGCCGAGGATAGGCTGGATAGAAGCTATAAATTCAAAAAAAAAGACTAGAAATAGATCTCTAACAAGCTTTCTTTCGTTCCTACTTTTATCTAAACAGAAGATCGCGACCCAATGTGGCGAAAAAATGGCTTCTCTTGGCCCCACTATGCTTTGGACAAAAAGAAGAAGTAGGAAGGAAGATCGAAATTCACTTTATCAAGGAAAAGGGGATTTCCTCGATATCACATAGGTAACATACCGACAGATAGGAATTGAGACCTCCTTCTCTGGGGATACTACCACCAGCATCACCATCAACTGAGGGAAGAAAATCATTCCAAATTCGGATTTGTACTGTACAATTCTAATTCGATAGGTGTGGACTAGCATTTCATTCCATCTTATATATAATATAATATTCTAATATAAAGTAGCGGACCATTTCTCATCACCAATTGCATTACCTAAAAACCTTTCTCTGGGCTCTATCTTAGGCATCTCCTTTAGCCTTGAAGGTAACGAAGTACTATTTTTCTACCTTTTTTAGTTGAACCCTTGAACCCCTCTTGGTGAATTAAGTTCGTGCTTTGATTAATCTATCTGCTTCGAGTCAAGGTAGAACTGATCGAGCAGGTGGAAAAGGCTTGCGCTCCTATAAGGCACATCCTGAGGGGAAATATCCTTCTACGACTGATTGAGAGCAGGCAAATATTGTATGATAAAGCACTATCTCTCATTTCTTTCCCTGGCTCATTTGCTTCTTTCTCTCCTAATTTGCATAGCACAAAATTCTGTTCCTCGGCCACTGGATAAGGGGAGGAACTATACGCATAGACAAGGAGAAGGTCTGTGCTATCACTGAGTGGTAGGCCCCGACCAAGGTAAAGGAGCTTCAATCATTCTTTGGGCTTGCCCATTATTACCGCTCTTTCATCAATATCTTTTTCTTTCTCAACACGACGAGGGCTTTAGCGGGTATGCTCATGCAGTGTAGCTCTTTGTACCTAGACGCCAAATAATTGATAACATAGTTATTATATAGGAGGTGATTCATTCTATGCGAAAGAAAAGGGGAAAAAGAAGAAGGCACTAATGCCAAACAGATAAGAATTAATATTGAGAGATACTTTCAATAGTGTAGTCAAACTAAAGTAGTCAAGCAAGGGAATCACCTTCTGACCTTCTGAGATGGGAAAGCGAGGACTTCTATCTTCCTTACCCACTAAAACCCTTTCTTTATTTTACTTTGCTTATTAGCGTACTCCTTTTCTCTTACCCCTAACATCTTCATTCCAGGGGGAGAGGAGATAAGGAAGCCCTACCATCAGTGCTATTTCCCTGGCTATGTACTATAAGTCTTTGCTTCGCACCTTGTCTTTCTTATTGCTTGAATCTAAATTGAAAGTTTGCACTCTATGGATAATCTCTTTTGTTATACACCTAATACAAGATCAATCAAGTCTCTCTTTGATTCCACTACTGCTAGTTAAGAAGGGCTATACCCGAACTTATTCTCGGGAAGAGGAAGGAGCGTTAAGCCACTCAATTGCCTGTGAAATTGAGGTGAAAGATCTATAGCCTATAAAAGAAGATAAGAGGCTAGTCCCATGGATGAGGGAAAGGCGAAAACCCGATTAAGCTAGGATGAATCATCTAAGTTCACTATGGCCGGTTGAAGACACGGAATGGGGGAAGCGGGAATGAATGAAATCAGCCAGGAAGTTGGTCTAACCAGTAACAGTAGAGATTGTTAAAAGCATGGATGAACCTTCTATTCTTTATTTCCTAATCACTTGACTTGAGCTGAGAGTAGAGCAAGCCTAATTGATCAGCGCAGGAGAATAGCTCAGTGGAAAGGGGAGTCCGGCTTCAGAGAGAGATGCTAAAAACATTCAATGAGATGCATCCCTGGAGACCAAATAGATATGGAGTTGTTGCAGCTGTTGCTATCAGAAAGCAAGTAGCAAAGCTATCAAAGCGTACTAAGAGAAGGTAAGCAAAGGAGAAGCAATATCGAACATCTCTCTCTTTATCTTACATACGATAATAGGGAGTTTGAACAGCTAGAAGCCATCTCCTTCGCCCTTCGCACGCCCTATTTAGCCCAGTTCTAGCAGCTAGTTTCAGGAAACAACCGACATCTAATTGAATTGATGATTTCTCCCCGTCTTGAATAGAAAAAGTAGAAACTTCTTGATAGAGAGGTTCCAGAGCTGATATCATTTTCTTTTCTTAGGTCGGGGTCCCATTCTCTTTATCAATAAGGTCTACCAGGCTAAACCTTTGCACCGACCGATATGAGAAAGCAAAGTGCATTCAAGGTCCTTCTGTACTGACTTCAATAAAGAAAAAAAGGTAGCTTCAAGCCGCCGTATCAATAGCGAGACTAGCTGAAGAAAGCCATGACTATGGCTGGAAATCCAACTATTCCTTTTCAGTTCAAGCCGGTTAGTTCAAGGCCATTAGTTCAACCGCTTCTTGCCCTACTATGCTTTCATTCATGTCAACAGAATCAGAGAAGCTTTTAGAGAAGGCATGGGCTAATCTTCCCTTTTAGGCCAGGTTCAGGTAAAGAATGGTCTCTGGGGAAAAGGAAGGCAGAGTAGTACTAGCAGGAAGGGACATGACAGCTGAGAGGGATAGCAAATAGCATAGCTGTATCGAGGTCAGTAGCATCAAATGAAAAGGACTCGTCCTATTCTTGAGTTCGAACCGGATCTCATGGAGTAGCAAGATGCACTGTTAGGCACGAAAGCAAGCCCATCTATTGGATACGAGAGGAAAACCATAGCTAAATTATTTTAACATTCAATACGCCCATCAAACAACAAAAGAAAGCCAGTTAGGATCTCAAAGATAGATGCAAGGCATGGGAGTCTTTGGGCATTGCTTGCGTCGAGTTAAGTAATGACTGGAAACCTAGAAACTAAACAATAAACATGAAAACTTCTCTCTTAACATCACTAATAAATCATTTTTCTAGTTTTTTTTTCATTCTCGATTTGAGACTCTAGTTCTCAAGAACATATTAAAGCAATCCTTGGAGTCCTTGTAAAAGAGACTCTTTCTGCCATTTCGTTGGTTGTGCTTTTTGATCATGCCCAGCTTTTCCAAACCATACTCTTCTTCAAGCATTTCGACGATTCGTTGAATCTTATTAGGTGAGCCTCATATGTTCAGATTTTCGTCAGTCAATAATAAGGTCAGCAACCTAATTTTCCAATGAGGTGAGCCTTGGCATATGTGAGCCCTTGTTAGCTTAGCTCCACTCGTTGGCACCGGTTGCTCCTGCTGCTCTTCTAACTCCCTCCACATGTCCTCTTGGTTGACTTCAGCAACTTAGATTTCAAAGAAAGGAGGAACAGGCTCCTGACCTAGTGGAAGTGGCTCAGAAACTTCCGGCACCGGGGGTAGGGCCAATCCCCATGTGCTAGAGGGAGGACCGAAAAGTTTATGTTAAGCATATAGTAGGTTCTTGTCTTGTTTAGGCATTTGGTGCCCTCTCTGTCGGCCTACTTAGTGACAGAGCCACCTTCTTTAGGGTCAGTGAGGAGGACAATCCCCCACTCTGAGGGTTTCTTTCTTTACAACCAGATTATACCCGGCCCGATTCTATTTCAAACAAAAGAAGCAAAGAAGGGAAATCTTCGTAAAGGGAGCAAGGGCTTTCGCCTTCGAATTGAGTAGTGATTATTCTTTCTACTCCATTTTTGTAATTGAAACTCTAATCAAAAGTAGACTCAAGCCTCACCCCTTCTTTTATGTATGTGAATTTTTTGAATCTAGTTCTAAATACTGGACTGATCTTTCTTTGCTTCAAAGAGGGTCTATTTTGATAGATAGAGATAGACAGGAACTAAGCAATAAGAACAAAATACCAAAGGCTTACTCCCATTTCTTTCTACTCTACTCTATCTATTAAGGCTATGAAGGAATTCATTCATAGAATTCTTTTTGATTTCACTACTTTTTTAAAACAACTGTATAGGATAGACCCAACAGAGGAGATTGTACCAAAGGAGACCCCTTTTACCGATAGTTTGGTTGGGTGTGTCCTTAGTCGCCCCAGAGAAGCCATACCCTTAGGAAGCTTACCCAACTATTCGCTTAACTCTCAAGAAAGGCCAGTAAATCGTGCATAATTTAAGAGGAAAGATTCTCTAAAAGCCGGCACTTTCTTTGTGTTAAGAATGGATACTTCTCGGTCTTTGCCGGAATTCCGACTTGGGGATACCTTTGACCGATTGCCTGTCCCTTCATTATTATTACATAAAGAAAGGATTTTTTGACGTCCATTTTCCATAGACACCAGGACTTACTTTTTGCGTCAGAGATGAGCGCTCGTACAGTAGTCATCTTTGCCACTAGACTAAACGTCTCGTCGTAATCAATCCTATACTGCTGTGATGTGAGAAAGCACGAACAGCCGCGTCCTTTCGACTGATCCATCACTTTGTCGCTTCACCAAGAAATTGGCTTTACTCCAGTAGGAAATGGAACAAGGTCCCATGTCTCATTCTTCTTTAGAGCGAAAATCCCCTCGCGCATTGCGTTCTCCCACTCGTCATTACCCTTTGCATCTTCAAATGAATTCGGTTCCCCGATCTCGGACACAGAACACTGTAAGAGCAGGACAACGTCTACAAAGTCAGCTTGCATATACTTCGTATTAGACTTCTTGATCTGCAAAGATGTTCTCAGACTTGGCTGATTTTCAGTCGTGATGTCTTCCATTGGTAGTAGTCTCTTCTCTCGACTATCTCGCAACTCTGTTCGTGAGCTACTCTGTCTACTTCATGGAGAAGGATTTTCCTGGCTTATGGGCTTTAGACTTTGAACCTCGCGAACACCTATCTTCTATCAAATGGGGCTCAAAGAACTGCGAGTTCGTGAACTCGATTTTGGCAACTCTACTGGTCTCAAGTCGGGCCCGACAGAAACCTCAGACCACTCTGGTAATTGCGCTCGCATACTCGTGTCTAAACTCTCCGAGTCTGGCAACACTACATTCTCTGTATACCACCATGATGATTCATCATCAAAGACAAGATGTGGCGAGATGTATGCTTTATTGGTGGTGGGATCAACACATCTCCACCCTTTCTTCTACTCATTGTACCCTGTAAAGATAGACCGTATCACCTTTTTTCAAACTTTGTCCTCAACTGGTCGAGCACAAAGACGTAGGAAAAGCACCATAATACTCTGAAATATGAAAGAGTCGGCTCTCCCTTGTAAATACTTGGTATGGTGAGAGAAAACCAAGCTTTGCTTGAGGCAATCTGTTGATGACATGGGCTTCAGTCATCATGCATTCGGCCCGGCTGTACATTCTTCACATTCATCATGCAGTTTCGCCAAGATGTCGATTCTTTCTCTCCGCAACTCTATTATGCTGTGTAGTATAAGAGCATGCAAACTGTCTGCGAATCTCGTGCTTTTCAAGTAAGCACCAACTTTTGTGATGTGTATTCCCCTCCAGAGTCTGTCCTCAAACTTATTTTTATTTGCCTTTACTTTCTAAAAAACATTCTCCACACTAATCTTCTGAACTCCATGAACTTTTGAAAGACTTCGGACTTCTCTTCTAAGAAATATACCCCGCGAGTCATCATCAATAAATGATTGCATATAACGCTTACTTAAGCATGATAGAGTGGAGACTCTGCCAAAGACGTCTGCTTGAATGAGCTGGTCAACTTCTCCCCAGTTCTGTATGTGAGACCCCAAATTTCGTCTTTGCCTAGATTTGCATGATTTGACCTGTTTATGTGTTATATGAGTTAAAATGTGCTAATTCTATGATTTATATTCATGTTACATGCTAAATGTGCATTCATGAAACTTTCATCAAAATCGGCATCAGAAATTTTATTGACGGTTTTTGTGAATAGTGTTTTGATCACACATCCGCTAAAATTTTTACAAGGGTGTTTTAAACGTTTTAAAACTTAGTCCTCGGATATTAATAGACCCGTGTCTGAGTAAAATGGATTTTAAATCGGATTAGGAATTTTAAAGATTTTTACGCCTTCTTTTGCGAAAATCGAGTTTTTAATCAAGTTGGGTATAAGTCTATGCATGTGAAACTTGTTGTCAACTAAAAATATGCTACTTAAAAATAGTCTAAATGTTAATTGCTTGCTTGTGAGAAAAATAGTCAAGAAACTAATTAAAAGACTATAAATACTAAATTAAAAGACTAAGAAATTAACTTTGACTATTTTAATTTTGTTGAATTTAATCTTATAAGCATCAACACACACTAAAAAGCTCACAAAACACACTCACAAACACACACAAGGCTGAGAGGTTGAGGGAGAGAAAAAGAAAAGAATTTCAAAGGTTTTCAAAGCAAAATTCTCTTGAAAAACCTAATTTTTGGCTTTGCAAACCGAGCTAGATTTTGCTTGTTGGGCACGCATTGCACGCATTGCACGCATTCCTAGGCTTATTTCGGATCAAAGGTGAGTGAAAAATTCTAGATCTCAAAATATCATTTTTATGTAAATTCATATAATCGAATTTTTAGCCGTTGAAATGTTAAATTGTTGTAAGATTAATGTTCAGTGGATGCTAAGGATCAATTATATGTGTTTATAGTTGTTTTGATCGGTAGTAACATACATTTCTATTTTTTGGATATTAAAATTGAGTATTAGTTTCAATGTTGAATAAGTTCAATGAACCGCTGCCTATTGTTTAGCGACGGTTAAAAACCACCGCGAATAATGAAAATAATCGTCGCTAATGATCAAATTTTTTGTAGTGATGTATCAAGAAACTCGAATCCTACAAGAGACAACTCTGCAACTAGCAAGAAGATACCAAGAAATTCACCAAAAATGTGTATTGGCCCTATTTGGCCAAAAAATTAAAGTTCAGGTTTTTCTTTTTCTTGTTATTGGTAGTCGTCTATGAAGGCCATATCTTTTTTTCCCCCTTCACGTTGCCTTCTATCTATATTTTTTTTCTTTAAATCAAGTAAAACAAAAACATTCAGCCAACAATAAGCTAGATTTTAGGCCACTACTTAGACCAACTAAGTGGCAGTTACATCCATGACTTATCTATAATCTAAGAGATTTGGACTTAATTTTTAATTAGCCAAAAAATCTACACTCAAATTCCGGGATCGTTACACATATATGTTTCATGTTCATAATGATTCTTAGAAAGATTATATTGTATGCCTATTGGTCACTATGATATTGTTTATATTAGTTTTATTATTATTAAGAATAGTGGGTTTCATCCTAAAACTAATTGGTAGGATCTTATAAGGTGGTCTTTAAGTTGGTGATTTGTTTATGTAGGAGGAATGCATATTCTAACACCCTTTACTCACGTGTAACCCAACAAGAACTGTCATGATCAATTTTTTTATGGATCACACGTGGATGAATACGAATGGACTAAGGACCCAACTCTAATACTATAGTAAAAATTATAGGGTTCCATCCTAAAATCAATTGGTGTTTGATGGAGTAGCCCAGAATCTTATAAGGCGGTATTTAAGTTGGTAATTTTTCAATGTGAAAGGAATTCATATTCCAACAATTATGATAATAAAATATTTACATAAGCATATATGTTTCATGATCGTAATGATTCTTAAAAAGATTAAATTCTCAGTTTATCGGTCAAGTGTGATATTATTTTCTTTTGTTCCGGGTGATAAAGGGTTGAGGAATTTATAAACACTTGGTAGGCTAAGATTGAGTTATAATTCTAATTACGATCTTGGCCTCTATTGAAAAAAACCAAGAATAAAAATAAAATAAAAATTGTTAGATACAACGAGTCCGAAAGAATTCTATAACCACAAGGGTAAAGTGCAAAGTTTCTCTTTATGTTTTCTAATTTTAATTGTTTGTTAGATGATGTGATGTAATAATTTTGTAATTATTAACCCTCTGTAATTTTTTAAAAAGTGTAAATCTCATTTTCCCTTCTAAGGTTTGAATTTTTCTCAAATATTTCCATTACATTTATTTCGAGTAAAATGTATAACACAATCCCATATTTTATCGACATTGTGCATGAAACTCTGTTTTTCAAAAAATCATGTGAAACTCAGTATGATGTTTTGAATGTTGCAAGCACTGGCGGAGCTACTTGTTGCTCAGTGGGTTCACATGAACCCACTGGTTCACCAAGGGCACCTCCTAGGCCACCCCTCATTTAATGATAGGGAGATAAGTAATATGAAATATGCTTTAATTTTTTTAAAAAAAAATATTACAAAACTCAAATCAACATCACTTCAACTCTTTCAACCCACTCGGCAATCACCATCTATCATTCACCATCCTCAAGTCCCGACATAACCAAAGTCCAAAGGCATACAATAAAAAAAAAAAAAAAATTCAAGCGACAAAACAAAGGTGATAATTAATTATCTTGTAATTTTTTTATTTAGTGTTTGAGTTTGCTTAAATTAGGATTTAAATTTAATTTTTGATTAGGTTATTTTTTGGAAAAATCTCACATTTAGTCCCTATTGTTTGTAAAAAAATTTAGTTTGGTCTCTATTATTTAAAATATTTCAATTTAGTCCTTATTATTTTTCTAAAAGTTTAAATTTCATCCCTATTGTTTAAAGTTTTTCAATTTCATCTTTAATGTTTGCCAAAAGTTTCAGTTTTGTCCTTATTGTTTTCAAAAAAATTCAAATTCGTCCCTATTGTTTCTCTAAAAATTTAATTTAGTCCTTGAATAATAGGAATGAATTTGAAACTTTAAGAACACAATAGGGACGAAATTGAAACTTTTTAAAAACAATAAGGACAAAATTGAAACTTTTTGAGAACAATAAGGACGAAATTGAAAAATTTTAAACAATAGGGACAAAATTGATATTTTTTTGTAAACAATAAGGACTAAACTGAAACAAATAAAATAATAGGGACTAAACTGAGACAATTAGATAACAATAGGGACTATTTGTGAATTTTCCCTTATTTTTTTTATCATGAAACTGCCCAGTGAATAATTACGTCCCAATAGTTGTATAATGTCAGCATCAAAAGGATTGAAACACTAAACCAATGATCTATCTTTCTGTTTATTAATGTCTGTTTCTTTGTCTCCATTAGCGCAAAAATATTAATACTGGAAAATATGAATAGTGGACAACTATTTCATATTGAGCAGCAAGTTCTGATGAGAGTAACTGGGAGTTAGTAGATACAGATTTGTGCCATTACTATTTATTAAATAAATACAAGTAGGTGGCATAAACTGTTTTCTTTAATTTGTTGTTCTTTCCAGAGAAAGTGTATCGCAGGGTCACCTGATCTCCTATAGCTTTTTTTATATTTGTATTATTATGTTTAATTATTTGAATCTATTGCCGAAGTCCAAATTGAAAAAGGCATAACATTATATTACAATGAGTAGGAATGAATTTTAAACTTACTGTGACACCCGAGAATTTCACCATAGAATTTATTTATAATCGTTGCATACCTATGTGCGCATTTCTACGTGCATCATTTTTCTTGCTTAATTGATTTATTAGGGGTTACTATTCATAATATTTTTGACTGTTTCAAAAGCTTGATTTTAAATTTTTCCTAGGTCATCTGACATTTAAAAGGAACCAAGAAAATTTCTTTTTGAACTTTCGAGCTTAGGAGTGTGCGTTTGAAAAATATTTTTCGTGAACTTTGAATAGTGTTACGTTAGAATAGTGCTAGTTATAAATTAAAAAGCATTTGTAATTGCAATTAGCCTTAATTGATTAAGTTTTTGAGATTAATTAGCTTAGAATATTAATTATATACTACATATAAAATAACTATCTCATGAAATAAAAGAGAATAGAAAACATTAGTCATCAAAACATTTGCAAAAATGACCCCTACGTCCTAAGCCTTGGCCGACCCACTTAAGGGAGAAAAGGAGGATTTTTGCTTCTTCAATCTTGCACTTTGAGCTCTTAGATTGATCTTGGGAGGATTTTGAGCAACATAGAGACTTCAACAAACTTCTCCAACTTCAAAAATTGTGAGGGAGTTTCATTTTTTTTGATTTTAAAGTTTATGTGCATATGTTTAATTTTCTTGATTTGTCAATTATAGCTATATAACTTGTTATGAATGCTTCCTATGAGTTATTTAATGTCTATAGAGCTAACTTTTGAGGTTTGATAACAAAGTTAATGGTTGAATGTTGAATTTGATCAAATAGATGATGAATAGTGTCTAGAACTAGGGTTTTGAGAAAATTTGCTAATTGGCTTGAATTGATGCCTCAATTAGGTGCTCTAGACCCTAGGGAAGTTAGTTGAAAAGCCACGTTAGGTTGAATCACTCGAATTTGAACTTAATTGCATAATTATCTTACATTAAAAAGGGGGTTTTACACGTTAGGCAATCCAGGCAAGTTTGGGCATCGATTTGGGTATCCTTGAGCTAAGGAAGCACCTTTGGTGCTTTCATTTCGCGAAAATGGGGTTCGGTTAGTATGGCTATAGTTCAAACCCGTTCGGGGCCTTCCCGAACTTTTGCTTCAAAAATGAGTTTTAGTGACTTTAAAAGGTACCTTTGAGCTTAATTAGGAATATAGAAAGACTAGGGTATGATTGGGAATCTCGAACCATGCTTAGGAGAAAGAAAACTCGTTTAAAGAAAGGGAAAATGTAGTTTTTATCCATTTTAGTTGCATTTGGAACTTGCTGTGGGATTTTGATGCCTTGCGTTGAATATTTAGCATATAATTAAGCTATGTGAGTAGCTTGTGGATTTTAATTGTGTTGATTGCTTCTTTTGACATTTATTGGCTAATATCAAGCTTATATGAACTTTTGTCGTGCATATATGTGAGGGCGGCCTACTTTGTCGTCCCTCTTATGTGTTATGTGTTATATTGATTGCTTGTGACTTGTATTGGGTTGCGCAACCTTTATCGAACATGGTAGCGTCGAGAAACACGGGCGGCGTTGGGCTTGCCGTGCTCCCTCGACTACCATGGTGCCTATTCCCTTTCTCGCTGAGGCATACTCCACTACCCCAGAGGCGTGGTTCACCTGCTGGGCATGGACCTACCTCGGGAGAAAGGGTCGTAGGATCGGGATACATCCGGAGTATCCCAATTGTGGTGTTTGGGGTTTGCCGGCATGTTCGTGATGCTCGTGGTTTGTGGCTCGTGATTGAAGACTTGGAAGTGGAACCGTATCCTTTTAAAGTGATTAATAGTTTGGCTTATCGTCTAGTTAGTTTATGTGGTTTGTATATGTTTCCTTGTGTTTGCATATCATATTGCACGTTGGCATGTTGCATCAACTCCCTCGCTGGGCAACTTTGTTGCTCACTCCTCATTTAAAATGTTTCAGGAGAAGCTGAGGTGAATCCCCAGCTGTTAGAAGTAGAGGAAGAAGAAGTTCACGTAGATCAGGATCCGTGACTTGTGTGCTGAGGTGGATTTTATGTGCTTCTTGCGTGGAGTTCTTGTTAATATTGTATTTTGAGACCTTTGGAGTCTTGTATATATGTCTAGTAGATGTGTACTAGAATGATAGAGAAAGTTGTTGGATTGTAATAATGAATTCTAGACTTTAATTTCTCTTGCATGCTTGGAGTGTTTGTTGATCTTCATATGGAACTTAGATCATATTGTAACTAACTACTTATGACTAAAACCAACTTATCTCGCATGCTTGTGTGCTTAAGTAGAATGTTGTTGCTCCAAGGCTTGGATGGCCTTGTGAGTGTGTTTTGGCTTGGGTAATATTAGAAGATAGGTTGTTGTTTTAGTTCAAATGTCTTGAATGAATGTTTACAGGTAAGAGTTTTGTCCTTGGTACAAAGGAGACTCTGTTCGAGTGACGGGTCCGAGCCTGACTATTAGCGTGGGGTTGGGTTCGGGGCGTTACACCTACACTCAGTAAAAAGTAAAATTACACAACATAATAGTCCTATACAAATAATTTTGTGTGTATGTGGTGTATGTTGAATGGAAGATTGATTGATATAAGCCCGTAATGTCAAACACCATCCCCTTCCCTTTGTATCTATTTATTTTCTCTGTTTTATATGTTATGTCATTAATAGATATATTTTTTTGCTTATATTTTATATTTATTATAATGTGCATTAAATGAGGGCGAGTTACTTAAATACTTTATTTATACCATAATGTGCTTAAATTAAATATCAATTTACACATAAATAACTCGAGTGGTAGAGCAACACCCCCTACCCCTGGGGGCCTAGCTCCGCCACTGGTTGCAAGACACACTCCCCACTGTCCATTTTGCCATTAAAGTAAAGCAATAGTATGAGCAACAACGCAACCGGGATACATATAGTGCATTAAAATAGATTCAAAAAGACCAAGCATCAAAATGAAGTTGGATCATCTTCTTCCATTTTCTCAAAACTGACCTAGAATAATAACAAAGCTCTTGCAGGAAAGCAAACTTCATCATCACCTATTAGAACCAGTATGTATGTGTCTACAGGATTAATCCAAAGGGACCACGCTAAATCCAACCTGCTAAGCTTGGCTTGTACAGTTCCAAGAAGAGCAACCACAACCAGTATATATATATAGGTGTGGTACGAGCATAGATTAATACATAGTAAAAGCTTTACCATGGACATACAAACTGCACAAGATCATGATATATGCTTTGGATTTCTTGCTATGTAAATACATCACAATCTACAAATCCATATGCAAAAATATAGAATCAAAAGAAGGCCAAAAATATTAATCTTACGGAGGAAAATCCCTGTCTAAAATGGGAACGGTCATTGTCCGAAATTTCCTATGCTACATACCGTGTTAAATTAAATTTGACTTTTTTCAGACAATGGAAATCTTATCTCGTATACATCAAAATTGAATTCTAGGCAAGGGTTAGAATAGTGATAAATCAATGACCTTTAGACAATGGAAACCTTATCTTGTATACATTGCCAAAGCTGAATTCTGGGCAAGGGTTAGAATAGTGATAAATTAATGAAGTGCAAGATAAATTAATGAAGTGCAAGCGGGTGTTGTAAACATAAGAAATATATATATACACATTTATCAACATATGTTTTTCTGTTCTTCTTTTTTCACTTGCATTATTTAATAACTACAGCAAGTTCCTGCATCATTCTATGAAGGCGGGTGAGAAGCCATAGTAATATTCTATGCATTTCGGGCCTCAGTTTCTGCATCATGATCCACCTAATATAAGTATTATAACTGGCATATGGATTTTGAGAATTTATGGGAGGGGACTTTTGTGGATTTACGAAGGTGGATATAGGAGAGGATTGTGGAGTAACGAATGAGCTACTTGGGATTGGAAGAATGCCGAACGCATTGCAGACATGCCTTTTGATATGATTTCCGCTGATTGGATTAGTCTTCCCGTCATCTTATCTAACCTAGTCAAATCAAGTATGACTGATTTTGAGGTTGTCGTGCTAAGAAGGGGTGAGAAAAAAAATGGAATCGAATATGAAACGATAACTAGTGCATGCATTTCCTATCAAAGCCCTTAAACTAACCTTTTAGGCATGAAGGGCATTGTGAGGCTGGATCGTGTGGATTCACCAAGCACCCATATATTGATTTGTTGAAAATAGCTCATTCATCTACCATGCCTATTTGTATTGCTAGAATTATGGTTACCAATATGCAACTGACTAAAGAGGACGTATGGCAGGGCATTCCGGTCTTAAACAAAGCCGTCCTGCCACCCCCGCTCGAACTCCAGAACAAAAGTCAAGTCATTGCTCATTCCCACTCATGCTTGCTATAACAATTCACTTTCCTACTAGACTTGTCTAAGGAAAGATGCACGAGCCGCTCTTTCTTTTATATACACTTATACTATTTGAAGATAGTGATTTGAATGCCTATCCCCTGCCTATGCGTTAGCCTTTACTACCTGCCCGCCTTGAAGTACTGCAATTGTGCATACCTTTTTTGACTATATCCAGAAGATAACTTTAACTGGCATTATGACTATACATATATAGCCAATAGATAGAAGTATTCCCAAGCTGGAGAGGTAGTAGAGGAGAGAAATTGAAGTGGATCTCCTATCTATATTCGTTAGCTTGAAGAGGGTTGATGGCTGACTGATAAAGCCAAATTTTCATTAAAAGCGATTCTTTTGCTCAAGAACTAGACTCAAGCGATTGTGCCTACCAGTCAAGACATGAAGGTGGGATACTCGCTAGCCTCTTGACCGAAGCTCCAACCCCCTCTCTAATGTGTATATTGAGACTGAGCTTGTTTGCATCTAACATGAGCAGTGGATCCTCATACTAGCGGCTACTGTTGTTGAACCTCCAGCAGCGGATCATGATACCGGGGATTTGTTCACAGCAGAAGTGAAACCTCAAACGGATCAGACATCTATGTTTAACACACCAATAATTGATTTTTTTAGCTGCCATATTCGATTCCTGTGTCTCTACTGATTTGAGTACTCTGCCAAAGAAGTGGTTTGATCCAAAGTCGGCATGAAATCTAAGGCTATTGAGCTCTTTGTTTGAGGACGATCTCCTAATTGCTAGTACGAATCAAGGGCCAAAGTCCGAACTCATTATTTGATAGAAGTTGTTCAACTGAAAGGCTGATCTCCTAACTCGACTAAAAAAGAATGGGCGCACTCTGCCCCCAGCAAAGGACTTCGTTGGAAGAAGAAAAACCTCAACTCCATCAAAGAACTAAAACCCAAGATTGATGGGTTTCCTGTTGTGACCAATTTTGTTGCCTTAGCCTAAAAGACGAAGAAGGCACCAAATGATTAGGTATACCACGTCATACCACGTCATGAACTTAACTAAAACCTACCTTATGTTTATTTTTCAACCAACTATTGGTCTAAAAGAAAAAAAAGGCAACATAGGTATGGAAATCACTTAGTTTCTAAACTATGGAAAGATGGTTCTTATCTTGCTTTCTTTTG
Source organism: Ehretia macrophylla (assembly GCA_037974665.1). Taxonomy (NCBI): domain Eukaryota; kingdom Viridiplantae; phylum Streptophyta; class Magnoliopsida; order Boraginales; family Ehretiaceae; genus Ehretia; species Ehretia macrophylla. The sequence continues at coordinate 30,441,685 of CM075770.1, forward strand.
TTCGGGTTTTTTCTGCCTTGTTTTTGCCAAACAGCCCGAAACTTCCCTCCGTATGTACGACCGAAAGAGAGAGCAATAAGCAATAAATAAAAAAAAGCAATCCCCGCTATGCAAGCTTAGTAGGGATATCGCTCTAAGCCAATGCCCAGCCCATCTAATCTCACGAAATTGAATTTGATAGAATCCCTATACAAGCATCTGAACTCGCATTATAATATGCAAAAGACCTCCTAAAGAAGGTAAAGGTAGCAGCTCGGGAAAATAGCAAACCATATCATATATGCAATTTGTCTTTATCTTCCTGGTAGCAGTACGAATAGGAGATCCAACATGGCTGTATTAAGCCTTAAACAATGAGGGTTAAGCTAGCTCATTGCCAGAAAGCAAACAGGAGCTCATACTTAGATCAGAGGACGCTCATCCCAGGCAGGCAGCAGGGGCTTCGGGTCTGAGGTAAGCCTTCTTGTATCATTGGTAGGCAAAAGGGTAAGCGAAGATGGCTATGTTTGTTTGTTATGTTAATAAGAAAATAGGTAAGTAAGTGCAAACAGTACGAATTCTTTTAAATGGATCCCTCTCTCTTAATGACTCTTCTTAGGGAGTAGGATCTGTTGCCTAAGAGCTCAGAGAAAAGTAGCGAAGTAATAAATTCTTTTTCAAGCAAAGAGGAGTTTGCACAAGCAAGAGAAGTAGAATCAGAAGCCAAAACGATTATGCAACTTGGCCTCTTCAACTACTTAGGCGCAGGATAGAAGATGATGGAGCAACATACAGGAGGAAAACAAAAGTCCTAATTCGAATAAAAAATACAAAAAGATAAATCAAATCTAAATAAACAAATCTTCAAAGAGGCATCATGTTCACTAGGTTATTTTGATATAGACAACGTTTGGAGAATGGATGACTAGAACAAATCGGTAAAGGCCTTACTATATTCCTTGTCAGGAATAACGGCCTTAGAGCTTCTACTACTATCGGCTACCTAACTGTCGGGAAATTAGGGGTTTTGTCAGAGAATCAGTGTTGTGGTGGTGCTACAAGTTGGCGATTTATCGTATAGAAGAAGAGATCCGCAGACCTATTGATTGACTATAGATGCGAGCTGATCGACCGCTACCTAAGAGACGATAAGTAGTTCTTCTATCGAAAAAAGGCAATGGGAGAACATGTAAGACCTTGCCTAGATCTCATATTTCTTACATAGTCTGTCGGTCAAACCAACGATTCTTTTCTCAAAGTAATGGAGAGAGTCTTTTTCTTTTTCCGATATGTAGCTCCGCGAGCTAGGAACGCATCATCAAGGCAGGGTGAAAATGAACATAGGATCATGGCCCTTTTCTTCTTTCTTTTGTTTGTGTCAGGTCTGTCACGCCCCAACTCGACCCCACCTACGATCAGTCAGGACGCAACGGAATTTCGGCGGCATAACGACAGTAAACAGATTTCCGAGGTTCTAAGCCAACCTCATTAAACATCATACATCCCGTAATTCCTCAATATAAACAACAACATACAACACAACCATATTATACAATAAAACATCCTCGTTATACGCCTCCGTTCCAACATGACATACAATACCTCAACTTTATCATACAATTCAAAAGTAAGTTGAGACACAACTACAATTTAACCATAGACAAAAAGGAAACCGCTAAGTTAACATCATTTGGTTCAACATCTTTTCAATATCTATTACATTAAGAACCGTAAAGCATATAAAGTCTATTAAACTAATATACAAGACATTTAACAACATAAAGTCATAGATAAGACTCGGGAACATATGACTCATCCACAAAAGGCACATTTTCCACATTCTCCTCTTCAGGAGGCACGTACCCGTAATCTTGTGAAAGTACACCTGAAACATGCATTAATAGAGAGTGAGCTTATATACATAAGCCCAGTGAGGATCCGATAGATCTCGACAGTATTCACTACGCTCCTTGGATTTAGTCCTTTGAGCAAGTAAACACACAACAACAATAATAACATAAATAAAGCTATCATCACATAACTATATGACCATTCAATAAGGATACTCTATTTGGTGTAGCTCCAAACGCCATCACGATCTCAACCGTTCTTCTTATAACTCCCCATTACTCACGCACCCGAGGTACCTCACTATCCCCTTCCCTCCATGACATCTCCGTCATGCGAGCTGGGGGTAGCCTATGGCAGTCATGCCGGTTTCAACCCGACAGCCCGACGCTGCCCGAGAGGTGGCACACACATACCAAGGCTCCATTTCATCAATCATCATGCAAGCATAAATCGATCAATCAATTGGGAGATCAGCAACAAGAGTGCCCGATTCCCGCATTCAATAATAATCAATCAATAACATCAATATAACATCAATATAACATCAATATTAAATTAAACATCAAACAACGTAGTTAGATGACAAAGTAGGCCATCTAACCGGACATGCATAATATTCATAATTAAACTCTAAATTACTCAACAACAACTCACCATTCATCACTCGAACACTACCCAACCATCTAAGGCATCGTTCAAGAAATTAAAGAATGACAACCTAACTTCTAAAATTCATAACTTACAATCTACTAATCCAAACATTGCCAAATCAGTTCCTATCACTCACCCATTCAACCTACTACATTAGCCCTCTCGGAAATCCACCATAACACCTCCAAAACATGCCCGATAACCCTAAAACCCTATGACGTCATGGCTGGATTTTCCGGATTTCCACACAAACAATGTAATCGAAAATTCGGCATTACAACAGCGCTAACACGTAATTATCAAGTATTTAGAAATCGACGGCAATCGATTTCGAGCAACACAACTCAATTAAATCAACTTTGAACATTTTAATCAAAATTAAATACCCGGAAAATAAAAATTATGCTATATCCGACAGAAACTTGTAGTATTAGTATATAATGATCCCTAGCATGCAAGGAGCAATAATCTATCATCAGATTTCAATTCTAACGGTTCAATCTTCATTTATACGCAAAAACACAAAAATGACATTTTGAGATCTAGAATTTTTCTCTCACCTTAGATGCGATATAAGCCTAGGAATGCGTGCAATGCGTGCCCAACAAGCAGAATCCAAGTCGGTGCGAAGTTTCACGGACAAAAACTAGGTTTTTCTTTGAAAAAATTGGATTGAAAGCTTAAGTTTTTCTCTTCTCTTTTCTCTCCTCAACCTCACGGCAATGTGTGTGTGTGTGATGGTGTTTTTGTGTTGTGTGAGTGTGTGTTGAGGACATAAGCTTAAATGGTCAACTATTTAATTAAAGTCAAAGTTATTTTAATAGGTAATTTTGTGTTTTTAATGTCTTTAATTGCATTTTAGTGATCACCAAGTTAAAATTAATTATGCAACCCCCAAGATATCTCAAGTGAGTTATTTTTAGGTGACAAGAAGTTTTACATTCAAAGAATTCCACCCGAGTCGGCTTAAAACTCGATTTTCGCAAAAGTCGGTGTAAAAACCCTAATAAATTCTTAAGCCGATTTTAAAACCGTTTTCATCAAACACAGGTCTATTAAAGTCCGTGGACTAGGTCTAGAAGGGTTAAAAAGACCAGTTTCAAAATTATAGCGGACGTGTTTCGAAAACACTATTCACTGAAAATCGACGATAAAATTTTTGACTCCGTTTTTGATAAAAATTTCATGAATGCACATTTAGCACGTATTAGGAGTATTGAAATCAAAATTATAACTTTCTAGGTCCTATAGCACATAAACAGATCATATGCACGCAAAACGAGGTAAAGCACGTATTACGAGATAAGCAAGAAAGTGGGGTTTCACATTCTCCCCCCCTTATAGAAATTTCGTCCTCGAAATTCTTACTTGATGTACGGAAAAGATCTGGGTATTGCTGCTGCATCTGATCTCGTCTCTCCCACGTAGCTTCCTCAATGCCGTGATGCTTCCACAACACCTTAACCATCGGAATCCTCTTCGACCTCAACTCTCGGTCCATCTGATCTAGAATACGAATCGGACGCTCGTCATAAGTCAAATTCTCACGAAGCTGTAACGGCTCTGGCTCAAGAATATGAGAAGGATCCGGATTGTATTTCCGCAAATTAGACACGTGAAACACATCGTGGACATTAGAGAAGTTTTCCGGTAGAGCCAACCGATATGCCAACTTACCAACCCTGCCAGTAATCTCAAACGGCCCAACAAATCTCGGACTCAGCTTACCACCTTTACCATAACGAACAAACCCCTTTCGAGGAGACAATCTCAAGAAAACCCGATCTCCAACTGCAAACTCCAAGTCTCGACGACGCTTATCAGCATAACTCTTGAATCTACTCTGCGCTGTAAGCATTCTCTGCCTGATCAACTGAACATTCTCGATCTTCTCAAGAAGTTCTGGCATGATAGTCGGATCAACAGTCTTCATCTCTCCTACCTCGTCCCAATATAAAGGTGAACGGCACTTACGACCGTAAAGAGCTGCAAAAGGTGCCATCCCAATAGTAGCTTGATAACTATTGTTATAGGCAAACTCGGCAAGTGGTAGATGTTTCTCCCAGTTCTTCCCAAAGTCCAGAACACAAGCCCTAAGCATATCTTCCAGAATCTGAATAGTCCGCTCAGACTGACCGTCGGTCTGTGGATGATACGCTGTACTGAAGTTCAACTGAGTACCCAAAGTCTCCTGAAGTTTCTCCCACAAACGAGAAGTAAATCGAGGATCTCGATCAGAGACAATACTAGATGGAATACCGTGAAGTCTAACAATCTGATCCAGATAAAGATCCGTCAGCTTTGTAACCTCATCTCCTAACCTCATCGAGATAAAATGAGCTGTCTTCGTCAAACGATCCACGACAACCCAAACTGCATCATTACCCCTCGGTGATCTAGGCAAACCAGTGACGAAGTCCATCGTAATATGCTCCCATTTCCACTCTGGTATAGCCAACGGCTGAAGCAAACCTGCTGGTCGTTGATGTTCGGCTCTCACTCTCTAACAAGTCAAACATCTAGACACAAACTGAGCAACCTCCCTCTTCATGTTGTTCCACCAATAATGCTGTTTCAAATCCCGATACATCTTGGTTCCACCAGGATGAATAGTATATTTAGAATTATGAGCTTCCTCCAGAATACCTCGTCTCAAGCCCGGTTCATCGGGAACACAAACCTTGTTCCGAAACCGAAGAATACAATCCTCATACACTTTAAAATCAGACTGATCATCCTTGATCTGATCCTTGATCTTCTGAAGGTTAACATCAAGCTGCTGAGCTTCCCTGATCTGAGACAACAATAAAGGCTGAATACGGAGATGTGAACACATCACCCCAACCTGAGTGAACTCTGGTCTCCAATAACTAAACTCCTCAAGAACCTCCCACTTCTTGACAGCCAAACAAGAAATACTAGTCTTCCGGCTGAGAGCATCTGCCACAACATTTGCCTTTCCAGGCAGATAATTGATAGAACAATTATAATCTCCAAGAAGCTCCATCCACCTCCGCTGGCGCATATTCAACTCCTTCTGTGAGAATAAATACTTAAGACTCTTATGATCAGTGAAAATCTCGAACTTACTGCCCCACAGGTAATGACGCCACTTCTTGAGTGCAAAGACAACTGCTGCCAACTCAAGATCATGAGTCGGATAATTCACCTCATAAGGCTTCAACTTCCTGGAAGCATAGGCAATAACTCGGCCATCCTGCATAAGAACACATCCCAAGCCCTCCTTGGATGCATCACTGTAAATGACCATATTATCGGTCCCCTCTGGTAGAGCAAGTACTGGAGCGGTAGTTAACCTCTTTTTCAACTCCTGAAATCCACTCTCACACTTCTCGTCCCAATTAAAGATAGTCCGTTTCTGAGTCAACTTAGATAGTGGCCCCGCAATCTTTGAGAAGTCCTTGACAAACCTACGGTAATAACTCGCCAAGCCAAGAAAACTACGGACATCAGTAACATTCTCTGGCCGCTTCCAAGACATCACCGATTCAATCTTAGTGGGATCTACAGAAATACCACTCTGTGTAATAACATGGCCAAGAAAAGAAATCCGTTGCAGCCAAAATTCACATTTGCTGAACTTGGCAAACAACTGATGCTCCTGCAACTTCTCTAATACAAGCCGTAGATGTTGCTCGTGCTCCAATTCAGATTTAGAATAGACCAAGATATCATCAATAAAAATCACCACGAACTGGTCCAAGTACGGCTGAAAGACTCGATGCATAAGATCCATGAATGCTGCCGGTGCATTAGTCAAACCAAAGGGCATAACAACAAACTCATAATGCCCGTACCGAGTCCTGAAGGCAGACTTCGGAACATCGTCTGAGCGAATCCGAAGCTGATAATACCCCTGCCTCAAATCAAACTTAGAGTAGACTTTGGCTCCCTGAAGTTGATCAAACAACTCATCAATCAGTGGCAAAGGATATTTATTCTTGATAGTCACTTGATTCAAACCACGGTAATCAATACATAATCTCAAGGTACCATCCTTCTTCTTCACAAACAAAACAGGAGCTCCCCAAGGTGAAGAACTCTGCTGAATAAATCCTTTCTCCAACAACTCCTGTAACTGAGTCTTCAACTCCTTCAACTCAGCTGGTGCCATCCGGTATGCCGATTTAGAAATAGGTTGAGTACCGGGAACAAGATTAATCACAAACTCGATATCCCTATCTGGCGGCAATCCTGGCAACTCCTCGGGAAATACATTAGGATATTCCCGGATAATAGGGACTTCCTCTAGCTGTAGCTTAACAGATGGCTTGTTGATCAAATAAGCTAGATAACCCGAACACCCTTTACTCACCAACTTAACGGCTTTAGTTGCTGAGATAACAAAACTCGTCTTAGCACCCCGGTTACCCGCTACCTCAACTACTGGCTGATCTGGCAAACGAAACTGTACTACCTTGGTTCTACAGTTCAACTGGGCATCATACTTAGAAAGCCAATCCATACCCAAGATAACATCATACCCCCGGATAGGAAATAAAATAAGGTCCGAAGGAAAATTATGCCCCTTAACATGTATTAAACAATCCTTACATACTAAGCCAGTAACATACTTATCAGTCAAAGAGGTACTAATCTCAACCACATAAGGCAATCTTTCAGGTTGCAATTTAACACGTTGCACACAAGCAGGAGTAATGAAAGAATGCGTAGCACCAGAATCAATCAACACTTTAACAAGTTGATCAAGTATAAGAAAGTTACCTTCCACAACTGCAGTCTCCTCAGGCATCTCCTCTAAGTCAACTGCATAAGCCCGAGCCTGAACCCGCTGCTGCTGTGGTACACTGCCCGTAGGCCTACCCTGATAACCCTGAGTCGCTGCCCGACCCTCAGTCTTCGCATACTTAGGGCAATCCCTCACCCTATGATCGATGCTACCACAACCCAAACATGTCCCTGCCTTTACCCTGCAGTCGGACTCTACATGCCCTGAGCGCTTGCAGTAATTACACTGCGATGATGTGGCACTAGCACTGCCCCTCGAATAACCAGAAGCTGAAGAAGCAGCTGATACAGCCTGCTGCTGAGGTCTCACCACACTAGGCCTATACTGACCCTGAGACTGGGCTGGCCTAAACTGAGTCTGAACCTGATATGGCCTCTGCTGAAACTGAGGCCGATAATAACTCTGCTGACTCTGTGGCCTAAAAGAACCCTGCTGGGCAGGTGGCCTGTAGACAACCTGTTGTACTGGAGGCCTATATAAAACCTGCTGGCCCGGCGGCTGATACGGCCTCTTACTAGGCTGACTGGAGACAATCTGATCCCCTTTCCTCTTCTCCAATCTAGAAGCTGCCTCAAAAGCCTCAGTGAAAATATCATAACGATTCAGAGCCATCACATCCTGAATCTCGGGCCGCAACCCTAACATAAACCTGTGAGTCCTCCGCTCCTCGTCTGCCACATACTCCGGTGCATACCGGGACAATCGAGTAAATGTGGCCTCATATTGAGCCACTGTAGCATCTCCCTGGACCAAGGCTAGAAACTCGGCCTCTCTCCGCTCCCTGCAAAACATCGGGACACACTTTGCCCGGAAAGCCATCAGAAAGGTACCCCAAATATAAGGAATACCCTGTGCCGCCCAACTAGTCCTTACCGTGCGCCACCACTCCTCTGCCTCGTCATCTAACAAATACACGGCAAAAGAGACTTTCTGCTCATCAGTATAGCCAAGTGGATCATAAATCTTCTCCAACTTGCTAATCCATAACTCCGCCTTCCTATCATCCGGCTCCCCCTGAAATCTCGGTGGGTGATATCCTAAAAAGTCCTTCAGGGTACCACGCCCGTGGTTACCACCCTGAATATTCAGAAGCTGAGCCTGCATAGCCTGATTCTGGGCAGCCTGCCCTGCTAATAACTGTGCCTGACTAGCCACTAACTCTGCAATCCGCTCCATAGCGGCTCCAAATCGGTCATCACCCCCGTCACGGCCCGATGCCACGTTACTCGGAGTCTCATCAGTCAACTCAGGCCTACCTCTGGTTCTCGGTCGACCGGCCATTCTACTAATCAAAGAGTTAGCACAGTTATAGCACGTAGACAGGTTATAAACAACTATTAACACATAAATAACAAACTCATATAAAACACATAATCAAATTGATCACATAATCACATAAGCACTTAAATCACATAATCACTTAATCAATTAATCATACCAATACATATTTCATTTTTCTTTCCTTTCATACATATTTCATGCTAAGACCATTACCCACATTCCGAGAATACCCCGGCTGACAACTAACATGAGCTCTGATACCACTTAAACTGTCACGCCCCAACTCGACCCCACCTACGATCAGTCAGGACGCAACGGAATTTCGGCGGCATAACGACAGTAAACAGATTTCCGAGGATCGAAGCCAACCTCGTTAAACATCATACATCCCGTAATTCCTCAATATAAACAACAACATACAACACAACCATATTATACAATAAAACATCCTCGTTATACGCCTCCGTTCCAACATGACATACAATACCTCAACTTTATCATACAATTCAAAAGTAAGTTGAGACACAACTACAATTTAACCATAGACAAAAAGGAAACCGCTAAGTTAACATCATTTGGTTCAACATCTTTTCAATATCTATTACATTAAGAACCGTAAAGCATATAAAGTCTATTAAACTAATATACAAGACATTTAACAACATAAAGTCATAGATAAGACTCGGGAACATATGACTCATCCACAAAAGGCACATTTTCCACATTCTCCTCTTCAGGAGGCATGTACCCGTAATCTTGTGAAAGTACACCTGAAACATGCATTAATAGAGAGTGAGCTTATATACATAAGCCCAGTGAGGATCCGATAGATCTCGACAGTATTCACTACGCTCCTTGGATTTAGTCCTTTGAGCAAGTAAACACACAACAACAATAATAACATAAATAAAGCTATCATCACATAACTATATGACCATTCAATAAGGATACTCTATTTGGTGTAGCTCCAAACGCCATCACGATCTCAACCGTTCTTCTTATAACTCCCCATTACTCACGCACCCGAGGTACCTCACTATCCCCTTCCCTCCATGACATCTCCGTCATGCGAGCTGGGGGTAGCCTATGGCAGTCATGCCGGTTTCAACCCGACAGCCCGACGCTGCCCGAGAGGTGGGACACACATACCAAGGCTCCATTTCATCAATCATCATGCAAGCATAAATCGATCAATCAATTGGGAGATCAGCAACAAGAGTGCCCGATTCCCGCATTCAATAATAATCAATCAATAACATCAATATAACATCAATATAACATCAATATTAAATTAAACATCAAACAACGTAGTTAGATGACAAAGTAGGCCATCTAACCGGACATGCATAATATTCATAATTAAACTCTAAATTACTCAACAACAACTCACCATTCATCACTCGAACACTACCCAACCATCTAAGGCATCGTTCAAGAAATTAAAGAATGACAACCTAACTTCTAAAATTCATAACTTACAATCTACTAATCCAAACATTGCCAAATCAGTTCCTATCACTCACCCATTCAACCTACTACATTAGCCCTCTCGGAAATCCACCATAACACCTCCAAAACATGCCCGATAACCCTAAAACCCTATGACGTCATGGCTGGATTTTCCGGATTTCCACACAAACAATGTAATCGAAAATTCGGCATTACAACAGCGCTAACACGTAATTATCAAGTATTTAGAAATCGACGGCAATCGATTTCGAGCAACACAACTCAATTAAATCAACTTTGAACATTTTAATCAAAATTAAATACCCGGAAAATAAAAATTATGCTATATCCGACAGAAACTTGTAGTATTAGTATATAATGATCCCTAGCATGCAAGGAGCAATAATCTATGATCAGATTTTAATTCTAACGGTTCAATCTTCATTTATACGCAAAAACATAAAAATGACATTTTGAGATCTAGAATTTTTCTCTCACCTTAGATGCGATATAAGCCTAGGAATGCGTGCAATGCGTGCCCAACAAGCAGAATCCAAGTCGGTGCGAAGTTTCACGGACAAAAACTAGGTTTTTCTTTGAAAAATTGGATTGAAAGCTTAAGTTTTTCTCTTCTCTTTTCTCTCCTCAACCTCACGGCAATGTGTGTGTGTGTGATGGTGTTTTTGTGTTGTGTGAGTGTGTGTTGAGGACATAAGCTTAAATGGTCAACTATTTAATTAAAGTCAAAGTTATTTTAATAGGTAATTTTGTGTTTTTAATGTCTTTAATTGCATTTTAGTGATCACCAAGTTAAAATTAATTATGCAACCCCCAAGATATCTCAAGTGAGTTATTTTTAGGTGACAAGAAGTTTTACATTCAAAGAATTCCACCCGAGTCGGCTTAAAACTCGATTTTCGCAAAAGTCGGTGTAAAAACCCTAATAAATTCTTAAGCCGATTTTAAAACCGTTTTCATCAAACACAGGTCTATTAAAGTCCGTGGACTAGGTCTAGAAGGGTTAAAAAGACCAGTTTCAAAATTATAGCGGACGTGTTTCGAAAACACTATTCACTGAAAATCGACGATAAAATTTCTGACTCCGTTTTTGATGAAAATTTCATGAATGCACATTTAGCACGTATTAGGAGTATTGAAATCAAAATTATAACTTTCTAGGTCCTATAGCACATAAACAGATCATATGCACGCAAAACGAGGTAAAGCACGTATTACGAGATAAGCAAGAAAGTGGGGTTTCACAAGGTCCGTTGTGTGTGATTTTGTAAGGCTTATCCAGCTCTGGGGCATCCAATTCCTCTTCTTTCTTTTGTTGCTGATCTCACATCGAGAACAGCTCCTTCTTATTCAGGGTCATCAGATGAGAGATCTTCCTCCGACTCTGAGAAATCGGTCAAGCGGGAGGCTACCCTCGACTCACCTCTTTATCTATAAAAAAAAAACCCCTCCCCAAAGGAGAGCAGAAGCTCCAGGATGAGTATGTCCTGAATTCTCGGATTCATTTTCGTCCTGATCTACCATTGAATTTTTGGAATCTATAAAAACATTGACGGAGAGGGCTCGTTATGATCTTTGAGAAGGTCACAAGGTGCTGAAGTGGTAGGATAGGGGGGTCCGTAGGTTTTTGTGAAATGGATGCTCTTATCATGTTATTGCTGAAAAGAAAAAAAAATGCCTCTATTTGATGTCGATTCATTCATACTTCTATTCCTTGTAGAGGAAGGCTAACTGCTAGCTGGTTGGGAGCTGTATGAGCGGTAACGTCCACGTACAGCTCCGTGAGAAGGGCGGTGGATAGAAATGGGCTTGTTGTATCTCACTTTCGTCTTCAATGGGGTCTGCTCTTTCTTTTTTGGGAGAGTATACCAATATGATCTTAATGAGGTACTAAGCTTTGCATCTGACATTCGTTGGGCTTCCCTCTTCGGGAGCCTACGTCTTGACATTTTAGTGTAATAAACCCCTCTGGCCGAAGACTAGTGGTAGATGGTCCTGCAGAGCTTTCGGAAAAGGGTAGCCTAGTGTGTAAGCACAGCCATGAACCACGGCGAACCCTCAGATGACCTATCTAAGATTAGGGGAAGATCCTCAGTAGTGGTGACCCTTTCACTCTTACACGGACTGATACATGTACCGAATGCTCATACGGAAAAGTTAACTCCTGGGACTAGAACCTGCGGGGGTGCTGTGAGAAATCCTTTCTTTCTCATCCACTCACGTGGGTGTGGACACACCTGCGCAGATTGCAGGTGGCAGTTACAAGAGTGGCAGGGAAGTTAATAGTACTCGACGACATTCAGGGATGGATGTAGACCCATCGGGCAGGGATAATCATTCCGGTCCTGGGAGAGGTGGCGACCATTCTCAAGAAAGAAAAATACTGAGTTGAGGGAAGCCTTATGAGTCACTGAAATGGCGGCAAGAGGGCCCTTGATCTATCAATAGAGGGAGCAAAAAACGGGCTTTACTCCCATTTACAATATGAAGAAAGAAATAAGGCTCAAAGTTTAGACCACTCACAATAGTTCTACCTATAGAAAGGATCATGAAAGAGGCGATCAGAATGGTACTCGAATCCATTTACAATCCCGAGTTTCTAGACACATCGCACTTTCGCTCAGGTCGAGGCTGCCACTCGGTCCTAAGACAGATCAAAGAAGAGTGGGAAACCTCTCGCTGGTTTTTGGAATTTGACATCAGGAAGTGTTTTCACACTATCGACCGACATCGACTTATCCCAATCTTTAAGGAAGTGATCGACGATCCCAAGTTTTTTTTACTCCATTCAGAAAGTCTTTTATGCCGAACAACTCGTAGGAGGTGAGAAGTTACCTTACTCCGTCCCACATAGTATATTACTATCGGCCTTACCAGGTAACATCGACCTATACAAGCTCGATCAGGAGATAGGGAGGATCCGACAAAAGTATGAAATTTCGATTGTTCAGAGAATCAGATCGGTTCTATTAAGGACAGGTCCTATTGATGACCAAGAAAACTCTGGAGAAGAAGTAAGCTTTAACGCTCCCCAAGATAACAAAGCCACCATTGTGAGGAAGGTAAAAAGCACCCAACGCAAAGCGGCCTTTCATTCCGTTGTTTTGTTGTGGCATACCCCCCCCCCCTCATAAGCACCCATCGGCTCAGGGGGGACCAGAAAATGCCTTTCGTTTTTCCCCATTCGTCGGCCCTTTTTGCCTTCCTTAACAAGCCCTCGAGCCTCCTTTGTGCCGCCTTCCTCATAGAAGCCACCGGGTTGACCTCAAAGGCCGAATTCCATGGTAGAGAAGGCTATAATAATAATTGGGCTATGAGAGACTTTTTTAAGTATTACAAAAGAAGGGGCCTGCTGATAGAGCTGGGCAGGGAGGCGATACTAGTTATCAGGTCAGAGAGAGGCATGGCCCGTAAGCTAGCCCCCTTAAAAACCAATTACTTAATAAGGATTTGTTACGCGCAATATGTCGATGACTTCCTACTGGGAATCGTGGGGGCCGTAGAGCTTCTCATAGAAATACAAAAATGTATTGCCCACTTCCTACAATCTAGCCTTAACCTTTGGGTAGACTCTGCATGATCAAGAACAATAGCTACACGGAGTACGGTAGAATTCCTCGGTACAGTCATTCGGGAAATCCCTCCAAGGACAACTCCCATACAATTCTTGCAAGAGCTGGAGAAGTATCTACGGGTAAAGCACCGTATCCATATAACTGCTTGCCACCTACGCTACGCCATCCATTCCATGTTTAGAAACCTAGGTAATAGTATCCCAATCAAATAGCAGACGAAGGGGATGAGCGGAACATGGAATCTACTAGGCGCGGTTCAACTAGCGGAGACTCTTGGAACAGCTGGAGTAAGAAGTCCCCAAGTGAGCGTATTATGGGGGACCGTCAAGCACATCCGGTAACGATCAAGGGGGATCTCATTTTTGCATAGCTCAAGTCAGAGCAAAGTGCCATCGGACGTTCAACAAACAGTCTCATGATCGGGCTCTCATGCCCGGAAGTTGTCATTATATACTCCAGCGAGGCGGAAGGCTAAGAGGGAAAGAGGGGGATACTAGACGAGATCTATCAGCAACGAATTCCCTATACAAATAGAAGCGCCTATCAAAAAAATACTCTGAAGGCTTCGGGATCGGGGTCTCATTAGCCGAAGAAGACCCTGGTCAATCCATGTGGCCTGCTTGACGAACGTTAGCGACGGAGACATCGTAAATTGGTCTGCGGGCATCGCGATAAGTCCTTTGTCCTACTACAGGTGTCGTGACAACTTTTACCAAGTCCGAACGATTGTCAACCACCAGATCCGCTGGTCCGCAATATTCACCCTGGCCTACAAGCACAAATCCTCTGCGCGGAATATAATCCCAAATTACTCCAAAGACTCAAGTATAGTCAATCAAGAAGGTGGTAAGACCCTTGCAAAGTTCCCCAATAGCATAGAGCTTGGGAAGCTCGGATCTGGTCAAGATCCGAACAACAAGGCTATACTTTAGTCTAGTCGTCTTTGTTTTTTTCTATTAGTTACGATACGAACGGGCCTTTACTTATGAGATTAGTTGAGTAGGCTTGCCTTAGTTGTCTGCTATAAGATAGCTAGTTTTGAGGCGTTCGACATAAAAAAGCCTTTCCAGCCCGGAAGTTCGTTTATGGCGACTAGCTTCTACCGCTGCTAGCGCTTGGACTTGAAAGCAAGCTAAAGATACCTTGAATTAATCAATGAATGAATGAAAAAAAAACCGTTTATCGAGGTTTGAAGATGCTCAACCGATAGGGAGAGGAATGGAGTACGGAGGACAAGTTAGTTTGAGGACCCGTTGGTCAAAGGAAATGGAAGGTCCTGATTCCGGGACGGAGCTGTATGACGCGAGAGTGTCATGTATGGTTCCTTTGAGAAGGGTGTGATACTACCACCTATCAGGCCCGACGAGTTGTCCACGGAGCTGCATCCTTACTCACCTGGTCTATGCACATCGCTCTCTCCAAGAGGTTGGCCGCCTATCCTAGATCTTCCCATTTCCAAGAAGATCCCGTGCTCAATCTAGTTTAGTATCAAGGTGATTTTGTTTCTGTTCCTATATATATGGGTCCGTGCAGCATTTTCACGATATCGTTATGATCAATTAATGGGACTTGGCCGGAAAGTGTTCATTTATCATTAGATCGGGTAGTCGTCGTTTCTGGTATTTTAGTCACCTTTCAATGGCTCCCTTAATTATCTGCGAGGAATTGCCCTATTGTGGGAAGCGGGCTACTCCCCGAAAATGCCCGGAATGTAGGTTCATTTGTCGTTGGGGCTAAAAATCTTTCTTGATCATGTGTGCAGCACTCATCAAGTTAGCAGTCCCTATGATTATTGTAACGAACCCGTTAACCAGGTGGCGAGGGACTGGTTTTCCCCCTCGGAGAACCAAACATCCGCTCAGGATAAGCACAGAGGAGGTGGCGAGAGAACAAAGGTCGTTAAGGGCTTTTGCGATCTCTCTAGCAATAATACTCTTGGGGATTGCATTAATAGAATTCGTCTCGGAGCATGGGTGGCTGTCAGGCTAGAAAGGAGGAAACTCAGCCTTTTTTCAATTGGAGGGAATTTAAACTGATCTATAAGACGTGTATGTTAAAAGACTTCCCTTTGTTGATCTTTAATTGTGGTCCCTGGCGAAAACCAACCTTCTCCTTGTGGCGTCTTTAGCTTCTAACCGGTCTAAAAATAACCTTAACGGCGGTGGCAGAACAATTTGAAAAAAAGGAGGAATGAACAAACTGAAACACTCACAACAAGGTGTCCGACGAGCATGCCCGAGAGTAGCCAACGGTACCAGAAGCAGGAGCTGCAGAAAAGCAAGAATAAAGACGACAAAACTAAATAAAAAAGAGAACAACAGCAACAAGACCAGAGAAAGGGCAAGGGAAAGGAATGTCAATCAGAGTACTAGTATACCTACAACTGATACGTGATAGTTGTAGCAATAGCGGATCAGTGGTAGCAAAGCTTATTATAAGAGTAACAGCGGATCAGCGACTAATTCTTACCTTGGAAAAGAAGACTAGCTTGATTGATTCACTTACTAATAATGGCTAATATTCAACCATTTATCGGAGGGAACTGGAATATCTTTCTTATGAAGGTGGGAATTCAAGGAATGCACCAGCTTCCGTCGATCCTCTTCCGATAGAAAATAACACTTATTCTCCCTTTTATGGAGAGTCTAGAAGACGTAGAAAGAAGAGTTAGTTATCAACTGCCTGGGATCGCCCTATTTGAAATAGTGGAAAAGGCTTTGAAGTGCTTCTTCTTTTCTTTTAATCGAAGTAGAGATGATGTATATCGTAATGTATATTTCTTGGCTCTAATCCTCTTTCATAGGGCACCAAGAAAGAAGGCAAGTTGAACAACCAAATGATTTAGGAGTTCATACCCATAAATCTCCAATTCATTCCTAAAGAAAAAGAAGGGCTTTCTTCAGAAATGAGAAAGCTTCATATTTTATTTGGCATACAACCGGTAGAGGGGGCTACCTTTGAAGAGTTGCTCATTATCGGAGATGATGCTGTCTGGAAGTCTGAACCGGTAGATGATGTAGGTTTGTATGGACTCGAACACCATTGTATTTTTGAAATCCTTTACAGCAATCACTTCAGCCCACTTAGAGAAATTGTTGGTAGCGGCCAATAAGGACTTCTGCCCTACTGACGACGATGGTGTGAAGGCTCCGATGATGTCCATCCCCAAGGCCATGAGCATGTATGTTGTGACTTGCAATGGTTCCAAAAGCTGGTGATGAATATAGTATGTATGCTACTTGCAGACCTTGTAACTTTTGGTGTATTCAATGCAATCGGATATCATGGTTGGCCAGTAATATCCTATTTGAGCTGCATTTGTCACTTTGGTCCCGTTTGGTGTACCACGTACACTTCTGCGTGGAACTCTCGCATTGCTCTGGATATCCTTTCTTTGGCTGGTTATGCACTTCATATAGATCCCATTGGACATCATTCCACATGATGAACTTGGTCGCACGCCTTTGTACTTCAGCCCGTTTAGCTCTGTCTTCAGGTAGCCTTCCTTGAGGTAGTTTAGAAGGGTTCTCGCCAATCTTCCTTGCCCTCTTCAGCAGGTATCATGTTAATTGGCTCTGCCTGGGTGATTTAGCAGAGGAAGACCCTTCGTTCCCTGACCATGATAGTCACAGTCTTTTCAGATGGGAGAATCAAAGAAGCTGCCAACGAGCGAGTCTACTAGCTAAAATCTTGTACTATCTATTTGACTATAGACGATTATTTACTATACAAGAAATCACAATCGAAAAAGGGCTATCTTTTTAGGCTAGGGAATTAATTCAACTTCAGACAAGTCTGGCAAAGTAGCTCATCTTGTAACACGGTCATCCATCCAACCACTATCAATCGGTCTTTTTTCCCCTTTCAATCGCTTGAATTGGTCCAACCGGGAATCTTGAATCTCTAACAATCGCATATGTCCGACTGATGGGATAGATCGGCTCTATGGTCGCCTTAAACTGCAGCCCTCTTTAAGCTCTCTTCTAGGGTATTTTATTGGTCAAGTAACAAGTCTCGAAAAGTTGTCGCAATCAGGCTATGAGTTAAAATAGATATCTTATCGATCTGTTTTTCAATACTTCTTATCTTCATGCTTGGGAATCAGTATCTATTGCAATCACTCATTTGTTCTGTCACAACTCTTTTTTCATCCAAACCTTGTATAGACGGTGTATGCCAAAGAAAGTCAGTTTCTTTCTCGCATTCAACTTGAGAATCCTCCCTACCTAATCTTTAGTTGCTTAGCCCCAACTCCCATAGAATGATAGAGGAAAGCGAGAGCTTGGTTCAACAAAAACTCTTGATCCTCACCCTTGGAGAGAGTAAGCTCGACTAAAAGGGATCGAAGCACTCTTCCCAAATGGCATAACTGAAAGTTGATGTTATGTTGACTTCAGGCTAAGAAGTACTTGTTCCTTCCATAGTCCTTTTCACTTCAAATCATTTTTCTAAATCCAAATCTCGTATAGATAGGAAAGACGATGATGGAAGCGTGACTCGACACGCAGACCTTAACTTGTAGATTTTGATGTGCTTCACTCTAACGACGTTGATGACAGACCTTTTTTTATATTGAATGAAACTTGATGTATGGCTTCCTTTCTGGCATGTTGGCAAGTTGCCGTCCTGATGGTCTTGGTAATGTTGCTCCCTAAAAATCCCTCTTTCGGTGAAGTGGAATAAAATGTGAGTCTCGTCCAATTAGCCTACTGACCTAGGATTCCGAGAGAGAGAGAGACTAAGAAGGACGCTCTTTTTTACCCAACTTTTGACTTTCTTTGCCAATTAGACGCTTGAAGGACTTATGGTAGCTTTCTTTCTGTGCATGCCCGACAAAACACTGTGTCATCGCAAGACTCTTGATCACATTGTTCTCCATCCGTAGTTCGGTTTGAATTTTATTGATTGGCTCCCTCCATGATTGTCTGGCTCGAATTGACAAAGTGCGACAACATAAGATGATGACTCCTTGCCAGTTGCATTATCTTGATTGTTATCAAACCCATGTGGCGGTCAAAGGAGAGCGGTAGCTCGGCTCAACTGATAGGGATAGGGAAACCTTTCGACTGAACCCCGAACTTGGACCTGTGTCAGAATCCACAGGACTAAGTTGATTGCAACCTTTTTTGAATGCCGAACCAACATCTCAGTCTGAGGGAGGACTGCCTGACCAACCAAGACCCCCAAGATACTGAACTGGAGTTTCGGTCTCATTCCCATCATTTCGTATGCCTCGACCAAGACCATGTTTGATTGAATTGGAGTCACGATATTATTTCCATCCTTCAGCTACCTAAATGCTGATGAGAAAAGAGGATATGACAGAGGCCCATAAACGGATAGCTTTCCAATCCCTATTCGACTATGAATTCCTGAATCTTCAACTGCTTAGCCCAAATTCCCGGATTCCCTACATAATGTTGAAATTGGATTGAGGTATCCACTTGGCTAAAGTTGAAAACCATGGTGATTTCAAGCCTCGGCTCAGTTCAAAAGTCTAACTTGCCGGAGCATCACCGCCGAAGCCTACTGGAGCTGTAGCAATATAGGATTCTACCCCTGTTGTACATGACCTTCCCACATCTTGCTGTTCTGCATCCCCTCACTCTCCCATAAAGGATTTATAAAATTCTTTCTCCCTCTCTTTCATACCGGATGGTGATGAAGGGTGATAACTCGTGCATTGTTAACTCACTCAAGCTACGATTGTTGTACGAGTCACAACCACCTTGGCGAAATGGAGTGCCATCCGGATGACTGATTGAAGAAGCTGATATGTCTTACCTTTTTTATGAGTTCCATAAGGAGCGGGAAGTAAAGGCTCGTGAGGGATACGACCGCGTAGACAAGTCAGGTGACAAGATACGAGGATGATGCCCTCAAGTCCTTGTGCTTTTTTTTCCTGTGTTTGGCCAAGTTTTATGGTGGGGAATAGTCACAGTTGTGTTGATTGATTTGCTCATAAGCCCTTTTCCAGGGAAGTGGATAGTGAACCCGAATCTTTTTAATTTCATCAACCCACTCACTCTAGCTAGGAAAGCTTTGGTTACTAAAGCACCAGTGACACTGCTGGTAAATGCTTTAAGGGGCTATTTATTGCTTTCAATCTAATGCAGGATTTCTCTTGATTGGCATTCCTTGGTCTTCAATGGTGGACATTAGTGGTTCATTTATTGATGTGCTAACCGACTTTCGATTATCGTAGTAACACCTTCACTCTGTTAGTTCTTTTGAATACCCATCTGAACAAGTCGACTAATAAGCCAATGGTCCAACAGGTCTACCAGTCAGGGAGGAATGATAGAATCCTAGTTCAACTCTGAACTCGTTTCCAATGTATCATCTTATGCTGATTTAGCTGATTTCACTTTTGTTTTTTATTGATGCAGCGAGGGTGCCAATCACGACTTTCTGTGTATCTTAGGCCCCTCATGCAACATACAGGTAGCCCCTTTTGCCTATGAATCCTACCATTCATTCTGAAACTACCGATCACTAGCCTCGAGAATCAAAGCTCTCTCCTTTGTTTGGTATAGCAAAAGGTCAACGTCATACATATTGTCACCCGATAGCTAGCAGCAAGTGGCCCATTCTACTAAAGTCTAACCACAAACACCAATGGTGCTCACTCGAAGTTAACTAGAACTAAAGCAATCAAGGTGTAGAGTAGTGATGGTCCCTTAGTTACTAATTGTAACAAACCAACTATTCTAAACCATGTCTAAACAACATTGATGGAGAAGTGACGCTTGCAGACGGATGACCTAAGAACTTACAAGGCCGTAACGAGTGAAGTATTCACTTCCTGCATCTTGCAAGCAACCTCTTTCATAGAATCCATATGGTGTGGGCTTTATGCTTTGGATAATTCCTGTCCTCTAGCAGTTTAAAAAAGTGTTCAGTAATCATCTGCTGTTGGACCTTATTGATGGCTCCACAATTGAGTCTCAGTATCAAGAGCCTGTTGACATGGTAGCTCTAACATTCATCATGGGCCAATCCAATATCCATACACGGATGGGATATTATTGGTGTAACCAAAAACATTAATAATCTCGTTCCCGAGGAATCGATTTCAAGCCAACCTCTTCTTTCCCACGAACCTTGGATGATTATCCCAAGAGGGGGCCCCGGGTGGTGATGAGGTTCGGTTGTGAGTTTCCTTCTATGATCGGCCAGCGAAAGGCATTTGCAGCTTGGATTTAGTATTGGGTTTCGTTCTTTGGACTTCATTGTCTGGCACAGACCATTGTTCACTTGCTTCCCTAGCAAGCAACCTCGTGTACAAGCTTACACAACTTCTCGTAGCTCTACCCACTCCTATCTATCTATTCTATCTTCTCTATCTCAATCCAAGCCTTCATCACCTTCTCTCACTGCCGTTCTTCATCCTTACCAACCTGGGATATTGAAGCTGGGATCCAGATGTTTCTGACGTACCATTAACGTCCCTCCCCAGATTCACAGCAATTAGCGGTTTGTAGTCTTGGCTTTCTTTTTCCCTTTATCTCGTGCCTGGGTGAATATGAATGTCTTTCTCCCGGCTTACTACGATTTTCGGGTGGGAAAAAAGTCATTGCTAGCTCTTTGAACGAATACGCTCTTGGTCCACAGGAAGAGCATCTTTCTCTGTCTATTCAAAGATCCGAGACAGCTAGTTAAGTTGGTGATAGTGGTTCCCCGTCCCTACTCTCCTATCTCTCTCACCCTTGTTAGGCTCTGGCTTAGTGTGATTAAACTGTGAATTGAGTCAGGAAGAAGAAGTCCAGCTCCTGGCTTTAAAGAAGAGAAGAAAGACATGGCTTCAAGGGAAATTCTTAATTTTAGGAAAGAATTATCCCAAGCTTATGCTGAATCGAGAGTGGACTTGCCTTGGTCTTTTGTGAGTTCCAGGGATTCAGATCAAGGTTGTTCCTCGAGGCTAATTCAATTCAATCTTGTGAAGCTGTGAAATAAGCTCTTGCCAACCTCTGCGGAATATAGGGATGAGATGAAGGTTAGGGATCCAGTTCAGGTACAATAGAGACAACTACAATAGAGAAAAGAATTCGCTCAGGTGAACAGCCGAAACAATCACAAGAAGAAGAAATTCATATTCTATCTACTATACCATAGAGAAAAGGATATAGAAAAGTAAGGTTTGGAGCCCTTATTTGTTAGGATAGATGCCTTCTCTCTTCTTTCATAAGTTGCATTTTGCATATATAAAAAAGAAATAGGAAAGATTCGAAACCAGCCCAACCTCTTCATGGTCACATCCCCTTTTCTGATGCTTTTCGTGTTGTTGCATGTTCCTTACGATATCCAGATCCAGTCCTTTCTATTTCCTATGATTGAAGTGAAGATCCGCAATAGACTGTCTGTTGGTAAGAAAATAAATAATGAATATCTTTCTAATAGAACTGGGGACTAGTATACATGTCCCATGAAAGAGGTGAAAGAGCAGTTGGATAGGCAGAGTCTTAGTCTCTGTCGAAAGCGGATTGAAGGTCTTTACTCAGCAAATAGATCAAAGAAGAGATAGGTATGGTTCAACAACTACATCTTCGCAAGACCACTCTCGCAAACATGGTTCGTTAGCTTAGCTATGGGGCTATAGCCAATGGCTACAATGCCACTCTTCCTAAGCAACATTTAGTAACAACATCGATAGCCTTGCATTTCGTTGTATATCATACCAGCTCCAACCCTGCACTCGCAGTTAACAGCCCTTTTTGGATCCCTTATTTTCATGCTTCTTTCTTTTAAACAATTCTCAATTTCTCGATCACAGGTTTGGAACCCAGGGACTGACAAATCGGAAGTGTTTACTCAAAGAGATATCGACCGAGGAAATGCTAACGTATTGCTTCCACGCAAACTTTTTACATTTGCCTCACCGAAACTACATGAGGATCTGGAAGAGACACTAATTAAGCTTTACACAAGCTGGCCTTTTACGGATTAGCAGAACCAATGCCATAATAAGGCATTCAAAGAATCCACTAATAGGGGATGTGGGTAGGGTTACGAAAGAAACTACAACAAGCACACATCTCTTACCTTTCTGCAGGAGATATAAGGCTACATCTTAAGTCCAATAATAAGGGAATAATAAGACTCTTTCCCACCATATCCGAATAAAGACCAGGTTGGTCCGATCGTCGCTTCGCTTCTACTTGACGCAAGGGAGTCTAAAGCAAACAAATCTTCTTTGCTGAAAGGCATACTAAGCTTACTCTGTCTAAGGCAAAGAATCATCTCTTTATAGACCGAGAGGAAAGAGAAGAACTAGGTATTCCACTCTAAGTCAAAGAAGAGGTATTATGAGTTGGTAAAATACCAATTATATATCACTAGATAAACAAAGAGTTACGATCGATGTATGTGAGAGAGAATTCACTACTTAACACTACCACTACTTTTCTCCATACCAACGTTGGATGCACAGCTTAAACGCTTTAACTACTTACCTTGCCACTCCTCACCAAATACCTCTCGATGCTAACTACTCAATGCAACTCAAAACTAATAGCTACTCAGTCAGAAGGAAGATTGTCACCTTTTTGAATAGACCATGAAAGGTTAGTTACCTATCTTGGGGTTACTCTTTACCAAACCTAATATTAGCCTCCGGAGATCCACGAATGAAGTCTTTTCGATTTCCAGAGAAGATAGTTGGTAGAATCATTTTTTCTTGAAAGAAGGTAGGGATAGAATAGTTGTAATACCCCGATCCCTCTCGAGGCCGGGAGTTCTATCAATCGATCTAAACACAACCCAAACCAAACTCGGGCATAAATTTTCAGGGAAAACGGACGGAGTCTCCCCTGTTCCTAGGCGAAAAGTAAAACCTGCGACAGCATATAAGTGGACCAATACCATGTCCAAACATTCAACCACCTCAAGGTCATCCGAGCCTTGGTTCACAACAAGCAAAACACAAGTAAATATACATTAAAGCTTAGCAATTAGACTACACCAACCTATATCATAAGCTAGACTATCATACCTTTCTATCTCTTTTCCTTTGTCATTACAAATATACATTGAAGTTAAGCTACATTAACTAAATACATAATCTAGTGAAACTTAAATTACATCCCCTTTAACATTAAATACATATAATACATAAAAGCATACAACTTTACAACTTTGACAACTCAAGTCACATAGGCACGCAGGACAATTCTTCAAGCACGGACTTTCACAAAATCACGAACTTTCCAGCTAACATGGCATTTCCTGAAATGTGGTGGTGAGGAGTGAGTATACACAACACGTATACTCAGTGAGGGCGAGACATATATCGAATTGGAGAGAAAGAAAGTCGTGCAATGCAAATAAGATAGTTAGGAAATATAACTGATAAATAAGCAATCGAAACAAATAATCAATACAATAAGCAATTACTGAAAGCATTAACACAACCATTCAAAGCTATACCACACTTTGAAGGCTATGGTTCACTCATACGAGCAATGTACCATTTCACGAGCGATACATCAATCTCGAGCTTGATGTTGACAACGATGACAATAAGCGCGCATCCACCTTATAACACCAGTTTGGAATACCCCGGAAGTATCCATCAATTCTACGACCCAAATCTCCCTGGGAGGCAACCCAAGCGAGAAAGGGAATAGCAGCGGAGCTAGAGCAACCAACACTGGCAACCCGAGGCTACCCAGAGAGGCCCATCACTCACGCGCGAGACACTATGCAATGCAAGACTCGATACAAGGCAATAAACGAGCGATAGCACAACAATACAAACTAGTGACAACAAACGAATACCAAGCAATCACAATCAATACTAGCATTCATCTAACTTTTCAAGCATAATAAGCAATAATAAGCAACAATAACACCAATTAAACAAGTATATCACGCAACCCTAAGCATTCTATAGGCACAATATCAAGATAACAAGCAAAATCACAAATCGGCCCCAACTAACAAAACACTACCATTTCCAAACGAGCAACGAGTTCCGGAAACCGACTTCGCCAATCTTCCTAGGTCACTATAAAGCACGTCTAGAGACTCCGAAACCCTACTTTACCCTAGAATTCGCGCAAAGCCCCGATTTCCCCCTTTGCTCGTTTGAACTACAACTATACCAACCAAACACCCAACCAATGCCATAATTGCACCAAAAGTGCTTCCATGGCCTCCCGAAACAATGCCAACACGCAAAACAAGAAAACGCCAAACTCGACCTAAACGACCCCGACTTTCACTAAGCCGTTTTTCTCCGTTTTTCCATTACACATTCCAATTAAACCACACATTTACGCATTCTAGCATATCTAGCATCTTCCTACATCAACAGAACACGTAACGGAGCAACTTCATCGAAACGGGGATTTACTATTCATAATTTACTATTCATCACACAATTTATATTTCAATTCCAATATTTAACCACAGAAAATGTTAAAAAGCTATAAATACATGTTCTACAATCAACAAGGAACATTCTTTAAGCAACAAAATGATTAAAACAACAATCTACGCATAAAATCCAAAAATCAAAGTTTAGATACAAATATTTCAAATGCGCAAATAACGATGAAACCCTCACCTTAGACGCTCCTAGACGCTAGGAAAACCTCATAGAGTGCCTCAGAAACCACCCCGCACAAGCCGACGCAAAAAAGCGAAGAAGTGAAGGTGAGATTTTCTTTTTTTTTTTCTCCTTCTTTTCCTCATGGTTTCAAGCCTTTTTTTCTCTGTTTTTTTCGTGTGCATTCTGCTTATTTAAAAAAAAATGACAAGAAGTCAAAGGTCAAAATTCGGTCAACCCGCTAAACCAAAACAGCTATGCGCGACCTTACGAAAACGGCCATAACTTCTTCTAGAAAAGTCCAATTCACGAACGGTTTGAAGCCTCAGAAACTAGACTCATAGAGCTTTCCAACCATATATAATTTGCTACCTAACTCTTCCCCAATTGGTTCGGATTTAATTCCAAAGTTGACCCAAAATTTGACTAACTTAACATTGCATTTTTTTATTTCTAATCCCAAGTTTGCCTTTTATTAAACATTTCAAAAATTCCAACCTTGTCCTATTTGGTCAATGTAGATGAAAAGTCAACTAGTTTGGTCAAAGAAGGTGAAAGGTCAATAAAATGCAATTTAAATGAACTTTAAATGCTATTGAATACATGCCAGGTTCGGGGTATCACAATAGTGATAGTAAGTGTGCTCAATCCACTCTTGTAGTAGTCAGCCTTAAAGCTCGTGATAGCGCTATATTTACCCTTTTGCCAATCGTCCCCGTTGTACGAGTTACCCTTCTCGCATAAGGGATTTCATTCTCAGTTCAAGCAGAATCTGGTTAGGGGAAGTTTAAGTTAGTCGACCAGCGAATCCATAAGTCAGTTGACTTGAAAAGGAAATCATTCCCCTTTTGAGGCTAGACCTTGAAGTTGGAAGTTTCAGTTCAAGTCCCTAGTTAAAGAATAAGAAATAGGATAACAAGCAGTAAGAAAACAAGCTAGCAAGGAGTTAGAAAGCTAACCCGAAAGCAGGGGGAAGGTCAAAGTCAGGTTTGAGAGCTGGTGCTATAGATGGTAAGTCCCCAAGGATTGGGATAGACTAAGCTTTTAGAGCAATTCCCTGGTGAGAATAGTGATGGTACGCTAACCCTGGTGAGTAAGATTCTAGTAATCTATCCTCTACATCAGTAGTTAGTTACGCTCTATCAAGTAAGTAATCCCCCCATATAAACCTCTCTCAAGTAGAGCTATCAGTAATTCCATATTTTTCGTCCCTAGGAGCTAGAGCATTGATTGGGATATACCAGCTATCAGTTTCCCTGGTGTTGCCAACCCTCATGTTTGTAAGTTCGTTAGTCATGAATTTAGCACAGAGTGTTGTATGAGGCAACTATCTAATCCCTGGTCCAATAGAAGAAAGTAGAGTGAAAGGGAAAAGGTATTTTAAAAGGCTATCTATCTCCCTCCCTGCTTCAATACTTATGGGTAAACGGATGACATCTTTGAGATAAGAGAGTTGGGATTGATTTCGACCTTGCTTAACACATGGACTTGGCCATCTTTCCTTGGCTAGAATATCGAATTCGAAGGATGTTTTCGGGGGGCTTACAGAAGCTCGTGAAAACTAGATTTATAGGAGTGAAGAGGGGAGATGGAAGGAATGTCGAGAATCCGCTGCACGAATGCGCTCTTGTCTCTTTGAATCATATCATCCATGGCGAGTGCTATCGTATATAAGATCACGGCCACATTTAGGAGTGATCTTTCCCTCTTCAACAAGCCGGGTTTAGTCTATGAAAAACATCTCCTAAGGGAAGTGGAAGTGAAATATGTTATGTCGGCATAAGCAATCTTTTTATTACGAAATCCCCTGTTTGGATCTTTGATGGAATAGAAAGAGTCTAAAAGGATGTCATGCCATAAAAGGAGCAGCTAATGCCATTTTAAGAAGAAAGGTGCAAGTGAATCAGAACTTGAGAATCTAGGTATTGCGAAAACTGTCTTCGCATAGGGAAATGCCAACAGCTTTAAGTCTTCATACATAAGAGTTTGAAAGAGAGACTATTAATGGAAGGCTACTTTTCAAAGGTTGAATGCAGGGAATCGCTACTTACTAAGGTGATTGGGGAGGCAGTGGTTTTCTCAATAGGGTGTAGTCCGATGTCCCTATTCTCTATGAGGCTTTGGATACCTTCCTTCAAGCCACAACACTTTTCAATGGGATGGACCTCTTAGGCACAAGAGTTCGGATTCTCGATCTTCCCTTCTTCATTCGGCCTGACCTCTTCCATTGTGGTAGTTCTATACGGTCTTCATTAGGGAATTCAAAACCCAACCTCTCTTTTTATGAGGGTTTCTTCTCACCATTTCCCTTCTCCTTACCCTTTTTCATCATCTTTTTTGGCCTTCCCTATCACTATTCTTCTTTTTCTTTGCTTCAACTCCAGCCATCTCAACCTTTGAAGCTGCCTTGGGCTTTGAGTTGAGCGCCTCTTACTAAGGTGCATTTCTAGGTCATATGCCTTGGTGCATAAGTAATTTAAATCATCAAAGGTTTGAGGCATGAGATAGAGTGAGAGTTCATGCCTCAAAGATTTGGACCCTTTCGGCCTTCTATTTCCTTTCTTTATGCCCCTACCAAGGAGGGGAGGAAGTGGTTGGTCCTCCAAGGCCAGGGAAAGACAGGGTAACCTTTTGCGGACACCTGAAGGGAAGGTCTTGCCATCTTGCGAGAAAGTCAGACACAAAATCATTGTCACACTCCTTGCTTTCAATGAGTTCTACAACTCCAACTTTCTTTTCAGTCTTTCTCCTCACATGCTAAGTCCAAGGGTCTCACATTAGCTTAATGATAGCGTAAAATAGAATTCCACTGCTTGCCAGATCACGAGATGAGATCTGAGTTCAAATGTAATAATGAATTGTACAACTACCTACTTGCGAGTAAGAGAAGAAAGTGACCCCAAGCTCGATCTTTGCCAAGCTAGTATTCTCAAAAGTTCACTTCCGTCTAGGCCTGACGCTCATGATAGAGTTAGTTGGTAGACTGATGTGATTAAGAGTACTTATTTTCCAGGCTCCTCCGATGGTAGTGGAAGCTCTTGTTCTTGTTGGTGTTGTTGAAAGTAACTATTTACTATTTTTAGACGAGACAGAATGTCTTCTCAGACAGATAAAGGTCCTTTCAGGTTTCCTTTGGAAAGCCTATCGGCTCACTTTGTTCTAAACCTTTTCTTATGTATGGGATTTCAAGTAGAATCAGCTGGTATTGACTTAGGATAGTCCTCGACTACCTTCTTATTTATTTGTTGAGCACTACTGGGCAGAGACTTTTTTATATGATTATATGGTATGGGACTTACTAGTTTCCCTTGAGAAGCTGGCTTTTTAGGGTTGGGCATTCTTACGCAAAATAGACCAGGAGTAGGTTGAGGTCAGACCTTTCTATATTCAATTTCTCTTACAGACTAAATCCATAGTTGGCTTGGTCATAACTAGTAGTAGCTCCGGTTACTGTTGAAGTCGGTGGAATCATCTCACTGGGACTTATAGACCATCTCTTTTCTGGTCCAAAACTACTCGAGTAATTTCGCTCTAGCTGCATGAATCCTAAGCTTTGATTACGATATTGGGTGGAGGAGCAGATGGGGAAGTGATGGTAGTGAAGACCCCAGGTAGGGAGAGCTAGGAAACAGATAGAGATAGGTCGTCTGCAATATGTTTTACTCTTAAAGAAGTGGAGGACTATGAAGAAGGTGATGTTGGAGTTTCAGTCTTAATCTTTTTTTTTCAAAAATGGTGGATCGGATCATCGAGCAGATCATAGCATCAAGGAAGAAACAATAATAGGCTTACAGTAGACCTTAGAGGCCTACCTTACAACTATAGAAGGTGGTAGCTCCTACCTTCTAGTGGATATGGTAAAGGAACCCCAGCCTTAAGGTTGAGGACCTTGTAAAAGATAGCTATGGTGTACTATACCCGAAGCTAATTGAGATGGTTTTCGGATCAAGGCAAGGGAGATAGGCTACACCGTGCTGAATGAAAAAGTTTCCCCCATTCCAATTGAATTTGTAGAAAAGAACCCCTACCCCCTCTCTTCCAACTATAATTTAGTAGTTCTAGTTTTGTTCCTCGTTCCTGGGCTTGGCTGATAAATCAAGCATATCGGTTATCGCACATGCGCTTTTAGGAGGAAGATTTATATATGGCGTATATGAGCTATTGATGTCGTATATCAGTTGTTTAGAATTGGATATGGTATCTAAGTATATAAAGATGTCTATGTTATCTTTCGCAGATCGGTTTCGGGGTTGTGTCCACCTAGAAAAGTAAGCACTATTCGCTTTCAAATGCGTAGCGCACTCTGCGCTACGAATGTAGAAAAAGTATCTTGAAATAGTCGATTTAGTAGCCTGCTTTCTTTCTCCGGGTATGAACTCCTCCCTTGAAGAAGGCCCATGTTATGGCAATTCTACCCAAAGGGTATAGTTACTATAACTAATAAGAAGCATAGTAAAGTCAGTGTAGAATAATATAATCTCTTATTAGCTTATGAAGGAATTTATTAGCTCGACCTATAGGGAAAGGAATAGACCCATTTAAACAAAGTTCTAAGTCCCCATGGTAGACAAGACCTGAGTTAACACTACTAAACTGAACTGATCATGGGCCAAAACACCCCTAATTGGGCAACAAAGTGGACCTTTACCCGAAGCGTAAAGCTGATTCTATGATGCATCCAAGCCCACAAAGTCGAACGAAATAATGTATATAGATAGAAATCGCTACTGATACAATTGTACGAAAGTTGTCTAGTGATCTGACGGTGCCGAGTAGAAGGGCTCTCGCCCAACGGATATTCTTTAGGTGTTCCGTGAGAGGGGCAAGAGTGAATAAATACCAATAGAAGTACTGTATCAACCATTCAGAACCTTAGTCCTATGAAAGCTTATAGAAAGCTTTATAACGATCATTGATAGAGCCTAAAATAGAAATATCGAATCACTTTATTGAAAAATAGCGTAGTGTATAAAAAGTGAAGAAAAAGCACTTCGAAGTGCTACCCTTTGACAACAAGGGGAAGTCCAGGGGATTGAAAGAGCACCCTCCGTAACCCTCTCCTCGAAAGCTAGAGCACTTGGTCATCGAAATCCAAGAAAGCCATACCCCGAGCTATCGGACAAGAAAACTCATTTTCGCACCTACTTGCTAGTGAGCAGAGTCTCTTTGAAGAGTTCATTGAGAGCAAGAAAAGGCTTGCCTCAATGTTCAATTTGATTTGTTTATATAAATTCCCGAAGAGCTCCCCTCGCCCTCATCAGAACAGAGCTATGCCAAAACCAAAGACGCCTCGCTAGTGCAACTCTTGATATTCATAGAATATCTTCCTCTCCGGTGGAAGTATTTCTTAGGCGTGTGCGTCGATTTCAATAACGTCCGAAAAGGCCTTTTACGCGGGCTAGAAGGCTGGTTCCCCATCTCTCATGTGGATAGAATTATAGCACTGATTGAAGCAGATGTACCACTGAAGCTTCGAACAATCTATATACTTTTTATTAACGAGCTGATTGAAAGGAAGATAAGACGAATTCTATCTCGGGAATCAAAACTAAGACTAAGGAAACCTTCACATGAGAAAAATACATTCATGATTAGGATTGGATTTGACGACTGCTCTATCTGTAGTTAGGGATGAGCTGATGACCATGCTACACATGTAGGTCTACTTTGAGAATGGCCTACTGAGCCAGCCTTGAGTATAATCCCCTGTCAGGTTGGAGAAAGTACGACGTGTGTCTTGATCTTGACAACTGAATCACGGCCAGATGCTATATTTTTTCTGGGGTCTAGTTCATGCGACGATGAAATTTGAAGACCAATGAAGAATCCCAACCCACCAGATTCGTTCGTCAGCTTTCTATGCCCCTTTGTATAGGTTGGGCGAATCCACTAACTCACGTCGAATACAAACGCCTCTCTCGACAAACTAGCCCACGTCTTTCTATCAAATTTGACCAAACGAAGTAGCTTGTTCCGTGATATAGAGCCCCGTAGGCTATCAAAGATAGGAGTCAATACGTATGAATGTGGGTATGCCCTTAGAATAACCAAAAATATTTACTCTAACTCTTGGACCCTGGAACTCTCATATGATTGAACTCACACAAAGCCGAAGAATCGAACATTGAAGGGAGAAATCGACGGAAGAAGAATAAGTTTTCATTCTTTTCTTCTTCGTAGTGATGGAGCAGCTATGATAAATCTAAGGCCTTCTCTTGATCCGCCTCTACGGGAGGTGGGTGGGGAATCAAGAGAAGTAAGGTCAGGCACATCATAGTCTTTAGGGATTGTGTCATGTCAATTTTCATCCTTATGAATGGGGCAAGAGCCCATATTTAAAGCATAATTCGTACCAAGGATTGGAAAGATCAATAGAAAGATTCTCTAAAAGGGAGCTGAAACTCATGATAGAAGCCCACTTTCGTTAATGAATATTCAACATGTCAAAAGATGTTTGTGCAGACCACTCTTCTTCTTTAAGAGTTAGCATGCCGTCTTTGATCAATAGTTATCAATTACCTATAAAAAACTACCTTAGAGTTTTGCAAGGTACCCTCAATTACCTTGAAAATACCGAATGAAATTAATGAAAATTAGGATATTCATTTTTTTCATGAGTCTTTTTTAGTAAAAATCTATCCATTGATTGGCTCAACAAAAGGGCCTTTCTCTTTCTTCTAAGGTGTACCACTCATGAGGTTTCTCGACTAGTACTAACCGAAGTAGATCTCAAACCAGCGAAGAGTGAAAGTTGCACGTCAACAGGTTTTGACCAGGTAGTGAAACTTGGCTTGTGCGTGAGCAGCAGATCATGTCAATTTACATAGTGAATTTCTTGCATATCCACCCTGAAATCGAGAGGGAGAGGCGGTAGGAAAGGAGAATCAATAAGATAGGATGCTCTGTCCCAACTAACAAAAGTAGGAAGATTCCAGCTTTGAATCTTGTGCTTGTGACGGTGATCATTTCTGCCACGTCATGGAAGTATTTAGTGCTTTCTGTTTCAATAGGGCCTTGTCCCTTCTAACTTTCTTTATGATATCGGGGAATTTTTTCTCTTGGTCTGGTAACTCCATAAAGGGCTAGTGGGTGGGGGTAGAGCCTGACGCGCCAATGTCAATGAATCAAAGGTGTCTGTTTATGGTATGGAATAGGAACAACAAGAATGGAACCGTTATCGCTTGTCCTATCATCCACGCGAAGCTTTTGTCATTCGTCAGTATGGGTAGGTAGAGTCCTTTGCTCGGGTGAAGCTGTTCTTGCTTTGAGCTAACTTCATCAGATATGAATTTCTCCCTGCTAGCAATATAGGGTAATAAGGTATAGTATGTGCTCATGACTGAAATACTAAAGTATGTCTTTCTTCTGACGAAGGCAATTTGGCCCATTTTCTCTTTAGAGCTGCTTCTGAACTACGTCCACCCTGGTAAGATAGAAATTCCAAATCACAATGGCCTTCCGGCATTCATTCATCTCAAAAGAAAGAGCTAGTGAACCATACCAACTCTATTCATATTCTCTCAGAAAGAGTAGGATAGCTGCCATCAAGATGCCTCTTGACCTTTAGAGCGAGAGCCTTTCGAGACCAATGCTATCAAGAAGAAGGAAAAGTAGCCTTTATGGAGCCTTGAGCTAAACCATTGACCTTGCGCTAGGTTTTCGCTCCTAAAGGAAGAGAATGAATTATATCTAGTTGATTGGCCGGGAAAGCTTTAGCGAGAAGAGATAGCACTGGCAAGTGACTTCAGTCGATAGCAAATCAAGTAGATCTTTGTAGGTAAAAAAACAGAATAGCGAAGGTCAGCTTAAACTAACTAGTTAGATAATAAAAGGTACGATTAGGTTTTATAGAATAGGGGAAGGATCCAAGCTAGTTCCGCCATTAGCGAGGAATATTTTTTTGATTAGTAAAGGAATGAAGCAGACCAGAAAGAAGATAGATTTGTGAATCCATCCGCGAGGAAGACAAAAGCGAGAACGGTAAGAGCTCCATAACCAAATTGTCTTCCTATAACTAAGAAGAAAGCGCTCTTACCTCTCCTTTTTACCGAAACCTTTATTTCATCAATCTCTTTCTATTTTATATCAATAGGGAACTCCTGCTTCTCATTCATCCAGTTGTGACCGCTATCGCCCAACAAAATCCCTCATTTATAGATGAGGGGGACTACCTTCACTACCGCTCTCTCCAAGTCAGCCATAATAGAATAGATAGGCCAAGCTTCTCTCTTTATTATCTGGCTTGAGTGGTTTAATGCTCCTTCCTCAAGCAAGAAGAATAGACGGATAGACTGAGAACAGAGGAAGGGATGGCATTTATTCTTTACTTACTGCAAGAAAGAACGACAGCTCGCCAAGGCCAACACCTATTCCTCCTTCTAGTACAACTACTACAGCTATGACCGACTAGTAAGCAAGATCTACGAAGTTCTATCGGTCGACTTCTATCGTCTCTATCTATTCCGTTTAGGGAATGGGCTTATGTAGGATAAGGCCGACCTTTTTGAATATCGGGAAGCACTCCATCAAGGGAATGACTAGAAGTACTTCAACTCATATGAGTTCAGGTCTTTCTTCATATCTTGAAGGTGTAAAATCAATAGCAGCTTATTCTCCTACAATGGGTTCAGCCTCTTTAGCCTTTAGTAATAGTTGTTTTCCTTAGTTTCGAGATCCTGCTTAAAAACTGACGGAAACAGTCATTCAGTTTACTGAAAAAAGAACTATCTGAAAGTAGAGTGAATGGGAGGCTGCAAAGAGTACGATTCCCTTTTTTCAATAGTAGTTATCTCTCCCCTTCATCAGATCCTCTCGATGTAGCTCATTCCCGCGTCAATTGCCAATTCTTGGTCATTGAGATTCATGGGCGATTCGGATCTTTATTTAGGTTTGGAACCCTATCTTTTTTCCCCTTTCAAACAAATCGAAATTCTTGAAGTTTTTCTATTTGGAATCGTGTTAGGTCTAATTCCTATTATTGGCTGGATTATTCGTAACTGCATATTTACAATACAAACGCGATGATCAGTTGGACCTTTGATTAATTACCATCTCTTTTTTTGTTTGTTTTCTCATTTCTTTAATCCGCAGGAGGTCAAATTAAGGTTGTTCTTCTAGTTAGTGAAGTTATTTCATTGTAATTAGACCTAACAAGAATGGAATCACGCTCTGTAGGATTTGAACCTATGATATCGGGTTTTGGAGACCCACGTTCTACCGAATTAAAATAAGAGCGCTTTTTTATCACAGTAGATACGACTGTAAAGAAAAAGGATTCTTTTTCTACCTCCAATACATCTTGCATGCATATAGTCTCATAAAATGAAAATATGTATGTCCAATTTGAATCGATCTCAATGGATCCCTCCTTACTGCCCAGAGGAGAAGAATAGGTAGGGATGACAGGATTGGAACCCGTGGCATTTTTTTACCCCAAAAAAAGGCGATACCAAGTTGTGCTACATCTATTTCAATTGGTTTACAGTGCCATTGTAGAGAATCCCTGCCATGTTTTCTTTCACATTGTTATTTTCTCCATCGATATCAAATTTCTCTTGCCATTTCTTCTTTTTTTTGTCTTTATTGATTTATATACTCATCATCATCCTGCCGCTCCTACCAACGCTTACTTATGAGCAAAATGGGTTATAAATAATCAGCCCTTAAGTGAGGCTTTCCCGATAGAAAGATTTGACATGCGATAGAGATCCCAATTATGTGTATCCGGTTAAGCAAGCCCTACCCGCCAACTTCCACCCAGACAAAAAAGATAAGCGCCTAGCACGAAAGCTTGCTTTACTAAGAAACTAATAGTTGGCAAGAAGCAAGGGGCGCGAAAGTCATTGCGCTAACGCGCATCCGTTTTCTTGCTCGTTAGCGCTTTAGTTTTCAATAAGAGGCAGAGCTTGAAGAAGCGAAGCGAGCCTAAAGTAGCAGCCTATTACATTTTTTCAGGCCCCTTTGATATGTTATTAGTCAAGGGCTAGCGCCCCTATAGAGTAAGGGTGTATTCTGCTATCAATGAAAGCGAAAGAAAGACAAAAAAATCAATGACTTTCGCATAGATCGAGACTTGTGGCTTGATTCTTTACTCTTTCCATACTGGGAAGAATTGCAGGAAATCGTTCGATAATAAGACTTCTTCGTATTTGTTTCTCAATGATATCCGACGATCAAGACAATTCCCGTGAAACTCTTTCATTTTATAGAAGTTCATTCTTATTCTTACGAAGCAAATAGCATTTTCTATTGATTTGTCCCCTGGACTAGACATATTTTGATTCTTAATTATCCGTCGCTACGCTGTTCCCAAGGACTAGCAAAATCGAAATAGCGAAATTCTTGGGTCATCTCAATGGGTTCAAAAACCACACGTTTCTCTGGATCATCATAGCGCACTTCCACATATCCATTCAGATGAAGGTCTTTTCATAATGGATGACCCTCGAAACCATAATATGTAGATATACGGTGTAGATCCGGATGATTGATAGAAGAAACACCAAACATATCCCACACTTCTCGCTCTTACCGGTCGGCAGATAGAAATGGACTAACTACCGGAGATATTCGTGTTACTTCATCTACACTGGTTTATACACGAATGCATGAGTTATACCGAGTACTTAGTAAATTATAAACCACTTCAAATCTGTATTTTCGAGAGGGATAATCAACTCCGCAAATATCAATCAAAACTTGAACCCTTGTATAGGTATGCAATTTCAGAAAGCACAACAATGGAAATGGGTAGTCCATATTGGTACCAAATCTATTCCCATGTTCTGATCTTTCCATTTTTTGGACCCATTTCTTGGGTAAAGTCTCCCAACTATATTTGAAAATGAATTGTTTATCCATAAAGATCAAGAAAGTTTTCTTGTAGTTCCGCTTCTTGCTCTAAAAATGAAGAAAGACTTGTTGGAAATCGCCGGTTGGGTTGGTCCGACCAAGAAAGGCATGGGAGTGTTTGGGCATTGCTTGGGCCGAGTTAAGTAAAGATTGGCTACCTAGCAACTAAACAATAAACATGAAAACATCCCTCTTAACATCACTAAGAAATCATTTTTCTAGTTTTTATTTCATTGTCGATTTGAGACTCTAGTTCTCAAGAACATATTAAAGCAATCCTTGGAGTCCTTGTAAAAGAGACTATTTCTGCTATATCATTGGTTGTGCTTTTTGATCGTGCCCAGCTTTTCCAGACCATACTCTTCTTTGAGCATTTCAACAATTCGTTGAATCTTATTAGGTGAGCCTCATATGTTCAGATTTTCATAAGTCGATAATAAGGTCAGCTACTTTATTTTACAATGAGGTGAGCCTTCGCATATGTGAGGCCTTGTTAGCTTAGCTCCACCCATTGGCACCGGTTGCTCCTGCTGCTCTTCTAACTCCCTCCAGATGTCATCTTGGTTGACTTCAACAACTTAGATTTCAAAGAAAGGAGGAACAGGCTCCTGACCTAGTGGAAGTGG
Organism: Ehretia macrophylla; assembly: GCA_037974665.1. NCBI lineage: Eukaryota > Viridiplantae > Streptophyta > Magnoliopsida > Boraginales > Ehretiaceae > Ehretia > Ehretia macrophylla. Next base: position 30,478,285 of record CM075770.1, read on the forward strand.
CTCAGAAACTTCCGGCACCGGGGGTAGGGCCAATCCCCATGTGCTAGAGGGAGGACCGAAAAGTTTATGTTAAGCATATAGTAGGTTCTTGTCTTGTTTAGGCATTTGGTGCCCTCTCTGTCGGCCTGCTTAGTGACAGAGCCACCTTCTTTGGGGTCAGTGAGGAGGACAATACCCGACTCCAGGGGTTTCTTTCTTTATAACCGGATTATACCCAACCAGGTCCTATTTCAAACAAAAGAAACAAAGAAGGAAAATCTTCGTAAAGGCAGCAAGGGCTTTAACCTTTGAATTGAGTAGTGATTATTCTTTCTACTCCATTTTTGTAATTGAAACTCTAATCAAAAGTAGACTCAAGCCTCACCCCTTCTTTTATGTATGTGAATTTTCCAAATCTAGTTCTAAATACTGGACTGATCTTTCTTTGCTTCAAAGAGGGTCTATTTTGATAGATAGAGATAGATAGGAACTAAGCAATAAGAACAAAATACCAAAGGCTTACTCCCATTTCTTTCTACTCTACTCTATCTATTAAGGCTATGAAGGAATTCATTCATAGAATTCTTTTTTATTTCACTGCTTTTTGAAAAAAATTGTACGGGATAGACCCAGCGGACGAGATTGTACCAAAGGAGACCCTTTTTACCGATAGTTTAGTTGGGTGTGTCCTTAGTCGCCCCGGAGAAACCATACCCTTAGGAAGCTTACCCAACTATTCACTTAACTCTCAAGAAAGGCCAGTAAATCGTGCATAATTTAAGAGGAAAGATTCTCTAAAAGCCGGTGCTTTCTTTGTGTTAAGAATGGATACTTCTCGGTCTTTGCTAGAATTCCGACTTGGGTATACCTTTGACCGATTGCCTGTCCCTTCATTATTATTACATAAAGAAAGGATTTTTTGACGTCCATTTTCCATAGACACCAGGACTTACTTTTTGCGTCAGAGATGAGCGCTCGTACAGTAGTCATCTTTGCCACTAGACTAAACGTCTCGTCGTAATCAATCCTATACTGCTGTGATGTGAGAAAGCACGAGCAACCGCGTCCCTTCGACTGATCTATCACTTTGTCGCTTCACCTTGTATGCCCACTTGCAAGAAATTGGCTTTACTCCAGTAAGAAATGGAACAAGGTCCCATGTCTCATTCTTCTTTAGAGCGAAAATCCCCTCGCGCATTGCGTTCTCCCACTCGTCATTACCCTTTGCTTCTTCAAATGAACTCGATTCCCCAATCTCGGACACATAACACTGTAAGAGTAGGACAATGTCTACAAAGTCGGCTTGCATATACTTAGAATTAGACTTCTTGATCCGCAAAGATGTTCTCAGACTTGGCTGATTTTCAGTCGTGATGTCTTCCATTGGTAGTAGTCTCTTCTCTCGACTATCTCGCAACTCTGTTCGTGAGCTACTCTGTCTACTTCATGGAGAAGGATTTTCCTGGCTTATGGGCTTTGGACTTTGAACCTCGTGAACACCTGTCTTCTAATAAATGGGGCTCAAAGAACTACCAGTTCGTGAACTCGATTTTGGTGACTCCACTGGTCTCGAGTCGCTCCTGACAGAAACCTCACACCGCTCTAGTAACTGTGCTCGCATACTCGTGTCTAAACTCTCCAAGCTAGCAATACTACATCCTTGGTAAACCACCATGATGATGCCTCATCAAAGACAAGATGTGGCAAGACGTATGCTTTATTGGTGGTCGGATCAACACATCTGCACCATTTCTTCTGCTCATTGTACCTAGTAAAGATATATCGTATCGCCTTCTTTTCCAACTTTGTCCTCAACTGGTCAGGCACAAAGATGTAGCAAAAGCACCCTAATACTCTGAAATATGAAAGAGTCGGCTCTCTCTTGTAAATACCTAGTATGGCAAGAGAAAACCAAGCTTCTCTGGAGGCAATCTGTTGATGACATGGGCTTCAGTCACCATGCATTCGGCCCGGCTGCACATTCTTCGCATTCATCATGCGGTTTCACCAAGATGTCGATTCTTCCTCTCCGCGACTTCGTTCTGCTATGTAGTATAAGAGCAGGCAAACTATTTGCGAATCTCGTGCTTTTCAAGTAAGTACCAACTTTTGTGATGTGTATTCCCCTCCAGAGTCTATCCTCAAACTTAGTTTTCTTTGCCTTTACTTTCTCAAAAACATTCTCCACACTAATCTTCTGAACTCCATGAACTTTTGAAAGACTTCAGACTTCTCCTCTAAGAAATATACCCCACGAGTCATCATCAATAAATGATTGCATATAACGCTTACCTAAGCATGATGGAGTGGAGACTTTGCCAAAGACGTCTGCCTGAATGAGCTGGTCAACTTCTCCCCAATTCTGTATGTGAGACCCCAGATTTTGTCTTTGCTTAGATTTGCGTGATTTGACCTGTTTATGTGTTATATGAGTTAGAATGTACTAATTCTATAACTTATATTCATGTTACATGCTAAATGTGCATTCATGAAATTTTCATCAAAATCGGCATCAGAAATTTTATTGACGGTTTTTGTGAATAGTGTTTTGATCACACATCCGCTAAAATTTTTACAGAGGTGTTTTAAACATTTTAAAACCTAGTCCTCATATATTAATAGACCCGTGTCTGAGTAAAACGGATTTTAAATCGGATTAGAAATATTAAAGATTTTTACGCCTTCTTTTGCGAAAACTGAGTTTTTAATCAAGTTGGGTATAAGTCTATGCATGTGAAACTTGTTGTCAACTAAAAATATGCTACTTAAAAATAGTATAAGTGTTAATTGCTTGCTTGTGAGAAAAAAAGTCAAGAAACTAATTAAAAGACTATAAATACTAAATTAAAAGACTAAGAAATTAACTTTGACTATTTTAATTTTGTTGAATTTAAGCTTATAAGCATCAACACACACTAAAAAGCTCACAAAACATACTCACAAACACACACAAGGCCGAGGGGTTGAGGGAGAGAAAAAGAAAAAGAATTTCAAAGGTTTTCAAAGCAAAATTCTCTTGAAAAACCTAATTTTTGTCCAAAGCTTTGCAAACCGAGCTAGATTTCGCTTGTTGGGCACGCATTGCATGCATTCCTAGGCTTATTTCAGATCAAAGGTGAGAGAAAAATTCTAGATCTCAAAATGTCATTTTTATGTAAATTCATATAATCGAATTTTTAGCCATTGAAATGTTAAATTGTTGTTAGATTAATGTTCAGTGGATGCTAAGGATCAATTATATGTATTTATAGCTGTTTTGATCGGTAGTAACATACATTTCTATTTTTTGGATATTAAAATTGAGTATTAGTTTCAATGTTGAATAAGTTCAATGAACCGCTGCCTATTGTTTAGCGGCGGTTAAAAACCGCCGGGAATAATGAAAATAACCGTCGCTAATGACCAAATTTTTTGTAGTGATGTATCAAGCAACTCGAATCCTACAAGAGACAACTCCGCAACTAGCAAGAAGATACCAAGAAATTTACCAAAAATGTGTACTGGCCCTATTTGCCCAAAAAATTAAAGTCCATGTTTTTCTTTTTCTTGTCTATTGGTAGTCGTCTATGAAGGCCATATCTTTTTTTCCCCCTTCACGTTGCCTTCTATCTATATTTTTTTTCTTTAAATCAAGTAAAACAAAAACATTCAGCCAACAATAAGCTAGATTTTAGGCCACTACTTAGACCAACTAAGTGGCAGTTACTGTGATACCCCGAACCTGGCATGTATTCCATAGCATTTAAAGATCAATTAAATTGCATTTTATTGACCTTTTACCCTCTTTGACCAAACTAGTTGACTTTTCATCTACATTGACCAACTAGGACAAGGTGGGAATTTTTGAAATGTTTAATAAAGGGCAAACTTGGATTTAGAAATAAAAAAATGCAATGTTAAGTTAGTCAAATTTTCGGTCAACTTTGGAATTAAATCTGAATGAATTGGGGAAGAGTTAGGTACAAAATTATATATGGTTGGGAAGCTCTATGAGTCTAGTTTCTGAGGCTTCAAACCGTTCGTGAATTGAAGTTTTTTAGAGTTATGGCCGTTTTCGTAAGGTCGCGCATAGCTGTTTTGGTTTAGCGGGTTGACCGAAGCTTTGACCTTTGACTTGTCATTTTTTTTTTTTTCCTAAATAAGCAGAATTGCACACGAAAAAAACAGAGAAGAAAGACTTGAAAACATGAGGAAAAGAAGGAGAAAAAAAAAAAGAAAACTTCAACTACAAATCACCAAATCTTTGCGTGAGCTTGCACGGGGTGGTTTCCGAGGCACTCTACGAGGTTTTTCTAGCGTCTAGGAGCGTCTAAGGTGAGGGTTTCATCGTTATTTGCATATTTGAAAATTTTGTATCTAAACTTTGATTTTTGGATTTTATGCGTAGATTGTTGTTTTAATCGTTTTGTTGCTTAAAGAATGTTCCTTGTTGATTGTAGAACATGTATTTATAGCTTTTTAACATTTTCTACGGTTAAATGTTGAGATTGCAATTTAAATTAATTAATGAATAGTATTTTGTGAATAGTAAACCCTTGAAACGATGAAGTTGCTCCGTTATGCTGTCCGTTGATGTACAAATGTGCTAGGTATGCTAGAATGCCTAAATACATGGTTTGTTTGGGTTGTGTAATGGAAAAAACAGGAATTATGCCTTGGTGAAAGTCGGGGTCGTTTAGATCGAGTTTAGCGTTTTCTCGTTTTACGTGATGGCATTGTTTCGGGAGGCCATGGAAGCACTTTTGGTGCGATTATGGCGTTGGTTGGATGTTTGGTTAGTATAGTTGTAGTTCAAACGAGCAAAGGGGAAAATCGGGGCTTTGCGCGAATTCTAGGGTAAAGTAGGGTTTCGGGGTCCTTAGACGTGCCTTATGGTGACCTAGGAGGATTGGCGAAGTCGGTTTCCAGAACTCGTGGCTCGTTTGGAAATGGTAGTGTTTTGATAGTTGGGGCCGATTTGTGATTTTGCTTGTTATCTTGATATTATGCCTATAGAATGGTTAGGGTTGCTTGATATACTTGTTTAATTGGTGTTATTGTTGCTTATTATTGCTTGTTATGCTTGAAAAGTTAGTTGAATGTTAGTATTGATTGTGATTGCTTGTTATCTCGTTTGTTGTCACTAGTTTGTATTGTTGTGTTATCGCTCGTTTATTGCCTTGTATCGAGTCTTGCATTGCATAGTGTCTCGCGCGTGAGTGATGGGCCTCTCTGGGTAGCCTCGGGTTGCCAGTGTTGGTTGCTCTAGCTCCGCTGCTATTCCCTTTTCTCGCTTGGGTTGCCTCCCAGGGAGATTTGGGTCGTAGAATTGATGGATACTTTCGGGGTATTCCAAACTGGTGTTATAAGGTGGATGCGCGCTTATTGTCATCGTTGTCAACATCAAGCTCGCGACTGATGTCCCGCTCGTGAAATGGTACATTGCTCATATGAGTGAACCATAGCCTTCAGAGTGTGGTATAGTTTTGAATGGTTGTGTTAATGCTTTCAGTAATTGCTTATTGTATTGATTGTTTGTCTTGATTGCTTATTTATCAGTTATATTACTTAATTGTCTTATTTGCATTGCACGACTTTCTTTCTCTCCAACTCGATATCTGTCTCGCCCTCACTGAGTATACGTGTTGTGTATACTCACTCCTCACCACCACATTTCAGGAAATGTCATGTTAGCTGGAAAGTTCGTGATTTCGTGAAAGTTCGTTGCCTGAAGAGTTGTCTTGCGTGCCTATGTGGCTTGAGTGTCGAAGTTGTAAAGATATATGTTTTCATATGTTGTAGGTATTTATTGCTAAAAGAAATGTAATTTAAATTTAGCTAAGCAGTTGAGGTGAATTGATAAGCTAGTTTATGTAATCAGTTAGCATAGCTTATCTTCAATGCATGTTTGTAATTTCCAAAGGAAAAGAGTTAGAATGGCATGATAGTTTATTTTATGCAGTAGCTTAGTATGGTTCAATTGTCTAGTTTGAATGTACTGATCAAAAATGAAAAGAGATAGGTTAGCTTTTAAATTGGAAATGTATGTATACCTGCTGAGTTTAATTGTTGAAAACCGAGGCTCGGATAGCCTTGAGGAAGTTTTGTATGGTTGGACACGGCGTTGGTCCATTTAAATGCTATTGCAGGTTTTATATTTTGCCTAGAAACAGGGGAGACTCCGTCCGTTTTTCCTAAAAATTATGCCCGGGTTTGGATTTGGGTTGTGATTAGATTGATTGATAGAACTCCCGATCTCGGGAGGGATCAGGGTGTTACAGTTACAACCATGACTTATCTATAATCTAAGAGATTTGGACTTAATTTTTAATTAGCCAAAAACTTTCCACTCTGATTTCAGGATCGTTACACATATATGTTTCATGTTCATAATGATTCTTAGAAAGATTATATTGTATGCCTATTGATCACTATGATATTGTTTATATTAGTTTTATTATTATTAAGAATAGTAGGTTTCATCCTAAAACTAATTGGTAGGATCTTATAAGTTGGTCTTTAAGTTGGTGATTTGTTTATGTAGGAGGAATGCATATTCCAACACCTTTTCCTCACGTGTAACCCAACAAGAACTGTCATGATCAATTTTTTTATGGATCACACGTGGATGAATACGAATGGACTAAGGACCCAACTCTAATACTATAGTAAAAATTATAGGGTTCCATCCTAAAATCAATTGGTGTTTGATGGAGTAGCCCAGAATCTTATAAGGCGGTATTTAAGTTGGTAATTTTTCAATGTGAAAGGAATTCATATTCCAACAATTATGATAATAAAATATTTACATAAGCATATATGTTTCATGATCGTAATGATTCTTAAAAAGATTAAATTCTCAGTTTATCGGTCAAGTATGATATTATTTTATTTTGTTCCGGGTGATAAAGGGTTGAGGAATTTATAAACACTTGGTAGGCTAAGATTGAGTTATAATTCTAATTACGATCTTGGCCTCTATTGAAAAAAACCAAGAATAAAAAAAAAAAACTGTTAGATACAACGAGTCCGAAAGAATTCTATAACCACAAGGGTAAAGTGCAAAGTTTCTCTTTATGTTTTCTAATTTTAATTGTTTGTTAGATGATGTGATGTAATAATTTTGTAATTATTAACCCTCTGTAATTTTTTAAAAAGTGTAAATCTCATTTTCCCTTCTAAGGTTTGAATTTTTCTCAAATATTTCCATTACATTTATTTCGAGTAAAATGTATAACACAATCCCATATTTTATCGACATTGTGCATGAAACTCTGTTTTTCAAAAAATCATGTGAAACTCAGTATGATGTTTTGAATGTTGCAAGCAATGGGGGAGCTACTTGTTGCTTAGTGGGTTCACATGAACCCACTGGCTCACCAAGGGCACCCCCTGGGCCACCCCTCATTTAATGATGGGTATATAAGTAATATGTAATATGCTTTAATTTTTTTTAAAAAAAATATTACAAAACTCAAATCAACATCACTTCATCACTTCAACTCTTTCAACCCACTCAGCAATCACCATCTATCATTCACCATTCTCAAGTCCCGACATAACCAAAGTCCAAAGGCATTCAACAAAAAAAAAATTCAAGCGGCAAAACAAAGGTGATAATTAATTATCTTGTAATTTTTTTTTATGTAGTATTTGAGTTTGATTAAATTAGGATTTAAATTTAATTTTTGGTTAGTTAATTTTTCGGGAAAATCTCACATTTAGTTCTTATTGTTTGTAAAAAAATTTAGTTTGGTTCCTATTGTTTAAAATATCTTAATTTAGTTCTTATTATTTTCTCAAAAATTTTAATTTCATCCCTATTATTTAAAGTTTTTCAATTTCATCCTTAATGTTTGCCAAAAGATTCAGTTTCGTCCTTATTGTTTTCAAAAAAATTCAAATTCGTCCCTATTGTTTCTCTAAAATTTTAATTTAGTCCTTGAATAATAGGAATGAATTTGAAACTTTAAGAACACAATAGGGACGAAATTGAAACTTTTTAAAAACAATAAGGACAAAATTGAAACTTTTTTAGAACAATAAGGACGAAATTGAAAAATTTTAAACAATAGGGACAAAATTGAGATTTTTTTGTAAACAATAAGGACTAAATTAAAACAAATAAAACAATAGGGACTAAACTGAGACAATTGGATAACAATAGGGACTATCTTTGAATTTTCCCTTATTTTTTTATCATGAAACTGCCCAATGAATAATTACGTCCCAACAGTTGTATAATGTCGGCATCAAAATGATTGAAACACTAAACCAATGATCTATCTTTCTGTTTATTAATGTCTGTTTCTTTGTCTCCATTAGCGGAAAAATATTAATAGTGGAAAATATTAATAGTGGACAACTATTTCATATTGAGCAGCAAGTTCTGATGAGAGTAACTGGGATTTAGTAGATACAGATTGAAGCCATTAATATTTATTAAATAAATACAAGTAGGTGGCATAAACTGTTTTCTTTAATTTGTTGTTCTTTCCAGAGAAAGTGTATCGCAGGGTCACCTGATCTCCTATAGTTTTTTCTAAATTTGTATTATTATGTTTAATTATTTGAATCTATTACCGAAGTCCAAATTGAAAAAGCCATAACATTATATTACAATGAGTAGAAATGAATTATAAACTTACACTCAGTAAAAAGTAAAATTACACAACATAATAGTCCTATACAAATAATTTTGTGTGTATGTGGTGTATGTTGAATGGAAGATTGATTGATATAAACCCGTAATGTCAAACAATATCCCCTTCCCTCTGTATCTATTTATTTTCTCTGTTTTATATGTTATGTCATTAATAGATATATTTTTTTGCTTATATTTTATATTTGTTATAATGTGCATAAATGATGGCGAGTTACTTAAATACTTTATTTATACCATAATGTGCTTAAATTAAATATCAGTCTATAAATAAATAACCCGAGTGGCGGAGCGACACCCCCTAACCCCGGGTGCCTAGCTTTGCCACTGGTTGCAAGACACCCTCCACACTGTCCATTTTGCCATTAAAGTAAAGCAATAGTATGAGCAATAACGCAACCGGGATACATATTGTGCATTAAAATAGATTCAAAAAGACCAAGCATCAAAATGAAGTTGGATCATCTTCTTCCATTTTCTCAAAACTGACCTAGAATAATAACAAAGCTCTTGCAGGAAAGCAAACTTCATCATCACCGATTAGAACCAGTATGTATGTGTCTAGAGGATTAATACAAAGGGACCACGGTAAATCCAACCTGCTAAGCTTGGCTTGTACAGTTCCAAGAAGAGCAACCACAACCAGTATATATATATAGGTGTGGTACGAGCATAGATTAATACAGAGTAAAAGCTTACCATGAACATACAAACTGCACAAGATCATGATATATGCTTTGGATTTCTTGCTATGTAAATACATCACAATCTACAAATCCATATGCAAAAATATAGAATCAAAAGAAGGCCAAAAATATTAATCTTGCGGAGGAAAATCCCCGTCTGAAATGGGAACGGTCATTGTCTGGAATTTCCTATGCTACATACCGTGTTAAATTAAATTTGACTTTTTTCAAACAATGGAAACCTTATCTCATATACATCAAAATTGAATTCTGGGCAAGGGTTAGAATAGTGATAAATTAATGACCTTTAGACAATGGAAACCTTATCTCGTATACGTTGCCAAAGCTGAATTCTGGGCAAGGGTTAGAATAGTAATAAATTAATGAAGTGCAAGCGGGTGTTATAAACATAAGAAATATATATATACACATTTATCGACATATGTTTTTCTGTTCTTCTTTTTTCACTTGCATTATTTAATAACTACAGAAAGTTCCATTTTACCGGTTAAGACTAACACGTGAATCCCGTTGAGTAGATAAAATATTGTAGTTATTTGTCAAGCTTCAAGGGAAGGAGTCAAAAATTTAATAGTGAGGACCAAAATACAAATAAAAAGATTGATAACATAAAAAAATAGGGAAAACCGGCAATTTGTTTTTAAAAAATAAAAACCTTGGGAATATTGTAGCTTTGGACATTCATAACATACAAACATTTCTCCATCATGCGTCATTTTCTCCCTTATTTTTTTTAAACAACTAGCACAACTTGCGAGCGGCCGGCAATAACACCATTATAAAAAAAAAAAGGAAGCCAATGCGCACCAAATCATTCAGTAAGTGTGAGAGAGACCATGGACGTTCTACTCGTTGTGCTTACATTATTGTTTGCCTTGACATTGTTCCAATGCCTCACTACACTATCAAGAAGAAGCAAAAAACTTCCACCAGGGCCAACTCCCTTACCCTTAATTGGCAACCTTCACTTACTCGGTGACCAACCCCATCAGTCCTTAGCCAAGCTAGCCAAAACCTGTGGTCCAATTATGTGCCTAAAATTAGGGCAGGTTACTACAGTGGTGATATCTTCACCAGCCGTCGCCAAAGAAGTGCTTCAAAAGCAAGATTTAGCCTTCTCCAGAAGATCTGTTCCGGGTTCAGTCCAAGCCCATGACCATTCTAAATACTCTGTTGCGTGGCTTCCTGTTGATTCCCAGTGGCGAAGCCTTCGAAAAATATTGAATTCTAACATATTTTCAGGCAATAGGCTCGATGCTAACCAGCACCTAAGGGTTTGAAAGGTCGAGGAGTTGATTGCATATTGCCGAAAAAATAGTCAAACGGGGGAGGCTGTGGATGTAGGTCGAGCTACTTTTCGGACATCCTTAAATTTGTTTTCTAACACCATTTTCTCCAAGGACTTGACCGACCCTTATTCAGATTCAGGTAAAGAATTTAAGGATGTGGTATCGAATATCATGGTGGAGGCTGGTAAACCCAACTTGGTGGATTATTTCCCAGTGCTTGAAAAGTTTGATCCACAAGGTGTAAGGCGTCGCCTGACCATCCATTTCGGCAAGGTGCTAAAGCTATATAACAGTCAGATTAATGAGCGCTTGGAGCAAAAGAAATCGCAAGGCGTTGTGAAAAATGATGTACTGGATGTTCTTCTTGCCACGAGAGAAGAAAATCCTGAAGAAATTGATAGGCCTCACATTGAGCATATGTGCCTGGTTTGTACTCTTCTCTTTCCCTCATCACAGTTTCCCCAATTTTTTACTCAAACCTTTCGTAGCAGTTCCAAAAAGAATGTTATAATATATACTTATTCACTTAAAAGAATCATGAATTTTAAGACAAGCTAATATATTACGTCAGTGAGCATCAACTGATTTTATGATGAATCCATAATTTTTTACTTAATATTAGAGTTGGATCTTGATTATATTAAGTATTTTCCACCAGTACATCCATTCACATATGACCCTTCTATTTCTAGTCACGTAGCTTATTATAGTTGTATCTTCAATTTTGATTCCCAATCATATAGCTTACTATAGTTGCATCTGTAATGCCAGAAACATTGAGTCTAGCATACTTAGCTAATTGATTTTTTGGTCTTTGACTTGGTTTATGACGTAACTTTTGTTATTCTTTTATTTATAATGAATACAATTGTCTTTGAACAAAAGAAAGAAAGAAAAAAAAAAAAAAAAAAGCAGACCAAGTGACACGTGAGGAGGTATCATAATATCCACTTCTCCCACAAAAAAAAATTATAAATTTCAAAATTAATTTATAAGATTATGAGCTACTTCACTTGCTACTAACAGACCAGTCGAGTGATTGGCAAAACATTGCTTGAATGGTAGTTTACTAGGAGATTGGATGTCCAATCTGCCAATTAATTTCTGTAATCTCTTTGTAGCTTATACTACTGGGAAGCCTACCATGAGATAGGCTAGCCTCATGTATGTTCTTTTTTATGCATTAATCCAAGTGTCTTTTATCTTGACCAAAAAACAACTTTCATTCGCTTTAACACCATAGATATTCTTGTCTTCATTTTCTTTTGTACTCTTCTTTTTCCCTCCATCGCATTTTCCCTAATCTTTGGCTCAATACCTTTCGAGGCAGTTCACAAAAAATAATACTGTTATATTACTAGCTTTCACTTGCTTTAACTCGATATATATATTTATCTCTGGTGTCATTGCATTTTACTTGTTACCATATCACATAATTTTTCCTATTGCTAGAATAACCTTGGTCATGCACCATTAAAATGTTTGTCGTTCCACTGAGTTGATTTTACCTAACTATTTCACCATCTAGGACCACTGAAAAATCCATCAATCAAACTCTCATTTTGTTTAATAGGCTTGGCTTGCAACAATCTTTATGATTTTTTTTCCCCAAAGTTTAATTGTTTCGTTGGGGACTGTTTCGTTGTCACAAAGTTATTCACAATAAGTTTCTGTCATGCATCAATCAATCATGTTACTTTCATAGGACCTATTTGCTGCGGGAACAGATACAACTTCTAGCACATTAGAATGGGCAATGACAGAAATACTTAAAAATCCAGAGACCATGAAAAAAGCCACAGAGGAACTCGCACAAGTTATTGGAAGAGGAAAACCAATACAAGAAGCTGATGTTGCTAGATTGCCATATTTGCAATGCATTGTTAAAGAAACCTTAAGGATACATCCGTCAGCTCCGCTCTTACTTCCGCTTAGGGTGGAACGATATGTTGAAGTGTGTGGATACATTATTCCAAAGGGGTCACAAGTACTTGTAAATGCATGGGCAATTGGGCGTGATCCAAGTGTGTGGGAGAACCCTTGACATTTAAACCTGAAAGATTTTGGCAATCAGACATGGATGTCAGAGGTTGCGATTTTGAGCTAATTCCTTTTGGTGCTGGAAGAAGAATTTGCCCAGGCTTACCATTGGCTATGAGGATGATTCAAGTTATGCTTGGTTCTCTCCTGAACTCCTTTGATTGGAAGCTTGAAGAGGGAATTGCACCTCATCAATTGGATATGGAGGAAAGGTTTGGCATTACATTGCTAAAGGCTCATCCTCTAAAAGCTATCCCGATTTCTCTGTGACCAAGTAGTGTTCTTTGCGCTAAATAATGCCCACAACCACGATATTGTTATTAGTTGGGCAGTATGTGAAAAATAAAAGCTTGTATAACTATATATATGAGAAGTTCCTTCTTTTTAGTTCATTTTAATGGTGTTGCATTTTTTGTATGGACAGAAGATAGCAGTCATCATACAAATTACATGGCCCTTTATTGTACGCCTATTAGTCGAGTATGATATTATTTATATTAGCTTTATTACGATAATAAAAGATTTACTTAAATGTAAATGTTTCATGCTCGTAATGATTGTCATAAAGATGATAATAAAAGATTTACTTAAATGTATATGTTTCATGGTCGTAATGATTGTCATAAAGATTATATTCTCTGTGTGTCGCTCAAGTATGATATTATTTTCTTTTGTTTCGAGTGATAAGGGGTTGAGGAATTTATGAACACTTGGTAGTGCTAAGATTGAACTATAGACAGAGTTCTGTGGATTGTCTTATTGGAGAGCAAGAACTAAGATTGAACTATACTACGGTTCATTTTTGTGTTATATAGGGTAAATTGGACAAATAGTCCATATTGTTTATAAGTTTTGTACAAATAATTCCTATTGTTTATAAGTTTTGGACAAATAGTTCATATTTTTTTAGAAGTCATGCGGTTAGTCCCCATTGTTTTAAAAAATTTTACCAATAGTTCTCATTGTTTCAAAAGTCACTCAGTTAGTCCCTATTGTTTGCAAAATTCTCTTCATTAGTCTCTAATATTTGCAAATGCATTTACAAACATTGAGGACTAATGGAGAGACTTTTGTAAACAATAAGGACTAACTGAATAACTTGTGAAACAATGGGGACTATTGGTGAAACTTTTACAAACAATATGGACTAACTGCGTAACTTTTAAAACAATAAGAACTATTTGTCAAAAATTTATAAACAATAAGGACTATTTGTGAGATTTGCCCTATTTAATACGAGTGCTTTTGATTCTTTCAAAAGCTTCCCAACGTGGATTTACATGCTAACCCAACTCTCTGTACTCGTGAACGTTGCTTTAATTTCTTATTACATTGCAAGATCTTTTCTAATAACACTAAATTGCTACCGGCAGAATCAGAAATTTGATCTTAAGGAGTCAAAATTTAATTAAAAAAATTGATGATAAACTAATGTGAAAAATTAAGGGAGCCCTAGCATTTTCTTTTAAAAAAATTTACATATAGTTTTTCTTCTTTTTCTTTTTTCTTTTTAAGCTTGACTCCCCTCTAAATGGTTAACTCCGCCCCTACTCACATGTGCATGCTTCTTAATTTCGATGGTCTTTATAGGATTTCTCAACTTTGACTTTTGGCCACTTAGATCTTGCTTATCGGTCAGTTATAACTCTAGTAACTGTACTAGAAGAAGTAGTAGGTATTGGCTTTGGCGAGCTATCGTTCCTTCTTGCGGTAAGTGAAGAATTCACACCATCCCTTCATATGTTTTCAGTCTATCCATCTATTCTTCTTCCTGAGGGAAAAAAATAAAAAATAAAAAAATAAAAAGTTAAAAAACTTTGCCTTTTGCCTTTATATCATGCGATCTTGTTTTTCACGAAATACCTCATTGTTTTTTTCTTCTTCCTTTCGCATTAATTGATTATCCTTGTACTGAACCCTCTAGCTTCTTCATGGGCCCTGATACAACAGTTGGCTTGCACTACAAAAAAAACTGTCAAAGGAGACGACTAATTTCCGTCTCCGTTTTGTCTCCAATATGGAAAGGAGACAGAAAGAAGACGAAAATGTGTCATCACCTTTCGCATCATCTCCAATTTTGAATTTCGTCTCAAATAGAGACGAAAAGATATTTCGTTCCCGTTTCGTCGCAAATGATGTTCGTCTCCAAACCGTCACAAAAAAAAAATCGTCTTCAATTCGTCTCCCTCACATTTCGTCTCTTTTTTGTCTCCCTCTACATTTCGTCTCTTTTTCGTCTCCCTCTACATTTCGTCTCATTTCCGTTTCCCTCACATTTCGTCTCTTTTCCGTCTCCCTCTACATTTCGTCTCTTTTCTGTCTCCCTCACATTTCATCTCATTTCCGTCTCCCTCTACATTTCGTCTCTTTTCTGTCTCCCTCACATTTCATCTCCTTTCCGCCTCCTTCTACATTTCATCTTCGTTCTGTCTCCCTCATATTTCGTCTCATTTCTGTCGTTTTTTTATAATTTTTTTTAAATAATATAAAATAAAAAAGTTATAAATTCTGATTATGTCAAATTTACTATAAAAATTGAAATTAAAAAAAAATTAAAATTATATATATATACACAATATATATATAAAAATAAAAATAGTGGAATAAAATCGCATAGGAATGAGAGGAAGAAATACTCTTAAAAGTAAACACAAATAAGAACACCTTAAATGTGACTGTGTTACAAGTTTATAGTTATTAACTGAAACTTAAAAATGAAATACACCAATCAAGTAGACATTGAAGAAATACACCTGTAGAAATAAGAGATAAGCAAAAGACATAAGAATCATCACGATTGCCAAATGCTCATCTAAAAAAGAAAAGACTGAGCTAACTAAATAAAAAATATATATATCATAATACATTCTCTTAAAATCTAATTATAAACCACAACGAATTGCTCAAAATTAAAAGCCAAACGCATAACATGTAAAGAGAAAATATATGCCAAGTCAAGTCCAGTATCTTTAGCCACCTGAAAAACCTCAATTTTAGACACTATCCCAACCTACATAATAGAACCAATGACACTCAATTCAATACATATAAAATACATACACATACACACGTACATAATAAAAATAATGATTTATAAAAGGAATAGGAAATTTGAATAAAACCTGAACACAAGGTCAGGCATCAATCTTACTTATACTGCTTAGTTCCAATAAATGAAGCAAATAATGTGTCTCCTGCTTCTACTAATAAGTACCTGAAGGGGAAAGATGAAAAAAGAACAAGATAAGTTGTTATATGTAAGACCACTTGTACTGAAGAAAGCAAGAAACTTAAAACCGCAAACCCGAAAGAAACAGTCCTTTGTATGTTGACAACATATCAATTGATCCTGCTCTCATATGGCTCATGACAATCTATACTTTTGACTTAAATAAGTGGTTGCCATTAGCTACTCTCTTATACTAATTTCTTTCATAAGAATTGACCAAGGCCAATTCAAGAGGACAAATTTCCTCCCAATTCTGTTGATTGAAGGTTCTTCTTCCTCATAATTAATCAAGGAACATGCAAACTAAGTATCACACTTAACACATTTCGGATAGACATCATGATACAAAATAGTAGGCTACATCATTTACTGGCTACTTTATACTAGGAATACTGACTGATGTAGTTCATAGCAAGCATAAGAAGTCACTAGAATATATTTACAAGATCACTATAAGATTGTTGAATTCTTCCATAAACATGAAAATGTGAAGAAGGTTGCACACGCTCCAAAGAAACAACCTGTCCTCCAAAATCAGCCTTGAATTTGTTCACAGCTTGAATCATCTCCGTCGCAGGCCTCTATCATGTAAATAAAATAAACTTTTAAATGAAGCATGTCAACAAAAGAAACCCAACAACCCAACAAACCATATGAAGTATAATTCTTCCTATAAAATACAGCAGGTTTTGATTTTGCAGCTCTTTTTTTCAGTCAAGATAGCTTCTTTGTTTTATTTTAGCGAGTACATCTTACTCTACAGTCAGCACTATGATGAGAGCTCAAAGCAGCAATCAACTTCAGCAACTATTTCTGGAAAAACTCTATGCCCAATAAACGCTATATAATCAAGCACACTGAGGCTTGTTTTCTTTTAGAAAAGTATAACCCACGACAATTGCAGAACCTTTCTTGACATTACAAATCATAACATAACCATACAGTAAAATGCATAGAAAGCCAAATTCCAATACACAATACGACTACTATCAAGAGTATTACACTGCCCTACATAACAAAGGCAATAGCTCAATTCCTCACTGGATCCAATTTAACACGAGATAATCAATTAAACACATCCATACACGATGAAAAGATATTTAATATAAACCACCATTCTACCAAAAACAAAAGGGTAATTTGTACCCAAAATTAACAAAACCTCACAATAACTTTTTTTTTTTTTTAGTCTGAACCTCATAACAACATAAAAACCATTTAGCTGATTGGAAAAAAAAAACCTTTTGCCACTACTGTGAGAACAATAATTTCCTCAAACCAAATTTCCCAAAAATTTAAGTATGATAACATAAGGAAAATTGCATACCATTTCAATTAAATACTTCAAACAGCATAACAAAAATTAAATCTTCTAAACAAATCAACCACCATTCCGAATACAAATATAGTTAATTACAACATCACTTAAAAAAAATCATAACATAAAAACATAATATCACACAATGTATTATAATTCGCATAATCAGTCGCTTTACCTCTTCAACAGATTCTCCGTTGAGATGATCTGAATGCTTGCCCTTGTAGCACGCCTATTCTCGATGAATATCTTCACATTCTATAGCAAACAAAAAAGCCAACTCAAAAGACTAAAATTATTTAAAACTGAAAAATAAAAACAAAATCCAACAAAAAAATAGAAAAAAAACCATATATCCTATATATATATACATATATATATAGATCTAGACATGGGGGGTCATGGGAGGGGGTGGGGGTGGGGGACTTGGGGGGAGGGGTCACGGGTGGGGGTAGAGGACTGGAATGTGTGGTCACGGGAATGAGGGTGGGGGGCTATTTTAAAATTTTAACAATTTTTCAATTTTTTTTTCTTTTTTAAGATTGGTGGTGACAGCCCAATTGGGTTTGTCACCCTTGTCAGTGACGGCCCAATTGTGTCCGTCACCCAGTTTTGCGTCACCCAGTTTTGGGTATTTTTTTATGTTAAAAAATTATCTAAATTTAATGGGTCCGCCACCTTTTTCAGTGTCAGACATATTGGGCCCATCACCAGTTTTGATATTTTAAAACAAAAACAAAATTATAGGAAATTTTGGTGACGAACCCTTTGGTCTATTACCTTTTTCGTTGACAGAACCATTGGGTCCGGCACCAATTTCAATATTCTTTAAAAAAAATTAGGAAACCATTTTCGGTATTTTTAAAAACAATTTGGTGATGGATCCATTGGTCCGTCACCCTTTTTAGTGACGGATCCAACCCATTGGGTCCATCACCAGTTTCAATATTTTTTTTTAAAAAAAAATAGGAATTTTTTGTGACGGACCCATTGGTTCGTCACTCTTTTCGGTCCAGTTTCAATATTTTTTTATAAAAAAAATTAGGAATTTTTGGTCTGTCACCATTTTCAGTATTTAAAAAAAAAATTATTGGAATTTTCAGTTAGGAATTTTTGGTGACGGACCCATTGGTCTGTCACCTTTTTCGGTATTTTTTTTTTAAAAAAAAATTATTGGATTTCCGGTGATGGACCCATTTGTTCGTCACCCTTTTCGGTGACAGATCCATTGGGTCCGTCACCAGTTTCAATATTTTTTTTTTTTAAATTAGCAATTTTTAGTGACGGACCCATTTGTCTATCACCTTTTTCGGTGACGGACCCATTCACCATTTTTGGTATTTTTTTTTAAAAAAAACAATTATAGGAATTTTTGGTCACAGACCCATTGAAAAGTGAATTTTCGGTGATGGACCCAAATTGGTGACGACTTGGTGACGGAATTTGCTGTTTGTCTCCAAGACGTCTAAAAAATGTCACTATTGATGCATGAAAAGTTTCGTTTCATTTTCGTCGCCAAAAGTAGACGGACCATCACTATTGACAGTTTTTCTTGTAGTGTTGTACCATTGTTGAATTTCGAGGTTTACATGTGAATTGCCTTGCGAACATAAGAGATTAGCCCTCATTAGTCGTGATATATGTAGATTACAATAATTGATATATTGTGACGGAGGATTGATAAGTCTGTAATTTTCCCCTTTATATTCGTCTTTTTGCTTGTACAATTAATTTAATTGATAACAAATTAAGCCACGATATTTCATTTGTGATGCAAGGTGGCCGAAGCGCACACCGAGCAAGTTTGATGACAAAAGAGGTGAAAAATGAAGTTGAGATTAATGAAGGAGCAAGTACAATCGATCGGAGCACGTCCCGATCGTTCGGAACTCATGAATGTATAGGGGGATGAAGAAACAGGAGACCCTGATCAATCGGACGAGCTTCCCGATCGATCGGGTTGCTTAAAGGACAAATCACCACTCTGCCCGATCAATCGGGTAGAGAATGAAAATTGAAGAAATAATGGCCCGATCAATCGAACCATTTCCCTGATCGATCGAGCGCTGTTGATGTCAAACTTTTGTTAGTGAAACCCGACTTTGACCTATCTTTTAACCCTTAAATAGTCCATTGCACGTCCAAGAGATGACTTTTTGCCCAATTTTCAAGCCTTAGCACACCAAGAGGCAAATCAAAAGCATTTCAAAGCATGAACAACACAAGAACAAACAAGAGTGGATTCAAGAGTCTTCAATCAATATTTATATCATCTTCTATCCATAAGCTTTCTTGAACTTCAACTTTTTACTTTATTTGTTGTTTTCTTTGCTATGTATTCACACTAAACATCCATGATTTGGGGTGATAGTTAGTTTTTACTTGATTTTATATTCGGATTTGGGTTGAATTTATTGATTCATACTTGGATGATTTGTTTGGATATTCTTGGTTTATCATCTACATTCTTATAGTTGTAGTTTCGTATTTCAAGAAGTCCTATTCTTTTGCAGTTGAATCTTGTAGATTCTAGGGATATGAATTAGGAAGAAACCAATAACTAATAGTTGCCTTTAATTGAGATAGATAATCTACCGTGATAATCTATGTCTATTGAGTCAATTAGAAGTTAGGGTTAAATTGGGTTAGTGAATTTAGGCCAAGTGAATGATAATTTATGCTTTAGTGACAGGTTATGCTTCAATACCCCTAAATTGCCGTAACCCATATGATTAGAGTTTGTAGCCTAATCCGCTTGAACTTAATTGGTTAAACCCGAATCCATGAACATAAAGTATAGTAATTTAGACGAACTACCACCCAAAGTCAGCTTTTCCCCATTCATACATCTCAGGGCTCCCAAATCCATAAACATAAAGTATAGTAATTTAGGCGAACTACCATCCCAAGTCAGCTTTTCCCCATTCATGCATCTCAAGGCTTCAAGTTGTGCTAGGTTAAGAATTTATCATTAGGCAATTTACTTTTCTCGTTAATTAGTGCAATCTAATCTTCAATCGCTTCCAAGTATTTTCCTTGTTTACAAATTCTTTGCGACAATTCCAATTCCCCATGAATGACTCTCGAGTAGCCCTCTGCGTGGTTAAAGAGGAATTTTGACTTTACTATTATTGTTTTATTTTTATCACTTATTATTATCATAAAACAATGCGATTACGGATCTCTTCGATATTGATTCAGATATCATAGCTGAATAGCTCATGACTCTATGATTGTGGAGCTTTCATAAGCTCCTTGAATATTGAGTTTAATAGTTCATAATTTAGGAACCCTTGTTGGCTCCTTTCTTGGAACTTTATATTTTTAGCTCAATTTACAATTGTATCACACATCTGCTATTTATAATATGCATAAGGCTGTGACGAGCCTTCTTGAATTCTCTATGTGCTATAAATAATTTAGCAACTATTATTGTTCGTTGGCAATGGAAACAAAATCATTGTAACTTTGTTTTTTTTAATTATGGAGAGACTTAAAGCCGTATAACGTAATTAGTAAGATTCGAGTTTGCAATTTCTCACATACATAACGAGTTATATACCACTGGACTAAAGCC
Organism: Ehretia macrophylla; assembly: GCA_037974665.1. NCBI lineage: Eukaryota > Viridiplantae > Streptophyta > Magnoliopsida > Boraginales > Ehretiaceae > Ehretia > Ehretia macrophylla. Next base: position 30,499,065 of record CM075770.1, read on the forward strand.
CTAATATAGCTCATTGTAACTTTTATATTGATCATATCTCTTGCCTTCTGCTCTATAATAATCGAGTATAATGGAGCACCAATAATTCCAACAAAATCTTCATTATTCTTTTGGTCATAATTTAGTATAATCCAAATATGAGAGTTTCCCTTACATTCTTTTATGTTTCTTATATTTTGTTTTTTTTACGAATCTTTCCCACATAAATCCACATATAACAAGTAAAAATTAAGATCATTATCGATTAAACTGGGACCCAAAGGCAGCATATATACGTTTATCGACGTATGTGTTTATGTTCTTCTTTTCCACTTGCTTTATTTAAGGGTAAATACCTAATTTAGTCCACTATCTTTAATGTTTGTCTCGATTTAGTCAATATCTTTTAAAATGTACCATTGTAGTCCACTATCTTTATTATTTGTCCTGATTTAGTCAATATCTTTTAAAATGTATCCTTTTAATCCTCTATCTTTATCATTATGGTCCACATTAGTCCTCTACCATTTTTCTATCCAAAAATCTAACAGAATAAGCAAATGAGTCGTATTTGTAGGGGCAAAATTGTCTGCACACTAAATTTTTGTTTTTTTGATTTCATAATAAACGCATCGATCAAATGCTCTCAAAACTTTTACAAAAAAAATAAAAATGCTCTCAAAACAACACAGTGCCTAATCCTTTTTAACATTATATTCGTGATTATGTCTAAAAGAGTCCAATTTTCACACTCTTCAATCGTTCAGTTAGTCTAGAGGGTTGTAATTTTTTATGATTCTATTTGAAAGAGTCTAGTTTGTTGAATATTGCATTGTGTCACTATAAAATTTTTGAAGAATTTGCTTTTGACACTGATTATTTTGGTTCAAGTTGTGGCACTGTGTTCGTTTGAGAGCAATTTTTTTTGGTAAAAGTTTTGAAAGTATTTGATCGATGGGTTTATTATGAAATTAAAAAAAAAAATTAGTGTGCGGACAATTTTGCTCCTACAAATATGACTCACGTGCTTATTCTGTCAAATTTTTGGATGGAAAAATGGTGGAGAACTAACGTAAGTCACAATAACAAAGATAATGAATTAAAATGGTACATTTTGAAAGATATTGATTAAATCGGGACAAATGATAAAGATAGTGGACTAAAAGGGTACATTTTAAAAGATATAGATTAAATTGAGATAAATATTAAAGATAGTGGACTAAATTGGGTATTTACCCCTTTATTTAATTACTACAACAAGTTTCATTTCATCAGCTGAGACTAACATGTGAATACCGTAAGCAGATGAAATATTTCATTAATTTTCCAAGCTTCAACCGTTAGGGGCGGAGTCAATAACTTAATATTGAGGACTAAGATACTAATAGAAAAATTAATAATAGGAAAAAAATAGAGAAATCAGTAACTTTTTATTAATCATACTCGATAGATCTTTTTTGAAAAAATAAAAACCTTAGGCTGCCCCTAACAGTTGAGTATTGTAGCATTGAAAATTAATAATATATAATGACAAAAAAAGAACATTCATAACATACAAACATTTTTAGGGATGACAACACGTATTTGATCTATTCGAAATCGACCGATATTCGTTTGATAAAAACTCAATAACAAATATCGATGAAAAATCTATTAGGGTTTGAGTTTTATAAGTGATAACTGACGGGTAAACCAATAGATTTTTGTTTTTTATGATAAAAAAAATCAAAACCCGAAACTTAATTATTAATTTATTATTTAAATATATATATATATATATATATTTGACATTTAAGTCCCTGAAATATTTTCACAAGTTAAAGGACAAATTTGTCTTTTAATACAAAAGATAAATCTTGGATACTCAAATCTCTCTCTTTCTCTTTCCCAGTCTTTTGCACCCCACTTTTCTCTTGCTTCTCTCTTACACACACATACACGAATACCTTTCCCTTTCCCATTTCCTTTAACCCCACTTTTCTCTTTCTTCTCACACACACACACACACATACGAACACCATTTTTTCCACATCCCATTCTCAAACAACTCTGTCACAACACAAATAGAGCACATACCCACTTGTTGGTTCGCACTATTTTTCACACACATCCCATTCTTCTTGGCATGCTTAGAACAAAAGTAAGTAATAGTGCATTTTATTGTTAACTTTAGCTAGATTTTATGAACTGGTACTTCTATTGTGTTGTTTATGTGATAATATTCAGGGATTCATGCACGTTTGTTCTATGATTCATATTTTGCTTCAATGTTTTTCTTCCCTATCATCTTTTCAAAGTTATTTAGGATATTGTAATTAACTTGGGGTGGAAATATCCTTGTCATCTTGTTTGTGTATGCATCTATTTATATGTATGTACGGATATGTATATATATGTGTGTGAAAAATTACAAAACATGTAATGGTGCATTTTATAGTTAATTTAAGGTTTTTTTTTAACATTTAATTTAAGTTTTTTATATAATTTTTTTGGTGATTTTCTATTTAAATTATTTTTTTTTTTGAATTATCATTTCAATTTCAGTTATCTGCAGTTATTAATTGTCAGTTTCAGTAGTTTTTAAAACCGTCGGTTCCGGTTTAGGTTATATAATCGTTTTCAAATTTTCGCCACTAACCGAACCGCCATTTCTAATTACATTTCTGAATCATGCGTCATTTTTTCCCATATTTTTTATAAACAACTAGCACAACACGGTAGCATAATAACAATGTTATAGAACAAGGAAGCCAATGTGCACCAATCATGCACTCAGAGAAACCATGGACTTTCTACTCGTTGTGCTTACACTACTGTTTGCCTTGACATTGTTCCATGGCCTCAACACACTATCAAGAAGAAGCAAAAAACTTCCACCAGGGCCAAGCCCCTTACCCTTAATTGGCAGCCTTCACTTACTCAGTGACCAACCCCACCAGTTCTTAGCCAAGCTAGCCAAAACCTATGGTCCAATTATGGTGGAGGCTATCATGGTAGAGGCTGGTAAACTCAACTTAGTGGATTATTTTCCTATGCTTGAAAAGTTTGATCCTCAAAGTATAAGGCACCGCCTAACCAACCATTACAGCGAGGTGATGAAGCTATTTGACAGTTTGATTAATAAGCGCTTGGAGTAAAAGAAATCGGAAGGTGTTGTGAAAAACGATGTGTTAGGTGTTCTTCTTACGACGAGAGAAGAAAATCTGGAAGAAATTGATAGATCTTACATTGAGCATTAATTTGTGCCTGGTTTGTACTTTTCTTTTTCCTTCATCATAGTTTCCCCAATTTTTTACTTAAATCTTTCATGGCAGTTCCATAAAGATTGTTATAATATATACTTATTCATTTAAAAAATCATAAATTTTAACACCGACTATTTTATTGAGCACTAATTGATATTAGGAGATAAGCCGTAATTCTTAATTTAATAATAAAGTAGGACCTTGATTTAGTATTTTTCATCAATACATCCATTCATGTATAACCTATCTATCTCCTAATCACACAATTGATTATAGTTGTATCTTGAATTTTGATTCGTAGTCATATAACTCATTAGGGTATCCTCAATGGAGGCTCTATAATGTAAAACTTTTTAAATTTGAGTGTTTTTAGAGTCCCATGGCCCAAAAAGTAACACTATTTATGGAAAAAGTACGGGAGGTCCACCATTTTTGGCTTAAAAGTGTTAGAGATATGCTTTAATGCTATATAGTTAGATGACATATTTTGGAATATTTTGGCATTAACTTGTACCTAATGGAATTTACGTCTATATGTTTGTTTACATATTGACTTGTTTGTGACGTTCATATTCTCCGTCATTCCCATTATATGAATGTGTCATTAATATTTTTCAAAGAAGAAATATATTCTAAAAGTGTTTAGAATACGTTGGCATATTTCTTTGATATGATAAACATTCAAAATTATTCATAGTCCTCCGATTATTCGACCAGGACTAGAATAATCAAGTATGGGCTATCATATGTAAGTTACATTTGATTAACATAGAGGTGTTAATGATAAAGGATGGTAAGCCTTGTACTATAACAACATAGGGATGCGACTGACTTACATATAGGTGATTGTTAGTTGAATGAATTACTGAATGTGACCAGAATAACAAACTATATGACTTTGGATTAATAGTTTGGTATTCGTTGCGAATTGTGCAAATTAATCATTTGACTTGAGAAATTACGGCTGCCGGTTATATCAGGAGCTAAATATTGCGTGTGGACAATACCCGTCTTTCAAAAGGTCGGTTACGGCCTTTTGCATTTTAGTTTTGTGGTATGAACTAACAGGTAATTATCAAGATAGGATCCGTTAACCTTTGACATGAAGCGATGTCCTATACGATCTTATTTCGGTTGTTGAATGAGGAAGTCCTTAGCCGGGGCATATAACAGATGGAATGATGGAAAGGGTTCCATAGGTGTCATATCTTATTCCACCGAATAGATCTATGCATAGAATCGTTTAGTGGACTTAATCGTATCATGGTCCCCACAACGTTTGGGACATATTTGATGGAAGGATCGGACTTCATGCTAATTTACGACAATAAATAGATTCATAAGACTTCGACTTCATTACCGTATAAATTTTCATGATGTGCGTATGTTGCTAGACGTAACTCTTGACCATGAGGGTATTTTGGAGAATGACAGAGACAATCTTGGAACAAATTAAAAGCGTTTAATAATTCCTCATCGCTATATGGTTATGAATCTGTAAAATCACACACAAAAAGAGCATCAAGAATAAGGCAATTAACGAGCTTGATATTAAGTTAGAAACACGTTAAAGAGTTAACGTTATTATTTTGGACATTAATTGTTAAGCGAGCCAAAAGTGCAAATACTAAAAGTATTGGGGCCAAAGTACAAATACTGAAAGTATTGGAGTCAAAGTGCAAATACTGTAGGTATTGGGGTGAAAGTGCAAATACTAAAAATATTAAGGTAAAAGTCTGAATACTTAAAGTATTGGGCAAAAGTACAAATACTAAAAGTATTGTTGATGCTCTTGGCCAAAGCATGAAAAAAGATAAGTGTTATTCTTTTGCTTTATATCTATATGCAAGCTCTAATCTACTACTAAGTAGCTAGCACATTTACTTAGTTTGTAGAAATAATATTTCGATGTTTGTGTATTTCGATCTAGAACATTTGCATGTATCAAGAAGGCTTGTCCACACCGTAGCATCTCCTTCATGATTCTACCTTCTCTCGGCTATAAACGGGAGGTATAACGTTTTACCTCTCGGTTACTTTATAAATATTTGATATATTACTTGTTGCATGTTGATTACCATGGACTTTACTTTGGAAATATTTGTGACTACAAAAGTTAATGTTAAAATTTTTAAAATGCTCAACACTTCTGTTTTAACTTTATTATGTTGTGAATCACATGTTTTCGAGAACCGAATCCTTTCAAGTGGTATCAGAGCCACGGTTTCTAAAAGTCCATGAAATCACATGTATAGTCGTGGATCTAATCTTTAAAGTATGTAAAATGGCCTTGTCTCATTATTCTAAACATATGCATGTGAAGATCTATGATTGTCTATGATGGTTCAAAAAAATGAGCAAGTAGAATACTTTTCCCTTAGCATAGCCGAAAGACACTAGGCTTTTGGATGGTTGAAAAATGTGCCACTTCATGTGTATTGTACGTCGTATACGATAAAACATGAAACATGTGAGTAGAGCCTTTTCTCCTAGCCTTGGCCGTTTCTTTTTGGTCTTAAGGTTGGTTTTTGAGGAATTTGTCGCTCCATGTGTAATGTACGTCATATATGATAGAATATGGAACACGAATGTAGAGTACTTTTTCCTTTGTCATGACTGAGAGTCTTCTTGGGATTGTAAAGGTTGAAAAGTTGTTGTTATATTGCTTGTACTTGTCACGATGTTTGATCTTAACTTGCATTTATGTTACAAGGTAATCTATTGGTTTACATACAGATTGACAAAGTGTTGCTAATGGATGTTAAAGATTAGATGGTTGTGTTGTCTTTTGTATGTAAGACATAAGTTTGTTGCTAGCTTACTTGTTTAGCTTGGATTATATATGTGATATGTTTAATCTTAGCTTTATGAGCTTGTATGGGAAGATGAATGGTGAATTTGATTATGGACTTAGTGGTTTGTAATTGAGACATAAGTGTCATTTTTAGTTTCATGCAAATTGAGAGAATTATGTAGTGAGGACTATTTGTAATCTTTCAAAAGAGGTACAAGATGACCAATGAAGGCATCCAAGGAGTTGGAGGGGCTTTGGAGATTTCAAGGAAGTTGAAGATCTTGAAGACATTGGATGTGCTTTAGGATAATCTTCTTATTCTAAGCCCAAGTCCATGATCCTCCATTTGTTTGTGTTGCTTGCATGCATGCTATATTATTTGCTTTTTGAGGTCATAGCCTATAAGTAGCCTTGTGGGCATGATGAGATCTTAATGTATGATTCTTGCATATGTGTTTATTGCTAATATGTTATATTCGCTTATAAATAAACTAATGTACAAAGTGAGACCTTAACAAATACAAAATCTCCCTATGTGCAAACTAATATTAGATCTGTAGTCTTCCGCCATCCTAGGACTTAATGAACCCAAAGCAATTATATCCAGTCTTACCCAAAGGTAGAAGGACATGATTCGTAATAAGTTTAATTAAGTCTCTAGTAGAACATAGTGACGTGGTTATCTTCCAAAATCTAACGGCCAACATAGCCACAAAGGTTTGAGGTTATTGATTCAATTTGTCGGATAACTAAGAGATGGCAAGTTTTGATCTAACTAGATCAATTAATCAACATAGCCACAAAGGTTTGAGACCAAAGTGATTTAGGGACTGGAAATAACCAAATCTTATTTAGTGAAATAGACAAACAAAGCATTGTTGACTCTTGGCACCTATATTTCAACATAGCCACAAAGGTTTGAGAGATATATATGATTAAGAGAACTTGGTCACCCGCTAAAAGAATCTTAACAGATTTACGTTTCTCATTAAAGGAGTTTGAGACTCGAAAAATTTAGTGGGAGTTATCATTTAATTAAAGACCAAGTTAAATGATTAAACGAGTTAAAGTCAACTAGCAATCTTATTTTTTCACATGTTTATGGCTACATGTATAAACCCGTCTTTATCTTAATATTCTAGACTTATATCACATGAATCAGACCAAACTTTATTGATTAAATGTTGTCTAAGAATAGTTTTTAAAAACTTAATCATATGATTAAATTAGAATGCTCTTAAGTTTCCTTATTGATAATACATCAAAAAGGAAAAAGTGTGATACTTATGATTGATAAGTAAAACAACTTTAATATGCTATTGAGTTATATTCTTTTGTTGATTGTATAATAGTATACAAGATATAAAAGGAATATGATTCTAAACCTACAAAGAGTTATGTAGTAAGTATATTTCATTGGAATAATATAGGAAGTCAATTTATGGTCGTGTTTCATCTTTGATTATCTGTAATGCAAAGAAGAAAGACATGAATTAGATGATTTCTATTAGCCAGTGGAAGAATAATCTAACGGATAATTAAGGATTGTAAAGGTATATGTAAAAGTGTTTACATAACTGATAAATCGGACATTAAAAAGAGGATTTATTCAGTATATCTTCATGTCAAAGCTATGAAGCTATAGTGAATGGTAAATCTCCTTTGTTAATGGTTGTTATTACTTTATGGTTTTGATTCCTTTATGACATGAGTGTATGTGCATTTAAAAGAATCTTAATCAAAGTATGCTTTGGAATAGTGGAATAGTTTCAGTGTTAGCAAATGAAACAATTGTTGTTGCATTAGCTAAAGACAAATATTTTGATAACTGATTAACCACATACCGAATATATTTTGAGATAAAATTTGTAATCGAAGACAATTGTAGTTTCTTTATAACTTAGTTAGTTCAAATATTAAGATGTTGAGTAAGTTGTCATCTCTCATTCCACCGAATAGATCTATCCATAGAATCGTTTAGTGGACTTAATCGTATCATGGTCCCCACAATGATCGGGACATATTTAATGGAAGGATCGTACTACACGCTAATTCGCGACTATAAATAGATTCATAAAAGTTGGACTTCATTAACGTATAAACTGTCATGATGCGCGTATGTTGCTAGACGTAACTCTTGAATATGAGGGTATTCCGGAGAATGACAAAGACATTCTCGGAATAGATTAAAAGCATTTAATAGTCCATCATCGCTATACGGTTATAAATCAAGAAAGTCACACACAAAAAGATCATCAAGAATAAGGCAATTAACGAGCTTGATATTAAGTTGGAAACACGCTAAAGAGTTAACGTTGTTTATTTTGGACATTAATTGTTAAGCGGGCCAAAAGTATAAATACTAAAAGTATTGGGGCCAAAGTACAAATACTAAAAGTATTAGAGTCAAAGTGTAAATATTAAAAGTATTAGGGTCAAAGTGCAAATACTAAAAATATTGGGGCAAAAGTGCGAATACTTAAAGTATTAGGCAAAAGTTCAAATACTGAAAGTATTGGACCAAAGTGTAAATACTAAAAGTATTGGGGTCTATTTCCAATTATTAATTCTAATGGGGATTAGAATTAATTATTGAAAAGTTGTCACTAGAAAACAAAAGACAACTTGCACTAGTGGACGAAACACTAGAAGACAAAATACTAGTGTACGAAACACTAGAGGACAAATAACAAGTTGCACAAAAAGACAAAGAACAAATTGGCTTGAGTGTGTGCATGATTGACACTTGGCAAAAGGAAGATGTCTTGAGAAGACATAACATGTCATTTGTCACAATCCTACACAACTCAAGACTCTATTTAAAGGCCAACTATTCTACTTTTTTGATGATGGATTTTCGGCCAACACAAGAGAAGAAAATATGATAAAATTCTCTCCTCTCTTTCATGGTAATTTCGGCCATAGTAAGGATAGGGTGGTAGGATTTTTCTCTTGCCTTCTAACTTTATACGAGCTTAGATTTATCACCGAGAAATTAGCACATATACTTGGTTGGTGGTGTTTGCCATTAGATGCTCGTGTGTTTCGATCTATGACTTTTATACTTGTAAAGGAGGCTAGTCCATGCCATCTCGGCCAAAGCACGAAAAAAGATAAGTGTTATTCTTTTGCTTTATATCTATATGCAAGCTCTAATCTACTACTAAGTAGCTAGCACATTTACTTAGTAAAAATAACATTTGGATGTTTGTGTATTTCGATCTAGAGCCTTTGCATGTATGAAGGAGGCTTGTCCACGCCGTATCATCTCCCTCGTGATTCCACCTTCTCACGGCTATAAACGGGAGGTATGTCATTTTATCTCTCGTTTACTTTATAGTATATTTGATATATTATATGTTGCATATTGATTACCATGGACTTTACTTTGGAAATGTTTGTGATTACAAAAGTTAATGTTAAAAATTTTAAAATGTTCAACGCTTCTGCTTTAACTCTTTTATGTTGTGAATCATACATTTACGAGAACCGATCATTTCAAGTGGTATCAGAGCCACAGTTACTAAAATCCTTGAAATTACATGTATAGCCATAGATCTAATCTTTAAAGTATGTAAAATGGCCTTGTCTCATGATTCTAAGCATATGTATGTGAAGATCTATGATTGACATGAATAGTGTTACTTTTTGGACTATAAAACTTTAAAAACATCCAAATTTAAAAAGATTTATATTTTAAAACCCTCATTGAGGATACCCTTATAGTTACATATCACTATAACTGCACTCATCTTCATCTAGGTTCCTAGTGCCAGACATTTCCCATACGATTTAAAAAAAACTACATTTTCAAACCAATTGACACGTTTAGACCAAAACAAACAAATCAAGTGACATGTGAGGAGGTATTATATATATCACATAATTTCTCCTATTGCTAGAATAACCTTGGTGTACCATTTGAATGTTTGTCATTCCACTAAGTTGATTTCACCATCTGGGACCACTAAAAAATCCATCAATCAAACTCTTATGTTGTTTGATAGGATTGGCTTACAACAGTCAAAATTAAATTGTTTCTGACACAAAGTTTTTCACAATATTTTTGTCTCATGCATCAATCAATCATAACCTATTTCTTGCGGGACAGATACAACTTCTAGCACATTAGAATGGGTAATAACAGAAATACTTAAGAATCCAAAGACTATGAAAAAAGCCAAAGAGGAACTCACTCAAATTATTGGAAGAGGAAAATCAATACAATAAGCTGATGTTGCTAACTTGCCATATTTGCAATGCATCCTTAAAGAAACTTTAAGGATACACACGTTAGTTCCGTTCTTAATTCTGCTTATAGTGGAACGAGATGTTGAAGTTTGTGGATACATTATTCCAAAGGGGTTACAAGTACTTGTAAATGCATGGGCAATTGGGCGTGATCCAAGTGTATGAGAGAACCCTTTGACATTTAAACCTGAAAGATTTTGGCAATCAAACATGGATGTCAGAGGTTGCGATTTTGAGCTAATTCCTTTTGGTGCTGGAAGAAGAATTTGCCCAGGCTTACCATTGGCTATGAGAATGGTTCGAGTTATGCTTGGTTCTCTCCTGAACTCCTTTGATTGGAAGCTTGAAGAGGGCATTGCACCTCATCAATTGGATATGGAAGAAAGGTTTAGCCTTACATTGCTAAAGGCTCATCCTCTAAGAGCTATCCCGATTTCTCTGAGACCAAAGTAGTGTTCTTTGCTCTAAATAAGGCCCACAACCACGATATCTTTATTAGTTGGGCACATGTGAAAACAAAAAAACTTCTATAACTATATGGACAGATAATAGTACTCATCATATAAAGACATGCCTCTCTATGTCGTTATCTCATATTACTCCTAAAAGAGAGAGTCCAGTTGGACTCAAGAGACTGGACTCAGCCTGATTCCTCAAAACTATAATTATTCAACAAAGAATTACAACGGGTGATGTAATATATCATGTCACATTGTATGACTATTGGTTGAGTATGATATTGTTTATACTGGCTTTATTATTATTATTTTTTTTGCTAAATAAACAAGTGACTCAATTCATTCCAAAAATCATATACAGAAAGTGCAAGGCTCTACCTAATAGAGGATCCCTAAGTGAAGATCTCATGCTATACATATGTTTCTATTAAAGTTACAAAAACGAAATTTGCGATTTCTATTTTTTATATAGAGTTGAACACAAGATTTAATAGAAGCAAAAATTTGCTCCTTTGTTTGGGTCGTTCCCTCAAATAAACAATGATTTCTTTCAGTCCAGATATAATACGTTGTCGCACCCAGCATAGTATGGAATAAGCAGGATTGGAGAGACATAGTGTGAACCCGATTCCTAGACCAAAGACAAATAGATTCCCAAATGAGAAGATCCGTTCAAATACTTGTGGCTCTGAGGGACCTTCGCCAGATGCGTTTGACAAAGCCACATTCAAAGAATAAGTGGTCACGAGTCTCAACAGAATTGCAATAGAAAAGGCAAACAATTGAACCACAATAACCCCAAGAAGATAATCTTTGTCTAGTATAGAGCCGATCCAAATTGACAATCCAAAGACAAAAAGCATGTTTAGGGATCATTCCCTTGAACCAAACCATCTTCCACCACTCAACTTTGCTCAACTTAGTGCGAATGGCTTCATAAGCAGACTTGGCCGATAAACTTTTGGATGGACTGGGAGTCCAAATCGTGCGGTCCTCAACAGCAAGGTTAGGAACAATGGTACCTATACTATTTGCAACATCATAAAAAATAGGATGATTAGGCCAGGACCAACCCTTCTCTGAGATGAAGTCACAAACTTTGGTGTGAACCAAGTCAAAACCTTGTTGTTGGAGGTAGTTAGGCCCAAAGTAAACCATTGGAATACCCAAGGGATGCCAAGATTCAGTCCAAAAGAATGTATTAACCCCATTACCAATCTTCTTAGAGAAAGATTATACTCTATGTCTATCGGTCAAATATGATATTATTTTCTTTTGAAGATTAAGATTGGGTTATAATTCTAAGTACGATTTAGGCCTACCTAATAATATAATAATATTATTAATATTTTATTGTCTCGGACAAGTTTCCTTCTCTTTTGTTTATTTTCAACCGATGACTATTCTAGATAACTGTTGGGTGTAATATTGATATATTATTTCAGCGCCTTTTCACTTAATTTTTTTTAGTTCTTGAGTAATTTATGAGCAATTTGAGTAGTTCCATATTTGTTTTATGATATAGGTGAATTATATGAGAAGACGTGGATTTGAGGCAAATATTGAAGGAAAATGACTAAGTGCAATCTTTTATGCAGTTCGTGAAAAAATTAAAGAGAAAATAGAAGTAGCGCAGTCATAGCGTAGTTGCGCAGGTCGCAGGATTTTTAAGGGCAATTTGGTAAAAAAGTGCGAAAAGAAGAAAACCCTACGATTAAAAACAAGGATCGGACGTTAAAAAAGGGCACTGCTTGGCTGGCTGCTAGTTCTTGGGGAAGAAAAGCAAAAGTTTGGAGAGGAGAAAACTCAAGAAAACACAGGATTGACGAGGAAGGACGGATCAGAGACAAGATTAGCCACGACTTTCTTGAGATTTCCAGAGTTTTCTTTCTTTCTCATCATGAATTTTAATAGACTTTGGATTTCATTTACATTGATTATGAGTTGCTAGATTACTTTTTCTAGGGCTATGATGTAGCCAGATTTTGATTATTCGAATTATGTTGAATTGATTGGTTGATTGATTATTCTATTTTTATGCTGAGTATTTCGCACTATACTTAATACTTGTGATTATCTGGCCAATAATTGCTTATTTTGTGGTTTAGTTTGAGACTGAGAAGTGATAACTAAACTAGACCATGTGTGGAGTATCATTAAATTGTCATAAGCTAGAGATAGTTATGAGATCTAGTGCAACATTTAAATTTCTAGGGCTTAATACATTCCATAAGTTCACAGTTATCACAAAGATGTAGGTAGTTTCCTTATTGGGATAGGTTATTGATGCTTGAGAAAGATTAATATCTACCTTAGTAAAATTGTTGGCAGCATAAGGAATAGTCGTCAATTGGAGTTAATCAGCAGATTCGAGTAGGATAAATCTTGGTGCAATCGTGAGCCCTAGAACTCTCCAATCATTGAATCAAGTTTTCCATCAAATTCGCAATTGCTTAGTTGTTATTTTCATTAGTTTTGTTATCTCTTTAGTTTTTAATTACAAATTTTCAAATTTTGGTCATCTGAATAAAATTAAAGCTAAACCAATTTCGGTAGTTAATAATCTCAGTCCTCGTGGGAACGATCTTTACTCATCACTTTATTACTTGTTGCGATACGTGCACTTGCGTTAGAATTCACACAATAAGTTTTTGGCGCCGTTGCCGGGGACTATGTCAATTATTAATATCGATACCAAATAGCTTTGATTTTACTTTGGATTTTATTTAGTTTTGTGTTATTATCTTATTTTCGTTACGTGTGTTTCAGGAATATATTCCTTTATGTGCATGCCGAAGTCAGGAGGTAGTAATTTGTTGCCTTTCGATCCTGAGATAGAATGAACCTGTCAGAAGAATAGAAAGGAGAAAAGAGCTACTACAACTACCCATCAATTGCAAGGAAATATGGCTGATATCGTGGTAGCACAAGAAGGAAATAATTAGGAAAATCCGCCTAAAACACTGCGAGAGTATGCTTTGCCACCCACTAGAATTTAACCTGTGATTAGAAGACCATCAATTCAAGCGAATGATTTTGACTTGAAGACAGTGAGCTACAGTTGATTCAGAATATTCAGTTCCATGGACTGCCTTCTAAAGATCATAACCAGCACATTGTGAATTTTCTAGAAGTTTGTGGATCAGTTAAGTACAATGGAGTCACTGATGAAGCTCTGCGCCTTCGCTTGTTTCCTTTCTCTTTAAGGGATCAAGCTAAGGAATAGTTAAACTCGCTGCCTTCGGATTCAATCACTACTTGGGAGGATTTGGTGCACAAGTTTTTGTCAAGATTTTTTCCACCTGGAAAGACAGCAAAGCTACACATAAAGATTAATAATTTTGCGCAACATGAAGGAGAAACTCTATGTGAAGTGTGGGAAATGTATAAGGCACTGCTGAGGAAGTGTCCTAATCATGGAGTACCTAGGTGGATGCAAGTTCATAATTTTTACAATGGGTTAATTAGCTCCACAAGAACTTTGATTGATGCATTAGTAGGAGGAACTTTAATGAACAAGACAATAGATGAAGCTTATGCGTTGCTAGATGATATTGTTTTGAACCACCAGCAGTGGTCAAGCGAGAGAGTCGCACCAAAGAAGACAATTGGGATTCATGAGATTGATGCTATAACCGCCTTGACAGCGAAAATTGACAATCTCGCGAAATAGTTGCAAAATAATCAAATGACTGCAAATGCTGTCCAAGCGGCAGTGGTGTGTGAGTTTTGTTGTGGTCCACACTATAATGTAGAATGTCAGGTTGGAAATCCATTTGCGCAAGGCACAATAGAACAAGCACAGTATGTGGGGAATTCTAATGGGCAACAGCACAATCAGTACTCTAACAGATATAATCCAGCATGGTGTAATCATCCAAATTTCTCCTGGAGAAATAATCAGAATGTGTTGCAGTCTGAGAAGAATAACCCACCACCAGAGAAGAAGGTAAACTTGGAAGATGCATTGGCTCAATTGGCGACTTCGTAGACTCAATTCATGAATGAAACAAAGATAAACTTTTAGAACCGGTCTGCACAAATCAGAAATTTAGAGGCACAGTTTAGCCAAATGGTTACCATGTTTTCAGAAAGACAGCAAGGGAATTTACCTAGCACTTCAGAGGTGAATCCTAAAAGAGAGGGTAAAGAACATTGTAAAGCTGTCACATTGAGAAGCGGCAAGAAGTTAGAGGAGCCAATGAGAACCACAAAGGTTGAGAAAGGTGAAGCGAAGAATGAGGCGAAAGATGAAGAAAAAGTAGAAGCTCAGCCACAGTATACACAAGAACCACCTGTGGTGGTGCCATTCCCTCAACAACTGCAGAAGAACAAACTTGACAAACAATTTGCTAAATTTCTTGAAGTCTTCAAGAAACTTCACATTAATATTCCATTTGCAGATGCACTTGAACAAATTCCGAGTTATGTGAAGTTCATGAAGGACATCCTTTCAAATAAGAGGAGGCTTGGAGATTATGAGACATTTGCACTTACTGGGGAGTGCAGCGCAATCCTACAAAAGAAGCTACCACAAAAGCTCAAGGATCCAGGGAGTTTTACTATTCCTTGTAAAATTGGCAATGTTGTTTTTGAGCGAGCTTTGTGTGATTTGGGTGCTAGTATTAATTTGATGCCTTTATCTATTTTCAGGAAGCTTGAATTGGGCGAGGCGAGGCCCATAACTGTTACATTACAGTTAGCTGATCGCTCGCTAAAGCATCCCAGAGGAGTCATTGAAGATGTGTTAGTCAAAGTCGAAAAGTTTATATTCCTTGCGGATTTCATAGTATTGGACATGGAGGAAGACAAGGAGATTCCTATTATTCTTGGGAGACCATTTCTTACAACTGGAAGAGCACTTATTGATGTTCAAAAAGGAGAGTTGTGACTAAGGGTACAAGAAGAAGAAGTGATATTTAATGTGTTCAAAGTTATCAAGTACCCTGAAGCTAGTGACAGTTGTTTCCGTGTTGATGATGTGCAAGCTATAGTGCCTAGCCATATGGGTCAACTAGATCCTTTAGAGGCTAGCTTAATACAAGATGATCTTGTTGATTTGGAGGATGAAGAGGTGCAAGCATATTTAAATTGGATGGATTCTTTTGAACCAAATAGGCAAAAGTATTTTGAAGAATTGGGAGAAGGTTCTGCACGTTCTAAACCATCAATTGAACAACCACCTGTGTTGGAATTGAAACCTCTACCAGCACACTTACGCTACATATATTTGGGTGAGTCAGACACACTTCCAGTAATTATCTCTTCATCGCTCTCTATCGAAGAAGAAGATAAGTTACTGAGAGTGCTTAGAACTCACAAATCAGCTATTGGTTGGTCTTTGGCATATATTAAGGGAATTCATCCATCCATGTGCATGCATCGTATTCTTATGGAGGATGATAGTAAACCATCCATTGACGTACAAATATGACTCAATCCGACGATGAAAGAAGTGGTGAGAAAGAAGGTTCTGAAGTGGTTAGATGTAAGAGTAATTTACCCAATCTCAGATAGTTCTTGGGTGAGTCCAGTACAAGTTGTACCCAAGAAGGGATGCATGAGAGTTGTAAAGAATGAAAACAATGAACTGATTCCTACAAGAACTATTACTGGGTGGAGAGTGTGTATCGACTATAGGAAGTTGAACAAGGCTACAAGAAAGGACCACTTTCCTTTGCCCTTTGTCGATCAGATACTTGATAGGTTGGCTGGACATGAGTACTATTGTTTCTTGGATGGTTATTCTGGTTACAATCAAATCGCTATTGCACCAGAAGATCAGGAGAAAACCACGTTTACGAGTTCTTATGGTACATTTGCCTTTCGGAGAATGACATTTGGATTATATAACGCACCAGGTACTTTTCAGATATGCATGATGGCTATCTTCTCAGATTTGGTGGAGCGTGGAATTGAGGTATTTATGGATGACTCTTCTGTGGTGGGCACGTCGTTTGATAATCGTCTTTACAATTTGGAGCTAGTGTTGAAAAGATGCGAGGAGACAAATTTAGTGCTAAATTGGGAGAAGTGTCACTTCATGGTGCGTGAAAGTATTGTCTTGGGGCATCGTATCTCAACTAAAGGCATTGAAGTTGATCATGCTAAGATTGAAACCATAGAGAAGTTGTCAGCGCCAACCACTGTGAAAGGGGTTAGAAGTTTTTTGGGACATGCAGGGTTCTATAGGAGATTCATCTAGGATTTTTCAAAGATCGCCAAGTCTCTCTCAACTCTTTTGGTGCATAATGTTCCATTTGTGTGGGATGAACACTGTGAACGTGCATTTGTAACAATCAAGGAGAAACTTGTGTCAGCACCTATCATAGTAGCACCTGATTGGGAGTTACCCTTTGAGTGCAAGCGACTATGCAGTAGGAGCAGTTTTGGGGCAGCGAAAGAACAAAGTGTTTCATGCTATTTACTATATAAGTCACACACTTAATGATGCACAACTTAATTATGCAACAACAGAAAAAGAGTTGCTCGCAATAATATTCGCCTTTGACAAGTTTCGTCCTTATCTGATTGGAAATAAGGTAATCGTTTACACTGATCATTCAGCTATTAAGTACCTTATGGCCAAGAAGGATGCGAAGCCAAGACTCATTCGTTGGGTGTTGTTGTTACAAGAATTCGACTTGGAGATCAGAGATAAGAAAGGCACAAAAAATTTGGTAGCAGATCACCTTTCTAGACTTGAGTTACCAGTAGAGATTAAGATGGTGAAGCCGCCTATTGAAGATAACTTTCCAGATGAAAAGATCCTTACGATACAATCTGCTCAGACTTTTCCCTGGTATGTTGACTTTGTGAATTTTCTTGCGGAGAAGATAATCCCAACAAATCTTAATTATCAGCAAAGGAATAAATTTTTATCTGATGTGAAGCACTATTAGTGGGAAGATCCTATACTCTACAAGCATTGTACAGATCAAGTTATCAGAAGGTGTGCTCCAGAAGAGGAGATGGAAGATATTTTGTGGCATTGCCATACACTTGAGTGTGGAGGTCACTTTGAAGGCAATAGAACAGCGGCAAAAGTGCTCCAATCAGGTTTCTATTGGCCTAGCTTGTTTAAAGATGCTTACACTTTTGTTGTTGGATGTGACAAATGTCAGAGATTGGGGAATATCTAGAGAAGGAGTGAGATGCTATTGCAGAACATTCTTGAAGTTGAACTTTTTGATGTGTGGGAAATCGATTTCATGGGGCCTTTCCCTTCCTCTTACAATAACAAATACATTTTGTTGGCAGTTGATTACGTATCTAAATGGGTGGAAGTAGTGGCGACTCCAACAAATGATGGTGCATTAGTGCTGAATTTTCTGAAGAGGAACATTTTTACAAGGTTTGGCACACCTTGAGCGATAATTAGTGATGAGGGTACTCACTTTTGTAACAAGCAGTTTGAAGCCCTTTTACTCAAATATGGTGTCAAACATCGGAAAGTCCTTGCCTACCATCCTCAAACTAATGGGCAAGTTGAAGTTTCAAATAAAGAAATAAAGAAGATTCTTGAGAAAATAGTAGGCAATTCACGCAAAGATTGGGCCAAGAAGATTGATGATGCACCGTGGGCGTATCGTACTGCATTTAAAACACCAATTGGGATGTCACCTTATAGATTGGTCTATGGAAAAGCTTGCCATTTACCATTGGAGCTCGAGCACAAGGCATATTGGGCAATGAAGCCGTTGAATCTGGATATACAAGCTGCAGGAGAAAAGAGACTTTTGTAATTGAACGAGTTAGAAGAATTCCGGAATGAAGCCTATGAGAATGCGAAGATCTATAATAAGATAACAAAAGCGTGGCACGATAAGCATATCTCCCGAAAAGAGTTCTTGCCTGGTCAGAAAGTTCTTCTATACAACTCAAGGCTTCGCTTGTTTCCCAAAAAGCATAAATCAAGATGGTCTGTGTCACGCCCCGACCAGACCCCGCAAAAGGCCAAGCCTGGACCCGACACACGGACGGAGTCTCCTCTGTACCGCGGACGATCCGAAAACCCTAAAATCAATATAATACTTGCGAAAGCCATATAATAATCAAAACAAGCCAACTTTCTTTAAAATATACATTTCTTATTATCCAACTTTCCAAGCCAAAAATGATATGCATACTACACAAGTATTTATGCCACTAATCAATTCCAATAGCATGCATTTTCTTACTAGTCACAAGAGTATAAGTTACAACTTTACATTCTTTCAACTTATACAACATAAGACCATAGAGGCCTCAAACTAGAAAATATATACAAGGCTACAAGCCTCAAAATTAAGCGACCTCCACGCAATATACATAACAAGCAAGGTTCGCACAAAAACTGGTAACCAACCACCAGCAAAGCAGAGAAGTGCTATCACGGAAACACCTCCACCTGCTCCTCCTCCTCTATTACCTCGAGAGGGTCTACTTCAACTACTCCTGTAAAAACATAGTATAGAGAGGAATGAGCAAAAACTATTGCTCAGCGAGGGCAATTGGTCTCAAGGACGGAGATGAGAGGAGTATGCAATGCAATTAGCCAAGCAATGTATACATATATCATACAGAGATATAATAAAGCTATCAACAAAGCAAGGCAATCATTAAAGCTATAAACACTCATTCAAAGGATACGATACTCTTTTCAAGAGCAACTTTCAAACACGAATTCGATGACGACGCGCCGGCCCAAACCACCTTATAACACCAGTTTGGAATACCTCGGAAGTATCCATCAACCTACGACCCAAATCTCCCTGGGAGGCAACCCAAGCGAGAAAGGGAATAGCAGCGGAGCTAGAGCAACCAACACTGGCAACCCAAGGCTACCCAGAGAGGCCCATCACTCACGCGCGAGACACTATGCAATGCAAGACTCGATACAAGACGATAAACAAGCGATAAAGCCACACGTGGGAGAATAACAAAGTAGGTTACTCTCGCACGCAATAGCAGCAATTGATAAGCAATTCAATCCAAAACAACTCAAACAAGTTTTTCACGTAATTATAAGCATTCTATAGGCATAAAGACAAGAAAACACACAAAAACACAAATCGGCCCCAACTATCAAAACGCTACCATTTCCAAACGAGCCACGAGTTCTGGAAACCGACTTCGCCAACCCTCCTAGGTCACCATAAGGCACGTCTAAAGACCCCGAAACCTTACTTTACCCTAGAACTCGCGCAAAGCCCCGATTTTCCCCTTTCTCGTTTGAACTACAACTATAACAACCAAACACCCAACCAACGCCATAATCGCACCAAAAGTGCTTCCATGGCTTCCCGAAGCAATGCCAACACGCAAAACGAGAAAATGCTAAAGTCGACCTAAACGACCCCGACTTTCCCAAAGGCATAATTCTCGTTTTTTCCACTACGCAACTCAAACAAACCACACATTTTAGCATTCTAGCGTACCTAGCACATTTCTACATCAACAGAAAGCATAACAGCGCAACTTCAACGTTTCAAGGTTTTACTATTCACAAAACACTATTCAATTAACAATTTAATTTGCAATCACAACATTTAACCGTAGAAAATGTTACAAAGCTATAAATACATGTTCTACAAATGCCAAGGAATATTCTAGAAGCATCAAATCGCTTTAAATAACGATCTACGGATAAATCTCAAAATTGACAAAGTTAACATACACAACGTATAAATGCGCAAATAACATGCTTCCCTCACCTCAGGTACTCATAGTCGCTAGGAAAACAATGCTAGTTGCCTCGGAAATCACCCCGCACGAGCTCTCGCGAAGATTGATCGATTGGAAGTTGAAAGGTTTTTTTTTTCTTCTTGGAAACTCACGGCCAGAGCTGCTGTTTTGCTGCTGTTTTTTTTTTTTTTTTTGCTTAGTTAATTGCTTATTTAAGAGTTAAATGGTCAAAGGCCAAAGGTCCAAGGTCAAACTACTTAAGACTTGGTCAAAGGGCCCTATTTTGTGCGTTTTAAAGCCATTTTAGCTAAGGTAAGATCAATTAAAGCTAGCAACATTTAAAATATAAAATTTAAGTCATCTAAATACTAGTTTCACTATTTGCTGAGGACTAGAAATCGTTATCTAGCTATCGCTCTTGAAATGCAATGCACGTTGCGACGGAGAGAAAGTAACAATTAATTCACAAAGAATTTAAGGAAATATAATTTTCAAAATAATAAACAAAGAAAAATTCACATTCCGGGCTCGGCTATTACACCCTCTCCCCCTTAAAATAATTGCGCCCACGCAATTCCTATCTGGTCAACGAACAACTCCGGATACTGATCCTGAACCTGGTCCTCTATTTCCCAAGTTGCTTCCTCAAACCCATGATGATTCCACAGAACCTTTACTAACGGAATACTCTTTCTGCGAAGTTCCTAAATCTTCCGATCCACAATTCTAATCGGTTTCTCTTCATAAGACAACTTTTCTTTAATCTGCAAAGGCTCTGGTTCAAGTACATGTGAAGGGTCTGGATGGTACTTGTTTAACATAGACATGTGGAACACATCGTGCAGTCTCGACAAGCTTGGAGGCAAAGCTAATCGATAAGCCAAATGACCTACCTTTTCGGTGATCTCATACAGACCCACGTACCTGGGAATAAGTTTCCCGCTCTTACCATGCCGAATCACTCCCTTCCGTGGAGAAATCTTAAGAAACACCCACTCTCCCAAATCACACTCAAGATCCCGGCGGTGCTTATCTGCATAACTCTTCTGACGACTCTGAGCTGTAAGCATACGCTGGCGAATAAGGTGAACATTATCTATCATCTTAATCATCTCAGGTAACACAGTCGGATCAACTGTTCTCATCTCTCCAACCTCTTCCCAATATAATGGGGATCTGCATTTACGACCATACAACGCCTCGTAGAGAGCCATACCTATAGTAGATTGATAACTATTGTTGTAGGCAAACTCTGCTAAAGGCAAAAACTTCTCCCAATTCTTCCCAAAGTCAAGCACACATGCCCGAAGCATGTCTTCCAAGATCCTGATGGTTCTCTCAGACTGGCCATCAGTTTGCGGATGATATGCAGTACTGAAGCTCAACTTAGTTCCCATGGCCTCTTGCAACTTCTGCCAAAAACGAGATCTGAATCTGGGATCCCTATCTGACACTATACTCTGTGGCACACCATGCAATCTCACAATATTAGCAACATAAAGTTCAGCTAACTTATCAAGGCTATCATGTTTGTTCACGGGAATAAAATGCGTAACTTTAGTCAAGCGGTCCACAACAACCCAAACAGAATCACATCCTCTCGGAGATCTAGGAAGATCGGTCACAAGGTCTATGGTTATATGTACCCACTTCCATTGCGGAATCGACAATGACTGTAGAAGTCCGGCTGGCCACTGCTGCTCAACTTTAACCCTCTGACAAGTCAAACATCTGGATACATACCCAGCAATCTCCCTCTTCATATTGTTCCACCAGAAGTGTTGCTTCAAATCTCTATACATTTTTGTACTGCCCGGGTGAATCGTATCCCTCAAATTATGTGCCTCGGACAGGATCTCATTCTTCAAAGTCGGATCATCAGGAACACATACTCTATCCCTGAATCTGAAAATGCCATCTGCATGTAATTTAAACTCCGACTCTCCCCCTTTTGATTTTTCTTGGATCTTCAAGATGTGAGGATTAGTCTTCTAAGCCTCTCTGATCTGTGCTAGCAATCCTGACTGAATCTGCAAACTAGCAAACCGAATCCCTACCTCAGTAGCTTCTGGCTTCCATGAACAAATTTCTTCCAAAGTCTCCCAATCCTTGATAATCAAGCTTGCAACAGTAGCCTTTCAGCTCAAAGCATCAGCAACAACATTTGCCTTACCTGGCACATAGTTAATAGAACAATTATAACCACCCAATAGCTCTAGCCATCTCCGTTGCCTCATATTTAGATCCTTCTGTGAAAACAAATACTTGAGACTCTTGTGGTCAGTAAATATTTCAAATCTGCAACCCCACAGGTAATAACGCCACTTCTTCCATGCAAACACAACTGCAGCTAAGTCAAGATCATGTGTAGGGTAATTGACTTCATAAGGTTTCAATTTCCTAGAAGCATAGGCAATCACCTTACCATTCTGCATTAAAACACAGCCCAATCCTTCCTTAGATGCATCACTGTAGACAACGAAGTTCTCTGTTCCCTCAGGTAAAGCTAGTATAGGAGCTGTAGTTAGTCTCTTCTTCAATTCTTGGAAACTGGATTCACATTTAGCATCCAGTTGTAAGCAACTTTCTTCCGAGTCAACTGGCTTAAAGGTCCAGAAATTTTGGAAAAGTCTTTAACAAATCTCCGGTAGTAACCTGCCAATCCAAGAAAACTCCGAATCTCTGACACCGTGTCAGGTCTCTTCCAAGATGAAACAACTTCAATCTTAGCTGGGTCCACTGAAATTCCTCGATCTGAAATGATATGGCCTAGAAAAGATATATGGTTCAACCAGAACTCACACTTGCTGAATTTAGCAAAAAGCTTGTTTTCCTGCAAAGTCTGAAGCACAATCCTCAAGTGTTGCTCATGTTCAGCCTCGTTTTTCGAATACACTAAAATGTCGTCAATAAAGATCACGACAAACTGATCAAGGTAAGGTCGGAAAACTCTCTGCATCAAGTCCATGAATGCGGCTGGTGCATTTGTCAATCCAAACGGCAAAACAACAAACTCATAGTGGCCATATCTAGTCCTGAAAGCCGTCTTCGGTATATCATCACTCTGAATTCTAAGTTGATAGTAACCCTGCCTCAAGTCAAATTTGGAGTAAACACTCGCACCCTGCAACTGGTCAAACAATTCTTCAATCAACGGCAAGGGGTATTTGTTCTTAATCGTGACTTGATTAAGTCCCCTGTAATCAATGCATAACCATAGCGTGCCGTCTTTCTTTCTCACAAACAACACAGGTGCACCCCATGGCGAAGAACTAGGTTGTATAAACCCTTTCTCAAGCAAATTATGAAGCTGAATTTTTAACTCCTGAAGTTCAGCCGATGCCATTCTATAAGGACTCCTAGAAATTGGCACAGTGCCTGGCACAAGATAAATCACGAACTCAATCTCCCTATCCGGTGGTAAACCCGGTAATTCCTCGGGAAATACACCAGGGAAGTCTCTAACAATCGGAACCTCATTCAAACTCAACTTATCAGCAGGCTGATTGATAAGATAGGCTAAGTAAGCTTCACAACCCCTATTCAACAACTTAGAAGTTTTGATCGCTGATAAAAGTGGAATGCGGGCAGCCCTGCAGTTCCCAACAATCTCTAGTACCGATAGGTCAGGAACCTTAAGATAAACGACCTTTGTTCTACAATCCAACTGAGCATAATACTTTCCCAACCAGTCCATTCCCAAAATGATTTCAAAGTCACAGAATGACAATATAATTAAATCAGCAGGAAATTTACGGTTCTCAATACATATATCACAAGATTTGCAAATAGACTCAGTAACAAATTTTGCACCCAAAGGAGTACTAACTTCAACTTCATGAGGCAATTTATCAATGCAAACATTCACAGATCGTGCACATGCAGGAGTTATAAACGAATGTGTAGCTCCGGGATCAATCAAAACTTTAACTGGCTGAGTATTGAGAAGAAAAGTACCTTCCACAATAGCTGTATTATCGGGCAGCTCCTCTGCATCTAGTGCAAAGACCCTAGCCTGAACTCTTTGTGCTGGTCGTGCACCTGCAGCCCTATTATGAACACCTTGGCCTCCACCACGGCCCTGAACATTGTTATACTTAGGGCAATCTCTCACCCAATGATCATCACTACCACAACTAGTACATTTACCACTCTTCCTCCAGCAGTTAGCCTCAATATGCCCTGACCGATTACAATAATTACACTGCTGATTTTGCCTAACCGCAGTGTTTCCTGTAGGTGCTGGGGCTCTGGCAGGGGTAGGAACTGTACCTCCCTGCTGAGGTCTAGTCACAGCTGGCCTAGCCTGAATCTACTGCTGTGGCTGATACGGACGCTGCTGAGGAACCTGTGTAGAAGACTGATACTGCCTCGGCTGACTCTGGCTGCTCTGGCCCAAATACTGTTTCTTACTCGGCTGACTACTCTCAGCTATCATTTCAGCCTTCCGTTTCTCAAACTTCGAGGCTGCCTGAAATGCCTCGGGAAAAGTAGTGTAGGTTTGCCCAGTCAAATGCAATTGTATGTCCATTCTCAGCCCACGGACAAACCTATGAATCATCCTCCTAACCGGCCGTACCAACTCGGGCATATACCTCGACAGGCTAACAAACCTAGCCTCGTACTGAGCAACAGTCATATTTCCCTGCTTCAGGGCCACAAACTCATCTTCCTTCCTTTCCATAGCCATCTCGGGAATATATTTATCCCGAAACTCACTTACAAAATCATCCCACAAATGTGGTATATCCTCACAATCCCACCTCCTCCGGACAGTATTCCACCACTGCTCTGCGTCGCCCTCAAACAGGAATGACGCATAATCTATTCTTGCCTCATCGATGTACCTCAAAGCAGTGAAAATTTTCTCGACACGATTAATCCATCTCTCGGCCGCCTCATCATCCGGCTCTCCGAAGAACTTTCCCTGCTCGTGCCTCAGAAATTTCTCTAACTGATTATTCTCAACTCTGTACCCCTGTCCACCAGGATTAGCTTGATTACCCTGGGGATTCTTCCGGTCCTGCCTCTGTTCATGTAGTACCTGTGTGATCCGATCTACTGCAGTAGTCATGGTAGCCATAAACTGCTCAGGCAACGGCTGCTGACCCTGTTCTGCTGCCTCTTCATCTGATCCTATACCTTGAGTACCACGACGTGGCGGCATAGTAGCAACTCACAATAGCTGGCAACATTTAAAAGCAGTTTATAGACAGAAATATAGCACATAAGATTAGATAACACTCAAGTCAATAACAATCCAATATTCTATCACACAATTCACATAAGACAAGTTTAACTTGCCAAACTATTCCACTTAAACACACAAACATTCCAAGTTCACAAAGTCATGTTATAACATTTTCTTTTCACTTAGCAATCATACATAAACACTTTAGCATTTTAGACCTTTACCCCACAGACCGAGAATCATATCCCGGCTCATGCAAGACTATCATGCTCTGATACCACCTAAAGATGTCACGCCCCGACCCCACCCCGCAAAAGGCCAAGCCCGAACCCGACACACGGACGGAGTCTCCTCTGTACCGCGGACGATCCGAAAACCCTAAAATCAATATAATACTTGCGAAAGCCATAAAATAATCAAAACAAGCCAACTTTCTTTAAAAAATACATTTCTTATTAGCCAACTTTCCAAGCCAAAAATGATATGCATACTACACAAGTATTTATGCCTCTAATCAATTCCAATAGCATGCATTTTCTTACTAGTCACAAGAGTGTAAGTTACAACTTTACATTCTTTCAACTTATACAACATAAGACCATAGAGGCCTCAAACTAAAAAATATATACAAGGCTACAAGCCTCAAAATTAAGTGACCTCCACCCAATATACATAACAAGCAAGGTTCGCACAAAAACTGGTAACCAACCACCAGCAAAGCAGAGAAGTGCTATCACGGAAACCCCTCCCCCTGCTCCTCCTCCTCTATTACCTCGAGAGGGTCTGCTTCAACTACTCCTGTAAAAACATAGTATAGAGAGGAATGAGCAAAAACTATTGCTCAGCGAGGGCAATTGGTCTCAAGGACGGAGATGAGAGGAGTATGCAATGCAATTAGCCAAGCAATGTATACATATATCATACAGAGATATAATAAAGCCATCAACAAAGCAAGGCAAGCATTAAAGCTGCAAATACTCATTCAAAGGATACGATACTCTTTTCCCGAGCAACTTTCATACACGAATTTGATGACGACGCGCCGGCCCAAACCACCTTATAACACCAGTTTGGAATGCCTCGGAAGTATCCATCAACCTACGACCCAAATCTCCCTGGGAGGCAACCCAAGCGAAAAAGGGAATAGCAGCGGAGCTAGAGCAACCAACCCTGGCAACCCAAGGCTTCCCAGAGAGGCCCATCACTCACGCGCGAGACACTATGCAATGCAAGACTCGATACAAGGCGATAAACAAGCGATAAAGCCACACGTGGGAGAATAACAAAGTAGGCTACTCTCGCACGCAATAGCAGCAATTGATAAGCAATTCAATCCAAAACAACTCAAACAAGTATTTCAAGTAATTCTAAGCATTCTATAGGCATAAAGACAAGAAAACACACAAAAACACAAATCGGCCCCAACTATCAAAACCCTACCATTTCCAAACGAGCCACGAGTTCTGAAAACTGACTTCGCCGGCACGTCTAAAGACTCCGAAACCTTACTTTACCCTAGAACTCGCGCAAATCCCCGATTTCCCCCTTTCTCGTTTGAACTACAACTATAACAACCAAACACCCAACCAACGCCATAATCGCACCAAAAGTGCTTCCATGGCTTCCCGAAGCAATGCCAACATGCAAAACGAGAAAACGCTAAAGTCGACCAAAACGACCCCGACTTTCCTAAAGGCATAATTCTCGTTTTTTCCACTACGCAACCCAAACAAACCACACATTTTAGCATTCTAGCATACCTAGCACATTTCTACATCAACAGAAAGCATAACAGCGCAACTTCAACGTTTCAAGGTTTTACTATTCACAAAACACTATTCAATTAATAATTTAATTTGCAATCACAACATTTAACCGCAGAAAATGTTACAAAGCTATAACTACATGTTCTACAAATGCCAAGGAACATTCTAGAAGCATCAAATCGCTTTAAATAACGATCTACGGATAAATCTAAAAATTGACAAAGTTAACATACACAATGTATAAATGCGCAAATAACATGCTTCCCTCACCTCAGGCACTCCTAGTCGCTAGGAAAACAACGCTAGTTGCCACGGAAATCACCCCGCACGAGCTCTCGCGAAGATTGATCGATTGGAAGTTGAAAGGTTTTTTTTTTTCTCCTTGGAAACTCACGGCCAGAGCTGCTGTTTTGCTGCTATTTTTTTTTTATATATTTTGCTTAGTTAATTGCTTATTTAAGAGTTAAATGGTCAAAGGTCAAAGGTCCAAGGTCAAACTACTTAAGACTTGGTCAAAGGGCCCTATTTTGTGCGTTTTAAAGCCATTTTAGCTAAGGTAAGATCAATTAAAGCTAGCAACATTTAAAATATAAAATTTAAGTCATCTAAATACTAGTTTCACTATTTGCTGAGGACTAGAAATCGTTATCTAGCTATCGCTCCTGAAATGCAATGCACGTTGCGACGGCGAGAAAGTAACAATTAATTCACAAAGAATTTAAGGAAATATAATTTTCAAAATAATAAACAAAGAAAAATTCACATTCCGGGCTCGGGTATTACAGTCTGGCCCTTTTGTTGTAACGAAGGTGTTTCCCTATGGAGCTGTTGAAGTAAATCATCCAGAGAAAGGGACGTTCAAGGTTAACGGACAGAGGTTGAAGACTTATTTGGATAATGAGTTTGATAACCACAAGTCCGTTGTCCACCTCAACTTGGCTTGAGAAATTGCTCCGTCGGGCTGTCGACGTTAAAACAAGCGTTTTTCAGGAGGCAACCCAAATTTCTCACTTTTCTTGATTTAATAGTTCTAGTTGTTTTAGTTAATTTTTGAGTTATAGTTGTTTAAATTTATTGTTGATTTTGATTGTCATGATAGGTTCAAGAAAAAGTTTGGGGGGAGCCGAGGCAAGGAGAGGTTCTATCAAGTCATTTAAGGGAGAAAATATGAAGAAATTCGTGTTTGGAGTGAAGGGAATGCGTGCATGGGAGAGGAAAACAAGAAGAAATAAAGTTGTGCAGTAGCTCTGTTGTGCTAAATTCTAGCGCAGCTGCGCTGGCGTCCCTAAAAGTTACGTTTTTGAAATAGCGCTATTGCGCTAAAAAAGGGCGTTATTGGGCTGGCGTACTTTGAATCTGACGTTTGAAAAAAAAATCAGTTACCAAACCCACTAACCATAGCCTATGCGCACAACCCAAAACCCAACATCCTACCTACCCAACCCGCGGTCCACATTCTCTTACCAAACCCACATCACATAACACCACCTCATACACTCATCAACTCAGATCCAACCCAACCATGCTAGCCTCCAAAACTGACCCACAACCATATCTCAACTATCCAAACCCATCACCAACATCAAACACTAATCATTTTAGCCTCCTAAAAACTCAAAACCAGAACCCTTACCTCTGTTGCTCTCTCTCTCACGCAAACTCCCTCTCAACTCACTATAGCCGAAAGCTTTATAAAAAAAAAACAACAAGGACAAGGAGGAACCACTGCGCCGCCAACGAAGCAGCACCACCTCAGGCTCACATCGACGACGACGGCGCTGATCAGCTCTCTCATGCCACAGCTTTTTGTCCACCTTATCACCATGCCACCCCATGGACGGCACACACCTCTCGCGTCGTCTCTCTCCCTCAAGCAAGCACCGGCGACGATGACGCTGCCGCCTTCTCGTCAAATCTTTCCCTCCGCTCTCTCTCCGTCTCTCACCGGCACCATAACCACCACCCACCCCAACTGTCGACGACGACGAGCCCACGACGGCGACACAACTGCTCGCCGACAACCACGGCTTGAGTTGAAACAGACTCTTTATTTTAAACAAAAAAAAATTTAGGAGCCGTGCACGTTAGTTTGTGTGGGCTTTGTGAATTCAGAATATCACGGGTGTTTCAATGAGTGGTTACTTTGTGATTGTGGGCATTGAAATATTGATTGCATCCTTGGTGCATCTGTGTTGGTGAGTTTTTAGTTGACTGACTTGTGACTCGAAATCCTTTGGAGTATTGCATTGGTTAGAAAATTTGTGCCTGTGTTGTTGTTGGCTGGGCATTGCTCATTGTTCGTATGTTTTTGGTATTGGGTGTGTTTTAGAACTGATTGTGATCGTTGTAGTTTTTATTGAGTTTGTTGGGTGACTCTTAGTACGTAGTGGTGCATGGGACTATTGTGTTGAAAGTTGTGAGTGAATAGTTGACTTTGATTGATTATTCTAGATAGCCATGGCTCCTAAAAGGAAACGAGTGTCCACATCTGGTGCATCTACATCCACATCTAGGCCTGCTTTGAATACATATATATTTGTTAGTGAAGAGGCTAAAGCTCGCTATACTGAGAGTTACATAAAAAAATCTTTGGTAGTCGAGCATGGTTTCGAGGAACCTGGACCTATAATTGCACAACAGGCTGAATCGCAGCAATGGACTCATTTCATCAAATCACCTCGGCCATGTTATGTGTTGTTGGTTCGGAAGTTTTATGCTAATGCTCCCGCGCATCAAGATAAAAGGGTTATGGTTCATGAAAAACCTGTTGCTTTTGACCGGGGTGCTATCAATTGATTCTATCAGGTCCCTGCCCTTGATGATGATTTCTTTAGTGCCCATGGAGAGGACATTTACCTAGACAGCATTATCAGGTATTTAACAGATGATCGGGTCACGTGGAAAAAAAAGGGTGATAAGTTTGTGAGTTTTCCGTCCTCTGGCATGCGTAAGGAAATTAAAGAGTGACACTTCTTCATCTGTGCCACCATCTTATCGACATGGAATACGTATGAAGTCTCCAAAGAGCGCGTTGTGTTGAATTATGCCATTGGTAACCAGTTCAGCATTGACATTGGGAAAATAATTGAGCAGTCAATCCTAAAGTATTTGAAGGGATGCACTACTGGGGGATTGCCTCACCCAACATTGATTACAGGTTTATGTCTTGCAGCTGGTGTGCCAGTCTCAGCCACTGAGGAGGTGTTGCAGCCTCAAGCCCCATTGATGCAGACTACCATAGAAACTTTGGGGGCTCGCATAGCGCAACAAGAGACTTAACAAATAGATCAGGGAGAGGCCCCTATCACAGATCTTCAGGCCTTGCACCTGGAAATAGCACAGTTGCGCCATGACATGGATAAGGGGCGACATGAGCAGTTAGAGCAGGAAGACCGTCTTAGGGAAAGATTGCTTCTGATTATCCAGCGGCAAGATGAGTTAGCTGCTAGGCAGGAGCAGAGTTTCAAATACATGGCAAAGATAGGCAAGAAATTGGGTGTTCCGCTGGCACCTGCTTTATGCCCCTTTTTTGTCGGCTAGTCACTACTTCCCTCCTAATGATGAATGACTGCAGCTATTCAGGGAAGTTGCTACTCCTTTTCTTTTTAGTGTTTGCATATTGCGGACAATGTTTTCCTTTAAAGTTTGGGGGTGGCGTATCTTTACTTGTTCTGAGTTATGTGTTGTTTTTGGTGTTAGGGTTACATGTTTTAGTTATTTTCATTATATGTTTTCGTTATTTAAATTCAGGAAAAAAATTTAAAAAAAAAAAAAATCAAAAAAATTTGAAGAAAAAAAAAACCATAAAAAATAAGAAAAATTTGAAAGAAAAAATATTTTGAAAATAATACTGAAAATATAAGAAATCGGCCGATGATGAGTAGCGTATGAATGACATGATAGTAATGAGGATAGTTGACTGAAGCATAGTTTTGTTTTACAAAAAATCTGCATTTAATGCGCACTTAGCCTCACTTAATTATGTTGTTTCTTAGAGAAAGTTTATGTGAGTTTAAGTGAAGAAAAAAAAATGAAAATGAATGAGTAGAGGACTTTAGAACTTGCTTGATTGTCACTCGAGGAGAAATCCTAGGTTGCATAGCATTAGAGAAATGATTTAGGCCATCTTTGGATCGTTTGAACCTTTCAAGCCAACCCTTGTAATAATTGAATATCCATAGTCCACCAATTTGAGCTTAATTAGCATTTTCTTTCATGTGCAACCTACAAATTCTTCCTTAACTTGTCAAGTTGATTACCCCAATTAATGACCTTCCTACTTGTAATATATAATTGTTCTAGGATGATTATATGGAGATATGTTTTGTATTGGATGATGGGAGGTATAATGATTGGGTAATGTGTTGTTTTGCTTTGAAAAAAAAAAAGAAAAAAAAAAGAAGAGAAGAAAATCATCATAAGAAAACAAAAAAGGAAAAGAATGAAAAGAAAAGAGAATAACTACACTCCTTGTAGTTAATATCAATGCAAGTTTGGGGGAGTGTGGACTCTTTACATGTTTTTAAATGTTGTGAATGATTGTTGAGGAAGTGAAATGAAAGATGAAAGAAAAGAGATATGTTGAATAGTTTTGGTGGTACGAAGTCAAGTTGGCATGTGCTCCATTAAAAATCCTCGAATAGTTGTGTGCTTACGGGTAGTTTAGCCTTGTTTTATATCCATTATCCTACCTTGACCCTAGCCACACGTTACAATCAAATGTAAAGTCCTACTGATCTTTAATGTTATGATTAACCTATATTAGTGGAAAGTGGCATGAAAAGTGAGCCTATAAAGTCCTAAGTAATTGAAAATAAAAGATCCATATTGATGATTCACTTAACTTGCATAAACTCATCTGGGTACAATTAATTAGGATAGAGGCTATTCACACACTCACTTGGGGGATTTGAAGTAAAATAAGATTTATGTGAAGTTGTTATTTCTCATGCTTATGATTGACAGTCACCTTTGGAGTTGTGACATAAAGTTACTGAGGCTGTGGAAATTTACTATCCTACAGCATTGCTTCCACGAGTTATTTTGTGTTGAGTCTTCAGTTTTTAGTTTGTTTCTTTCTTTAGTTGTGTCTTTTTCTTAAGGGCAAGCAAAGCTTAAGTTTAGGGGTGTTTGTTGGGCGTAATATTGATATATTATTTCAGTGCCTCTTTACTTAAATTTTGTTAGTTCTTGAGTAATTTATGAGCAATTTGATTGGTTCCATGTTTGTTTTGTGATGTAGGTGAATTATATGAGAAGACATGGATTTTGAGGCAAAGATTGAAGGAAAATGACTAAGGGCAATCTTTTATGCAATTCGTGAAAAAATTAAAAAGAAAATAGAAGTAGCGCAGTCATAGCGCAACTGCGCAGTGTCGTAGGATTTTTAAGGGCAATTTGGTAAAAAGGCGCGAAAAGAAGAAAACCCTACGATAAAAGAAGATATCAGACGTTGAAAAAGGGCACTGCTTGGCAGGCTGCTAGTTTTTGGGAGAGAAAAGCAAAAGTTTGGAGATACGAAAACGCAAGAAAACACAAGATTGACGAGGAAGGACGGATCAGAGACAAGATTAGCCACGACTTTCTTGAGATTTCCAAAGTTTTCTTTCTCTTTCATCATGAATTTTAATAGACTTTGGATTTCATTTACATTGATTATGAGTTGCTAGATTACTTTTTCTAGGGCTACGATGTAGCCAGATTTTGATTACTCAAATTATGTTGAATTGATTGGTTGATTGATTATTATATTTTTATGCTGAGTATTTTGCACTATACTTAATGCTTGTGATTATCTGACCAATAATTACTTGTTTTGTGATTTAGTTTTTGACTGAGAAGTGATAACTAAACTAAACTATGTGTGGAGTATCATTAAATTGTCATAAGCTAAAGATAGTTATGAGATCTAGTGCAACGTTTAAATTTCTAGGGCTTAATGCATTCCATAAGTTCACAATTATCACAGAGATATAGGTAGCTTGCTTATTGGGATATGTTATTGATACTTGAGAAATATTAATATCTACCTTAGTAAAATTGTTGGCAGCATAAGGAATAGTCGTCAATTAGAGTTAATCAGCAGATTCGAGTAGGATAAATCTTGGTGAAATCGTAAGTCCTAGAACTCTCAAATCATTGAATCAAATCTTTCATCAAATTCGCAATTGCTTAGTTGTTATTTTCATTAGTTTTGTTATCTCTTTAGTTTTTAATTACAAATTCTCAAATTTTGGTCATCTGAATAAAATTAAAGCTAAACTAATTTCGGTAATTAATAATCTCAATTCTCGTGGGAACGATCTTTACTCATCACTTTATTACTTGTTGCGATACGTACACTTGCGTTAGAATTCACACAACAATAACATACAAACATTTCTCCATCATGCGTCATTTTCTCCACCAACAACTAGCACAACACGGTAGCGCAATAACAACCGTTATAAAGCAAGGAAGCCAGTGTGCACCAATCATGCACTCAGAGAGACCATGGACCTTCTACTCGTGCTGCTTACACTACTGTTTGCCTTAACATTGATCCATGGCCTCAGTACACTATCAAGAATAACCAAAAAGCTTCCACCAGGGCCAACTCCCTTATCCTTAATTGGCAATCTTCACTTACTTGGTTCCCAACCCCATCAGTCTTTAGCCAAGCTAGCCAAAACCTATGGTCCTATTATGTGCCTAAAATTAGGGCAGATTACTACAGTGATGATGTCACGCCCCGACCCAACCCCAAGCTAAAGGTTAAGTCCGGACCCGACACACGGACAGAGTCTCCCGTGTACCGTGGACATTCTGAAAACCTGTAAATACTCAAATAAAGTCTCAACAAGATAAGACAAGCTTTTCATAACTAAACAACAAAGGTTCAAGGCCATCTGAGCCTTGAAGCACACAATAGTTCCAAAACACACAAGCATGCCAGTGGCTAGAGTTAGAACATTCACTTCCAAGCATGCAAGGTAATTAAAGTAGAAACATAAGTTATTACAAGACATAGGCTTCCAGATCTACACCACAACCAACTATCCTTCAACTTTGTACAACAAGCATGTACATAGCCCTTAAGCTACAAAATAGAACATAAGATAAACAAATGAGGCTTCCACATAGCAGCAAGAACATAAACCACCTCAAGCTATCAGGCACAGCAACTAAGGTAAAGGATCAATCTGAACTTCCTCTTCTTCTACTATCACCTCAACTAGTTGGGGATCACCCTCAGCACATCCTGAAACATATATCGAGGTATGAGCAACCACAGTTGTCTAGTGAAGGATAAAGTCTCCCGGGGCGTGCAATGCAACAAGTAAAGTTATTGGACAATAAAGCAGTTAATCATTCAAAAATAACAAGCTCTAGTAACCACACAATAAAAGGATACATTTCACTTAACCCCAACACCAAATCTTCAATCCACGAACATGATCCACGAACCACGATCACGATAACGATAACGATAAGCAGGCATAATCCCAAACACTCCAGTGGGTGTACTCCGGATGTACCCCGATAATCCTATGACCCAACACCCCCTGGCAATCTCCGGACTAGGCGAGTGAGGGAATAGAGCACGGAGTTTGAATATCCACTGGCAAGCACTCTGCCGCCCAGCCGATATTCAACACATCCGCCCCTGACACTATGGTTGCGCAACCACTATGCAATGCACTTTACAATGGCAAGTTAATATCAATAATATAAGCAATAACACGTAGGAGGATCAACAAAGTAGGTTGACCTTGATGCAGTTAGAATAGAAGCAATTATTCAACAAATAAGCGGTTTTACTAAGGAGTATATACAAGACAAGCATAGAATCATGCTAAGAGCTCTAAAACAACTTGAAATCTCATTTAAACACCCAAGAAGTTGTGCCAAGGTCTTAGAAGCGCTAGACAACCGAATTTGCACCTAAACCCCTTTATTTTCCAAGCTATTTCCCTTCCAAACCAAAGTTAACGATTCAATTTCAAAGGAAAACAATACCAACCTTCTAACTAACCCTCAAGGAACCCTTTCAACCCTTAAACACATTCAAAAGCTCGCAATTACCCCAAAAGCCCCAAATTCCCTCGTCTAGCTTTAAACTACACATGCCTCATCTGGGCTTCAAACAAGGGCTAGCAAAGCTTCTATAGCACCTAGGTAGCCTTAGAATACTAAAAGTGAAGCCCAAATCTACCCGGATTCGCCTTAACCCCAAAACCCCTTTGTTAAAGTCGCCTAATTCACGTTTTATGCGATTTTAGAGCAATTCAAGTGTACGGGGCTATTAGACTATCTTCATTAGCACCTAAGGCATCTATTAGGAGTATTGAATCAAGCTAATACATGCAATTACACAAAACTCTCAAAAAATATCACTATTCACCTCATAAATCAAACTAACGATTCTAACCGTTTACAAGGCGAAACAATGGCTCAAATATGTTCTCTAGCACTTATATACAAGGTATAATAGCATAGATAATCAATACAATAATATTTGGTCACATTTTCAACAAATCAAGAAATTGACAACTATTTTAAAATGCGAAAATAAGCCATGAAATCCCTCACCAATGCGCGTAGGAGCACCTAGGAAGCTTGCACACACCCTAAACTACTTGCTCTAGGCTTGGCTTGACTTGAATTGAAGAGTTGAAGAGCAAAAACTCACTTTTCTCCTCTCCTAGCTGCTCTCGGCCCAGGAACAGTATTTTCTGCACAATTTTTCTTTTGTTTTTGTGTTTTTATGAGCTTAGGTGAATTATATAAGGTAAATGCTAAGGTGGGGTCATGTTTGGGCATTTAAAAGGTCCACTAGAATGCGCGTAGTTAGCTTAAAACGAGCCTAATGCGAAAAGTGATGTTAGCTAATTAAATTACTAAGTTAGTTACGTAATACTATTCATTTAACTACTAAAAATATTTTCTAAACGAGCTCTCCTATCGCTTCTAGCTCAATTGCACATTTTTTCCACTCCTCTAACTATTAATGTGATTTAATAAAAATGCTAATTCACTAATAGAATGTAGTTTGAAAACGGAGTGAATAGTAGTTAAAGAAGACAGTTAATAAAGCACAGAAGGAATGCGCAAATAATGAATGCAACAGTAATTGAATGCACGGCTAAAAATCTCGGGCATCACAGGTGATATCTTCACCAGCCGTTGCCAAACAAGTGCTTCAAAAGCAAGATTTAGCCTTCTCCAGCAGATCTATTCCGGATTCAGCCCGAGCACATGATCATTCTAAATACTCTGTTGTGTGGCTCCCTGTTGATGCCCAGTGGCGAAACCTTCGGAAAATAATGAACTCTAACATATTTTCAAGCAACAGGCTCGATGCTAACAAGCACTCGAGGTTTAGAAAGGTCGAGGAGCTGATTGCATATTGCCGAAAAATTAGTCAAACTGGTGAGGCTGCAGATATAGGCCGTGCAGCTTTTAGAACATCCTTAAATATGTTATCTAACACCATTTTCTCAAAGGACTTGACTGACCCTTCTTCAGATTCAGCCAAAGAATTTAAGAACTTGATAACG
Organism: Ehretia macrophylla; assembly: GCA_037974665.1. Classification (NCBI taxonomy): domain Eukaryota; kingdom Viridiplantae; phylum Streptophyta; class Magnoliopsida; order Boraginales; family Ehretiaceae; genus Ehretia; species Ehretia macrophylla. Next base: position 30,535,954 of record CM075770.1, read on the forward strand.
AATATCATGGTAGAGCTTGGTAAACCAAACTTGGTGGATTATTTTCCTCTGCTTGAAAAGTTTGATCCCCAAGGTATAAGGCGCAGACTGGCAATACATTTCGGCGAGGTGCTAAAGTTATTTGACGGTCTGACTAATGAGCGCTTGGAGGAAAAGAAATCGCAAGGCGGCGTTGTGAAAAACGATGTGTTGGATATTCTTCTTTCCACGAGAGAAGAAAATCCTGAAGATATTGATAGGCCTCACATTGCGCATATGTGCCTGGTTTGTACTCTTCTCTTTCCATCATCACAATTTCCCTTATTTTTTACTCAAACCTTTCGTGGCACTAATTTCCAAGAAAAATGTTATTACACTTGTTCCTGTGGAAAAAGAATAAATTTTAAGATAAACTTATTAAATCTTGAATTACTTCACTGATTATCAATTGATTTTAAAATAAAATTTATAATTTTTAAAATTGTATAAGAGTTGGGCATTATTCTAATTTTACTTATAAATACATCCATTGATATGTGATTCATCTATCTCCTGATTCCTGATAAAGATAGCGCATTACAGTTGCATCTCACGATAGCTACATCTTCAATTCTAATTTCTAGTCACAGGCAGCTTACCAAATTATTCAAAATTGCATGTTCAAACCAAGCTACACATGGCGGGTATTATAATATTTATTTGTTTCATATTAAAAAAGTATAGATTTTAAAATTATTTTATAAGATATTAAATTTCTTCACTTGCCACTATTAGACCAACCAATTGGATGGCAAAAATCCATCTAGGACCACTGAAAAATCCATTAATTAAAGTCTCATGTCTTCGATTAGGCTTGACTTGCAACAGTCGTTATGATATTTTTTTTAAAATATAAATTGTTTCATTGTCACAAAATTATTCGCAATAATTTTCTCTCACACATTAATCAATCATGTTACTCCATAGGACCTATTTGGTGCGGGGTCGGATACAACTTCTAGCACAATAGCATGGGCAATGACAGAAATACTGAGGAATCCAGAGACAATGAAAAAAGCCAAAGAAGAACTTGCACGAGTTATTGGAAGAGGAAAACCAATACAGGAAGCTGACGTTGCTAGTTTGCCATACTTGCAATGCATTATTAAAGAAACCTTAAGGATACACCCATCAGTTCCATTCTTAGTTCCACGTAGAGTAGAACAAGATGTTGAAGTGTGTGGATACATTATTCCAAAGGGGTCACAAGTGCTTGTAAATGCATGGGCAATTGGACGTGATCCAAGTGTGTGGGAGGATCCCTTAACATTTAAACCTGAGAGATTTTGGAAATCAGACGTGGATGTTAGAGGCCACGATTTTGAGCTAATTCCTTTTGGTGCTGGAAGAAGAATTTGCATAGGCTTGCCATTGGCTATGAGAATGGTTCCACTTATACTCTGTTCTCTGCTGAACTCCTTTGATTGGAAGCTTGAAGAGGGCATCACACCTGATCAATTGGATATGGAGGAAATGTTTGGCCTTACATTGCAAAAGGCTCAGCCTCTAAGAGCTATCCCAATTTCCCTCTGACCAAGTGGTGTTCTTTGCGCTAAATAAGGCACACAACCACGATACCATTATTAGTTTTGTACTATGTGAAAAATGGGAAGCTTGTATAACTATATGAGAAGTTCCTTCTTTGAGTTGAGTATAATGGTGTTGAATTTCTTATTTCTGTATGGATAGATGATTGCAGTCATCATATAAAGAAATGTCCGTCTCTGTCTTTATCTCATATTATTCCTGAAAATTAAAAGAATCGAGTTGGCTTTAAGGCTAGGCTCGACTTGATTTCTCAACACTTGAATTTATTTTCATTGGCTCAATTATGATAGTAAAAGATTTGTTTTTAAGCTTTGATAGTGCTTTTCAGTTACAAGATAAAGAACTTTTTCCGCACTTGCTAAGATTTGCTCTCGACCAAAGTTGGGATCTCTGTAAAAGCGTTTTACACAAAAGGCTCATCTGTATTCATTGAGAAAGCCGAATATATAATTGTACACAGGCATCGAGATAACTTCTAAGCCAAAATTAGTTACAACAGATATACAAATAAGTAGCTAATGTAAATCTAATGCTACAAGAAGTCTCATGAGACTGTGATTGTATGAGCTAGATATATGCGGAGAAAATCTTGCGCAATTGAGATAATTGACGTCGTGATCTTGATGTCGTCATTTACTCACGTATGCACCAATACTCCCCCTCAAGTTGGCGCATGAAGATCCGAAATGCCCAACTTGCTCAATAATCGACTAAATTGGTCATGACCCAGGGCCTTGGTGAATAAGTCTGCTGGTTGAGCATGCGTAGAGATAGGGTGCGGACGAATATGTTCTGCTTGGATATGATGTCGTACAAAGTGACAGTCTATCTCTATATGTTTGGTACGCTCATGAAAGACCATATTATTGGAGATGTAAATTGCAGCTTGGTTGTCACAGAACAATGGAACTGGACCCGGAAGCATGACGCCAAGATCATGAAGAAGTAACCGAAGCCATATGAGTTCACTGGTTGTAGCTGCCATACTACGATACTCAACTTCAGCTGAAGACCGAGAGACGACTGACTATTTCTTCGATTTTCAAGAAATGGGTGAAGCACTAAGGAAAACAATATATCCTATAGTGGAACGTCGTGTCATGGGACATCCAGCCCAGTCGGCGTCACAGTATGCTCGTAATGCCAGTGTGTTATTTGCCGGTAATAGTATGCCCTGGCCTAGATTGCTTTTAAGATAGCAAAGCAAACGAATGGCAGCATCCATATGAGGTCGCTTCGGGCACTGCATAAACTAGCTGAGGATGTGAACCGCATAACAAATATCCGGTTGTGTAATGGTAAGGTAAAGAAGGTAACCTACTAAGCGACGGTAGCGACTAGCATCATTCAATTGTTCTCCAGAGTCGGTGGATAAACCATGGTGCTGCTCCATAGGTATAGGACTCGGACGAGTACCAAGTAAGCCATTTTCTGCCAAAATATCAAGCGTGTACTTCCTCTGATTAAGTGAAATCCCAATAGAAGAACGAGCCACCTCAATGCCAAGGAAATATTTCAACCTTCCCAGATCTTTTATGCAAAACTTGGTGTTGAGAAACTCTTTGAGCCAAGCAAATTTATTCAAGTTATTTCCTGCAACGATTATGTCATCGACATAGATGACAATAGCAAGAAAAGTCGACCCATGCTTATAGGTAAACAAGGAGTGATCAACTTTGGATAGACAAAACCCAGCTTCAAGTAAACATGAAGTTAATTTATGATACCAATTCTGAGGGGCCTGCCGTAGGCCATATAAAGATTTGCGAAGTCGGCACACACGAGTCTCCCCCTGCCTAACAAACCCCTGAGGTACTTTCATATAAACTTCCTCCTGAAGATCGCCATGGAGGAATGTATTGTGTACATCGAGTTGATGAAGTTCCTAACTATGAATAGCTGCGACTGCAAGTAGGCAACGAACCGTGACTAGCTTACCAACTGGGGCAAAGGTATCATGGAAATCAACTCCCTCTATTTGCGTGAATCCCTTAGCAACAAGACGGGCCTTATAACGTTCCATACTTCCATCAAGTTTATATTTCACTTTATAAACCCATTTTGAGCCAATGGCCTGTTTTCCTGGTGGTAGTGCCTCTAGTGTCCATGTTTGGTTTTCTTCAAGAGCAGCTATTTCTTTCGCCATAGCTTCACGCCATACTTTATGTTTAATTGCCTGAGAAAATGAAGTTGGCTCATCGATAGATGAGATGGACGCTAAAAAGGTCTTATGAGTAGCATAAAATTTATCATAAGAAATGTAATGTGCTAAAGGATGTACCGTAGAATTAGCCGAATGATCAGGCAAGCGAGGTGGCTGAAGAGATGGGGGCAGTGCATATTGATAATCTGTAAGCTTATGAGATACCTGTCGATGTCGTCTTGTAGGCATTACTGGTGAGATGTTAGGCTCTTGTTGTTGAGAAGGCGAAATGCACTCATGAGATGCTGAATGTTCTATAGTTAAGTCAACATGAGCAACTTCAATTCTCTGAGTGGGCGAATTGCACTTACGTGATTCTGACTACTTTGAAGATGGCTCAACCAAGCTAGGTACAACTTCAACTCTTGATAGAGGATGCTCATTATCAAAAAAAAGTAAGTGGGTCATGAGCTAGCTGTTGTGGCGTGACGGTAGATGTCGGTGTATGCTTAACTTGAGATAAGGCCTCGTCTGCAAATTAAAAGAAAATTGTTTCATGGAAGGTGACATCCTGTGATACCACTACTTTCTTGGTTGCCAAATCAAATATCTTGTAACCCTTCTGTCCCACAGGATATCCAATGAAAACCTCCTTTTAAGCCCTTGAAGCAAACTTGTCCCGTGAGTTTCCAAGCACATGTGCGTAACATAGGCACCTAAAATTCTTGAGATGTTCATAAGTTGGTGGTGAACCAAATAGCAGTTCATATGGTGTTTTATTCTTCAACAATTGCGACGGCATCCGATTGATCAAATAGACTACAGTGAGAACACACTCTCCCCAAAAGGTTATCGGAAGGGAAGAATGAAACCGTAGTGCTCGAGCAACTTCCAAAATATGTCGATGTTTTCTCTCGATCACCCCATTTTGCTGAGGTGTGTAAGCACAAGAGGTTTGTCATTCTATTCCTTGATCAAGGCAATATCTCATAAAATTCTCATTTACAAACTCTGTACCATTATCGGACCTTAATTCTTTAACTTGGGTCTTAAATTGTGTTTGTACCCATTTACAGAAATGCATCAAATGCTGAGCAATTTTTGATTTAGATCGCATAAGGTATGCCCAGGTGGCACGACTATGGTCATCAACAATACTCAAAAAATAATGCACACCTGACAAAGAAGGGGTTTTGTATGGTCCCCAAACATCGCAATGGAGCAGATCAAAAGAATGAGAAGTCTTATTACTCTTAATTGGAAATGCGAGTCTAACATGTTTTGCCCTTTCGCAAGCATCACAAACAAAGCTATCTGGAAAATTAAACTTCAAAGAACTAGAAACAAATTCCAATCGACTAATCGGAGCGTTGATGCCAAAGTGAAACATCATCCCTCTTGTTGGCCATATGCACTGCCGCACCATTTATTTTATCCAAGAAATAAAGACCATTCCTCGTTTTACCTACTCCAATCGGCCTCTTCGTTGGTTGGTCCTGTATAACACACATCTAAATAAACTGTTAGAATGCAATTCAATTGTTTTGTCAATTTTTGTACAGAAAGTAAATTACAATTGAAGTTCGATACACCCATGACATTGTCAAGAACTATATTGTTCCCTAATCTCATGCTTCCGATGGCACAAATGGGTATCATACGCCCATTTGGAATGCGTACAGGCACAATATTTGGCTTATCGATCTTGTTCGTGAGTAGTTCCGGAGCACACGTGAAGTGGTTCGTTGCTCCTGAGTCGATAATCCATGGCATAGAAACATCTATCATATCAGAGAAATTTACATGATGCACTGAAGGACCTGTCAAAGAGTTATTGCTCAAGATGCTACACAATTGTTGGTACTGTTCCTTAGTAAGCTTTGGAACCAAGTGTTGTGGTCCTTGCTTGTCGTCAACGGGATCAACAATCTGCAAATAGTAGGGGGAATTGACGTCCCCTGAGGCGGATTGAGCTACGATAGACTTCAAAGTGGAAATTCCTTCACTTTGTTGTTCTTCACTCGCCATAGCTGATGCTTATAGGATTCTTTTTTTTTTTTTTTTTGTGTTGATTGGAGTAGCTGGAAGCCTCGAGCAGATTATTAAGAAATAACCTGCTCTAATACCATGTAAAAGCGTTTTACACAAAAGGCTCATCTGTATTCATTGAGAAAGCCGAATATATAATTGTACAAAGGCATCGAGATAACTTTTAAGCCAAAATTAGTTACAAAAGATATACAAATAAGTAGTTAATGTAAATCTAATGCTATAAGAAGTCTCATGAGATTGTGATTGTATGAGCTAGATATATACGGAGATAATCTTGCGCAATTGAGATAATTGACGTCGTGATCTTGATGTCGTCATTTACTCACGTATGCATCAATAATCTCGTAGTAATAAACGATGTATTTTTCGTTCGCATGAAAGTGCCAAGGAAAGTAAAGGAACGAGAGGGATTAGGGAATCACTCCTCTATTTGGATTGTATTTTGAGATTTATAAAGGATTTGGAAGGATTATTCTTTCAATTTGGGATAAAATGGAGGGAAAAAAAATGTATGAGAAAACTAATTTATCCTTAATATTTTCTATACTTATTTATAAAAAGGATAGTAAGGTAATTTTTCATGTAAAATTATTATTTTCTTTACTTCTCCAACCCAAATAAAGAGTTATAAATTCCTTTAATTTCCTTTTCCTTATTATTTTTTGCAATCCAAACAAGATATTTCTTTTCCTATGATCATTTCCTTTATTTTTTTTCCTTTACCTTACTTTTTTTTCCTTTCCCCTATGCAATCCTAGCAGGGGGTTAAATACAAAGCCCGAACCTTCCTCACCTCTGTTTTAAAAAAAAATTATTTGCTAGACTATAAGATGGCCTTAATTTATAGAATTATAGTTCATATAGTAACCCATAATTTAAGAATTCAATTATTTTACATGGATGATTGAAAATAATCAAGGGCGGAGCCAGGAGTTTAAAATTGGGTGGGTGGGTAGGTGGGGGGGGGGGGGGGGGGGGCGCAAGATTCAAATAAGAAAATTCATAACAAGAAAAAAAAATAAGGGAGGTCAGTAACTTTTTTTAACGATATTATATTAATTTTTTTAATGACAGTAACTTTTTTTAACGATACTATACATTTTTTTTTTTTTTTTTAAAGTTGGGGGGGGGGGGGGGGGGGGGGGGGGGGGGGAGGGGGCGGGGTCGAGGCCCCTGCCGGCCTCTCCCTAGCTCCGCCACTGTGATTGATAACTTTCAAAATAAATATATAAGATTTTGAATTACCTTACCTAACATCAAACCTAAAGTTTATTTCAATCCAATGTTTTCATCCACTTTCAATATGTTATTATTTCATATGCCGACTTTTATTTGTAGCTCTTTCAAATTTATTATTTCTTCTACTATATTATTATGTATAATCGGCCACGGGTTGCATATGAAGGGGGTTATTGAAGAATCTAATTATCTCACATACACTACAAAAAAAATTGGATTCTGCGATAGACCGTCGCCAAACCGTCGCAGATATGGCGACGGCATAGTGAAGGAAAATGTTGACACCAGTTTTGTGACGGAAAAGTGACGGCACAGTTACGGGCAAAAATATCCGTGTCACTTCTTAGCTGTCACTGATTTGGTGACTGCCCAGCTACGATCGTCACTAATTTGGTGACGGCTCAGTGATAAGTTTCTCCCCTTCTGATATATAGAGACGGAACAATGACGGCACGGTGACAGTCCGTCACCATGTCATCGCCAAAAAGTTTGCCGCTCAATTTCTCATATTTCTTTTAACGAACAACGTCTTTAACGATGTGTTACTCAGTGTTTCAGCAGCATTACCAATTACTAATGTATTCTTAACTTAAAGTACAGTCGTTATTTGAACACAATAATTAAATACTACGTTTGTCTACATATTTACTACAATATGATAGAAATTTGATAACATAATTTGCAATGAACAAGATTTTATTTCATAACATTCGATAATTAAGGATTAGATTAACAGACGGTTAACTTTAGTCATTACCATATAAAAGTCCATAACAAGATACACACACATATCTTAATATATCACATATTTGTAAACCTTACTTACTACGTTTTAACATAATTTTTCACTCGAACAACTTCAACAGAAGGATCCGATACATTTGATCCACATTCCTTTGATGGTGTTGAGCCATTGAAATGTAACCATTTTCTTTTGGTGGTTCGTTTAGATCAAATCGACCTTCAACTCTGCTATTGCTTGCCTTCGATAAATCACATTTATCTGTTTGTTTCTCATTTTTAACGGTAACCCACTCACCTTGAACTTTCTTACTCATCATTTATAAGATATCATTCATCGAGATTACATTTATGTAAATATGGAAGACAACATGCGGGATTGTTTACTATTTATATAGAACTGAAATTGGTAAAAAATTGACGACGGCACGGTGAGGGGTATTTTCCAAATTATTGGTGCCAACTTCACATGACTTCCAAACATTTGCGACGGCAGGGTGAGGGCTCGAAAAAGGCACGGTGAGATTGTAATCATCAAATTTTTGGAGCCATGTCGGCTTTTATTGGAGACGGGCTGGAGACGAGCTACCATTTTCCATTATGGAGACGGCTGATGCCCGTCTCCATTAGAGACAGGCTGGCAACGGCAGCCCGTCTCTACTGTGGAGACGGGCATCAGGCCCGTCTCTAAATAATTGGAGACGGGCTGATGCCCGTCACCATGTTGGAGACGGGCATCAGGCTGTCTCTATATTGGAGGCGGGTATTAGGCCAGTCTTCGTCTTGGAGACGAGCATCGGCCCGTCTCCATGTTGGAGATGGGCATCAACCCATCTCTATATTGGAGACGGGCGGATGCCCTTCTCCAAAAAGAGGCCCACAGCGTGGGCCTCTTTTAATTGGGCGACGACCCTGGTTCATGTTGGGCCGTCGCCCAATTGAATATATTTTAAACAGAGGGCAGAACAAGTTTTTTTTGTTATGTTTTTTTTTTTTTTTTTGCAGAATCAAGAAAAACCCCACCCCCCATCCCACCCCTTCCTCCCCCCCCCCCCTCCAAACCTTCCCACCTCTCTATATACCCCTCACCATCAACTTGTTGAGGTAATAATGAATATTTTTTTGGTATTTATACATGTTGTGTATATATATATATGTATGTATATGTATGTATAGATCTAGCTATAACCCCTCCCCCCCCCCCCCCTTCCCTCATATGATGCTATGTACTCTCTCAACACATTACCCTCTCCCTCACCTTAGAAATAATTTATTTTTTTGAGTTTATTTATATATACATTTGTATATGTATGTACATCTATGTATATATAATACATTTTGTGTGTTGTTATGAATATGGGTATTAATAATGCACCTAACTTAAATATGTTACTTTAGTTGTTTTTTTTTTTTTTTTTTGTATTTTTGGATTTTTTTTTAATTTATGATTTTTTTTGTTTTTTTTGTCTATTATTTTTCTTCGTTATAATTTGTTTTTTAATTTGTGTTATTTTTAACACATTTTGGTTATTTTTTGATTTATTTTTCTGATTTATTTTTTTTTATTTTAGGATTTTTTTTATTTTTGAATTTATTTTATTTTTTAATTTACGAATTTTTTTTATTTGTCTATTATTTTTATTTGTTATCATTTCTTTTTTTTTTTAATTTGTGTTATTTCTAACACATTTTGGTTATTTTGATTTAATTTCTTTTATTTTCTGATTTTTTTTAATTTTTTTTATTTTCGGATTTAATTTTTTTTAACACATTTCGGTTATTTTGATTTAAGTTTTTGTTTTTTTATTTTCGTATTTTTTTTATTTTTTTATTTTCGGATTTAATTTTTTTTAACACATTTTGGTTATTTTGATTTAATTTTTTGTTTTTTTTATTTTCGAATTTTTTTTATTTTTATTATTTTCTGATTTAATTTTTTTAACACATTTTGGTTATTTTGATTTTTTTCGGATTTTTTGTTTTAAAATTTTTTAAATTTTTTGTATTTTCCCTTTTTTTATCTATAATTTTTGTTCATTATTATTTTTGGTTTTTGTAGGTTTTTTTAACATAAATAGGTTAGTTGTTAATTTTTTTTTTCGGATATATTTTTTTTTCGTTTTTTAATTGTCTATTTTTTTTATTACTATTTTGGTTTTTTAATTGTTGTTTGTTTTTTTATATATTTAGGTTATATTTTGGTTTTTTTAAATTTCTTTGTATTTATTTTTCTCCAAAATTGGTATTTTCTTTGGATGTCAAATTTTGATAATCGTAAACCATAAAATTATAAATATAATGTGTTTGAGTAATATGTATAATGTACTGTTGTTGTGTAAATCTTTTAATTGCAGGTTATCAGATTACTCACGGTTCCAGGGAACCTCTGTCCGTTTGTCGCGTCCGGAGTTTACAGATTTTACGGTAATATTTTTTGAAACTTCGGATTTTTTTTTTATCTTAACAATTTGTGGTCTATGATTTCAAATTCAGATAATCGTCAACCATAAAATTAAAAATTCCAATGTCAAGACCGAGCCCGGATCAACAGTTAACCTGTTTTATTGAATGATTCTAACTTCATATTTGTTGAGTTGTCACATATTTATGTTGAGTAACCTTGTACATTGTACTTTGTGCCCTTCAACGCTTTATCGTGAACATTGTACCTTGCACATGAAGATTTTGAATAATTTTTAAAATGTATTGTTGTTGAGGAAATATTTTGAATGCATATATCGGATTACTCACGGTACAGAGGAGACTCTGTCCGTTTGTCGCGTCCGTCTATCAATTTGAATAAAATTTGTCAAATATAATTTAAATGTTAATTTTTTCATATATGTTTAAAGTTTCGCAATTTTGTTACATATATCATTTTCTGCGTTGTATAACATTGTTCAATTTTTGGTTTGTTCTGTATCTTTGTCATGTTGTCAAACTTATGCGTAATAAGTCTCACTCATCGAATTCAGAAAGCTCTTTTACCTAATAATGTATTACGTAATTTTTAAAATGCAATAACATTTAACAAATTGGTCAGTGCATCATTTCATGGAATCAAATCGTGAATGGATGTATCACAAATGGATTGACGGTAATCTCAATAAGGCGTTTATCCAAGGTGTTTCGAATTTTGTATCCTTCACAAGCAACCAACATTATTATATGGATGACAATAAGATAAGATCTCTACGTGTAAGATACCGGAACTTAAAATTCCAAACAACAGGAACGGTGGTTGATCATCTGTATCAGAAGGGTTTTATGTCTTTTTACTACCAATGGATTGCACGAACATGTGTATAACAATTATGTTCCAAATGCACAAACTTGGGCGTATAATCAAGAACAATAGTTCGGTGAAACGAATAATTACAGAACATTGGTTTTTGACGTTGCCGGTCCGCAGTTCACCAACGATCACAATGTTGAGGTTAATGAAGAACCTAACATGGAAGCACATGATTTTTTTGAGTTGTTGAATGCCGCTGATAGGCCATTGTTTGATGGTTGTGTGAAACTTACTCAATTGTCAGCCGTGGCTCGATATATGAATATGAAGTCCAAGCATAATATGAACAACTCTCTATTTAACAGGTTCATAGAAGAATTAATGGAAGTGTTGCCCGAGAATCATAATTTGCCTGAAAACCTCTATAGATTTAAGAAACTAATCAAGCTATTAGGGTTGGGATATTAGAAGATCGATGTTTGTGTAAATGGATGCACCTTATTTTACAAAGATCGGAGACTCATGGAAAATTGTCTGCGCTGTGGCCACGCACGTTTCAAGGATATAGCTAGTGGTAGAAAATGGGGTAAGCATATTTCCCACAAACAATTAAGATATTTCCCTCTAACACCAAGGTTGAAAAGATTGTACATGTCAAATGCTACAGCGAGACACATGACGTGGCACAAATATCATACTGTGGAGGATGAAAATATTTGTCATCCATCAGATGTCGAATCTTAGAAATATTTCGACTCCGTGTATCCAAAATTCGCTACAAAACCAAGAAATGTTCGGTTAGGCCTTTGTTAAGATGGTTTTAACCCGTACAGTTCAAATGTACAACTTTACTCTTGTTGGCCAGTGATAATTACCCCATACAACCTTCCACCATGGATGTGCATGAAGGATCCCGTAATGTTTTTGACCCTACTCATTCCTGGTCCCAAGCATCCTGGTAAGAATATTGATGTCTACCTAGAGCCCCTAATCGATGAATTGATAACTCTATGGTTGGAAGGAACATTATGTTATGATATTGCTACGAAGAAAATTTTTTGTTTGAGGGCAGTCTTGATGTGGACAATAAATGACTTCCCGGCTTATGGTATGTTGTTGGGATGGAACACACATGGGAGGTTATCGTGTCCTATCTGCATGGAAAAGTCAAGAGCTTTTCACTTCCCAGGGGGGAAAAAGCCTTCATTCTTCGACTGTCATCGTCAATTCTTACCCCAGCATAATTCATTAAGACGTGACAAGAAAAATTTTACCAAAGATAGACACGAGATATCTACACCTCCACCACGATTATCTGGGCAACAAATTTGAGAACGGGTGAAAGATTTCCTAACAATCTAAGAGAGCTCTTGCAAGAAGTTAGATGGGTTTGGTATATATCATAATTGGATGAAAAGAAGTATTTTTTGGGAATTGCCATACTGGAAGACGCACCTTGTTCGTCACAACTTAGACGTGATGCATATTGAGAAAAATATTTTCGATAATGTCTTCAATACTATAATGACAGTTAAGGGTAAGACTAAAGACAACCTTCAAGCTCGGAAAGACATGTACACTTTTTGCAATCGGCCATAATTATGCAAAAACAATACGAACAAGTACGGTGGATATACCTTGCCCAGAGAAAAGAGAAATGTGCTACTACAATGGGTTGAAGGCATAAAATTTTCGGATGGTTATGCTTCTAATCTATCAAATTGTATCGACATGAAGGATTTGAAAATGTTACACATGAAGAGCCACGATTGTCATATCTTTATGGAGAGACTACTTCCTATTGCATTGCGCGAACTCATGCCGAAATAGGCTTCAGAGACATTTGCTGAATTGAGCTTATTTTTTAGCAATCTATGTTGTTCAACTTTGCAAAGAACCGATTTGGAAAGGATGCAAGATAATATTGTCATGATGCTATGCAAACTAGGGAAGATGTTGCCTCCTGCATTTTTTGACTCAATGGAGCATTTACTTGTCCATTTGGTTTATGAAGCGATATGCTGTGGATCGGTTCAATATCGATAGATGTACCATTTTGAGAGGTTTTTGCAAGGCTTGAAGATGATAGTTAAGAATAAAGCACGTGTTGAATGATCTATTTGTGAAGCCTATCACGTCCTAAAGACATCAACTTTTTGTTCATATTATTTTGAACAACACGTGTCAACTAAAAACATAAGGTTAGGTCGAAACAACCAATATAACGAGGTAGACTATCCTGAGGGTTGTTTATCTATATTTACTTGTCCGGGTTGTCCAATTGGTGCGGATGCAGAGATCTCACTACCGAAGTATGATCTCCAGTTAGCACACTTATATGTACTCATGAATTGCGCAGAAGCGCAGCCTTATATATGATATGTTTGCAACAATTTGGTATGCAATTTCCCCCGTTGGGATTATTACACTTTTTTTAATGAGCAGCTTTATGAATTGGATGCAGATTGTTTGAGGAAGACTTGGAACAACAATATAGCCCTATTAACCAAAGAGATAGACAGTTGCATTTTAACAAATCTTTCCCGAGATGGTTATATGGCCAGGTCAGTATTTTGTATGCAATTTCTGCCTATTCATTAAAGGCATGACCAGTTGAGTATTAACCAAATGTAGTCATATTGCAGTTAAAAGATAGGTATGACGTAAACGATCGTGTGAAATATATCTCCAAATGGCAGCACAGAAAGGCACACAGATAGTGTAGATACATGGTAGACGGATACATGCTCTCTACGATCGAATATGGGTCTTCAAAATCCACGAACAATAGTGGAGTTTTCGTAAGAGGTACAAGCGATGGTACAACTGGGAAATAGGGTACTATGGGGTATTGAAGGACATTATTGAACTACAATATCTTAATCCAACGTTACAACATACAAGAGTTGTTATGTTTAAGTACGATTAGTATGATACCACAAATGATAGAGGTGTGCAGTCAAATCAGAGGACCGGATTGGTTGAGGTAAATGTGAGAAAAAGATATCCCAAATACGAACCATTTGTATTGGTAGGTCAAGTCTAGCAAGTGTACTATTGTGTTTATCCAGGGGCCAAAAAAGAATGAGTGGATTAGGTGGCCGTCGTTAAAATCCGTCCAAACATTTCTATGACATGGACAGACAAGAGATAGATATGGATGATAACACAAGTTTTCAATCGGATCACATGAATGTGCCCCCAGTGGAACCGAATGATTTTGATTGTAATTCACATATTAATGATTCGGATGTATACACTGAAATAATAAGAGAAGATGACGAACATGGAGACGTAGAAGAATATGTAAATGACGAAGAATATGAGCATGAAAGAAATGATAATGGTGTACATGATGATGATGTCAATGATGATGATGATGACTGTGCCCCATATGATGATGAAGATGACTATGAAGATGATTGTGACCCACATGATGATGAAGATGACGATGATGACAATGACGATGATGATGAGGATGAAGAGGAAGATGGGGAACATTCAACCTTCCACAATCATGACGGTGACAATAAGCGAAATGATGATTTTTGAGAAAAACATAGGTTAGGAAAAAATATTTTTCATGGTTGTATTTAAATTGATCAAGCAGTGATTCCTAGTGTTATACATAGATCTAGGACAGTTATGGTATGTTATGTTACATAATTACATTTTTTCAGTCAATATATATTATTTATATATTCTAATTCTACTGTGTCAAAACAGGCAATGTGAGGCGGTGAAGATCCAACTCACAAGGGGAAAAAACATTTGAAGTAGAACAGCTTGTTAGAAAAAAGGACATCTTCGACTCATACCCCCCTTATTGTGCCCGAGATGCAGCGATTCAATCCGGCAGGACTGAATGATGTATCACAATTGGGTAGCCGTAGATCTATAGGTGCACATCATTTGAGTGGTCGTGGATCCACAAGTGCACATACACCAACTGATCGTGGTGCTGGTAATGTCTCTGTGGTTGTTGGGCATGGTTCATCTAATTCATCAGTGGGTAGCGACATCGGATCCCAGACGATACGCAGTCCCAACAAGAGTAACCATATGTACAGGCCACGTCCACCAGTCATAATGAATGATACTATTCATCAACTGGACTGCCACAGGAATTAGATGACTTATGTGTAGATGGTGATAGCTCTTTAATGCCCAGTGGTGCGCAATTTTCTAATATACCCGAGTCCTCGCATATTGCTGAACGACGGGCTGCAGGAATTGAAAATTGGCAATTTTATGAATTCTAGTCTCTAGCCGATTATACGATATGGCAAAATGACAAGCGACGCTATATAAAGGTCGTAGGAAATGGGTATGTAATAGTTCACACTTGAAGTTTAAATATTCTCTTTTTTGTACCCTAATATACATGTTTGGATTATGTTATGTTGTATAGATGGAATCCATATAACACCATCAAATATGTTACAAGAGCTCTACATGCCGGGTATGTAGAGTCGTCGTTGACATACAGACAGGTCCCAAGTGATACAAAGAAATTATGGTTCGAATATTTCAGGGTATGAACTGTTAAAGCAATATATATTGTGGGAATAATTGTTGAATTATATGGATGATAATATTAACACTTTCAGAGGGAGTACAAATGGCTTCCAAGTGATGAAGCTGAAGTTTGGCGCAAGTTTGAATCTACTGCAAGACGCCAAATTTCAGATTTGACAAACAAAGGATGGACAAGAACGAAAAAGCCAGATTTCATACCACTTGACACATGGAACCAAATGCTGGAACTATGGCAAAGGCCAGAATGGCAGGAAACCTCAAGGAAAAATTCAAACAATCGAAAGGCCAATCCGTCTACTCACCATTTGGGTTCAATCCCAACCCATGAGACAACTAGAAGAATGGTATTGATTTAGTAATACAATCTTGTTTACATATATATGTTATGTGTACGAATAAAAATTCGTCGAAATCCCCGTCCGTCGAAGGTTTTCAAGAAGGCTCATCGCAAGGGGACTGACGGACCGTACACAGATTCTCGGGCCGAGCAGACTATGGTATGTATTATTGATGTAATTTCTAGAAGAGGTAGCAATGCATATGGTTTATGTTGAAGATAATTTGGGATTCACAATATTGACCTAAAGGTTTGTTGGTTTTGCAAAGTATTTATAATTGTTAAAGCTATTATTCCAGAGGGAAAACATACTTGGTGATTGTGAGCATGAATATGGCTACACGGTGACCAAACATTTCAAAAATGGAATATGGTTAACTGTTTTACCCTGTTGTGTTGTCTAATGTATTTACAAATGTATCCTTAGGTTTATTACAAATGTCTAATGTATCCGTTGAGTCTGTCACAAATACTACAAGCTATCATCAGTATGTCATCACAGAGGAACAACTGAATGATGCCGTTACGAGAGCCACAGTGACATTGAATGAAACTGTACAAAGTCATCGCCAGCGGATCGAGAGTCAGGATGAGTTAATCATTCAACTTCAGCGAAGGTTGGCGAATCAGGACAAAATGATGGAAGATCTCTACACAAAAGTATATGGTCAACCTGAAGACCAACATTCTTCATCTTCACATAGTGATGAAGATGGAGAGTAATTTGTTATAATGTTATCTTTGTAGTTTGATGTTTAATACACTGCTATGTACAGGATGTTTCTTTTTATGACAGTTTAAAATAATAGTCTATATGTTAAATATATATAGCATATTGTATTTGCGGCATTATTTGAAATGAATTTCATATATCAAATAAGTTCAATTTGGGATGATCTTGCAAATTTTTTCATCGGAATTATGACTAGTTTAAGTAGATGAAATGATTAAATTGGTGAGGGCTTGGTGAAAGGAATGAACAGTGACGGATTAGTGATGGGAAATGTTGGCGAAGGTTTGGCGACGACAATTTTGTGACAGTTTGGTGAGGGATTAAGTTGGCGACAGCTCAATGACAACAATCACTAGTGACGGCCGAGTGAGGGTAATGTTGGCGAGGGCTTGTCGATGGACAATGTAGTGACAGTTGTGAGATGGCTCTAATTGACGAGGGGCCAGTGACAACAAACTATAGTGATGGCTTGGAGACGGGAAATTATGGTGAGGGCGGACTATAGTGAGGGCCTGGAGACTGTAAATTATGGTGAGGGGTTGGTGAGGGCGGATTTGGAGACGGGATGGAGAGCGTTTCCAGCCGTCGCCAAAACAGTGACGGCACGACGAGAGGAACCATTTTGGTGACAATCTCCTGTCTGACGAACAGTTCCCTTCACCGTGCCGTCGCAAATTCCACATTGGCGACGGCACGGTAAGGGGAACCGTCTCTCGCAAAATCTAGTTTCTTTTTGTAGTGATAGATAAATTAGGAAAACTAGTATATAAGATCTTTGATTACTCTACCTAATTAAAATCAATAGATCTTAATTGGAACTTCAAGTTAATTTCTTTGAAGTGTGAGGTTTTGTTATGGCATTCTCTTTTGCTAATATATGAACCTAGGTAACGAAATCTGACCATATTCTTATCGCATTCTTATAAAACATTAGATTTTTTTTTATAAAAAAAAAAAAAGAAACATAGAAAGATTTTTTTTTTAAAATAAAAATAAAAATAGAAGCTATTACATAATTATTATACTATCATATGATGAAACTTGTAACGTCAACAAAAGATAAGAGCTTTTTGCACTGTACCTGACCAAAAAAGTAATGTAGGTTAACGCATTCAACTTTGTTACATGAATTCGTCTCGCGTACACGGCTTACTCTTCAATCACTATCAAAGATGTTCTTAATCTTGGACGAGGTGACCTACCTGTAAAGTGGTTCTCTAGATGAGTAGAAAAAAGAACAACTATTAGGTTATCGTAATCAACTTTGTTACTGCCGGTTCAGTCAAATTTTATACAAATTTTAAGTTGGCTGGTCATTCAGTCTCATCTTGCCCCTCGGCTCAATCTCAGCCTAGTGCCTTTAACACTTCCATCTAGGCAAAAGACAGCTCTCCAAAAGCCTTATTGGGTTGATGTCTGAAAGAAAAAATATGCCTCTAATACTAACCTGCAGCAACATCGCCCCTCCAGCTCTAGTTCCCCTTTAGAGCCTCCTACTAAGTGTACTCCATGCTGCTAGTCCTCTAAGGTTTCTCAAAATAAATTTGAAGTTCTGAATGAAATCAATTAAACTCTTATGCCACCTGGCCCGTCATTTTTTAAAGGTAATTAAAATATCTACAACGTGGAATTTCCTGGTGTCTTGATATTGAAAATATCAAGATGTCACCTTGTCAGTCTCTGTCTTTTCACAGATCATATCTCTCTAGAGCTATCACTAATTTTCTTGCAAGAAGGCCTATAGATATTTTCTCGGGTTTGCTAGTAGCCCCACCGACCAGATTTGTACTTATTACTTCAATTCCTTTTCTAGTTTGGTCCCAGCATGAGCCTCAACAATTTTTTTTTTTTGTTATTAGGCTAGAATCCCTATGTAATTAGTCTTTCACCTACCCTTTATAATTTATGTCATTAATGAAATATTTTACCCGTTAACTTAGTAAAAAAAACAAATTATACAAATTTTCTTTTCTTTAGCCAAATTCTCGCCAATCCGCTCGCTATCTTTGGTGACGGTGAATTTCTCGCGAAATGTCCCAATGGCTATATCTTGCGTGATTGGTTTGACAAATTGTAAAGAAGAAGCTTCCCAAAAAGAGAATTTAAAACTTGTACATGCGAAGCACACAATTTTCCTTTCTTTTGCACATTTACATTATTGTATTGTCAATTTTGTCCATCAGATAATTATGATATGTTAAATTGTGTGTTTCTCACATGCTAAAGACGTTAAAATTTAGACAAAAATATTGTTTAGAAATAATATTGTTATGAATGTTAAATGTTAAGGGTTAAAGTGTCTATTTTAAAATGTTGGGGACCAAACTGTCAAATTAAACAAACGTTAAGGACTATTTGAGGTATTTACTTTTAGGGTAAATACTCAATTTGACCCCTTATTTTTAGAGTTTGTGTCATTCTAATTCTTATCTTTCAAAATGCACGCTTTTAGTCATGTATCTTTACCATTTGTTCCGATTTAGTCCTTATTTTTCAAAGTGTATCTTTTTAGTCATGTATCTTTATTATTTGTCTCAACTTAGTCCATATCTTTTAAAATGGTAGAGGACTAATATGGACCATAATAATTAAAATAAAAATTAAGTTAAGACAAATAATAAAAATATGAGACTAAAATAATATATTTTAAAAAATAAAGACTAAGTTAAAAAAATAGTAAAAATATGTTATTCCTTTCAGACCACACATTATAAATAAAAGCCCCCAAAAAAAGTCTAATCAGTGTGGCTTATAGATTTTGACCTTTGCAATATTGATTAATCCACTAATCAATGATGTCCTAGGAAGGAAGATTCATACTCACTTTACACATTCTAAGGCCTTTTTTCCGGATCCTCCTACTGATGTCACATTGAAAGAATAGATATTCCTTATCTTCAACAACTTGATAGCAGAAAACACACAAAGCATTAATAAAATCCCCCAAGTAATAAGTCTCGTAATTATTGGAAGTCTATCTTGAATTGCAAGCCATGTTGTGGAACTGTGCTTATGAATTCTGATTTTGTCCCACACAAGTTGGAACCAGTTGACCCTTCCCTTTTTACTTCTAATTTCATCCCATGCCGATGCCACAGTACTAAATAAACCTTTTGGGTTGGGATCCAAATGAGGCATAAGATCATTTATGTTGTGAGCAACAGCTCTAGCTACTTCATCCTCCAAATTGATAGACCAGTTTGCATTTCTAATGCAAGAACACACCTTCTCATTCCAACCCCAACAACTGCCACTTATAATATTAATATCAAAGAGGTCAGTCAAATATCCCATAGGGTGCCACCGGTCATGCCAAATAAAAGTATCATGTCCATTACCCACTTGAACACTAATAAATTGTTGAGCCACCGATTTGAATTATTGAAAATAATAAATAATATAACAAACTCTTATTTAAAAGATTAAGTTGTTAGATGAACTGATCATTTAACATGGTATCAAAGTCTAAGTACCAAAAAATTCTAGGTTCAAAACCCGCTACCCATTTAAAGAATATCTAAATTGTCCAAGTGTAAGGCTTAAAAACTAACTTCGCCTGCACTTGCGGAGACGTGTTGAAGATAATAAATAATATAACAAATCTCTATCTAACACTGATCACTTAACATGAGCTTCATCAATTTTTTCCATGCCCATGAGGCATTAATTACGGTTAGGAACGTAAGTGTTAGAAAGACCATGACCCATGTAAAGAACATGAATTTTTAAAATCTAACTGCTGAACTCTAAAAGTAAAAAGTTATATGTAAACAGCTAAATATCAGCCAGTCTGATTGATTTTCTAAATTTCACTGCAAAATCCAACTTAGTAAAGATCTTTGATATCAATCTTGAGGATGACTTTGACAAGGATATAAGACAGAGCAAAAAATCAAGCATCTGACGTACTTTAAAGAGGATACTATATATATCCAGCAAGATGGTACCTGATCATATAACAATTTGTACAAATTGAAAATGTACAAATTGTCCCTTACATGCGATATCACCGGCTGCGTCATATTGGAACCTAAGATTTGGAACCTTATCAATTTGATGCAATGTAACCTAAGTAATGCACCGAAAAGATTGATTCAACGAGATAAACCTTGCCGCCATTAAGATTTAGAACTTATCGTCTCCTTTCAGGACCCTTTGGGGGAAGCTCGCCAAAGCTAGACTATGGGCATGAGACACTAGGGTTGAGAAAAATGGGGAAAGGGGAAGGGGAGGAGAGATAGATTGGAGAATGTAATCCAAGACATTTTGTTACTTGCAGTTTTCATATAAATATACAATGAAAAACAACCATCTCATTTAATCCCTTCAAACTGGGGCAAAATGAAGGTAGATAATTCTCCTAATTTCCTCCCTTTTTTAGTTTATATATAAAATTTACATCTTTCTTTTGTTTATTGTTCAACAAAACAAAGAAAATACAAAATTCTTTATGATTCATTCTTCTTCTATGAACTTGTATAACCCAAACAAGAGAGTTTTTTTTCCTTCTTTACAAATTTTTTTTCCCTTGATTTTATTTATGATTTTTCCCCTTAAACTCAAACAAGCTCTAAAGCATTGTAAAGTCCTATTAAGAAATAAATATTACTTGGTCAAATAGAATAATTAACTTCCTCTGCAACCTGGAATATAGAGGAAGCACATACTTCTGTAGGAAAACCCGTCAATATGTTATCTATTGAGGCTAACACGTATTGGACAACTGTCAATAATTAGATACAAAATATGTCTGAAATGCGTCAAGCTTGAAATTGTTAATTATTCCAGATATAATACTCATAATAGAAAATCATTTCTTCATCAGGCGTCATCTTCATTGCTAATTTTAGAAACAACCAGCGGGTGCAACAACACCAGTATTTAACAAGGAAACCAACGTCCCTCTTGCCTCTGAGGCAAGTCTGAGAGACCATGGATCTTTTAAGCATTATGCTGACACTAGTGTTTGCCTGGACAATATTCCAGGGCCTCACTACACTATCAAGAAGAAGCAAAAAGCTTCCACCAGGACCAACTCCCTTACCCTTAATTGGCAACCTTCACTTACTCGGTGACCAACCCCACAGGTCCTTAGCCAAGCTAGCCAAAACCTATGGTCCTATTGTGCGCCTAAAATTAGGCCACATTACTACAGTGGTCATCTCTTCACCAGCCGTGGCCAAACAAGTGCTTCAAAAGCAAGATTTAGCCTTCTCCAGCAGATTTGTTCCGGATGCAATCCGAGCACATCACCATTCTAAATACTCTTTTGTACAATCATACAATGAAAAGTGGCGAATTTATTTAAAAAGCTAAACACATGAAGGTTTTATTTTTTTGTTCAACACAAAAAGATTATCCTGAGATGTCACTGTTCAATCCCTTCGAATTGGGATAAAATGAAGGTAGGTAATTCTCCTAATTTTCTGCCTTTTCAATTTATATATAAAATTTGCGTAATTTTATTTGACACTCCTTGTACTTTTGATAAGCATGAACTATATCTCACACTTTTTAATATATGAGTGTCACACTCATTCTGATAGTGATCCGTTAGTTTTTCTATTAAAAATTTTATAAAAGTCACTTCTTGCTTTTATTATGTGAGAGAATTAATAAATACCCAAAAGTTCTCATCTAACTGTTTTTGCTTTTGAGTTAACATCATCTAATTATGCAAATATATACTTCTAGTGTAATTTTCTTTAGGATTCTTTAATTTCATTGAGGATTCTTTCTCCCAGTAAATCCGAATAGCCATAAGCATTTCTAAACCCTATTATTGAATATCGATTAATAAAAATAAAATCATTGATTAGTAAAAAAAAAAAAAACAACCTACTCTGTGCAATGGGACAAAAAGTAGCATACATAGGTTCCGTTTGTTTGCCTTTAAATAACTTGCTTGTAAAAAATATTTTTCTGGAAAATAAAATATTTTATAGGATTTCATTTGTTTGTCGTAAAATAACTTGTTGGGGAAAAATGTTTTTAAAAAAAATAGAATATTGGAAAATATTTTCTGGTGTTTGGATGTACCATGAGTTCCGTAAAATGTTTTCTTCCCTCAAAGGAAATGAAAACATTTTTCAGAATTTTGTACTAGCCGCAATTGCTGACTGAAAATATTTTACAGTTGACCAATTTTCTAATGTTACCAAATACTGTAAAATTAAGTAAAAATAGCTGTAATTTTTTACCGAAAAATATTTTACAGTTGATTAATTTTTTAATATTAATAAATATCGTAAAATTTGAAAAATATTTTACGGCAAACATTCGGAGCCATAGTGTATAATGTATATGTTCATCTATGCACGTTTCAATTCTTCTTTTTTGACGAGTTGAAAAAGGTAGCATACATAGTGTATAATGTATAGGCAGAACTTTTTTTTCTTAACAAAAAAAAAATCATATTTTTCACTTACTTTATTTGATTATATATAGTGCATGTGTTTAACTACTAGAAAGTTTCATTTTGTCGTTTGAGACTAGCTTCGTTTGTTTGCCGTAAAACATTTTTTTAATTTTTCAGTATTTAGTAATACTAAAAAATTAATCTATTATAAAATATTTTTTAATAAAATATAGTAACTACTTTTACTCAATTTTTCGATATTTGGTAATATTGAAAAATTAGTTAACTGAAAAATATTTTCTAGTCAAACACTACAAAAAAACGGCTTTAGGCGACTACCAAAGTCGTCTCCATGCCGTCGCCAAATTGATATTGGCGATGGCTGGCAACGGCGTAGAGATAAATATTGGTTGTCGCCAAAAGTAGCATCGCCAAGTTGTCTCCCCGTCGCCATATCGTCGAATTTGGCGACGGCATTTTAGTCGTCTCCATATTCGTCTCCGAATCGTGTCCCAAAAATATCATCTCCACACCGTTGCCAAAAGCTCCTTGTCTCCACTCCATCTCCATCCCGTCTCCAAAAAATAGTGTCTCCATTCCGTCTCCATGTCGTCTCCAAAAACTAGTGTCGTCTCCTATCCGTCTCGACGTCGTCTCCAAAAAATTGTGTCGCCATTCCGTCTTCACGTCGTCTCCCAAAACTAGTGTCGTCTCTCATCCGTCTAGACGTCGTCTCCAAAAATTGTGTCGTCATTCCGTTTCCACGTCGTCTCCAAAAAATAGTGTCTCCATTCCGTCTCCACGTCGTCTCCAAAAAATAGTATTTCCAATCCGTCGCCACGTCGTCTCCAAAAAATAGTGTCTCTAATCCGTCTCCAAATAGTTGCCAAAATATAGTTTCTCCACACTCCATAACATAAACTCTACATTCAGTCTCGAAGCCGTCGCCAAAATAGCAACTCTCGAAATTTAATTTAATTTTTTGTTTTTCAACTAAAACCTTTAAATCTCCAGTTTTTATTAATTATTTGATTATTAAATGAAGATATAATACACATTCATATAATATAAATTATATTTAATTTATATTGAAAACTATATTGTACCACACCATTAATAAAGTAAACAAATCATAAACATAATTTAACACACTCGTTGCACATATTAACATAACAAAAAAACATGAAACTATTCTTCATTTCCATCATCGGGTTGAGGCGGATCCTGATGAGCAGGTGGCTTCATCATCATCTTTGTCAGCAGTGCGATCTGTGCACGCAGTTCTCGAAGTTCAGCATTGTGTTCTTCTTGAAGTCGTTCAATCCGCTCAGTGTGTTCTTGTTGCGCTTTACGCAATTCCTCATTCTCTGAGATGTGTAGATCGAGCTTATCATTCAATGTTGTCGTCGCCCGAGCAACAGCCTAATGTATCTCTATCTCTGTGATCTGGCGTCTGCCTAGTGGGTTGTGGTGTGCAGAAGACACTGAACCAGTTGACCCGACCCCATATATGCGCCCTCGGTTTGGTTTGCCCACAACCTGCAGGAAGAGTGCATCATAGTCTATCGGTGTCGCTGCTGAATCGGACTCCGAAGAAACAGTTGCCTGCTGCACCAATTCCTCATAATCAGCCTGTACGACAGAGCATCTGACTTAATCATTTTAGACATTTCGTTGGTATATATATATATATATATATATATATATATATATATCCCTAATTTTTTTCCTATTAGCATTAACTTGCACATACCATGGTCTGTTCTGCCCTAGGGTCTGTGAATGGACCGTCTGGTCCCTTGCGATGAGCCCTTGCAAATACATCAGCCCTAGTCACTGGTGCCCCCCGTTCTTCTGCCTACAAATTTTTTAAAAAGGAAAACATAACTTCAAAAGCATTTATGATATGTTATATAATTCAATATAATTACGACATTTTGTTCATTACATACCAATCTCCTTGCAGCCTCTTCATAGGGGATAGGTCCTAAATGATGTGGAGATGGCCGATGCAGTCGGGTATTCGAAGTTCGCTGTGAAATTGCCTGCCCTTCAGGAGGTTCCCACTTCTCTTTTAACTGATCTCACGCGCCATCGCCCACCCACCTCGGCTTCTTATTACGTGTTCGTCCTTTATTAAGGAGGTCACGTATACGAGATCCAGCTTTCGAATCAAACATTCGGCGAAGCGCTGCTTCCTCACTTGGGTACCACTTATAGACCCTCTGCAGCCATAAATTAAAGCATATAACATATTATTTTAACAGTATTCAACCCATTGATTATAACAAATATCATTACATAAAATATATAAACACTTATTTATCATACCTGAAAATTAGCGAACCACCTATCCCTAATATCATCGGGGACCTCAGTCTAACTCCCCCAAGGCTGAGAATACCCGGCGTTCATTGCTCTAGTGACTTCTCTTGTTGCTGCGTACGGTGTCCAACTACACATGAAGAAAACAAATAAATAGGATATTAAATAGCCATAACATAGGAGGAGTATTGGGATAGGGTTAACCATGGAAAAAATTACAAAATCAAATACTTACCCACCACCGTCGATTGTCAAATGTGTCCGTCTGTCAACCTGCCACGCGACGTAGGCATCGTGCGACGAGAACCCATAATATTGCCATGGCTCTATCCCAGCAGGTCGTTCTTGAGCTGTTGTAGATGACTCAGGTTGTTCAGGAAACGGTGTGGATTGAGCCATAGGGTCGGGCGCATTCGCGCCATCAACGTTTACGTGTAAATCCTCTAAACCTTGTCTTAAACCGGACGATGAAGTTGAAGGTGTAGACCTCTCATGTGGTGGTAATGGAACGTGCAAAGGCACCTGGCCTGATGCAGCGTCAATGGGCCCTCCAAACGTGCTAGTATGAGTATGTACCCTTTGTTGTGAGGGATACGAACTGTGTGGAATCCCGTGCTCCAATCCTACTGATGATGACGATGAGCCACGACCGGTCGACGGCTGACCGACAGAAGACCCATGACCAACCGATTGCGGTGCTCCTATGGACCCATGACCAACTGAATGCGGTGCTCCTGTCGACCCCCGACCTACTGAGTTCGGTGCTCTTGTTTACCCACGACCAATCGATTGATATCCACCAGTGGACGTATTGGATGTACGCCCACGACCTGTACTTCCACGACCTATCCCCGTCCTGAGGAATTGTCTAATTCCTCCTGAAGAGTTATCTTTGCTTGCAGCCATCTCTGTTCCCCTACAAATACACTTAAGGAATTAACTGTCAGTGCTACACACATTAATACACACATACACATGTTCCGTTAATTGAATTATAATTTTTAAATGTCATCCGTAAAAAAGTTGAATATATCAACATGATTGTTACATTTTTTTTCCAAACTAAGTATCATCTTCGTCGTCATCATGAATGTCATTATCATCACCGTCATCATCATCATCATCATCATCATCATCTTCTTCATCTTCGTCTTCTGAATTATCATCATCATCATCATCATAATCTTCTTCTTCTTCGTCAATCTCCTCGTCCTCTTCTTGAGCATCATGTTGAGCATGTAAATCATTAATATCTTCGTATGATATTTCTTTGTTGTTACCCGATGCATGACAAAGTGGAGGTAAACTAGCATCAGTCGGCTCTACTTCGGCCACATTCATGTCATCTGACTGAAAAGCTATTTCTTCTTCTCCTACACTCTGTTGTCTTGATAGGTCATACAAATTTCTTGGACGGATTTTAACCACAGCCCACCAATCCATTCGATCCCTTTTCGCTCCTGGGTATTTACAGTAGTACACTTGTTGTGCTTGTTCAGCCAAAACAAACGGTTCATATTTTTGATACTTTCTCTTAATGTTCACTTCAATCTGTCCGGTCTTCAGATGATGCTTCACCCCTCTGTCCTTTGTGGAATCATACCAGTCACACTTGAAAAGAACGACCCTTGTATATTGCAATGTTGGATTATGATATTCAAGTTCAATAATGTCGTTCAAAACTCCATAGTATCCAACATCCTCAGTATTACTATCATTTATCCCTTTAACAAACACTCCACTATTGTATGTTGATTTTATCTTCCCAAAATTTAATGTATGAAACCGATAACCGTTGACCAAGTATCTTGACCAACTGCGAACCCGTCTACTAGGCCACATTGAAAGACATTTTACACGATCATCAATGCCATTAGTGCCTATCAACTGCAAATCGCATAATAAGGTGATTATGCAAAGTTAAATGAACTCGTTAATTTACCAACAATTACACTTCTTAACATATACTTACATGGTGATATAACCACATCGGAAAATTATTGTACACTTCATATTGAATTTCCGTCGAACACAATTCGGGATAGTTTTGGCGAAGATATTCCTCAAACATGCTGTGGAAAAAAAAAATTGTCGGCTAAATCATGTTGTTAAGTGTATGAGGAACAGTGAGTTCCAATTTTCAAATAATATACTTATTCGTACCAGATATAGGGGGAAACTTCTCGGCAATTGGTCAAAACATAAATGTGTGCCGCATGCAGTTCTTGATCATTTAAGTTTCGTTCTGTTTCCTTCCCAATTGGACATCCCGGGTAAGTAAATATAGATAAACAACCATCAGGGTATGTCACCTCGTTGTATTGGTTATTCCGCAGAATACTTCTTGTTCTAGTACCCACGTGTGGTTCAAAATAATAAGAACAAAATGTTGATGTCTCCAGAATGTGATAAGCTTCACAAATTGATCCTTCAACGTGTGCTTTATTCTTAACTTTCCGTTTCAATCTTTGCAAAAACCTCTCGAACGGATACATCCAGCGATATTGTACCGGACCACCACAAATGGCTTCATATACCAAGTGAATTGTCAAATGCTCCATCGAATCAAAGAAACTAGGGGGTAACATCTTCTCCAAATTGCAAAGTGTGACGACAATATTTTATTGCATCCTTTCCAAATCGGTCATTTGAAGAGTTGTGCAACATAGATTGGTAAAGAATAAACTTAGTTGGGCAAAAACTTGCCAAACATGTTTCGGTAGTAGCTCACGTAAAGCAATCGGAAGCAATCTCTCCATAAATACATGACAATCGTGACTCTTCATGTGTGACATCTTCAATTCTTTCATGTCCACACATCGAGATAAATTGGAAGCATATCCATCAGGG
Source organism: Ehretia macrophylla (assembly GCA_037974665.1). Lineage (NCBI taxonomy): Eukaryota > Viridiplantae > Streptophyta > Magnoliopsida > Boraginales > Ehretiaceae > Ehretia > Ehretia macrophylla. The sequence goes on from CM075770.1 coordinate 30,564,072, forward strand.
AGATGTAGGTCTCTAACCCATTCAAGCAATGATTTCCTTTTATCAACAGGAAGTGTATAAACACCCATCTTCAGTTCATGCTCACCGCATAATTCCGGACGATCACAAAAGGTTGATACATCAACTCTCTCTCTGAGGTTTTCTTTTCACTTACACTTGACCGTCATCATCGTGTTGAAAACATTATCAAACACATTTTTTTCAATATGCATCACATCCAAATTGTGTCTGACAAGATGTGTCTTCCAATAAGGCAAGTCCCAGAAAATACTTCTCTTCGTCCAATTGTGCCAATCCCCAAAATCGGATTGTTTGCTTTCTCTCATGTCGTTTATGTTCGGGTAATCTTTCACTAGTTCCCACAACTGCATACCATATAATCTTGGCGGTCGTGGATCAGTTTCAACTCTACCTTTGATAAAATTCTTTTTGTCACGCCTTAATGCACTATTCAATGGTAAGAACTGACGATGACAATCAAAGAAAGAATTTTTTCTATCTACTGGTAATCGAAATGCTTTAGACTTATCCATACAATACGGGCATGACAGCTTTCCATGTGTGCTCCATCCAGACAACATACCATATGCTGGGAAATCATTTATTGTCCACATCAAAACAGCCCTTAACATAAAAAATTTTTTTGTGGCAACATCATAACAAGGTGCACCTTCGAACCATAAATTGTGCAATTCATCGATTAAAGGCTCTAGGTACACATCAATATTCTTCCCAGGATTCTTGGGACCTGGGATAAGCAGGGTTAAAAACATGAAAGGATCTTTCATGCACATCCACGGTGGCAAATTGTATGGTGTTAAAATGACCGGCCAACAAGAATAAGGTTTCGCATTTGAACTGAACGGATTAAAACCATCTGCACACAAACCAAGCCGAACATTTCTGGGTTCACATGCAAATTCAGGATATACACTATCGAAATATTTCCATCCCTCAGCGTCTGAGGGATGACAAATTTTTCCTTCCTCAACCTGGTGATTCTTGTGCCACTGCATGTGCTCAGCTGTCACCTTTGACATGTATAGCCTCTTCAACCTTGGAGTCAATGGGAAAAACCGTAATTGTTTATATGGTTTCAACTTACTCCGTTTTGAACCACGTGTTGTTGGTTTGAAACGTCGGTGATGACAACGCGGACAACAATCTAGGTGTTTTATGTCATTGTAGAATAAGGTACAACCGTTTACACAAACATCAATCTTCACATATCCTAGTCCCAAGGGTCTAATTAATTGCTTACACCTGTAAAAGTTTTCAGGCATCGTATGCGTATTCGGCAACGAATCCCTAACTGTTTCAATCATTGTGTTAAAGCATAGTTCGCTCATGTTATGCTCGGCCTTGACATTCATGTAACGAGACACAGCAGATAACTGCGTTAAGTTTTCACAACCTTCATATAGTGGTAAATCAGCAGCCTTCAACAACTGAAAAAACTGTTGTGCTTCAATGTTAGGATCTTCTGTATAAAAGTTTTCATCACCATACCATTCTGGACCAACATCGTCAAATACCATTGTCCTATAGTTATTTCTTTCTTCTACCATCTCGTTGTAATCATTATTTTGAAAATTGGACGTACGTATATTACAATTATTTGACATGTCTTCCCCGTGTTCAGTCCATTTATAGTAGTTTACCATGAAACCTTTCCTGTAAAGATGAAGTATGACCTCATCGGATTTTTCAAAACTGCGATTTTTGCATTTGGCACACGGGCATCTTATTTTTTCACCATCCATGTAATATCTTTGGCCACGTGCGAAATCTACGAATTCGTGTACACCAATAACAAATGCCTCGTTAAGATGCCCGTCAGGATCGTGACGATGATACATCCATTCACGACTTGTATCCATATCGAACAAAATTTCCTATGTAATATATAACATATTAAATAAATGACTTATTGATGTTTCGTTACATTTAGAGCATAATATTGGGACCATAATAGTTACACGGACCTTTTTCTATGTAACATTATGTGTAATAAATGCATTTATGCATAATATATGTAAATTAGTTTATTTCACCAAGATCTATGTAGATAAAGATCTTAATTGCAACAAATTAACTACTTACTTCTTAAGCTAACTTCCTAACTTAGCTTAAGTACCTATGGTTTAACCAAAATTTTAATTTTCTTCTATTGTTTAAAATGTCTCATTTTAGTCACAACATATAATTCAAAAAGTAAATATGTCGCCCCTATTATTTTTAAGTAGTGTCAATGTTGTCCAAATGGTTTTCTTAAAATTTTAAATTCGTCTATATTATATAAGGAGAAAACTGACATTTTGTTAGGAATAATCAAAACAATAGGGACGCAATTGATAACTTTAAACATTACAGAATAAATTGAAACTTTTCAGCCAACAATAGGTACTATATTTAGACATTTTCAACAATATGGAAAACACTAAATTTTTTTGCAAACAATATGGACTAAATTTGAGATTTTTCATACTTATCTTACCACTCTAATCTAATCTATGTTACTTTCTTGTATTTAAAGTCCACCATCAAACATTCATTAACAAAACCAAGCATTGAAGAAAATTAAAACACATAGTATATAATTAGAGTAATTACAACACGTACTACGACCTAACAAGCCATACAATATATAAATTCAAAATACAATTCTTAAAGCAACACATATACATGCAAGGCTTATACTTCTTAAGTGAAACAACATCAAAATGAATTACTTAACCTATACTTCTTACATACTAAACTACTTATCTTACTTATCTGAGTGTGTTAACATAACATATTAATTTGTCTTGCTAAACTTATGAAATTAAATTATATATATTTATTACTTATTAATTATCTAAGTTTATTAAGCTAACTTATTTAATTACTTAGTCTATTATCTTAAATTTAAGTACTTATTTAATTAGTCAACATATCATACTATCATGGAAACCGTCTAACCTAATTTAACTGACTTAATTGTCAAGACACACACAGAAGATGAAATCGGTATTCTTACTTGTTAATCACCTTAAATTTCTCACTCGAATTAACTTAACTTTACTTAAACATCTTAATACAACTGCAAAAATTTAATTCTCAACCAACATCAAAATACCAATTCATCCATTTACACAAACATCATATTCACCATACACTTTCAACTAAATTATCATAATATACAAAATCAAATACATAACAAATAATGACAATAAGTTTAATTTAATTAAACGGATTTACATTTACTAATAAATTTATTTTAAAACTTCGACCTCGTACAATCATCAAACTCACCTGATCCGATTGAAACTAGATAAGTCACATCCAAATATCTAAAGCCCCACACCTTGCAAAATTAAGTCAAACACATTGTATTAATCAAAAAAATAAATGTATAATCAAAAAATATTTATTACATTAACACTATGTATTTTTGGAAAAAAAAATTAAATAAAATAAATCCGAAAAAAAAAATCAGAAATATATTAAGCAAATATTACTCAACCAAATTTTTGGTTAATTAAAAAACAATTTTATTATATAAAACAAAGAAAAAAACCGAAAAAAAAAATTATAAAACTAGGAAAAAAATAGAAAATTATACAAAAAAAAATACATAAATAAAATTATATATATAACAAAATAATAAAACACATTATATAAATGTTTATATACACATATATATACATACATATACATATAGTACATATATATATATGCATATATACATACATAGCAAAAGGAAAAAATAGGGAGTATATTTTCGGAGTTTACCTAATCGTCAAGGTAAGAGAGGGTGTTGAGGGATGGGGATGGGGGTAGGGGTGGTATGAGGTAGGGGACACGAGGGGGGTGGGGGGGTGAGGGAGGGGGGGAGGGGGGTGTTGCTAAGTTTTTTTTTTCGCTGGGGGTGGGGGGCTTCTATTTTTTTTTTTTTTTTTTGAATTAAAAGAGGGCAGCGCTGCTGCCCTCTGTAAGATGGATTCATATGGGAACCAGCTGTTCCCCATGGTGACGGCCCAGTGACTAACTGGGCCGTCACCAAAGTTTGGGGACCCGATTTGACGGGGCCCCATAGAGGCGGGCTGGTCCGTGGAGACGGACCAGGCCGTCTCCCAAGGGTCTCCAATAGGAGACGGCCTTGGCCGTCTCCAAAATGGAGACTGGCCTGGTCCAATTCCAGTCTCCATTGAGGAGACGGCGTGGGCCGTCTCCTCAATGGAGACCGGGCTCTCCATTATGGAGACGGCTCAGGCCGTCTCCAAAATGGAGACTGGCCTGGTCCAGTCCAGTCTCCATTGAGGAGACGGCGTGGGCCGTCTCCTCAATGGAGACGGACCAGGTCGTCTCCAAAATGGAGACTGGCCTGGTCCAGTCCAATCTCCATTGAGGAGACGGCGTGGGCCGTTTCCTCAATGGAGACCGGGCTCTCCATTTTGGAGACGGCTCAGGCCGTCTCCAAAATGGAGACGGACCAGGCCGTCTCCAAAATGGAGACTAGCCTGGTCCAGTCCAGTCTCCATGGAGGACACGGCGTGGGCCTTCCCCTCAATGGAGACCGGGCTCTCCATTTTGGAGACGGCTTAGGCCAGTCTCCAAAATGGAGACGGACAAGGTCGTCTCCAAAATGGAGACTGGCCTGGTCCAGTGTCTTCATTGAGGAGACGGCGTGGGCCGTTTCCTCAATGGAGACGGACCAGGCCGTCTCCAAAATGGAGACTGGCCTGGTCCAATTCCGATCTCCATTGAGGAGACGTCGTGGGCCTTCTCCTAAATGGAGACCGGGCTCTCCATTATGGAGACGGCCCGACCGTTTCCAAAATATAGACGGCCTAGGCCGTCTACAATTTCTAGAGATGGATTAAGCCATCGCCAATTGTTTAATTTTCCTTGTCTTTCAATTTTAGTTATAATGATTTAATATTTGATAGTTTATAATATATTGGTATAAATTATAAAATAAATGTTAATATTCATATTTAATTTCAATTGTGTATCTCAATTTATCAAACAAATATGTTGTTGAATTAGTAATTAAATTTTTTTTAAAACAAATATTTATAAAAAAATTGTAAAATATAAAGTAGATGAAGGTAATTCATTAATAATTCAAATGCTTTTACGTCATTATGTAGTAATTGGGAACGTCATGTCCCCAATTATTTGACCTATGGAAGACGAATGGTACGCAGCCACGTGGTCGCGAATCATACATACGATAGGGACATGGTGAACTCTGCCACGCGGCATACGAAAATTGAATTGGCAGGGCCCCCGTTCGTAAGGTAGATGGATTCAGTAACTTTTGAACATCGAAAATATCGTGCACGCCATGTCCCTTATTATTTGACCAATTGCATACGAATGGTACGCAGCCACGTGACCGCGAATCATGCGTAGGATAAGAACATGGTGTACTATACCAAGGGGCATCAGGAAATTGAATTGGCATGGCCCCGGTTTACAAGGTAGATGGAGTCGACAACTTTTCATTGTCGAAATTAGCGTGCACGCAAGGTCCCAAATAATTTGACCCATGGAAGACGAATGGTACGCAGCCACGTGACTGCGAAACATTCGTGCATACATCACCATATTATAAAATGCTGGGGTGTCTCGCTACTGTCATCAAGTTGTCTCTACATAAATCAATTACTTGTTTGCTATATATAGCAGTCGAAATTGTGCTTTCTCACACCGTCTAGAATTTTAAAAAAATAGATTGTAGTTAAATTGTTTCAAGGATGAGCAAGGATCAACAACACCACTCAGTTTCTCTTCCAAGACCAACAAAAGATGAAGAGGTGGATACGATGAAACCGTATCCAAATTACAGCAAATACGTTAAACCCCAACTTGATCTAAATGCTCCGCCAAAATACGACGGATACATATCTAATGCCCAAGTAGTCCAAAAAGTTCAAGACGACATGCTACGGATCTATTGCCCAAACGTATTTAAATAATATTTATATTTTTTTATCATATTGGAAACATCGGCATTAGTACTATTTGTTACAATCCGTAACAATGTTATTGCGTTGTTCTGCATGATGTGTAGTGTATGGTTGTTATGTTTTAGTGATCACGATGTACTATGTTAGGTATTAAGTTGGTGTGTTTATGTATTTCGAGCATATAATTTGTAACATGTTAATTATGTTTCCTATTTTGTCGTTTTGTTGCTGTATTAATAAATGATTATATGTAATCCTTTATTAATTATGAATGTAAAATTAAGTTTATGTTTGTAATGATTTAAGTCTTATAATAAAAAATCTTAAGTTGTTTCCTATTTAATCGTTTTGTTGATTTAGAAGAAATAATAGAAATAGTGGTGCATTACGTTAAATATTAACCATATATATAAATTGTTCTTCACGGAGACAATAATGCGTCCCATTAACTTTTCGAAGATTATAAATATGTTTTATTTATAATAATAAAAGACATATTTTGTTTTGTAAGTAATGATGAATAACTTATCGTTACAATCAAAGCCTCAAATGTGGATGACTTACTTATGTAGACGCCAATTCATGACATTATAAGACGGAAAATTAGTAGTCACTACTTATATGTGTAATTATTACATTAAAATAATTCATCAATATAAAATTATAAATTTTTGGCAACGACAGGGTGACTAAATCCTGACTTGTTTTGTGGATCATCTCGAACAATGAGCCACTTGGGGACGGCATGGAGACAACATGTTATTATCTGTCACCAAGTTGTCACCATATGGTCACTTTTGGAGACCGCATATGATGTTGTCACCTTCTCGCCAATTGGCGACGGCATGGGGACGGTATGGAGACAACATGTTATTAGCTGTCACCAATTAGTCACCATATGATCACTTTTGGAGACCGCATACGATGTCATCACCAAATTGTCGCCAATTGGCGATGACATGGGGACGGCATATGTAGGTCGTCTCCAAAATGTAACAAAATGGTCACTAAATTGTCACTAAAGTTGCGACATCTTACACCGTCTCTAAACCGTCGCCAAGTTGGTGACAAAATAGCGACAACCTGTCGCAAAAATGCATTTTTTTTGTAGTGAAATTTTACGTCTAGTATAAAATTTGAGAAAATATTTTTATGTTCTTTGAAAAAAAATATATATATTTTTCGGAACTCACCTACCCCTACTCCCTGCCCCACCCCTACCCTCACGGTTAACATATATATTATGTGTATATTTTTTTTATAAAATTTAATGTCGAAAAATATTTTTTATTATACATTCAAATACCTGAAAATATTTTTTAGTATTTTATTTTATAGAAAAATATTTTTCATTAACAAGTTATTTTACGGCAAATAAACGAAACTTAAGCAAATATTTTATTTTCTAAAAATATTTTTAGAAGTTATTTTATGACAAACAAACGGAGCCTAATTAGTAATTTCGCAAGCTTCAACTGTTAAATATTGTAGCTATGAAACACCATGCCGGCGCAATAACACGAGTGTATAAAACAAGGAAGCCAATGTGCCCCAATCACTGAGTAAACTGTGAGAGAGACCATGGACTTTCTAATCCTTGTGCTTACTCTATTGTTTGCCTTGACAATATTTCATGGCCTCACTGCACTATCAAGAAGAAGCAAAAAGCTTCCACCAGGGCCAACTCCCTTACCCTTAATTGGCAGCCTTCACTTACTCGGTGCCCAACCCCACAAGTCCTTAGCCAAGCTAGCCAAAACCTATGGTCCAATTATGTGCGTAAAATTAGGGCAGATTACTACAGTGGTCATATCTTCACCAGCCGTGGCCAAACAAGTGCTTCAAAAGCAAGATTTAGCCTTCTCCAGCAGATGTATTCTGGATTCAGTCCGAGCACGTGACCACCATAAATATTCTGTTGTGTGGCTGCCTGCCGCTTCTCAATGGCGAGGCCTCCGGAAAATTTGAACTCGAACATCTTTTCAAGCAGCATATTGCCGAAAAATTAGTCAAACTGGTGAGGCTGTGGATATAGGCACTGCTGCTCTCAAGACATCTTTAAATTTGTTGTCTAATACCTTCTTCTCTATAGACTTGGCCGACCCATATTCAGATTCAGGCAAAGAATTTAAGGGCTTGGTATTGAATATTGAGGTGGTGACTGGTAAACCCAACTTGGTGGATTATTTCCCTATACTTGAAAAGTTTGATCCTCAAGGTATAAGGCGCAGCCTAACCAGATATATTGACAGGTTTCTGAAGATAATTGACGATCTCATTAATGAGCGGTTGGAGCAAAGGAAATCGCAAGGAGTTGTAAAAGACGATGTATTAGATGTTCTTCTTACCACAAGTGAAGAAAATCCCCAAGAAATCAGTAGGCCTCACATACAGCATATGTTCCTGGTTTGTATTCTTCTCTTTTACTCATCACAGTTTCCCAAATTTTTTTACTCAAATCTTTCGTAGTAGTTCCCAAAAACATATACATTGCTAACTTTTTATTCGCTTTAACACGATGGATATTCTGATCGTTTTCCTATGTACTGGAGGGGAGAGCCTAAAGCACGAGTCTAATAAACTCAACAGGCTTGTCGATTAGCACGGCAAGTTTGGAAAATGGGTTGAGAGGTTGGTGTATGGCTCCGTAAGTGTGAACGAATCTCCAAGCCTATTTGAAAAGCATAGTACAATAAGGAGCCGTTGGTACCATACATCATAGTAAAACGAACCTTGATTTAACAAACCAGTTCGGTATAGAGCAAGAATCACCACCAGATGGAAGGGGTGAACAAGCCCAAGGATAACTACTGCATTTAATTTAGCGTGCTGCTAGACTTGATTTAACTTATCATCTAAAAAGTTTTATGAATTACTCTTATCACATAATTTCTCACATTGAAAGAATGACCTTGGTGTACCATTTGAATGTTTGCCGTACCACTGAGTTGATTTATCCATTGATAAAAGTCTCATGTTTTGCGAATGGCTTCCGAGAATATATATGAGTTTTCTTTTCCCCCAAAATTTAATTGTTTCACTGGCACAAAATTATTTGTAAGAGTTTGCTCTCATATAACAATCATGTTACTCTCATAGGACCTAATTATTGCGGGGACGGATACAACTTCTGGCACATTAGAATGGGCAATGACAGAAATGTTTAAAAATCCAGAGACCATGAAAAGAGCCAAAGAGGAACTAGCCCAAGTTATTGGAAGAGGAAAACTGATAAAATAAGCTGATGTTGCTAGCTTGCCATATTTGCAGTGCATTGTTAAAGAAACCTTAAGGTTACACTCTTTAGTTCCATTCTTGATTCAGCGTAGAGTGGAGCGAGATGTTGAATTGTGTGGATACATTATTCCGAAAGGGTCACAAGTGCTTGTAAATGCATGGGCAATTGGACGTGATTCAAGTATATGGGAGAATCCCTTGACATTTAAACCTGAGAGATTTTGGAATTCAGAAATAGATGTTAGAGGACGCGACTTTGAGCTAATTCCTTTTGGTGGTGGAAGAAGAATTTGCCCAGACTTGCCACTGGCTATAAGAGTAGTTCCACTTATGATCGGTTCTCTTCTGAACTCCTTTGACTGGAAGCTTGAAGAGGGCATTACACCTGATCAATTGGATATGGAAGAAAAATTTGGCATTACATTGCAAAAGGCTCACCCTCTAAGAATTATCCCGATTTCTCTGTGACAAAGTGGTGTTCTTTGCACCAAATAATCCCACAACCACTGTATTATATTGTTATTAGTTGGGCACTATGCGAATAATGAAACTCTTGTATATATATATCTTGAATATATATATATGAGAAGCTCCTTCTTTTAGTTAATTTTAACGGTGTTGCATTTTTGTATGGACAGATGATAGCAGTCTTCATACAAAGACATGCCCCTCTATGTCTAGATTTCATATTTTTCCTGAAATATTCGTCCAGTTGGCTTTAAGGCTAGGCTAGCCTAGGCTTGATTCCTGAATACTAGAATTTATTCCATAAAGAATCTGTTGAAGAAGTTAATAAATAATACAATTAAATTCTCCTTAATAGTTTAAACTTTTAGATGAGGTGGTAATTTAATATATATGTTATTAAAGCTTAGGTATCAAAAGGTACTGGATTCAAAATTCACCGTCACCCATTTAAAAAATTAACACTATCTAAGTGCAAGACTTAAAAACTAACTCCGTCTGCACTTATAGGGGTGTGTTAAAGAAGATAATAAATAATACAATTAATTTCTCTCTAATAATTTAAACTTTTAGATGAAATGATCACTTTACAGAATTAGTGGGTGATTCAATCATGTGGCATGGTAACGTATTGAGCAATATTTAAATTAATAAGTATAGCACTTAAAGCATATATGTTTCTTGGCCATAATGATTCTTAGAAAGATTATATTGCGCCTCTATCGGTCAAGTATGATATCATTTTTATTGGATTTATTATGAGAATAAAAGATTTACCTGATCATATATGTTTCATGGTCATAATGGTTCTTAGAGAGAATATGTTCTATCTCTGTCGGTCATTTTGAGCAATATTTAAATTAATAAGTATAGCACTTAAAGCATATATGTTTCATGGCCATAATGATTCTTAGAAAGATTATATTGCGCGTCTATTGGTCAAGTATGATATCATTTTTATTGGATTTATTATGAGAATAAAAGATTTACGTGATCATATATGTTTCATGGTCATAATGGTTCTTAGAGAGAATATGTTTGATGTCTATCGGTCATTATCTTTATTGGCTTTACTGTGTCAATAAAAGACTTAATTTTATTTATTTATTTATTTATTATTATTATTATTATTGCTTTGATAGTGCTTTACTATAGAAAATAAAGAACAACTTTTTTCTTTTGTTACGAGTGATAAAGGGGTTGAGGGATTTGAAACTCTTTGATTGAAGGGATGCTTTTTGTCATCAAATGAGCCAACATTGTAAATTTATGAACACTTGGGTAGGCTAAGATTGAGCTCCAGACAGGGTTCTATAAATGGTCAACCTTTTTGGCTTTGTATCATGCCATCCTCTTTTTCACCAGATATATACCTTCTTGCTTTCTTGCTCTTTCTTTGTTATTTGTTTATCCTTTTGCTAAACCCTCAAATCTTCTTCGTGGGCTCTGATATAATAGATGACTTGTAACGTTGTCGGATTTTGAGTTTACATGTGTTGCCTTACGTACTGATCTAAGAGATTAGTCCTAAGCAGTGGCAAAGTCAAGTATCGGGCGTTAGAGGTGTACTATAGTGGCGAAGACAGTAGTAAGATATTGAGACACTCATTTATGCACTTTATAGCCTTATGATCTAACATAACAGTATGATAAACATTCACAAACTTTTTATATAAATGATTAAAATTCATTCTTCACTTTTTAATTCCTACAGCTTCATTGTAACTAAGTATATAATTGGCTTCTTTTTTTTCAGATCAATATCCATTATCGTTGTCCACTTTTAATTAGCTAATGACATTTTCCTTTTCTTTTTCCTTTTACATAATTTAAAATACTTTTTCTTTTTTACTTTTGTTTGTTATTATTTCTAAATTAGAGTTTAAGGTTTTCTTAATGGGATTTGCTCTCATAAATAAGAATAAAAACAAGAAAATTAGAAATAAAAAATGTTATAATATAACATTTGTCTCATATCTAAAAAACAGAAACTTTAAAGCCACCTTATAAAATCCTAGACTACTGCACTTAGCACAAATTGATTTTAAGATAGAACCTCAGTTATCTTAACATGGTATCAGAGCTGAGTCCTTAGTCCAATCATATTCATCCGCATGCGACCCATCTCAAATTAGATCCACTTATGTTCAATCTTTCGCATGTGTCATGTTCTACGCATCTTCAATCTTCCAAGTGTGACCTATCTCAAAATTAGGTTCACGCATATTTAATCTTCCATGTGTGACTTCTCTCAAATTAGGTCACACGTGAGGAGGAGTGTTAGAATATAACACTTGTCTCATATCGGAAAATTAAAAACTCAAATCAAAAGAAATACTATTTAAAGTTAACCCAATATTATACATGTATACATATGAGAGAGAGAGACAATAAACCTTATACATGTGATTTGAAAGCAATAAATGGTATTATTAGGACCGTGAATGCAATTGACAGTAGATTTAGAAGTTTTTGAGTAACTAAATATTATCATAATTGAATTGGATTTAGAAAAAAAAAAAATTTTTTTTGAAGGATCACAACAAAAGTCTTGCAGGCAATGAATCAACTATGGAGAGCGTGGTGACCTATACAATACGTAAAATGTCTCTTTGAACTACATTGACATACCCATTGCTATTACCAATTATCTCACCTTCCTTGCTACTTTTTAATTCTTTTAATCTATAATTTTTAGTTTTCCTATAATTTTTTTATTAAAAAAATTGCCTCAATCCAGAGGGTGCACGGTCATAAGCTAGCTCCGCCAGTGGCCCTAATTGGTAACATGTCTTATGGACAAATCTATACCTTATTGCTCATAATTCACAACCTATGAGTTCTTGCCTAAAACCCAAATTCCCCCATAAACTTTTCATATCAACCAAATTCGCCTATGCCATTATACCATGCCAAACAAAGTCTTATAACTAAGGGCAATTTAGTCTTTTCATGTATTTTAAAAAAATGGAAATGCAAAAACTAAAACCACCCTTCCCCTTCCCCACACCCCACACCGCCTACACCCCAAGCCCCACTCTCACTCACTGATTACATAGACCCCTTTAGACGCAAAACTCTGGACAAACAAGAGGAGACCTGTGTAGCAAATGTGCTGAGAAGTTTTTGAAGCATTCTACGCATGTGGGCTTGAGATTTGGAGAGCTCAACCAAGGTGTAGCCACACGAGATTAACATGCCTATTGAAGCATAGACATTAACCTTTTTGGCACACCGTAGGGGTATTCAATGAGTTCACTATCTTAATTTATGAATTATTTTCGACTTTGTCATATGCTCTTATTAAGTGGAACCAAAATTTGTTTGATGTTTCCATGTTAACAAGAAATTTAGTATTATGGACGAAGATAATTGGATAAAAAGTTTGCTCCATGTAAACATTGATAAAAAAAACTAAGGATGATGATAAAAGAAAACTAAATAAAACAAACCCAAATAAGGTATTGACCATCACACTCATATACCATACACACCACACACATACCCCCCTCTCTCTCTCTCGATCATCACACACATACACTTACACCACACATAGACACACACAACGGATCAGTCACCATACATACAATAATCATACCACAAAAGCATAAAAACATATACACAAAACACACGCACACAAACCAGAGATATGGGGTTGGGGGTTTGGGTTTGGTATACTGGGGGTTTGGGGGTTGGGATTTGCTTGGGTGGGTTGGAGAAGGGGGTTGGATTTTTTATTTGTTTTTTGATTTGGTTGTGTATGTGAATGTGTGAAAGTATTAAGAATAACAACGAGTTAGATATCTGCTAAAATTTATAAAATTAAATTCGAACTCATTTAAATTATATTTTTCCAAACCTGTGATAGAAATTTGTCGAGTTTTCATTTTGCTTACCAAACCCGATCTCATTAAATATTCAAAAACCCGTGAATATCCAACCCAACCCGTTAATGAATAGAAAAAAAGATTTTTTTAAAAGAAAAACTCAAAAAGTTTTTAAAGAAATAAAAAAGGTACTAAAATATTGACAAATCGCAATAAATTAGACAACTTAAATTAAATTTATTGTCTATTATCAAACTTAAACTTAGTAGAAATATTCAACAAAATCTTTATGATGAGAAGTTATCATCCTTCCATAATAATATGAAATAACCTGAAGAAAAAAGAACATAAAGTACTTGTCACAATTGTAAATTATCGTTCTGGATTGAATTATTCAGTAATTGAGCGGTTGCATTAGTTGAATTAGATAAAAAGAATAGGTAAACATAAATAATAAGAGTTGGGCTATAACCCACAATTATTAATCTTAGACGAATATTAAAAAATTATATTTTCTTAAGTAATATATTATTTGTATATGTATGTAAATATATAAACATTTTTATTAATTTATTTTTACTAAATAACTAATCGGGTTCTCAAGTTTTGTATTTTTTAAAATTGCTAGTACCAAATCATATCGGACTACCCGTCGGTAATCACTTGTAAAAACTAAACCCTAACAAATACTCCATCAGTTTCATAAACGAATTTATAATCGGGTTGGATACCCGTCAGATTCAGATTTAAACCCTACTCGTTGCTATCCCTAGAAAGTATGTATGATTATTATTATTTTTCTTTGTTAGATTGTGTAAGGGATGGAAGAAAAAAAATGTGCGGTGTAAGTTGGGTAGGGGTTTTTAGTTTTTGTCATTTTTTTTTTTTGAAAAATTGAATAGACTAAAATGCCCTAAACTACAAGACTTTGTTTGGTTAGATTCAGTGACATGGGGGAATATGGGTATTATGAAAAGTTTATGGGGGAGTTTGGACTTTAGGCAAGAACTCATAGGGGAGAATGGGATTTACTCATTCACAAAAGTTTCCTTCGTTGGGGAACGGCTACGATCTTGAACGGAGAAGGGATGGAGAGGGAGTAGAGCTACAGTAGAGGTGCATTGACTCCTCATTTCCGCACTTGCTAAGATTTTCTCTAGAGGTATGGTTCTTGCATGCAAGAAGTATTGAGATTGATTTTCGTAGGTTGCAACAGTCTTTGAAAGTGATATAAGATTGCTTTGCATTGACACCTCCCGTTGAATAATAAAAAAAAATTAGTCTCAACTAAAGATGGAGAGATTAATATATGCAAACGTTAACCACTGAATTAAGGAGGGATGAACAAAGTGGAAAAGTGCATCTAGAATCTTGTGTGATCGAAAAATTTTACTTAAACTTCGGAGTGTTGGGCAGTAAAGGATCACAATATTCATAAGAAGTTAGTGATTGAGATAAGAATATTGAGATGGATGTGAAACAAAATTAGAAATGACAAGATTATAAATAAAGTGATATGAAAAAAAGTGGGAATTGATTCTGCTTTTTTCCTCCACATAGACAGTGGTTGTAAGGAAAATCGCCGCCTATTTATGGCTTTTCGCGACGATTTTGTGAAAAAAAGTGTCTGTCAATGCTCTCTTTTTTTTTTTTTTTTTGGTAGTGAACTGACCTATAATGGGGATGGAAGAAAAGTGATTTTAGAATAATGATTCCTCATTTTACGAGTTCAATACAAGAAAGTCCTAGTTAGATACCAGTTATTAGATACAATTGAAAGTCAGATATGCGGAACAAACTCATCAACATCTACTAAGAGAACCATTATTTCTAGCATGCCAAAGCGCGCTTATACATAGACTCCTAGAGAAGTTCACGACTATAGTACAAAGGTAAATTACAAAATTTCAATGTATATTTTGTTGAAATTGCATGATGAACTATGTTGTATTGTATATATTAACCTTTTTATAATTTATACAGATATAGTTGATTGTCCCCGTGTGTGTTACAACAACATGATATAAAACATAAGAGTTATTATATTATCACGCTATTATATGCTCAAACTGACAACTTCAACAACACAGAGATTTTTTTGCAGTTTACTTAACCAAAAAAGTAGTGTAGGTTAGCATTAGGATGTTGCAGTCAGATTCTTGTGATATCCTACGAAATTGATCGTGGAGTACTTTAAGGGCCTTGGGAGCAATCACAATTGCACATCGGACACATTTATCGCATTTCATCGTTAAGTGCATGTTTTACGAACTTGGAAAGTTTCTTAAGTCTGTTCTCACCTAGTCATTAGGGGGTAACATTTGATGATTAAATATACCCTAAGATTAAAACTCAATCATCCGAAAATCAATTTATAGGAGAATGTTCTATGGTTCTATGGTAATCAAAGATGAGCATTCGTCTGTTAGAACATTGGAACCGTGACGAACAAAATGCTTATATGTGGAGAATATATATAGAAATTAGTTTGTTTTGGATGGGAACAAAAACTGCCAATATCCGGCATTGGCATCAATCAGGCTTGATTTCTATCAGATCTTGACGCTTGAGGAAAAACTCTCTAACAATGAACTGATCGAGGAGAAAGCTCCTATTAGTATCTGATGGAATTTGGACGGAAGTAATTAAAATTAGTTTTATAATAGGAATTGTTTATTTATTGAGGGAGAGGAAGATAGAAAGATTCGAAAGATATGTTTGGAAGACTTGTTTATTGAACTTGGTTTGTGAGCTCGTATGAGCTTGTTTTACAATGCATTGCAGGCATGTTATTTATAGGTTGAGAAGTAGTTAACCAATGTTCTTGAAACTTCTATGTGCATGATTGATCTAGCTATTTGTTTATTTGATTCTTGAACATTCTGCATCTAATATCCACGAGCACTAATAGAGCATCAATATTTTATCAGTGTCAATAGTTCCCAGTTCGCTTTCTATAGACATTGAGTTCGTGGCAATATTTTTTTTTTTTGTCAGACAATTGTCAGAGGATGCTAATCCTAAATAAATTGTCATCACTAAGCGGACACAATGCCGTGTTAGGATAGACTTTTTGAGGGCAATGGAAACCTTATTTCGTATACGTAAAGTAGTTTGTTAATTAATGCCAAGAAAATTATGATTTAAAGGGTATGGTTATCAAGTCTTAATTCTGCCTACTCGAGTCTTTTAAATTTTTTAGTAGAAGTTCCCAGTGACACCTATGGAGGACTATGCAACAAATGTTAGAAAATTATAGATTGCTCTAATAAAAATAAAAAAACAAATTGGTGTTAATTTCAAAGGACAATATCACAATTAAAAAAAAAAAAAAGTTTATAGACCCAATTGTTGCATGAATGTCTTTGATCACTATGTTAAGACGACAGAATAAAACCAATGCTCAATGTTAATTACCTACGAATTTATCTTTGATTAGGAAAAAATAAAGTAGACAAGGTTAATCCAGACGTCATGAAAAGCCAAGAACATAGAATTTGATCTCTACGAATCTTTTTTTTTTTTTTATTTAAAAAAAGTAGTTTAGTAATGCGTTGAAAAGACCAACTACACGAGATATGCATTAGCTGTGAGCCTTAAACTCACTTGTGGTGGAGTCAAAAATGGAAGGAAGAAAAAATGTTACAGCAGTACATAAAGATTGAAGGAAATTTTTTGAAAATGTTACCTATTTTGGGGTGTTTTTAAACATCCAGATGTGGTGCATTGTACGTTTGGTACGTGACATTGTTTATGAGATATGAAAGATTTTGGCCTTCAATATAAAAAGTTTGTTTAATTTATACTTTAGCTCCAATTATGAAAGAAGACGAAAAAGCCCTTCTGTCAAGTTGTAAAAGTTGAATGGTTCAAAATGTTGTGCGTGTTCCACGACACCAAGCTAGCTGTGTTGATGTGACCATTTTTTTACTTTATATGTTATATTGCTTTTTTTTCTTGTTTTACATTATATGTTGTAGATTTTTTTTTTTTGGTCAAATACTTTGTAGAAATATAGTTGTCTACTTTTGGGCATTACATGATATATTTTGGATATAATGCGATATATAGGTGCACTCTCTTTAAATTAATAGACTTGGGATCACTAAATGTTATTAATTCATAAAAAATTTAATTTATTGATAAACTAATAATTATCAATTTATGAAGATATTTTTATTTTAATAATTATCAATTTATAAAGATATTTTTATTTTTGGCTTATAAACATACATATTATCACATCAAGTGACAAAGTTAAAATTTAAAGTACCATAAATATATATATGTAACAAATTAAGAATTCTTTAAATTATTCGTGATTAGTAATAATACCTATGTAGTCAATTTTATTCAAACAAGTGCACGTAGTGTATTGGATTCATTAGAAAAGACTTCTACAAGGTCTTAGATCATGATAAATGAACAAGAATTACCATTAGAGATATCAATGTTGCATTTACCTATTTAGCTAAAGACGTTTCTTCCTTATTTTTTTTCTTTTCAGTATGGTACATCAACAAATAAACATGGTACCTTCCGGGATAAGGTTTATTTTTCTCGTATTGTCTTAGTGATTAAAAAATGTATTTTGCCTTTAGAATTTATAAGAAAATATAAAAAATTTACCTTATTTGACGGTAAATTTGTGGTGTTTGATATTGTCTCTAATGAGTAATCGGATGGTTACACTCTTATAAACCGGTTACGTTTGATCATAAAACACATATTTTTTTTTTTGTAAAATAATATCCCTTTCTTATATTTTGAGTATTAGGTAATATGAAACCGACCAGACCATACACAATGAAGGTCTAAAAAATATAGAATTCGACAGTGAAAATATATTTTGGCACCACTAAATTTTATTGATTCGTCAACGTGTTAATTTATTAATAAATTAATAATTATTAGTTGATAAAGATATTTTTAATTTTTGGCTTAACAATGTATATATTATCACATCAAGCAACAAAGTTATGACTCAAAGTACTATATGCATACGTATTAACAAATTAGGAATTCTTTAAATTATACATAACTATTATAAATATCTACTATATGCATACGTATTTAACCAATATCATGCAAAGAAGCATTCAAACTATCAATTATACTCCAAAACTTTTTGTTGCAACCAGAGTCTTTTATGTGCATTACGAACATATAAATATGAAATTCAGTTAGATCTGAAGTTCAACAAAAGTGAAGCTACTCTTAGTTCATATTTTTAGAAAACATTATAGTAAATTCATTATATGTTTTTTAGTTAATTATTAATTTATAAAATATTCTAAATTCGTTATTTATGAGTTTATGGAGATTAATAATTTTTTACACTGGTCCTAAGTTCGGACATGATAATTGTATTATTTGAAAGATATTATTAATTTATTGAGGATTAATTTAAATAGGTTATATCATACTTTATATATTTTTGTTGTATAAGCGATGCCATTTAATGTAAATAAACACATATCATAACGTGAAAAACTTTTCTTCCCTAAATGTTTCATGAATTGGTGCTAGAAAAAAAAAATCTAAATTATACAAGATAATATGAGAAAAAGCTTATGTTATTGGACCAGTCAGAATAAGTTCTAGTCAAATCATTGATTATGATAGTGTTGGATTCACTAGGAAAGGCTTGTACATGGTCTTGGATCATGATAACCGAGCATGAATTACCATTAGAGATGCTATTGTTGCATTGACCTATTTAGGTAAATAAGATTCCTTCTTATTTATTTTCTTTTAAGTATAGTACCTTAACTAATAAACATGGTACCATCCGAGATAAAATCTGTATGTTTTCTCGCATTGTCTTAGCAATTAAAAATGTATATTGCCTTCCTTTAGGGTTTATCGAAAAATAAAAAAAAGTTTACCTTATTTGACAGGAATTTACAGCATTTGATATTGTTTTTAACGAGTAATTGGACGGTTACACTCCGGTAAACCAGTTATATTGTGAAGGAACACAAGTACACAACCATATATGAAGTTTCTAGGTTTGGCATCCCTATGCTCCATTTGCACCGATGCGTAGATGATGATCATAGGGGTCATGTTTATGCTATTTTTAGGGCTAAAATAAGCTTTACTCGAATCATGGATCTATTTACAAATGAGACGATTTGGTTTGATAGCGTTGGATTAATTATAAAAGACTTGTACAATGCCTTCGACCTTGATGGCCAAACAAAAATTACCATAAGGGATGTCGATGTTGCATTACCATATTTGCAAGGTAAAAAAGATTTATTAGAAGCAAATATATATTTTTATTTTCATAATCCCGTGCATCATTCCCTTTTTCTCTTTATTTTATCTTTTTTTCTTCCTTTAGTTTTGGTTTTAGAATTTTTATTGGTTGAGGTTTGGTAAGAGAATTTTAAACTCAAGCAAGTTTAGGTTGGGTTTGGTAAAGAATTATAGTAATAGGGCTTGGGCTGGGTTTTAGAAACTTTAGCGATTATCCGACCTATTGTCATTCATCGGACAAGTCTATACAAGTCGCAATGCTTCAACTAGTTCATCCTTTCACATGACAAATAGTCCTTTCTGTATATTAACATATCACTTTATTTCGTATGATGCACATTTTATCTTATTAAATAGGCGATTTATGATAAATGATACAATGTTAACAATAGTACTAGAAATTTTAATATGCCTTCCCAAAATTTCGACATTCCCTCCTAAATTTTATGTTCTCTCATCTAATTTCAAAACCCATCCTATAAATATCACTATTCTCACATCTTTTAATGTTTAATCTGCATAACACAACACCACATCTCATAAACACTATTTGGCTGAAACTTTTTTTTTTTGGGTCAAAATTGGCTGAAGTTCTCATGCCTGAAGTTGAAGCCGAAGCTCTATTTTCTAATGTTTTAAGGACTAGAAGTGGTTTGTTACATGGGTTCGATGTGAAGCCAAAAGCCTCACAAAGAGTTATTGATCTCTAATTCAATTATAGTCACCCTCTCAAAGAACATTATACTCAAATAATATCAAAGACAAAAGAGTAAAAAATTTCTAGATTTTAAGTCGAGTATTCGTCTCTAATTCAATTCTAGTCACCCTGTCAAAAAATAACATTCTTCCATTTGCTATCACAGATGCGAAAATTTTTAATTACATCAATATATTTTTAACACAAACACAATTCAGAGTTAGACATTTGTATAGGAAACTTTTTGATCCAAAAGAAATGCTCTAATTTACTAAAGCAAAAATGTAAAATAGAGATTCGAAACTAATAGATGCTAATAGAATACGCAATGAGCACAAATGTATAAATAACAACCATATTACCAACCTACTAATGGTGCTTGCACATACTGGAAATGAAACCACAAAAGTTCAAGAGCTTCTAGACAACAAGAACAAAACATTAGGATTTTGCACACACTCATTTTGTCAACAATCATATAAATATAGAAAAACCATATGGGTTAGTTCATGAGTGCGTATCAATAGACATGTTCAAAAGACTAGCATTTTCCCATCAAATTTCAAAAAGAGAAAGTAGTGATGGTGAAGGAAGAATAGAGAATGGTGGGGGTGATAAATCACCATAGCTGTAGAGGATAGAGAGAAAAGACTCTATGGGAGAAAGGTAGATAAAAGTAGGAGAATGATGTGAAAGAGAGAGAGAGAAGAGAGTAGGTGAGTTTTTTATCTGATATGACTCTTCTGTCGTGTCTGCAGACTTGGGAAATGAGCAAAGGGTATTTTTGTAATATGTTATTTTTTTATTAATAGTGTCTGGGATGTTTAAATATTTTTCAAAAACTTAGATGTTAGATCATGCAATTATAAAAAGTGAAAGGACTAGTCGTCAAAAAAAAAATCGTTTTGAAGACCGACTCAAGATTGAAAGGTGATAATGAGTGATGGTGATGCTTGTTGAAAGCATTGCTTTGGATAGCAATGAACAAAGAAAATGAAGAAAGAGAAAGTGGAGAGACTTCAACCAAAGAGCAGTGCACACATTGGTAGAAATCGAATAGGTGGCGCATGCATTTTGAGTCTATTGCACACTGAGCGATGAAGAAATTTGCATGCAGGGTTTTGGATTTTGCTGAAGAATGAGCCTATAAATAGAAGGCTCATTCTCAGCATTGGAGTATCGAGGGATCAGAGCAAAATAGAGAGATTAGATTATAACATATAGTTGTGCCGGTACAAAAATAAAAGTATCCATATATGTGATAGAAAGTGAATGGACAATATATATATATGATACTATAATTCATTGCTAAGATGTAATCTCACAAGTTAAAAGCTATGTCAATTGGTACCAATAAGCAATAGACCACGTCGAAATTTCAATGCAATAACCAAAATTTAACGAAGAAAAAATGAAAACTCATGGTCAGAGATAATTGGGAATGAATTCATTTCAAGATCATATATCCCAAAATTGTTTAGAGGCCACAAAGAAAATCGAAAGTCAAAGATCGGTTGTGACTACACTTAGTCCTGGCATCATAGGTCCAGAATAATAGTTGAATTGATCAATCCCCAAAATAGATATCCAAGTATGTAGTGTACTACCCCAGAGCAATATTTCAAAGTCCAAAAATAATACACAGCCTCAATAACAATATTAGGGCTTCAAAGAGCACAATTTTTTTTCATCACATTCAAAACAATGTCCTTATTCATGACAATATTTATGCAATTTCAAACCAAAGTGCATCATTTTATCAAAAGGTCATCATAACTCCTGATTCATAAAAAATTAATGCATAATATGAAAAAAAATATTTTTTTTGTATCACTTTGTTGACAATCAGAAGCTTTAGGCAAACAACACATATGCACCCTAATGTCAACCCAAGACATTTGATAAAAAGGGAAAAAAAAAAAAACTTCTTGTAATATGGGACTATTGGAAAAATAAAAAATAAGAGTAATATGATCCAAAGATAATGTTATTGTCTAAGTTGAAAATTTAACTTGGGAATTAAAAAATGTATCATGGTTTTAGGTATAACATTTAAATGGTCTTCTACATAGTTTTGCAATATTCATCACCCTAAAGAATTGAAAAGTTTATATATTAATATTTGAGGAAGAGAATGACTGGAAAAGATTAATACTTTTATTGTTGAGAATGAACTAATACAAAAAGTTAGATTTATTAGCAATTTAAAAATTCCGTTATATATAGAATGTTTTGTTCATATTTGTATTTCATTTACATTAAGTTAGCTATTCTTTTTACAACCACTAAATATAATACCTATATATACATTCATTTGTTTTTTTTTTATTTATTAAAATGATTCATTTATATTCATTTATTTTTTTTACTAGTATTGAAATGACCATAATATTCACTGTAATACCCACTTTTAATATTATAATACTCACTATAATACTCTTTTTTACTTGTACTTTATTTTACAAATTTAACAAGTTTTAAATTAAGAATAAACTATAATTAGGAAAAAATAGTTGGTTAATATAATTTTTAACTTTTTTTTATAGCCTAAATGACCTATACATATAAGTTACCCTAAAAAATATCACAACCCCCTCCCCTAATTCTCTCAGCCGTCACCTCTCCCTCCTTAAAAAAGCAATACCACACCACCACCACAAAGGCACCATGTCCACATCGCCACCAACACCCCGGTACACCTTCACCACCACCACGACACCATCACTACCACCACGACATCATTACACCTTCACCACCACCACGGTACTGCTACCACTATTTTTTTTAAAACATGACCTATCTCTCCAACAGTCATGACTGGTGGAGAGATGGTAGGTTCCAATCGAAACTCCAAAATTGGGGGTTTTAATTACCTGAAATTCGAAACCCTTAAGGGTAGAGAAGTATAAAATTTAACCGTAAAGCATATTAGTTTGGAAGATTGTATGTATATATATAAATATGATAATAGGGTAAAGAAATATTAGTTTCTATTAGTTTCTATATATAATGTGTTTGTCAGTTTGTGAAAGAGAAAAAAAGTCTTGTATAAAGTGGTCATTTGCGAGTTGGTAAACTAACGGTGAAATGGCTTTTCTATTAAGTGATGCTACATATTCTTGTTTTCAGTTTATGTAAAAATAGGTTATGCTCAGCTAAATTGTAGATCTTGGAAAGACAAACGAACTCATGAAATTAATTTACTTGTTGCATCTTTTGTTTCATTTTGAGAGTCTGTCTCTCTAGTCTTCCTTTTAAATATTCAATCAGTTGTACATGTTGCCTAACAAGTCGTGATAACATTGCTGCATTTCTTTATACCTTTTGATGTAGTATCAAAAAAGTTTAATGAAATGACTAGCTTATTTAGCAAAAATATTTCACTTCTTTGCCACTACTCAGCTAAAAAGGCCCTCAATTTACTATTGTTTCGGTGTTATAGATATTGACATGAAGTTTTTGGTGAAGAATTCTAAAGTTGTAACTGATTTAAGTATACAAGCATAGTAGATTTCCAAAAATATTTTCCACTGAAAGTATGTTTTTGTATTGGACTGTTTGACTAGCTTCATATGCTCTATCCTTTTTTCTGGTTATCCTACTTGCTTTAGTTTATGCTAAAAAGAAAAAGAAAAAAAAAAGGAATGAAGCTTTGGGGTTCTATATGTGTTCTCGACTTATTCGAGCAACAAGCATTGGCCTTGGATGTTTTCCGTAATTCAATCCCTTTTAAGTGGTCAAGGACAGATTTACATATTGATGGTTCTTTCTTCTGAGATCACAAGTCCCTTTGTCAATCTAAGATGGTGAGTAGCAAGAGCTTATCCCCGCAATCCTAGTCTTTAGGAATTCATCAATTTTTTCATCTCTAATTGTGTGTTAGTGTGCAGGTACTTGGATGTTGCTAGTCAAAAGAACTCCAAACTATAAGTGCAGGTACTTGGATGTTGTTAAGTAGAAATACTGCATTGGTAATTAGGTTGGATTTTGATTTGTTCATAGCAGTGCATTATTTTCTGAAATTTTATTCTAGAAAATCTGTAAAATCTGTTGAACGGTGAACAAAACTTAGTTCTTGTAGGCTACAGCTTTGATTGAGCTTAATGATAACGCCAATAGTCAAACTTTGGTTGTTGCCTGTGTTATAAGCCCAAGATACATGTTTCAAAATTAGGAAATCTTAAAATCTTATAGGCTATCTTCACCAAGACTGGTCCTAATGCCATTAGTTCTTTTTTTTTTTTTTTTTTGTCTCTCTCTCTATCTCATATGCGCTTCAATGTGTGAACGGTCTTGAACTCTATTTAATGGACAGGATGTTGGTGTTTGCTTTGCTTTTGTGGAGTTTGAGGATTCCCAGAGTGTTGAAAATGCAGTTAAGGTATGAGTTCTATCCAGTGGGAATTAATTATATCTACATTCGCTTTTTCTTCAAATGATTTGTTGGATATCTTGGCAACCCAATACGATGGTTAATTAGCATTTTGTTTAATGCACTAAACACTCAAATAGCTAAATTCAGCAGCAATGTTTCGAGTATCCTCTAAAATAAGGCTCAATGTTTTAGGATTCATTTACCTGTTGCTTTTCCCCACAATCAATGATAGTTGATCCACTGAATCAAGAACACACACAATTCTTAGTTACTTTCATCCAAATATTGGTTGTGTGAATACACATGTGCATCATTGTTCACCTTGCTGTAGGCTACTAGGTAAGATATGATTGAATTTTCGGTTAGAATGTGCCACCATTATTTGAAATTCATCTGCAAGTTATACTACCCTTTATTCATGCAGGTATACTCCAAACAAATATGGCTTTGTAGAAAATTGGAGAAGGTCAGAAAAATTAGTATAGGAAGTTGTGGATACACTTCTTGATAATGGAATCCACAGACAACCAATGAGGGACAGTCATAATAAAGATTACAAGTCATTTTCAGATATAATTGAAGGCAAAGAGGGAAGATTTTGTGACTCTGCTTGGCAAACAGGTCGATTATTTAGGGCGTTCATTGTCGCTGGTCCTTCACTTTCATTATATCCCTGTGGATTGCCTCGCAAAATAGCTAAGATGTGTCCAAACACTATACCGATTGATGGAGAAGATGTAATTACTTTACCTCATTAAAGCTATTGTAACTAGTGTATGAGATTCAGGTCTATACTAGTTAATGAAATAATTCTACTTTGGTTGCTCATTTATTGATATATTTAATTTGTTCTTCTACATGATATTATTGTTTCTAGTTCAATTTTCATTACCTTGTTATAGAAGTGAGTGGTACGTGATTCTGGACCTTTAAGAATCATTGTTTATTGGTTGTTGCATTTTGGTACGAGTATTGGTCTTGTGTAGGTGTGTTTTGCCTGGTATTTGGCTGCATACAGTCCACAACTGGGGCCATTTTCATTTTTTTTTTTAATTACAATGGGCTTATAGGCAGCAGTTCGGAACAATTGCCACCTATAAGTGACTTTGAACATTATTGGTGGCAGTTGTAGAAAACCACCGCCTATACGCAAAATAACTTTTTGCGGCAGGTTGAGAACTGCTGCGAAAAGTTTTTTTTGTAGCGGTTTACTGAACCACCGCTGTTGCTCTTTGCAACACACAAATTTGCTGCGGTTCAATGAACCGCTGCCTATTGTTTAGCGGCGGTTTTTAACCGTCGCTAATGACCAAATTTTTTGTAGTGATGTATCAAGCAACTCGAATCCTACAAGAGACAACTCCGCAACTAGCAAGAAGATACCAAGAAATTTACCAAAAATGTGTACTGGCCCTATTTGCCCAAAAAATTAAAGTCCATGTTTTTCTTTTTCTTGTCTATTGGTAGTCGTCTATGAAGGCCATATCTTTTTTTCCCCCTTCACGTTGCCTTCTATCTATATTTTTTTTCTTTAAATCAAGTAAAACAAAAACATTCAGCCAACAATAAGCTAGATTTTAGGCCACTACTTAGACCAACTAAGTGGCAGTTACATCCATGACTTATCTATAATCTAAGAGATTTGGACTTAATTTTTAATTAGCCAAAAAATTTACACTCTAATTCCAGGATCGTTACACATATATGTTTCATGTTCATAATGATTCTTAGAAAGATTATATTGTATGCCTATTGATCACTATGATATTGTTTATATTAGTTTTATTATTATTAAGAATAGTAGGTTTCATCCTAAAACTAATTGGTAGGATCTTATAAGGTGGTCTTTAAGTTGGTGATTTGTTTGATGTGGGAGGAATGCATATTCCAACACCCTTTCCTCACATGTAACCCAACAAGAACTGTCATGATCAATTTTTCTATGGATCACATGTGGATGAATACGAATGGACTAAGGACCCAACTCTAATACCATATTAAAAATTATGGGGTTCCATCCTAAAATCAATTGGTATTTGATAGAGTAGCCCAAAATCTTATAAGGTTGTATTTAAGTTGGTAATTTTTCAATGTGAAATGAATGTATATTCCAACAATTATGATAATAAAATATTTACTTAAGCATATATGTTTCATGATCGTAATGATTCTTAAAAAGATTATATTCTCAGTTTATTGGTCAAGTATGATATTATTTTCTTTTGTTTCGGGTGATAAGGGGTTGAGGAATTTATAAACACTTGGTAGGCTAAGATTGAGTTATAATTCTAACTGCAATCTTGGCCTCTATTGAAAAATAATAATAATAAAAAAAAAAAAAACTGTTAGATACAACGAGTCCGAAAGAATTCTATAACCACAAGGGTAAAGTGCAAAGTTTCTCTTTATGTTTTCTAATTTTAATTGCTTGTTAGATGATGTGATGTAATAATATTGTAATTATTAACCCTCTGTAATTTTTTAAAAAGTGTAAATCTCATTTACTCTTCTAAGGTTTCAATTTTTCTCAAATATTTCCATTACATTTATTTCGAGTAAAATGTATAACACAATCCCATATTTTATCGACATTGTGCATGAAACTCTGTTTTTCAAAAAATCATGTGAAACTCAGTATGATGTTTTGAATGTTGCAAGCACTGGCGGAGCTACTTGTTGCTCAGTGGGTTCACATGAACCCACTGGTTCACCAAGGGCACCTCCTAGGCCACCCTCATTTAATGATGGGTATATAAGTAATATGTAATATGCTTTAATTTTTTTTAAAAAAATATTACAAAACTCAAATCAACATCACTTCATCACTTCAACTCTTTCAACCCACTCGGCAATCAACATCACTTCAACTCTTTCAACCCACTCGGCAATCACCATCTATCATTCACCATTCTCAAGTCCCGACATAACCAAAGTCCAAAGGCATTCAACAACAAAAAAAATTCAAGCGGCAAAACAAAGGTGATAATTAATTATGTTGTAATTTTTTTATGTAGTATTTGAGTTTGATTAAATTAGGATTTAAATTTAATTTTTGATTAGGTTATTTTTTTATCATGAAACTGTCCAGTGAATAATTATGTCCCAACAGTTGTATAATGTCGGCATCAAAAGGATTGAAACACTCGCTTGTTTGGATCGCTTTTTTTAAAGGAAAGTAAAGGAAGGGGAGGGATTCCCTAATCCCTCCCCCTGTTTGAATTGCATTTTCAGATTTAATAAATGATTTGAAGGGATTCCAAAATCCCTCAATTTCCTTTAATGAGAAGGATTTTACAATCCTTCTAATTTGGGGTAAAATGGAGGGAAAGGAAAGGAAAATAAATAAAAAGACTAATTTATCCTTAATTCTTTCTATGGCTATCTTATAAGAAGGATAACAACGTAATTTTTCATTTAAAATTATCTTTTCATTTCCTTTACTTCTCCAATCCAAACAACAAATTGTAAATTTCTTTCATTTCCTTTCCCTTATTATTTTTTTGCAATCCAAACAAGAGATTTATTTTCCTTTCCTTTTCTTTATTTTTCTTCCTCTACCTTACTTTCCTTTCCTTTCCTTTCCCATGTACAATCCAAACTGGGGGTAAACCAATGATCTATCTTTCTGTTTATTAATGTCTGTTTCTTTGTCTCCATTAGCGGAAAAATATTAATAGTGGAAAATATTAATAGTGGACAACTATTTCATATTGAGCAGCAAGTTCTGATGAGGGTAACTAGGAGTTAGTAGATACAGATTGAAGCCATTAATATTTATTAAATAAATACAAGTAGGTGGCATAAACTGTTTTCTTTAATTTGTTGTTCTTTCCAGAGAAAGTGTATCGCAGGGTCACTTGATCTCCTATAGCCTTTTTCTAAATTTGTATTATTATGTTTAATTATTTGAATCTATTGCCGAAGTCGAAATTGAAAAAGGCATAACATTATATTACAATGAGTAGGAATGAATTCCAAACTTATACTCAGTAAAAAGTAAAATTACACAACATAATACTCCTATACAAATAATTTTGTGTGTATGTGTTGTATGTTGAATGGAAGATTGATTGATATAAGCCCGTAATGTCAAACACCATCCCCTTCCCTCTGTATCTATTTATTTTCTTTGTTTTATATGTTATGTCATTAATACATATATTATTTTGCTTATATTTTATATTTGTTATAATGTGCATAAAATGAGGGCGAGTTACTTAAATACTTTATTTATACCATAATGTGTTTAAATTAAATATTAGTCTATACATAAATAACTCGAGTGGCAGAACGGCACCCCCTAACCCCGGGTGCCTAGCTCCGCCACTGGTCACTTGCAAGACACACTCCACACTGTCCATTTTGCCATTAAAGTAAAGCAATAGTATGAGCAATAACGCAACCGGGATACATATAGTGCATTAAAATAGATTCAAAAAGACCAAGCATCAAAATGAAGTTGGATCATCTTCTTCCATTTTCTCAAAACTGACCTAGAATAATAACAAAGCTCTTGCAGGAAAGCAAACTTCATCATCACCGATTAGAACCAGTATGTATGTGTCTAGAGGATTAATACAAAGGGACCACGGTAAATCCAACCTGCTAAGCTTGGCTTGTACAGTTCCAAGAAGAGCAACCACAACCAGTATATATATATAGGTGTGGTACGAGCATAGATTAATTCAGAGTAAAAGCTTACCATGGACAAACAAACTGCACAAGATCATGATATATGCTTTGGATTTCTTGCTATGTAAATACATCACAATCTACAAATCCATATGCAAAAATATAGAATCAAAAGAAGGCCAAAAATATTAATCTTGCGGAGGAAAATCCCCGTCTGAAATGGGAACGGTCATTGTCTGGAATTTCCTATGCTACATACCGTGGTAAATTAAATTTGACTTTTTTCAGACAATGGAAACCTTATCTCGTATACGTTGCCAAAGCTGAATTCTGGGCAAGGGTTAGAATAGTGATAAATTAATGAAGTGCAAGCGGGTGTTGTAAACATAAAAAATATATATATACACATTTATCGACATATGTTTTTCTGTTCTTCTTTTTTCACTTGCATTAGTTTTTCTGTTCTTCTTTTTTCACTTGCACTATTTAATAACTACAGCAAGTTCTATTTTACTGGTTAAGACTGACATGTGAATCCCATTAAGTAGATAAAATATTTTAGTTATTTTTCAAGCTTCAAGGGGAGGAGTCAAAAATTTAATATTGATGACCAAAATACAAATAAAAAGATTGATAACATAAAAAAAAAAGGGGAAACCGGCAATCTTTTTAACGTTACTCGATAATTGTTTTTAAAAAATAAAAACCTTGGGAATATTGTAGCTTTGGACATTCATAACATACAAACATTTCTCCATCATGCGTCATTTTCTCCCTTATTTTTTTTAAACAACTAGCACAACTTGCGAGCGGCCGGCAATAACACCATTATAAAAAAAAAAAGGAAGCCAATGCGCACCAAATCCTTCAGTAAGTGTTAGAGAAACCATGGACGTTCTACTCGTTGTGCTTACATTATTGTTTGCCTTGACATTGTTCCAAGGCCTCACTGCACTATCAAGAAGAAGCAAAAAACTTCCACCAGGGCCAACTCCCTTACCCTTAATTGGCAACCTTCACTTACTCGGTGACCAACCCCATCAGTCCTTAGCCAAGCTAGCCAAAACCTATGGTCCAATTATGTGCCTAAAACTAGGGCAGGTTACTACAGTGGTGATATCTTCACCAGCCGTGGCCAAAGAAGTGCTGCAAAAGCAAGATTTAGCCTTCTCCAGCAGATCTGTTCCGGGTTCAGTCCAAGCCCATGACCATTCTAAATACTCTGTTGCGTGGCTTCCTGTTGATTCCCAGTGGCGAAGCCTTCGAAAAATATTGAATTCTAACATATTTTCAGGCAATAGGCTCGATGCTAACCAGCACTTAAGGGTTAGAAAGGTCGAGGAGTTGATTGCATATTGCCGAAAAAATAGTCAAACGGGGGAGGCTGTGGATGTAGGTCGAGCTACTTTTCGGACATCCTTAAATTTGTTGTCTAACACCATTTTCTCCAAGGACTTGACCGACCCTTATTCAGATTCAGGTAAAGAATTTAAGGATGTGGTATCGAATATCATGGTGGAGGCTGGTAAACCCAACTTGGTGGATTATTTCCCAGTGCTTGAAAAGTTTGATCCACAAGGTGTAAGGCGTCGCCTGACCATCCATTTCGGCAAGGTGCTAAAGCTATTTAACAGTCAGATTAATGAGCGCTTGGAGCAAAAGAAATCGCAAGGCGTTGTGAAAAATGATTTGCTGGATGTTCTTCTTGCCACGAGAGAAGAAAATCCTGAAGAAATTGATAGGCGTCACATTGAGCATATGTGCCTGGTTTGTACTCTTCTCTTTCCCTCATCACAGTTTCCCCAATTTTTTACTCAAACCTTTCGTAGCAGTTCCAAAAAGAATGTTATAATATATACTTATTCACTTAAAAGAATCATGAATTTTAAGACAAGCTAATATATTACTTCAGTGAGCATCAACTGATTTTATGATGAATCCATAATTTTTTACTTAATATTAGAGTTGGTTCTTGATTATATTTAGTATTTTTCACCAGTACATCCATTCACATATGCCCCTTCTATTTCTAGTCACGTAGCTTATTATAGTTGTATCTTCAATTTTGATTCCCAATCATATAGCTTACTATAGTTGCATCTGTAATGCCTGAAACATTGAGTCTAGCGTACTTGGCTAGTTGATTTTTTGGTCTTTGACTTGGTTTATGACGTAACTTTTGTTATTTTTTATTTATAATGAATACAATTGTCTTTGAACAAAAGAAAAAAAAAAAAAAAAAAAAAAAAAAAGCAGACCAAGTGACACGTGAGGAGGTATCATAATATCCACTTCTCCCACTTAAAAAAATTATAAATTTCAAAATTAATTTATAAGATTATGAACTACTCCACTTGCTACTAACAGACCAGTCGAGTGATTGGCAAAACATTGCTTGAATGGTAGTTTACTAGGAGATTGGTTGTCCAATCTGCCAATTAATTTCTGTAATCTCTTTGTAGCTTATACTACTGGGAAGCCTACCATGAGATTGGCTAGCCTCATGTATGTTCTTTTTTATGCATTAATCCAAGTGTCTTTTATCTTGACCAAAAAACAACTTTCATTCGCTTTAACACCATAGATATTCTTGTCTTCATTTTCTTTTGTACTCTTCTTTTTCCCTCCATCGCATTTTCCCTAATCTTTGGCTCAATACGTTTCGGGGCAGTTCACAAAAAATAATACTGTTATATTACTAGCTTTCACTTGCTTTAACTCGATATATATATTTATCTCTGGTGTCATTGCATTTTACTTGTTACCATATCACATAATTTTTCCTATTGCTAGAATAACCTTGGTCATGCACCATTAAAATGTTTGTCGTTCCACTGAGTTGATTTTACCTAACTATTTCACCATCTAGGACCACTGAAAAATCCATCAATCAAGCTCTCATGTTGTCTAATAGGCTTGGCTTGCAACAATCTTTATGATTTTTTTTTTCCCAAAGTTTAATTGCTTCGTTGTCACAAAGTTATTCACAATAATTTTCTGTCATGCATCAATCAATCATGTTACTTTCATAGGACCTATTTGCTGCGGGAACAGATACAACTTCTAGCACATTAGAATGGGCAATGACAGAAATACTTAAAAATCCAGAGACCATGAAAAAAGCCACAGAGGAACTCGCACAAGTTATTGGAAGAGGAAAACCAATACAAGAAGCTGATGTTGCTAGATTGCCATATTTGCAATGCATTGTTAAAGAAACCTTAAGGATACATCCGTCAGCTCCGCTCTTACTTCCGCTTAGGGTGGAACGATATGTTGAAGTGTGTGGATACATTATTCCAAAGGGGTCACAAGTACTTGTAAATGCATGGGCAATTGGGCGTGATCCAAGTGTGTGGGAGAACCCTTGACATTTAAACCTGAAAGATTTTGGCAATCAGACATGGATGTCAGAGGTTGCGATTTTGAGATTATTCCTTTTGGTGCTGGAAGAAGAATTTGCCCAGGCTTACCATTGGCTATGAGGATGATTCCAGTTATGCTTGGTGCTCTCCTGAACTCCTTTGATTGGAAGCTTGAAGAGGGTATTGTACCTCATCAATTGGATATGGAGGAAAGGTTTGGCATTACATTGCTAAAGGCTCATCCTCTAAAAGCTATCCCGATTTCTCTGTGACCAAGTAGTGTTCTTTGCGCTAAATAATGCCCACAACCACGATATTGTTATTAGTTGGGCAGTATGTGAAAAATAAAAGCTTGTATAACTATATATATATAAGAAGTTCCTTCTTTTTAGTTCATTTTAATGGTGTTGCATTTTTTGTATGGACAGAAGATAGCAGTCATCATACAAATTACATGGCCCTTTATTGTACGCCTATTAGTCGAGTATGATATTATTTATATTAGCTTTATTACGATAATAAAAGATTTACTTAAATGTAAATGTTTCATGCTCGTAATGATTGTCATAAAGATGATAATAAAAGATTTACTTAAATGTATATGTTTCATGGTCGTAATGATTGTCATAAAGATTATATTCTCTGTGTGTCATTCAAGTATGATATTATTTTCTTTTGTTTCGAGTGATAAGGGGTTGAGGAATTTATGAACACTTGGTAGTGCTAAGATTGAACTATAGACAGAGTTCTGTGGATTGTCTTATTGGAGAGCAAGAACTAAGATTGAACTATACTACGGTTCATTTTTGTGTTATATAGGGTAAATTGGACAAATAGTCCATATTGTTTATAAGTTTTGGACAAATAGTCCTTATTGTTTATAAATTTTGGACAAATAGTTCATATTTTTTTAGAAGTCATGCGGTTAGTCCCCATTGTTTTAAAAAATTTTACCAATAGTTCTCATTGTTTCAAAAGTCACTCAGTTAGTCCCTATTGTTTGCAAAATTCTCTTCATTAGTCTCTAATATTTGCAAATGCATTTACAAATATTGAGAACTAATGGAGAGACTTTTGTAAACAATAAGGACTAACTGAATAACTTGTGAAACAATGGGGACTATTAGTGAAACTTTTACAAACAATAGGGACTAACTGCATAACTTTTAAAACAATAGGGACTATTTGTCAAAAATTTATAAACAATAGAAACTATTTGTGAGATTTGCCCTATTTAATACGAGTGCTTTTGATTCTTTCAAAAGCTTCCCAACGTGGATTTACATGCTAACCCAACTCTCTGTACTCGTGAACGTTGCTTTAATTTCTTATTACATTGCAAGATCTTTTCTAATAACACTAAATTGCTACCGGCAGAATCAGAAATTTGATCTTAAGGAGTCAAAATTTAATTAAAAAAATTGATGATAAACTAATGTGAAAAATTAAGGGAGCCCTAGCATTTTCTTTTAAAATATTTTACTTATAGTTTTTCTTCTTTTTCTTTTTTCTTTTTAAGCTTGACCCCCCTCTAAATGGTTAACTCCGCCCCTACTCACATGTGCATGCTTCTTAATTTCGATGGTCTTTATAGGATTTCTCAACTTTGACTTTTGGCCACTTAGATCTTGCTTACTGGTCGGTTATAACTTTAGTAACTGTATTAGGAGAAGTAGTAGGTGTTGGCCTTGGCTAGCTGTCGTTCCTTCTTGCGGTAAGTGAAGAATTCACGCCATCCCTTCTTATATTTTCAGTCTATCCATCTATTCTTCTTCCTGAGGGAAAAAAATAAAAAATAAAAAAATAAAAAGTTAAAAAACTTTGCCTTTTGCCTTTATATCATGCGATCTTGTTTTTCACGAAATACCTCATTGTTTTTTTCTTCTTCCTTTCGCATTAATTGATTATCCTTGTACTGAACCCTCTAGCTTCTTCATGGGCCCTGATACAATAGTTGGCTTGCACTACAAAAAAAACTGTCAAAGGAGACGACTAATTTCCGTCTCCGTTTTGTCTCCAATATGGAAAGGAGACAGAAAGAAGACGAAAATGTGTCATCACCTTTCGCATCATCTCCAATTTTGAATTTCGTCTCAAATAGAGACGAAAAGATATTTCGTTCCCGTTTCGTCGCAAATGATGTTCGTCTCCAAACCGTCACCAAAAAAAAATCGTCTTCAATTCGTCTCCCTCACATTTCGTCTCCTTTTCGTCTCCCTCTCCATTTCGTCTCTATT
Organism: Ehretia macrophylla; assembly: GCA_037974665.1. Taxonomy (NCBI): domain Eukaryota; kingdom Viridiplantae; phylum Streptophyta; class Magnoliopsida; order Boraginales; family Ehretiaceae; genus Ehretia; species Ehretia macrophylla. The sequence continues at coordinate 30,599,128 of CM075770.1, forward strand.
CCGTCTCCCTGACATTTCGTCTCATTTCTGTCTCCTTCACATTTCGTCTCCTTTTCGTATCCCTCTACATTTCGTCTCTATTCTGTCTCCCTGACATTTCGTCTCATTTCTGTCTCCCTCTACATTTCATCTCTTTTCTGTCTCCCTCACATTTCATCTACTTTCCGCCTCCTTCTACATTTTATCTTTGTTCTGTCTCCCTCATATTTCGTCTCCTTTCTATCATTTTTTATAATTTTTTTTTAAATAATATAAAATAAAAAAGTTATAAATTCTGATTATGTCAAATTTACTATAAAAATTGAAATTAAAAAAAAATTAAAATTATATATATATACACAATATATATATAAAAATAAAAATAGTGGAATAAAATCGCATAGGAATGAGAGGAAGAAATACTCTTAAAAGTAAACACAAATAAGAACACCTTAAATGTGACTGTGTTACAAGTTTATAGTTATTAACTGAAACTTAAAAATGAAATACACCAATCAAGTAGACATTGAAGAAATACACCTGTAGAAATAAGAGATAAGCAAAAGACATAAGAATCATCACGATTGCCAAATGCTCATCTAAAAAAGAAAAGACTGAGCTAACTAAATAAAAAATATATATATCATAATACATTCTCTTAAAATCTAATTATAAACCACAACGAATTGCTCAAAATTAAAAGCCAAACGCATAACATGTAAAGAGAAAATATATGCCAAGTCAAGTCCAGTATCTTTAGCCACCTGAAAAACCTCAATTTTAGACACTATCCCAACCTACATAATAGAACCAATGACACTCAATTCAATACATATAAAATACATACACATACACACGTACATAATAAAAATAATGATTTATAAAAGGAATAGGAAATTTGAATAAAACCTGAACACAAGGTCAGGCATCAATCTTACTTATACTGCTTAGTTCCAATAAATGAAGCAAATAATGTGTCTCCTGCTTCTACTAATAAGTACCTGAAGGGGAAAGATGAAAAAAGAACAAGATAAGTTGTTATATGTAAGACCACTTGTACTGAAGAAAGCAAGAAACTTAAAACCGCAAACCCGAAAGAAACAGTCCTTTGTATGTTGACAACATATCAATTGATCCTGCTCTCATATGGCTCATGACAATCTATACTTTTGACTTAAATAAGTGGTTGCCATTAGCTACTCTCTTATACTAATTTCTTTCATAAGAATTGACCAAGGCCAATTCAAGAGGACAAATTTCCTCCCAATTCTGTTGATTGAAGGTTCTTCTTCCTCATAATTAATCAAGGAACATGCAAACTAAGTATCACACTTAACACATTTCGGATAGACATCATGATACAAAATAGTAGGCTACATCATTTTCTGGCTACTTTATACTAGGAATACTGACTGATGTAGTTCATAGCAAGCATAAGAAGTGACTATAATATATTTACAAGATCACTATAAGATTGTTGAATTCTTCCATAAACATGAAAATGTGAAGAAGGTTGCACATGCTCCAAAGAAACAACCTGTCCTCCAAAATCAGCCTTGAATTTGTTCACAGCTTGAATCATCTCCGTCGCAGGCCTCTATCATGTAAATAAAATAAACTTTTAAATGAAGCATGTCAACAAAAGAAACCCAACAACCCAACAAACCATATGAAGTATAATTCTTCCTATAAAATACAACAGGTTTTGATTTTGCAGCTCTTTTTTTCAGTCAAGATAGCTTTTTTTTTTTTTTTTTTTTAGCGAGTACATCTTACTCTACAGTCAGCACTATGATGAGAGCTCAAAGCAGCAATCAACTTCAGCAACTATTTCTGGAAAAACTCTATGCCCAATAAACGCTATATAATCAAGCACACTGAGGCTTGTTTTCTTTTAGAAAAGTATAACCCACGACAATTGCAGAACCTTTCTTGACATTACAAATCATAACATAACCATACTGTAAAATGCATAGAAAGCCAAATTCCAATACACAATACGACTACTATCAAGAGTATTACACTGCCCTACATAACAAAGGCAATAGCTCAATTCCTCACTGGATCCAATTTAACACGAGATAATCAATTAAACACATCCATACACGATGAAAAGATATTTAATATAAACCACCATTCTACCAAAAACAAAAGGGTAATTTGTACCCAAAATTAACAAAACCTCACAATAACATTTTTTTTTTTTTAGTCTGAACCTCATAACAACATAAAAACCATTTAGCTGATTGGAAAAAAAAAACCTTTTGCCACTACTGTGAGAACAATAATTTCCTCAAACCAAATTTCCCAAAAATTTAAGTATGATAACATAAGGAAAATTGCATACCATTTCAATTAAATACTTCAAACAGCATAACAAAAATTAAATCTTCTAAACAAATCAACCACCATTCCGAATACAAATATAGTTAATTACAACATCACTTAAAAAAAATCATAACATAAAAACATAATATCACAATGTATTATAATTCGCATAATTAGTCATTTTACCTCTTCAACAGATTCTCCGTTGAAATGATCTGAATGCTTGCCCTTGTAGCATGCCTATTCTCGGTGAATATCTTCACATTCTATAGCAAACAAAAAAGCCAACTCAAAACACTAAAATTATTTAAAACTGAAAAAAAAAAAACAAAATCCAACAAAAAAATAGAAAAAAATCATATATCCTATATATATATAAATATATATAGATCTAGACATGGGGGGTCATGGGAGGGGGTGGGGGTGGGGGACTTGGGGGGAGGGGTCACGGGTGGGGGTAGAGGACTGGCATGTGTGGTCACGGGAATGAGGGTGGGGGGCTATTTTAAAATTTTAACAATTTTTCAATTTTTTTTTCTTTTTTAAGATTGGTGGTGACAGCCCAATTGGGTTTGTCACCCTTGTCAGTGACGGCCCAATTGTGTCCGTCACCCAGTTTTGCGTCACCCAGTTTTGGGTATTTTTTTATGTTAAAAAATTATCTGAATTTAATGGGTCCGTCACCTTTTTCAGTGTCAGACATATTGGGCCCATCACCAGTTTTGATATTTTAAAACAAAAACAAAATTATAGGAAATTTTGGTGACGAACCCTTTGGTCTATTACCTTTTTCGTTGACAGAACCATTGGGTCCGGCACCAATTTCAATATTCTTTAAAAAAAATTAGGAAACCATTTTCGGTATTTTTAAAAAAAATTTGGTGATGGATCCATTGGTCCGTCACCCTTTTTAGTGACGGATCCAACCCATTGGGTCCATCACCAGTTTCAATATTTTTTTAAAAAAAAAAAATAGGAATTTTTTGTGACGGACCCATTGGTTCGTCACTCTTTTCGGTCCAGTTTCAATATTTTTTTATAAAAAAAATTAGGAATTTTTGGTCTGTCACCATTTTCAGTATTTAAAAAAAAATTTATTGGAATTTTCAGTTAGGAATTTTTGGTGACGGGCCCATTGGTCTGTCACCTTTTTCGGTATTTTTTTTTTTAAAAAAAATTATTGGATTTCCGGTGATGGACCCATTTGTTCGTCACCCTTTTCGGTGACAGATCCATTGGGTCCGTCACCAGTTTCAATATTTTTTTTTTTTAAATTAGCAATTTTTAGTGACGGACCCATTTGTCTATCACCTTTTTCGGTGACGGACCCATTCACCATTTTTGGTATTTTTTTTAAAAAAAAACAATTATAGGAATTTTTGGTCACAGACCCATTGAAAAGTGAATTTTCGGTGATGGACCCAAATTGGTGACGACTTAGTGACGGAATTTGCTGTTTGTCTCCAAGACGTCTAAAAAATGTCACTATTGATGCATGAAAAGTTTCGTCTCATTTTCGTCGCCAAAAGTAGACGGACCATCACTATTGACAGTTTTTCTTGTAGTGTTGTACCATTGTTGAATTTCGAGGTTTACATGTGAATTGCCTTGCGAACATAAGAGATTAGCCCTCATTAGTCGTGATATATGTAGATTACAATAATTGATATATTGTGACGGAGGATTGATAAGTCTGTAATTTTCCCCTTTATATTCGTCTTTTTGCTTGTACAATTAATTTAATTGATAACAAATTAAGCCACGATATTTCATTTGTGATGCAAGGTGGCCGAAGCGCACACCGAGCAAGTTTGATGACAAAAGAGGTGAAAAATGAAGTTGAGATTAATGAAGGAGCAAGTACAATCGATCGGAGCACGTCCCGATCGTTCGGAACTCATGAATGTATAGGGGGATGAAGAAACAGGAGACCCTGATCAATCGGACGAGCTTCCCGATCGATCGGGTTGCTTAAAGGACAAATCACCATTCTGCCCGATCAATCGGGTAGAGAATGAAAATTGAAGAAATAATGGCCCGATCAATCGGACCATTTCCCCGATTGATCGAGCGCTATTGATGTCAAACTTTTGTTAGTCAAACCCGACTTTGACCTATCTTTTAACCCTTAAATAGTCCATTGCACGTCCAAGAGATGACTTTTTGTCCAATTTTCAAGCCTTAGCACACTAAGAGGCAAATCAAAACCATTCCAAAGCAAGAACAACAAAAGAACAAGTAAGAGTGGATTCAAGATTCTTCAATCAACATCTATATCACATTTCATCCCTGAGCTTTCTTGAACTATAACTCTTTACTTTATTTGTTGTTTTATTTGCTATGTATTCACACTAAACATCCATGATTTGGGGTGATAGTTAGTTTTTACTTGATTTTATGTTCGGATTTGGGTTGAATTTATTGATTCATACTTGGATGATTTGTGTGGATATTCTTGGTTTATCATCTACATACTTGTAGTTGTAGTTTTGTATTTCAAGAAGTCTTATTCTTTTGCTGTTGAATCTTGTAGATTCTAGGGATATGAATTAGGAAAAAAATCATTAACTAATAGTTGTATTTAATTGAGATAGATAATCTACCGTGATAATCTATGTCTATTGAATCAATTAGGAGTTATGGTTAAATTGGGTTAGTGAATTTAGGCCAAGTGAATGATAATTTATGCTTTAGTGACAGGTTATGCTTCAATACCCCTAAATTGCCGTAACCCATATGATTAGAGTTTGTAGCCTAATCCACTTGAACTTAATTGGTTAAACCCGAATCCATGAACATAAAGTATAGTAATTTAGATGAACTACCACCCAAAGTCAGCTTTTCCCCATTCATACATCTCAGGGCTCCCAAATCCATAAACATAAAGTATAGTAATTTAGGCGAACTACCATCCCAAGTCAGCTTTTCCCCATTCATGCATCTCAAGGCTTCAAGTTGTGCTAGGTTAAGAATTTATCATTAGGCAATTTACTTTTCTCGTTAATTAGTGCAATCTAATCTTCAATCGCTTCCAAGTATTTTCCTTGTTTACAAATTCTTTGCGACAATTCCAATTCCCCATGAATGACTCTCGAGTAGCCCTCTGCGTGGTTAAAGAGGAATTTTGACTTTACTATTATTGTTTTATTTTTATCACTTATTATTATCATAAAACAATGCGATTACGGATCTCTTCGATATTGATTCAGATATCATAGCTGAATAGCTCATGACTCTATGATTGTGGAGCTTTCATAAGCTCCTTGAATATTGAGTTTAATAGTTCATAATTTAGGAACCCTTGTTGGCTCCTTTCTTGGAACTTTATATTTTTAGCTCAATTTACAATTGTATCACACATCTGCTATTTATAATATGCATAAGGCTGTGACGAGCCTTCTTGAATTCTCTATGTGCTATAAATAATTTAGCAACTATTATTGTTCGTTGGCAATGGAAACAAAATCATTGTAACTTTGTTTTTTTTTAATTATGGAGAGACTTAAAGCCGTATAATGTAATTAGTAAGATTCGAGTTTGCAATTTCTCACATACATAACGAATTATATACCACTGGACTAAAGCCCTAATATAGCTCATTGTAACTTTTTTATTGATCATATCTCTTGCCTTCTGCTCTATAATAATCGAGTATAATGGAGCACCAATAATTCCAACAAAATCTTCATTATTCTTTTGGTCATAATTTTGTATAATCCAAACAAGAGAGTTTCCCTTACATTCCTTTATGATTCTTATATTTCGTTTTTTTTACGAATCTTTCCCCCATAAATCCACATATAACAAGTAAAAATTAAGATCATTACCGATTAAACTGGGACCCAAAGGCAGCATATATACGTTTATCGACGTATGTGTTTATGTTCTTCTTTTCCACTTGCTTTATTTAAGGGTAAATACCTAATTTAGTCCACTATCTTTAATGTTTGTCTCGATTTAGTCAATATCTTTTAAAATGTACCATTGTAGTCCACTATCTTTATTATTTGTCCTGATTTAGTCAATATCTTTTAAAATGTATCCTTTTAATCTACTATCTTTATCATTATAGTCTACGTTAGTCATCTACCATTTTTCCATCCAAAAATTTGACGGAATAAGCAAATGAGACGTATTTGTAGGGGCAAAATTGGGTGCACACTAATTTTTTTTTTTTTTTTTTTCATAATAAACGCATCGATTAAATACTCTCAAAACTTTTTCAAAAAAAAAAAAAAGCTCTTAAAACAACACAGTACCTAATCCTTTTTAACATTATATTCGTGATTATGTCTAAAAGAGTCCAATTTTCACACTCTTCAATCGTTCAGTTAGTCTAGAGGGTTGTAATTTTTTATGATTCTATTTGAAAGAGTCTAGTTTGTTGAATATTGCATTGTGTCACTATAAAATTTTTGAAGAATTTGCTTTTGACACTGATTATTTTGGTTCAAGTTGTGGCACTGTGTTCGTTTGAGAGCAATTTTTTTTGGTAAAAGTTTTGAAAGTATTTGATCGATGGGTTTATTATGAAATTAAAAAAAAAAATTAGTGTGCGGACAATTTTGCTCCTACAAATATGACTCACGTGCTTATTCTGTCAAATTTTTGGATGGAAAAATGGTGGAGAACTAACGTAAGTCACAATAACAAAGATAATGAATTAAAATGATACATTTTTAAAGATATGGATTAAATCGGGACAAGTCATAAAGATAATGGACTAAAACGGTACATTTTCAAAGATATAGATTAAATTGAGATAAATATTAAAGATAGTGGACTAAATTGGGTATTTACCCCTTTATTTAATTACTACAACAAGTTTCATTTCATCAGCTGAGACTAACATGTGAATACCGTAAGCAGATGAAATATTTCATTAATTTTCCAAGCTTCAACCGTTAGGGGCGGAGTCAATAACTTAATATTGAGGACTAAGATACTAATAGAAAAATTAATAATAGGAAAAAAATAGAGAAATCAGTAACTTTTTATTAATCATACTCGATAGATCTTTTTTGAAAAAATAAAAACCTTAGGCCGCCCCTAACAGTTGAGTATTGTAGCTTTGAAAATTAATAATATATAATGACAAAAAAAGAACATTCATAACATACAAACATTTTTAGGGATGACAACAGGTATTTGCTCTATTCGAAATCGACCGATATTCGTTTGATAAAAACTCAATAACAAATATCGATGAAAAATCTATTAGGGTTTGAGTTTTATAAGTGATAACTGACGGGTAAACCAATAGATTTTTGTTTTTTATGATAAAAAAAAATCAAAACCCGAAACTTAATTATTAATTTATTATTTAAATATATATATATATATATATTTGACATTTAAGTCCCTGAAATATTTTCACAAGTTAAAGGACAAATTTGTCTTTTAATACAAAAGATAAATCTTGGATACTCGAATCTCTCTCTTTCTCTTTCCCAGTCTTTTGCACCCCACTTTTCTCTTGCTTCTCTCTTACACACACATACACGAATACCTTTCCCTTTCCCATTTCCTTTAACCCCACTTTTCTCTTTCTTCTCACACACACACACACACATACGAACACCATTTTTTCCACATCCCATTCTCAAACAACTCTGTCACAACACAAATAGAGCACATACCCACTTGTTGGTTCGCACTATTTTTCACACACATCCCATTCTTCTTGGCATGCTTAGAACAAAAGTAAGTAATAGTGCATTTTATTGTTAACTTTAGCTAGATTTTATGAACTGGTACTTCTATTGTGTTGTTTATGTGATAATATTCAGGGATTCATGCACGTTTGTTCTATGATTCATATTTTGCTTCAATGTTTTTCTTCCCTATCATCTTTTCAAAGTTATTTAGGATATTGTAATTAACTTGGGGTGGAAATATCCTTGTCATCTTGTTTGTGTATGCATCTATTTATATGTATGTACGGATATGTATATATATGTGTGTGAAAAATTACAAAACATGTAATGGTGCATTTTATAGTTAATTTAAGGTTTTTTTTTTAACATTTAATTTAAGTTTTTTATATAATTTTTTTGGTGATTTTCTATTTAAATTATTTTTTTTTTGAATTATCATTTCAATTTCAGTTATCTGCAGTTATTAATTGTCAGTTTCAGTAGTTTTTAAAACCGTCGGTTCCGGTTTAGGTTATATAATCGTTTTCAAATTTTCGCCACTAACCGAACCGCCATTTCTAATTACATTTCTGAATCATGCGTCATTTTTTCCCATATTTTTTATAAACAACTAGCACAACACGGTAGCATAATAACAATGTTATAGAACAAGGAAGCCAATGTGCACCAATCATGCACTCAGAGAAACCATGGACTTTCTACTCGTTGTGCTTACACTACTGTTTGCCTTGACATTGTTCCATGGCCTCAACACATTATCAAGAAGAAGCAAAAAACTTCCACCAGGGCCAAGCCCCTTACCCTTAATTGGCAGCCTTCACTTACTCGGTGACCAACCCCACCAGTTCTTAGCCAAGCTAGCCAAAACCTATGGTCCAATTATGGTGGAGGCTATCATGGTAGAGGCTGGTAAACTCAACTTAGTGGATTATTTTCCTATGCTTGAAAAGTTTGATCCTCAAAGTATAAGGCACCGCCTAACCAACCATTACAGCGAGGTGATGAAGCTATTTGACAGTTTGATTAATAAGCGCTTGGAGTAAAAGAAATCGGAAGGTGTTGTGAAAAACGATGTGTTAGGTGTTCTTCTTACGACGAGAGAAGAAAATCTGGAAGAAATTGATAGATCTTACATTGAGCATTAATTTGTGCCTGGTTTGTACTTTTCTTTTTCCTTCATCATAGTTTCCCCAATTTTTTACTTAAATCTTTCATGGCAGTTCCATAAAGATTGTTATAATATATACTTATTCATTTAAAAAATCATAAATTTTAACACCGACTATTTTATTGAGCACTAATTGATATTAGGAGATAAGCCGTAATTCTTAATTTAATAATAAAGTAGGACCTTGATTTAGTATTTTTCATCAATACATCCATTCATGTATAACCTATCTATCTCCTAATCACACAATTGATTATAGTTGTATCTTGAATTTTGATTCGTAGTCATATAACTCATTAGGGTATCCTCAGTGGAGGCTCTATAATGTAAAACTTTCTAAATTTGGGTATTTTTAGAGCCACATGGCCCAAAAAGTAACACTATTCATGGCAAAAGTATGTGGGGTCCACCACCACTTTTGGCTTAAAAGTGTTAGAGATATGCTTTAATGCTATATAGTTAGATGACATATTTTGGAATATTTTGGCATTAACTTGTACCTAATGGAATTTACGTCTATATGTTTGTTTACATATTGACTTGTTTGTGACGTTCATATTCTCCGTCATTCCCATTATATGAATGTGTCATTAATATTTTTCAAAGAAGAAATATATTCTAAAAGTGTTTAGAATACGTTGGCATATTTCTTTGATATGATAAACATTCAAAATTATTCATAGTCCTCCGATTATTCGACCAGGACTAGAATAATCAAGTATGGGCTATCATATGTAAGTTACATTTGATTAACATAGAGGTGTTAATGATAAAGGATGGTAAGCCTTGTACTATAACAACATAGGGATGCGACTGACTTACATATAGGTGATTGTTAGTTGAATGAATTACTGAATGTGACCAGAATAACAAACTATATGACTTTGGATTAATAGTTTGTTATTCGTTGCGAATTGTGCAAATTAATCATTTGACTTGAGAAATTACGGCTGCCGGTTATATCAGGAGCTAAATATTGCGTGTGGACAATACCCGTCTTTCAAAAGGTCGGTTACGGCCTTTTGCATTTTAGTTTTGTGGTATGAACTGACAGGTAATTGTCAAGATAGGATCCGTTAACCTCTGACGTGAGGCGATTTCTTATGCAATCTTATTTTGGTTATTGAATAAGGAAGTCCTTGGCTGAGGCACATAACAGATGGAATGATGGAAAGGGTTTCATAGGTGTCATCTCTTATTCCACCGAATAGATCTATGCATAGAATCGTTTAGTGGACTTAATCGTATCATGGTCCCCACAACATTTGGGACATATTTGATGGAAGGATCGGACTTCACGCTAATTTACGACAAAAAATAGATTCATAAGACTTGGACTTCATTACCGTATAAATTGTCATGATGTGCGTATGTTGCTAGACGTAACTCTTGACCATGAGGGTATTTTGGAGAATGACAGAGACAATCTTGGAACAAATTAAAAGCATTTAATAGTTCCTTATCACTATATGGTTATGAATCTGTAAAATCACACACAAAAAGAGCATCAAGAATAAGGCAATTAACGAGCTTGATATTAAGTTAGAAACACGTTAAAGAGTTAACGTTATTATTTTGGACATTAATTGTTAAGCGAGCCAAAAGTGCAAATACTAAAAGTATTGGGGCCAAAGTACAAATACTGAAAGTATTGGAGTCAAAGTGCAAATACTGTAGGTATTGGGGTGAAAGTGCAAATACTAAAAATATTAAGGCAAAAGTCTGAATACTTAAAGTATTGGGCAAAAGTACAAATACTAAAAGTATTGTTGATGCTCTTGGCCAAAGCATGAAAAAAGATAAGTGTTATTCTTTTGCTTTATATCTATATGCAAGCTCTAATCTACTACTAAGTAGCTAGCACATTTACTTAGTTTGTAGAAATAATATTTCGATGTTTGTGTATTTCGATCTAGAACATTTGCATGTATCAAGAAGGCTTGTCCACACCGTAGCATCTCCATCTTGATTCTACCTTCTCTCGGCTATAAACGGGTAGTATGCCATTTTATCTCTCATTTACTTTATAGTATATTTGATATATTATATGTTGCATGTTGATTACCATGGACTTTACTTTGGAAATGTTTGTGATTACAAAAGTTAATGTTGAAAATTTTAAAATGCTCAACACTTCCGCTTTAACTCTTTTATGTTGTGAATCACAAGTTTTTGAGAACCGATCATTTCAAGTGGTATCAGAGCCACGGTTTCTAAAGTACTTGAAATCACATGTATAGTCGTAGATCTAATCTTTAAAGTATGTAAAATGACCTTGTCTCATGATTCTAAGCATATGCATGTGAAGATCTATGATTGTCTATCATGGTTCGAAAAATGAGCAAGTAGATTACTTTTCCCTTAGCATGGCCGAGAGACACTAGGTTTTTGGATGGTTGAAAAGTGTGCCACTTCATGTGTATTGTACGTCATATACGATAAAACATGGAACATGTGAGTAGAGTCTTTTCTCCTAGCCTTGCCCGTTTCTTTTTGGTCGTGAGGTTAGTTTTTGAGGAATGTGTCGCTCCATGTGTAATGTACGTCATATATGATAGAATATGGAACACGAATGTAGAGTACTTTTTCCTTTGTCATGACTGAGAGTCTTCTTGGGATTGTAAAGGTTGAAAAGTTGTTGTTATATTGCTTGTACTTGTCACGATGTTTGATCTTAACTTGCATTTATGTTACAAGGTAATCTATTGGTTTACATACAAATTGACAAAGTGTTGCTAATGGATGTTAAAGATTAGATGGTTATGTTGTCTTTTGTATGTGATGCATAAGATTATTGCTAGCTTACTTGTTTAGCTTGGATTATATATGTGATATGTTTAATCTTAGCTTTATGAGCTTGTATGGGTAGATGAATGGTGAATTTGATTATGGACTTAGTGGTTTGTAATTGAGACATAAGTGTCATTTTTAGTTTCATGCAAATTGAGAGAATTATGTAGTGAGGACTATTTGTAATCTTTCAAAAGAGGTACAAGATGACCAATGAAGGCATCCAAGGAGTTGGAGGGGCTTTGGAGATTTCAAGGAAGTTGAAGATCTTGAAGACATTGGATGTGCTTTAGGATAATCTTCTTTTCCTTATTCTAAGCCCAAGTCCATAATCCACCATTTGTTTGTGTTGCTTGCATGCATGCTATGTTATTTGCTTTATGAGATAAATAGCCTATAAGTAGCCTTGTGTGCATGATGAGATCTTAATGTATGATTCTTGCATATGTGTTTATTTGTTTGCTAATAAGTGATATTCGCTTATAAATAAACTAATGTACAAAGTGAGACCTTAACAAATACAAAATCTCCTTATGTGCAAACTAATATTAGATTTGTAGTCTTCCGCCATCCTAGGACTTAATGAACCCAAAGCGATTATATCTGGTCTTACCCAAAGGTAGAGGGACATGATTCGTAATAAGTTTAATTAAGTCGCTAGTAGAACATAGTGATGCGGTTATCTTCCAAAATCTAACGGCCAACATAGCCACAAAGGTTTGAGCTTATTGATTCAATTTATCGGATAACTAAGAGAATGCGAGTTTTGATCTAACTAAATCATTTAATCAACATAGCCACAAAGGTTTGAGACCAAAGTGATTTAGGGACTGGAAATAACCAAATCTTATTTAGTGAAATAGACAAACAAAGCATTGTTGACTCTTGGCACCTATATTTCAACATAGCCACAAAGGTTTGAGAGATATATATGATTAAGAGAACTTGGTCACCCGCTAAAAGAATCTTAACAGATTTACGTTTCTCATTAAAGGAGTTTGAGACTCGAAAAATTTAGTGGGAGTTATCATTTAATTAAAGACCAAGTTAAATGATTAAACGAGTTAAAGTCAACTAGCAATCTTATTTTTTCACATGTTTATGGCTACATGTATAAACCCGTCTTTATCTTAATATTCTAGACTTATATCACATGAATCAGACCAAACTTTATTGATTAAATGTTGTCTAAGAATAGTTTTTAAAAACTTAATCATATGATTAAATTAGAATGCTCTTAAGTTTCCTTATTGATAATACATCAAAAAGGAAAAAGTGTGATACTTATAATTGATAAGTAAAACAACTTTAATATGCTATTGAGTTATATTCTTTTGTTGATTGTATAATAGTATACAAGATATAAAAGGAATATGATTCTAAACCTACAAAGAGTTATGTAGTAAGTATATTTCATTGGAATAATATAGGAAGTCAATTTATGGTCGTGTTTCATCTTTGATTATCTGTAATGCAAAGAAGAAAGACATGAATTAGATGATTTCTATTAGCCAGTGGAAGAATAATCTAACGGATAATTAAGGATTGTAAAGGTATATGTAAAAGTGTTTACATAACTGATAAATCGGACATTAAAAAGAGGATTTATTCAGTATATCTTCATGTCAAAGCTATGAAGCTATAGTGAATGGTAAATCTCCTTTGTTAATGGTTGTTATTACTTTATGGTTTTGATTCCTTTATGACATGAGTGTATGTGCATTTAAAAGAATCTTAATCAAAGTATGCTTTGGAATAGTGGAATAGTTTCAGTGTTAGCAAATAAAACAATTGTTGTTGCATTAGCTAAAGACAAACATTTTGATAACTGATTAACCACATACCGAATATATTTTGAGATAAAATTTGTAATCGAAGACAATTGTAGTTTCTTTATAACTTAGTTAGTTCAAATATTAAGATGTTGAGTAAGTTGTCATCTCTCATTCCACCGAATAGATCTATCCATAGAATCGTTTAGTGGACTTAATCGTATCATGGTCCCCACAATGATCGGGACATATTTAATGGAAGGATCGTACTACACGCTAATTCGCAACTATAAATAGATTCATAAAAGTTGGACTTCATTACTATATAAATTATCATGATGTGCGTATGTTGCTAGACGTAACTCTTGAACATGAGGGTATTCCGGAGAATGACAGAGACATTCTCGGAATAGATTAAAAGTGTTGAATAGTCCTTCATCGCTATACGGTTATGAATCTAGAAAGTCACACACAAAAACAACATGAAGAATAAGGCAATTAACAAGCTTGATATTAAGTTGGAAACACGCTAAAGAGTTAACGTTGTTTATTTTGGACATTAATTGTTAAGCGGGCCAAAAGTATAAATACTAAAAGTATTGGGGCCAAAGTACAAATACTAAAAGTATTAGGGCCAAAGTACAAATACTAAAAGTATTGGGGTCAAAGTGCAAATACTAAAAATATTGGGGCAAAAGTGCGAATACTTAAAGTATTAGGCAAAAGTTCAAATACTGAAAGTATTGGACCAAAGTGTAAATACTAAAAGTATTGGGGTCTATTTCCAATTATTAATTCTAATGGGGATTAGAATTAATTATTGAAAAGTTATCACTAGAAAACAAAAGACAACTTGCACTAGTGGACGAAACACTAGAAGACAAAATACTAGTGTACGAAACACTAGAGGACAAATAACAAGTTGCACAAAAAGACAAAGAACAAATTGGCTTGAGTGTGTGCATGATTGACACTTGGCAAAAGAAAGATGTCTTGAGAAGACATAACATGTCATTTGTCACAATCCTACACAACTCAAGACTCTATATAAAGGCCAACTATTCTACAATTTTGATGATGATTTTCGGCCAACACAAGAGAAGAAAATATGATAAAATTCTCTTCTCTCTTTCATGGTAATTTCGGCCATAGTAAGGATAGGGTGGTAGGATTTTTCTCTTGCCTTCTAACTTTATACGAGCTTAGATTTATCACCGAGAAATTAGCACATATACTTGGTTGGTGGTGTTTGCCATTAGATGCTCGTGTGTTTCGATCTATGACTTTTATACTTGTAAAGGAGGCTAGTCCATGCCATCTCGGCCAAAGCACGAAAAAAGATAAGTGTTATTCTTTTGCTTTATATCTATATGCAAGCTCTAATCTACTACTAAGTAGCTAGCACATTTACTTAGTAAAAATAACATTTGGATGTTTGTGTATTTCGATCTAGAGCCTTTGCATGTATGAAGGAGGCTTGTCCACGCCGTATCATCTCCCTCGTGATTCCACCTTCTCACGGCTATAAACGGGAGGTATGTCATTTTATCTCTCGTTTACTTTATAGTATATTTGATATATTATATGTTGCATATTGATTACCATGGACTTTACTTTGGAAATGTTTGTGATTACAAAAGTTAATGTTAAAAATTTTAAAATGTTCAACGCTTCTGCTTTAACTCTTTTATGTTGTGAATCATACATTTACGAGAACCGATCATTTCAAGTGGTATCAGAGCCACAGTTTCTAAAATCCTTGAAATTACATGTATAGCCATAGATCTAATCTTTAAAGTATGTAAAATGGCCTTGTCTCATGATTCTAAGCATATGTATGTGAAGATCTATGATTGACATGAATAGTGTTACTTTTTGGACTATAAAACTTTAAAAACATCCAAATTTAAAAAGATTTATATTTTAAAACCCTCATTGAGGATACCCTTATAGTTACATATCACTATAACTGCACTCATCTTCATCTAGGTTCCTAGTGCCAGACATTTCCCATACGATTTAAAAAAACTACATTTTCAAACCAATTGACACGTTTAGACCAAAACAAACAAATCAAGTGACATGTGAGGAGGTATTATATATATCACATAATTTCTCCTATTGTTAGAATAACCTTGGTGTACCATTTGAATGTTTGTCGTTCCACTAAGTTGATTTCACCATCTGGGACCACTAAAAAATCCATCAATCAAACTCTTATGTTGTTTGATAGGATTGGCTTACAACAGTCAAAATTAAATTGTTTCTGACACAAAGTTTTTCAGAATATTTTTGTCTCATGCATCAATCAATCATAACCTATTTCTTGCGGGACAGATACAACTTCTAGCACATTAGAATGGGTAATAACAGAAATACTTAAGAATCCAAAGACTATGAAAAAAGCCAAAGAGGAACTCACTCAAATTATTGGAAGAGGAAAATCAATACAAGAAGCTGATGTTGCTAACTTGCCATATTTGCAATGCATCCTTAAAGAAACTTTAAGGATACACACGTTAGTTCCGTTCTTAATTCTGCTTATAGTGGAACGAGATGTTGAAGTTTGTGGATACATTATTCCAAAGGGGTTACAAGTACTTGTAAATGCA
This sequence comes from Ehretia macrophylla, assembly GCA_037974665.1. Classification (NCBI taxonomy): domain Eukaryota; kingdom Viridiplantae; phylum Streptophyta; class Magnoliopsida; order Boraginales; family Ehretiaceae; genus Ehretia; species Ehretia macrophylla. The sequence continues at coordinate 30,615,434 of CM075770.1, forward strand.
TGGGCAATTGGGCGTGATCCAAGTGTATGAGAGAACCCTTTGACATTTAAACCTGAAAGATTTTGGCAATCAAACATGGATGTCAGAGGTTGCGATTTTGAGCTAATTCCTTTTGGTGCTGGAAGAAGAATTTGCCCAGGCTTACCATTGGCTATGAGAATGGTTCGAGTTATGCTTGGTTCTCTCCTGAACTCCTTTGATTGGAAGCTTGAAGAGGGCATTGCACCTCATCAATTGGATATGGAAGAAAGGTTTAGCCTTACATTGCTAAAGGCTCATCCTCTAAGAGCTATCCCGATTTCTCTGAGACCAAAGTAGTGTTCTTTGCTCTAAATAAGGCCCACAACCACGATATCTTTATTAGTTGGGCACATGTGAAAACAAAAAAACTTCTATAACTATATGGACATATAATAGTACTCATCATATAAAGACATGCCTCTCTATGTCGTTATCTCATATTACTCCTAAAAGAGAGAGTCCAGTTGGACTCAAGAGACTGGACTCAGCCTGATTCCTCAAAACTATAATTATTCAACAAAGAATTACAACGGGTGATGTAATATATCATGTCACATTGTATGACTATTGGTTGAGTATGATATTGTTTATACTGGCTTTATTATTATTTTTTTTTTTGCTAAATAAACAAGTGACTCAATTCATTCCAAAAATCATATACAGAAAGTGCAAGGCTCTACCTAATAGAGGATCCCTAAGTGAAGATCTCATGCTATACATATGTTTCTATTAAAGTTACAAAAACGAAATTTGCGATTTCTATTTTTTATATAGAGTTGAACACAAGATTTAATAGAAGCAAAAATTTGCTCCTTTGTTTGGGTCGTTCCCTCAAATAAACGATGATTTCTTTCAGTCCAGATATAATACGTTGTCGCACCCAGCATAGTATGGAATAAGCAGGATTGGAGAGACATAGTGTGAACCCGATTCCTAGACCAAAGACAAATAGATTCCCAAATGAGAAGATCCGTTCAAATACTTATGGCTCTGAGGGACCTTCGCCAGATGCGTTTGACAAAGCCACATTCAAAGAATAAGTGGTCACGAGTCTCAACAGAATTGCAATAGAAAAGGCAAACAATTGAACCACAATAACCCCAAGAAGATAATCTTTGTCTAGTATAGAGCCGATCCAAATTGACAATCCAAAGACAAAAAGCATGTTTAGGGATCATTCCCTTGAACCAAACCATCTTCCACCACTCAACTTTGCTCAACTTAGTGCGAATGGCTTCATAAGCAGACTTGGCCGATAAACTTTTGGATGGACTGGGAGTCCAAATCGTGCGGTCCTCAACAGCAAGGTTAGGAACAATGGTACCTATACTATTTGCAACATCATAAAAAATAGGATGATTAGGCCAGGACCAACCCTTCTCTGAGATGAAGTCACAAACTTTGGTGTGAACCAAGTCAAAACCTTGTTGTTGGAGGTAGTTAGGCCCAAAGTAAACCATTGGAATACCCAAGGGATGCCAAGATTCAGTCCAAAAGAATGTATTAACCCCATTACCAATCTTCTTAGAGAAAGATTATACTCTATGTCTATCGGTCAAATATGATATTATTTTCTTTTGAAGATTAAGATTGGGTTATAATTCTAAGTACGATTTAGGCCTACCTAATAATATAATAATATTATTAATATTTTATTGTCTCGAACAAGTTTCCTTCTCTTTTGTTTATTTTCAACCGATGACTATTCTAGATAACTGTTGGGTGTAATATTGATATATTATTTCAGCGCCTTTTCACTTAATTTTTTTTAGTTCTTGAGTAATTTATGAGCAATTTGAGTAGTTCCATATTTGTTTTATGATATAGGTGAATTATATGAGAAGACGTGGATTTGAGGCAAAGATTGAAGGAAAATGACTAAGGGCAATCTTTTATGCAGTTCGTGAAAAAATTAAAGAGAAAATAGAAGTAGCGCAGTCATAGCGTAGTTGCGCAGTGTCGCAGGATTTTTAAAGGCAATTTGGTAAAAAGGTGCGAAAAGAAGAAAACCCTACGATTAAAAACAAGGATCGGACGTTAAAAAAGGGCACTGCTTGGCTGGCTGCTAGTTCTTGGGGAAGAAAAGCAAAAGTTTGGAGAGGAGAAAACTCAAGAAAACACAGGATTGACGAGGAAGGACGGATCAGAGACAAGATTAGCCACGACTTTCTTGAGATTTCCAGAGTTTTCTTTCTTTCTCATCATGAATTTTAATAGACTTTGGATTTCATTTACATTGATTATGAGTTGCTAGATTACTTTTTCTAGGGCTATGATGTAGCCAGATTTTGATTACTCGAATTATGTTTAATTGATTGGTTGATTGATTATTCTATTTCTATGCTGAGTATTTCGCACTATACTTAATGCTTATGATTATCTGGCCAATACTTGCTTGTTTTGTAGTTTAGTTGGAGACTGAGAAGTGATAACTAAACTAGACCATGTGTGGAGTATCATTAAATTGTCATAAGCTAGAGATAGTTATGAGATCTAGTACAACATTTAAATTTCTAGGACTTAATGCATTCTATAAGTTCACAGTTATCACATAGATGTATGCGGCTTGCTTATTGGGATAGGTTATTGATGCTTGAGAAATATTAATATCTACCTTAGTGAAATTGTTGGCAGTATAAGGAATAGTCATCAATTGGAATTAATCAACAGATTCGAGTAGGATAAATCTTGGTGGAATCGTAGAGCCCTAGAACTCTCCAATCATTAAATCAAGTTTCCATCAAATTCGTAATTGCTTAGTTGTTATTTTCGTTAGTTTTGTTATCTCTTTAGTTTTTAATTACAAATTCTCAAATTTTGATCATCTTAATAAAATTAAAGCTAAACTATTTCGGTAATTAATAATCTCAGTCCTCGTGGGAACGAGCTTTATTCATCACTTTATTACTTGTTGCGATACGTGCACTTGCGTTAGAATTCACACAATAAGTTTTTGGCGCCGTTGTCGGGGACTATGTCAATTATTAATATCGATACCAAATAGCTTTGATTTTACTTTGGATTTTATTTAGTTTTGTGTTATTATCTTATTTTCGTTACGTGTGTTTCAGGAATATATTCCTTTATGTGCATGCCGAAGTCAGGAGGTAGTAATTTGTTGCCTTTCGATCCTGAGATAGAATGAACCTGTCAGAAGAATAGAAATGAGAAAATAGCTACTACAACTACCCATCAATTGCAAGGAAATATGGCTGATATCGTGGTAGCACAAGAAGGAAATAATTAGGAAAATCCGCCTAAAACACTGCGAGAGTATGCTTTGCCACCCACTAGAATTTAACCTGTGATTAGAAGGCCATCAATTCAAGCGAATGATTTTGACTTGAAGACAGTGACGCTACAGTTGATTCAGAATATTCAGTTCCATGGACTGCCTTCTAAAGATCATAACCAGCACATTGTGAATTTTCTAGAAGTTTGTGGATCAGTTAAGTACAATGGAGTCACTGATGAAGCTCTGCGCCTTCGCTTGTTTCCTTTCTCTTTAAGGGATCAAGCTAAGGAATAGTTAAACTCGCTGCCTTCGGATTCAATCACTACTTGGGAGGATTTGGTGCACAAGTTTTTGTCAAGATTTTTTCCACCTGGAAAGACAGCAAAGCTACACATAAAGATTAATAATTTTGCGCAACATGAAGGAGAAACTCTATGTGAAGTGTGGGAAATGTATAAGGCACTGCTGAGGAAGTGTCCTAATCATGGAGTACCTAGGTGGATGCAAGTTCATAATTTTTACAATGGGTTAATTAGCTCCACAAGAACTTTGATTGATGCATTAGTAGGAGGAACTTTAATGAACAAGACAGTAGATGAAGCTTATGCGTTGTTAGAGGATATTGTTTTGAACCACCAGCAGTGGTCAAGCGAGAGAGTCGCACCAAAGAAGACAACTGGGATTCATGAGATTGATGCCATAACCGCTATGACATCAAAAATTGACAATCTCGCGAAACAGTTACAAAATAATCAAATGACTGCAAATGTTGTCCAAGCGACGGTGGTGTGTGAATTTTGTTGTGGTCCACACTATAGTGCAGAATGTCAGGTTGGAAATCCATTTACGCAAGGCAAAGCATAAGAAGCACAGTATGTGGGGAGTTTTAATGGGCAGCAGTACAATTAGTACTCTAACAGATATAATCCAGCATGGCGTAATCATCCAAATTTCTCCTAGAGAAACAATCAGAATGTGTTACAGCCTGAGCAGAATAACCCACCACTAGAGAAGAAGGTAAACTTGGAGGATGCATTGGCTTAATTGGCGACTTCGTAGACTCAATTCATGAATGAAACAAGGATAAACTTTCAGAACCAGTCTGCACAAATCAGAAATTTGGAGGCACAGTTTAGCCAAATGGTTACCATGTTTTCAGAAAGACAGCAAGGGAATTTACCTAGCACTTCAGAGGTGAATCCTAAAAGAGAGGGTAAAGAACATTGTAAAGCTGTCACATTGAGAAGCGGCAAGAAGTTAGAGGAGCCAATGAGAACCACAAAGGTTGAGAAAGGTGAAGCGAAGAATGAGGCGAAAGATGAAGAAAAAGTAGAAGCTCAACCACAGCCTACACAGGAACCATCTGTGGTGGTGCCATTCCCTCAACGATTACAGAAGAACAAGCTTGACAAACAATTTGCTAAATTTCTTGAAGTCTTTAAGAAGCTTCACATTAATATTCCATTTGCAGGTGCACTTGAACAAATTCCGAGTTATGTGAAGTTCATGAAGGACATCCTTTCAAATAAGAGGAGGCTTGGAGATTATGAGACATTTGCACTTACTGGGGAGTGCAGCGCCATCCTACAGAAGAAGCTACCACAAAAGCTTAAGGATCCAAGGAGTTTTACTATTCCTTGATAAATTGGCAATGTTGTTTTTGAGCGAGCTTTGTGTGATTTGGGAGCTAGCATTAATTTGATGCCTTTATCTATTTTTAGGAAACTTTGATTGGGTGAGGCGAGGCCCACAACTATTACATTGCAGTTAGCTGATCGCTCCCTAAAGCATCCCAGAGGAGTTATTGAAGATATATTAGTCAAGGTTGACAAGTTTATATTCCCTGCGGATTTTATAGTGCTGGACATGGAAGAAGACACGGAGATTCCTATTATTCTTAGGAGACCATTCCTTGCAACTTGAAGAGCACTCATTGATGTTCAAAAATGAGACTTGCAACTAAGGGTACAAGAAAAAGAAGTGATATTTAATGTGTTCAAAGCTATCAAGTATCCTGAAGCTAGCGACAGTTGTTTTCGTGTTGATGATGTGCAAGCTATAATACCTAGCCATGTGGGTCGACTGGATCCCTTGGAGGCTAGCTTAATACAAGATGATCTTGTTGATTTGGAGGATGAAGAGGTGCAAGCATATTTAAATTGGATGGATTCTTTTGAACCAAATAGGCGAAAGTATTTTGAAGAATTGGGAGAAGGTTCTGCACGTTCTAAACCATCAATTGAGCAACCACCTGTGTTGGAATTGAAACCTCTACCAGCACACTTACGCTACATATATTTGGGTGAGTCAGACACACTTCCAGTAATTATCTCTTCATCGCTCTCTATCGAAGAAGAAGATAAGTTACTGAGAGTGCTTAGAACTCACAAATCAGCTATTGGTTGGTCTTTGGCATATATTAAGGGAATTCATCCATCCATGTGCATGCATCGTATTCTTATGGAGGATGATAGTAAACCATCCATTGACGTACAAATATGACTCAATCCGACGATGAAAGAAGTGGTGAGAAAGAAGGTTCTGAAGTGGTTAGATGTAAGAGTAATTTACACAATCTCAGATAGTTCTTGGGTGAGTCCAGTACAAGTTGTACCCAAGAAGGGATGCATGAGAGTTGTAAAGAATGAAAACAATGAACTGATTCCTACAAGAACTATTACTGGGTGGAGAGTGTGTATCGACTATAGGAAGTTGAACAAGGCTACAAGAAAGGACCACTTTCCTTTGCCCTTTGTCGATCAGATACTTGATAGGTTGGCTGGACATGAGTACTATTGTTTCTTGGATGGTTATTCTGGTTACAATCAAATCGCTATTGCACCAGAAGATCAGGAGAAAACCACGTTTACGAGTTCTTATGGTACATTTGCCTTTCGGAGAATGACATTTGGATTATATAACGTACCAGGTACTTTTCAGATATGCATGATGGCTATCTTCTCAAATTTGGTGGAGCGTGGAATTGAGGTATTTATGGATGACTCTTCTGTGGTGGGCACGTCGTTTGATAATCGTCTTTACAATTTGGAGCTAGTGTTGAAAAGATGCGAGGAGACAAATTTAGTGCTAAATTGGGAGAAGTGTCACTTCATGGTGCGTGAAAGTATTGTCTTGGGGCATCGTATCTCAACTAAAGGCATTGAAGTTGATCGTGCTAAGATTGAAACCATAGAGAAGTTGTCAGCGCCAACCACTGTGAAAGGGGTTAGAAGTTTTTTGGGACATGCAGGGTTCTATAGGAGATTCATCTAGGATTTTTCAAAGATCGCCAAGTCTCTCTCAACTCTTTTGGCGCATAATGTTTCATTTGTGTGGGATGAAGACTGTGAACGTGCATTTGTAACAATCAAGGAAAAACTTGTGTCAGCACCTATCGTAGTAGCACTTGATTGGGAGTTACCATTTGAGTGCAAGCGACTATGCAGTAGGAGCAGTTTTGGGGCAGCGAAAGAACAAAGTGTTTCATGCTATTTACTATATAAGTCACACTCTTAATGATGCACAACTTAATTACGCAACAACAGAGAAAGAGTTACTCACAATAGTATTCGCCTTTGACAAGTTTCGTCCTTATTTGATTGGAAATAAGGTAATCATTTACACTGATCATTCAGCTATTAAGTACCTTATGGCCAAGAAGGATGCGAAGCCATTCGTTGGGTGTTGTTGTTACAAGAATTCGACTTGGAGATCAGAGATAAGAAAAGCACATAAAATTTGGTAGCAGATCACCTTTCTAGACTTGAGTTACCAGTAGAGATTGAGATGGTGAAGCCGCCTATTGGAGATGACTTTCAAGATGAAAAGATCCTTGCGATACAATCTGCTCAGACTTTTCCCTGGTATGTTGACTTTGTGAATTTTCTTGCGGAGAAGATAATCCCAACAAATCTTAATTATCAGCAAAGGAATAAATTTTTATCTGATGTGAAACACTATTATTGGGAAGATCCTATACTTTACAAGCATTGCACAAATCAAGTTATCAGAAGGTGTGTTCTAGAAAAGGAGATGGAAGATATTTTGCGGCATTGCCATACACTTGAGTGTGAAGGTCACTTTGGAGGCAATAGAACAGCGGCAAAAGTGCTCCAATCAGGTTTCTATTGGCCTAGCTTGTTTAAAGATGCTTACACTTTTGTTGTTGGATGTGACAAATGTCAGAGATTGGGGAATATCTAGAGAAGGAGTGAGATGCTATTGCAGAACATTCTTGAAGTTGAACTTTTTGATGTGTGGCGAATTGATTTCATGGGGCCTTTCCTTTCCTCTTACAATAACAAATACATTTTGTTGGCAGTTGATTACGTATCCAAATGGGTGGAAGCAATGGCGACTCCAACAAATGATGGTGCAGTAGTGCTGAATTTTCTGAAGAGGAACATTTTTACAAGGTTTGGCACACCTTGAGCGATAATTAGTGATGAGGGTACTCACTTTTGTAACAAGCAGTTTGAAGCCCTTTTACTCAAATATGGTGTCAAACATCGGAAAGTCCTTGCCTACCATCCTCAAACTAATGGGCAAGTTGAAGTTTCAAATAAAGAAATAAAGAAGATTCTTGAGAAAATAGTAGGCAATTCACGCAAAGATTGGGCCAAGAAGATTGATGATGCACCGTGGGCGTATCGTACTGCATTTAAAACACCAATTGGGATGTCACCTTATAGATTGGTCTATGGAAAAGCTTGCCATTTACCATTGGAGCTCGAGCACAAGGCATATTGGGCAATGAAGCCGTTGAATCTGGATATACAAGCTGCAGGAGAAAAGAGACTTTTGTAATTGAACGAGTTAGAAGAATTCCGGAATGAAGCCTATGAGAATGCGAAGATCTATAATAAGATAACAAAAGCGTGGCACGATAAGCATATCTCCCGAAAAGAGTTCTTGCCTGGTCAGAAAGTTCTTCTATACAACTCAAGGCTTCGCTTGTTTCCCAAAAAGCATAAATCAAGATGGTCTGTGTCACGCCCCGACCAGACCCCGCAAAAGGCCAAGCCTGGACCCGACACACGGACGGAGTCTCCTCTGTACCGCGGACGATCCGAAATCCCTAATATCAATATAATACTTGCGAACGCCAAATAATAATCAAAACAAGCCAACTTTCTTAAAAACATACCTTTCTTATTATCCAACTTTCCAAGCCAAAAATGATATGCATACTACACAAGTATTTATGCCACTAATCAATTCCAATAGCATGCATTTTCTTACTAGTCACAAGAGTGTAAGTTACAACTTTACATTCTTTCAACTTATACAACATAAGACCATAGAGGCCTCAAACTAGAAAATATATACAAGGCTACAAGCCTCAAAATTAAGCGACCTCCATGCAATATACATAACAAGCAAGGTTCGCACAAAAACAGGTAACCAACCACTAGCAAAGCAGAGAAGTGCTATCACAGAAACACCTCCACCTGCTCCTTCTCCTCTATTACCTCGAGAGGGTCTGCTTCAACTACTTCTGTAAAAACATAGTATAGAGAGGAATGAGCAAAAACTATTGCTCAGCGAGGGCAATTGATCTCAAGGACGGAGATGAGAGGAGTATGCAATGCAATTAGCCAAGCAATGTATACATATATCATACAGAGATATAATAAAGCTATCAACAAAGCAAGGCAAGCATTAAAGCTATAAACACTCATTCAAAGGATACGATACTCTTTTCACGAGCAACTTTCATACATGAATTCGATGACGACGCGCCGGCCTAAAACCATCTTATAACACCAGTTTGGAATACCCCGGAAGTATCCATCAACCTACGACCCAAATCTCCCTGGGAGGCAACCCAAGCGAGAAAGGGAATAGCCGCGGAGCTAGAGCAACCAACACTGGCAACCCAAGGCTACCCAAAGAGGCCCATCACTCACGCGCGAGACACTATGCAATGCAAGCCTCGATACAAGGCGATAAACAAGCGATAAAGCCACACGTGGGAGAATAACAAAGTAGGTTACTCTCGCACGCAATAGCAGCAATTGATAAGCAATTCAATCCAAAACAACTCAAACAAGTATTTCAAGTAATTCTAAGCATTCTATAGGCATAAAGACAAGAAAACACACAAAAACACAAATCGGCCCCAACTATCAAAACGCTACCATTTCCAAACGAGCCACGAGTTCTGGAAACCGACTTCGCCAACCCTCCTAGGTCACCATAAGGCACGTCTAAAGACCCCGAAACCTTACTTTACCCTAGAACTCGCGCAAAGCCCCGATTTTCCCCTTTCTCGTTTGAACTACAACTATAACAACCAAACACCCAACCAACGCCATAATCGCACCAAAAGTGCTTCCATGGCTTCCCGAAGCAATGCCAACATCAAAAATGAGAAAACGATAAAGTCGACCTAAATGACCCTGACTTTTCCAAAGGCATAATTCTCGTTTTTTCCACTACGCAACCCAAACAGACCACATATTTTAGCATTCTAGCGTACCTAGCACATTTCTACATCAACAGAAAGCATAACAGCGCAACTTCAACGTTTCAAGGTTTTACTATTCACAAAACACTATTCAATTGACAATTTAATTTACAATCACAACATTTAACCGCAGAAAATGTTACAAAGCTATAAATACATGTTCTACAAATGCCAAGGAACATTCTAGAAGCATCAAATCGCTTTAAATAACGATCTACGGATAAATCTAAAAATTGACAAAGTTAACATACACAACGTATAAATGCGCAAATAACATGCTTCCCTCACCTCAGGTACTCCTAGTCGCTAGGAAAATAACGCTAGTTGCCTCGGAAATCACCCCGCACGAGCTCTCGCGAAGATTGATCGATTGGAAGTTGAAAGGTTTTTTTTTTCTCCTTGGAAACTCACGGCCAGGGCTGCTGTTTTGCTGCTGTTTTTTTTTTATATTTTGCTTAGTTAATTGCTTATTTAAGAGTTAAATGGTCAAAGGCCAAAGGTCCAAGGTCAAACTACTTAAGACTTGGTCAAAGGGCCCTATTTTGTGCGTTTTAAAGCCATTTTAGCTAAGGTAAGATCAATTAAAGCTAGCAACATTTAAAATATAAAATTTAAGTCATCTAAATACTAGTTTCACTATTTGCTGAGGACTAGAAATCGTTATCTAGCTATCGCTCCTTAAATGCAATGCACGTTGCGACGGCGAGAAAGTAACAATTAATTCACAAAGAATTTAAGGAAATATAATTTTCAAAATAATAAACAAAGAAAAATTCACATTCCGGGCTCGGGTATTACACCCTCTCCCCCTTAAAACAATTGCGCCCACACAATTCTTACCTGGTCAACAAACAACTCCGGATACTGATCCCGAACTTGGTCCTCTCTTTCCCAAGTTGCTTCCTCAAACCCATGATGATTCCACATAACCTTTACTAACGGAATACTCTTTCTGCGAAGCTCCTGAATTTTCCGATCCACAATTCTAATCGGTTTCTCTTCATAAGACAACTTTTCTTCAATCTGCAAAGGCTCTGGTTCAAGTACATGTGAAGGGTCTGGATGGTACTTCTTCAGCATAGACACGTGGAACATATCGTGCAGTCTCGACAAGCTCAGAGGCAAAGCTAATCGATAAGCCAAAGGACCTACCTTTTCGGTGATCTCATACAGACCCACGTACCTGGGACTAAGCTTCCCGCTCTTACCGTACCGAATCAATCCCTTCCGTGGAGAAATCTTAAGAAACACCCAATCTCCCAAATCAAACTCAAGATCCCGACGGTGCTTATCTGCATAACTCTTCTGACGGCTCTGAGCTGTAAGCATACGCTGGCGAATAAGGTGAACATTATCTACCATCTTAATCATCTCAGGTAACACAGTCGGATCAACTGTTCTCATCTCTCCAACCTCTTCCCAATATAATGGGGATCTGCATTTACGACCATACAACGCCTCGTAGAGAGCCATACCTATAGTAGATTGATAACTATTGTTGTAGGCAAACTCTGCTAAAGGCAAAAACTTCTCCCAATTCTTCCCAAAGTCAAGCACACATGCCCGAAGCATGTCTTCCAAGATCCTGATGGTTCTCTCAGACTGGCCATCAGTTTGCGGATGATATGCAGTACTGAAGCTCAACTTAGTTCCCATGGCCTCTTGCAACTTCTGCCAAAAACGAGATCTGAATCTGGGATCCCTATCTGACACTATACTCTGTGGCACACCATGCAATCTCACAATATTAGCAACATAAAGTTCAGCTAACTTATCAAGGCTATCCTGTTTGTTCACGGGAATAAAATGTGTAACTTTAGTCAAGCGGTCCACAACAACCCAAACAGAATCACATCCTCTCGGAGATCTAGGAAGATCGGTCACAAGGTCTATTGTTATATGTACCCACTTCCATTGTGGAATCGACAATGGCTGTAGAATTCCGGATGGCCTCTGATGCTCAACTTTAACCCTCTGACAAGTCAAACATCTGGATACAAACCCAGCAATCTCCCTCTTCATATTGTTCCACCAGAAGTGTTGTTTCAAATCTCTATACATTTTTGTACTGCCCGGGTGAATCGTATACCTCGAATTATGTGCCTCGGACAGGATCTCATTCTTCAAAGTCGGATCATCAGGAACACATACTCTATCCCTGAATCTGAAGATGCCATCTGCATGTAATTTAAACTCCGACTCTCCCCCTTTTGATTTTTCTTGGATCTTCAAGATGTGAGGATTAGTCTTCTGAGCCTCTCTGATCTGTGCTAGCAATCCTGACTGAATCTGCAAACTAGCAAACCGAATCCCTACCTCAGTAGCTTCTGGCTTCCACGAACAAATTTCTTCCAAAGTCTCCAAATCCTTGATAATCAAGCTTGCAACAGTAGCCTTTCGGCTCAAAGCATTAGCAACAACATTTTCCTTACCTAGCACATAGTTAATAGAACAGTTATAACTACCCAATAGCTCTAGCCATCTCCGCTGCCTCATATTTAGATCCTTCTGTGAAAACAAATACTTGAGACTCTTGTGGTCAGTAAAAATTTCAAATCTGTATGCCCACAAGTAATGACGCCACTTCTTCAATGCAAACACAACTGCAGCTAACTCAAGATCATGTGTAGGGTAATTGACTTCATAAGGTTTCAATTTCCTAGAAGCATAGGCAATCACCTTACCATTCTGCATTAAAACACAGCCCAATCCTTCCTTAGATGCATCACTGTAGACAACGAAGTTCTCTGTTCCCTCAGGTAAAGCTAGTATAGGAGCTGTAGTTAGTCTCTTCTTCAATTCTTGGAAACTAGATTCACATTTAGCATCCCAGTTGTAAGCAACTTTCTTCCGAGTTGACTGGCTTAAAGGTCCAGAAATTTTGGAAAAGTCTTTAACAAATCTCCGGTAGTAACCTGCCAATCCAAGAAAACTCCGAATCTCTGGCACCGTCTCAGGTCTCTTCCAAGATGAAACAACTTCAATCTTAGCTGGGTCCACTGAAATTCCTCGATCTGAAATGATATGGCCTAGAAAAGATATCTGGTTCAACCAGAACTCACACTTGCTGAATTTAGCAAAAAGCTTGTTTTCCTGCAAAGTCTGAAGCACAATCCTCAAGTGTTGCTCACGTTCAGCCTCGTTCTTCGAATACACTAAAATGTCGTCAATAAAGATCACGACAAACTGATCAAGGTAAGGTTGGAAAACTCTCTGCATCAAGTCCAAGAATGCGGTTGGTGCATTCGTCAATCCAAACGGCAAAACAACAAATTCATAGTGGCCATATCTAGTCCTGAATGCCGTCTTTGGTATATCGTCACTCCGAATTCTAAGTTGATAGTAACCCTGCCTCAAGTCAAATTTGGAGTAAACACTCGCACCCTGCAACTGGTCAAACAATTCTTCAATCAACGGCAAGGGGTATTTATTCTTAATCGTGACTTGATTAAGTCCCCTGTAATCAATGCATAACCGTAGCGTGCCGTCTTTCTTTCTCACAAACAACACAGGTGCACCCCACGGCGAAGAACTAGGTTGTATAAACCCTTTCTCAAGCAAGTTCTGAAGCTGAATTTTTAACTCCTGAAGTTCAGCCGATGCCATTCTATAAGGACTCCTAGAAATTGGCGCAGTGCCTGGCACAAGATCAATCACGAACTCAATCTCCCTATCCGGTGGTAAACCCGGTAATTCCTCGGGAAATACACCAGGGAAGTCTCTAACAATCGGAACCTCATTCAAACTCAACTTATCAGCAGGCTGATTGATTAGATAGGCTAAGTAAGCTTCACAACCCTTATTGAACAACTTAGAAGTCTTGATCGCTGATAAAAGTAGAATGCGGGCAGCCCTGCAGTTCCCAACAATCTCTAGTACCGGTAGGTCAGGAACCTTAAGATAAACGACCTTTGTTCTACAATCCAACTGAGCATAATACTTTCCCAACCAGTCCATTCCCAAAATGATTTCAAAGTCACAGAATGACAATATAATTAAATCAGCAGGAAATTTACGGTTCTCAATACATATATCACAAGATTTGCAAATAGAGTCAGTAACAAATTTTGCACCCAAAGGAGTACTAACTTCAACTTCATGAGGCAATTTATCAATGCAAACATTCACAGATCGTGCACATGCAGGAGTTATAAACGAATGTGTAGCTCCGGGATCAATCAAAACTTTAACTGGCTGAGTATTGAGAAGAAAAGTACCTTCCACAATAGCTGTATTATCGGGCAGCTCCTCTGCATCTAGTGCAAAGACCCTAGCCTGAACTCTCTGTGCTGGTCGTGCACCTGCAGCCCTATTCTGAACACCTTGGCCTCCACCACGGCCCTGAACATTGTTATACTTAGGGCAATCTCTCACCCTATGGTCATCACTGCCACAACCCGTACATTTACCACTCTTCCTCCAGCAGTTAGCCTCAATATGCCCTGACCGATTACAATAACTACACTGCTGATTTTTCCTAACCGCAGTGTTTCCTGTAGATGCTGGGGCTCTGGCAGGGGTAGGAACTGTAGCTCCTTGCTGGGGTCTAGTCACAGCTGGCCTAGCCTGAAACTGTTGCTGTGGCTGATACGGACGCTGATGCGGAACCTGTGTAGAAGACTGATACTGCCTCGGCTGACTCTGGCTGCTCTGGCCCAAATACTGCTTCTAACTCAGCTGACTACTCTCAGCTATCATTTCAGCCTTCCGTTTCTCAAACTTCGAGGCTGCCTGAAATGCCTTGGGAAAAGTAGTGTAGGTCTGCCCAGTCAAATGCAACTGTATGTCCATTCTCAGCCCACGGACAAACCTATGAATCATCCTCCTAGCCAGCAGTACCAACTCGGGCATATACCTCGACAGGCTAACAAACCTAGCCTCGTACTGAGCAACAGTCATATTTCCCTGTTTCAAGGCCACAAACTCATCTTCCCTCCTTTCCATAGCCATCTCGGGAATATATTTATCCCGAAACTCACTCACAAAATCATCCCACAAATGTGGTACATCCTTACAATCCCACCTCCTCCGGACAGTATTCCACCACTGCTCTGCGTCGCCCTCAAACAGGAATGACGCATAATCTATTCTTGCCTCATCGGTATACCTCAAAGCAGTGAAAATTTTCTCGACACGATTAATCCATCTCTCGGCCGCCTCATCATCCGGCTCTCCGAAGAACTTTCCCTGCTCGTGCCTCAGAAATTTCTCTAACTGATTATTCTCACCTCTGTACCCCAGTCCACCAGGATTAGCTTGATTACCCTGGGGATTATTCCGGTCCTGCCTCTGCTCATGTAGTACCTGTGTGATCCGGTCTACTGCAGTAGTCATGGTAGCCATAAACTACTCAGGCAACGGCTGCTGACCCTGTTCTGCTGCCTCTTCATCTGATCCTATACCTTGAGTACCACGACGTGGCGGCATAGTAGCAACTCACAATAGCTGGCAACATTTAAAAGCAGTTTATAGACAGAAATATAGCACATAAGATTAGATAACACTCAAGTCAATAACAATCCAATATTCTATCACACAATTCACATAAGACAAGTTTAACTTGCCAAACTATTCCACTTAAACACACAAACATTCCAAGTTCACAAAGTCATGTTATAACATTTTCTTTTCACTTAGCAATCATACATAAACACTTTAGCATTTTAGACCTTTACCCCACAGACCGAGAATCATATCCCGGCTCATGCAAGACTATCATGCTCTGATACCACCTAAAGATGTCACAACCCGACCCGACCCCGCAAAAGGCCAAGCCCGGACCCGCCACACGGACGGAGTCTCCTCTGTACCGCGGACGATCCGAAAACCCAAAAATCAATTTAATACTTGCGACAGCCATAAAATATTCAAAACAAGCCAACTTTCTTTAAAATATACATTTCTTATTATCCAAGTTTCCAAGCCAAAAATGATATGCATACTACACAAGTATTTATGCCACTAATCAATTCCAATAGCATGCATTTTCTTACTAGTCACCAGACTGTAAGTTACAACTTTACATTCTTTCAACTTATACAACATAAGACCATAGAGGCCTCAAACTAGAAAATATATACAAGGCTACAAGCCTCAAAATTAAGCGACCTCCACGCAATATACATAACAAGCAAGGTTCGCACAAAAACTGGTAACCACCCTTCAGCAAAGCAGAGAAGTGCTATCACGGAAACCTTTCCACCTGCTGTTCTTCCTCTATTACCTCGAGAGGGTCTACTTCAACTACTCCTGTAAAAACATAGTATAGAGAGGAATGAGCAAAAACTATTGCTCAGCGAGGGCAATTGGTCTCAAGGACGGAGATGAGAGGAGTATGCAATGCAATTAGCCAAGCAATGTATACATATATCATACAGAGATATAATAAAGCCATCAACAAAGCAAGGCAAGCATTAAAGCTATAAACACTCATTCAAAGGATACGATCCTCCTTTCACGAGCAACTTTCATGCACGAATTCGATGACGCCGCGCCGGCCCAAACCACCTTATAACACCAGTTTGGAATACCTCGGAAGTATCCATCAACCTACGACCCAAATCTCCCTGGGAGGCAACCCAAGCGAGAAAGGGAATAGCAGCGGAGCTAGAGCAACCAACACTGGCAACCCAAGGCTACCCAGAGAGGCCCATCACTCACGCGCGAGACACTATGCAATGAAAGACTCGATACAAGACGATAAACAAGCGATAAAGCCACACGTGGGAGAATAACAAAGTAGGTTACTCTCGCACGCAATAGCAACAATTGATAAGCAATTCAATCCAAAACAACTCAAACAAGTATTTCAAGTAATTCTAAGCATTCTATAGGCATAAAGACAAGAAAACACACAAAAACACAAATCGGCCCCAACTATCAAAACGCTACCATTTCCAAACGAGCCACGAGATCTGAAAACCGACTTCGCCGGCACGTCTAAAGACTCCGAAACCTTACTTTACCCTAGACCTCGCGCAAAGCCCCGATTTCCCCCTTTCTCGTTTGAACTACAACTATAACAACCAAACACCCAACCAACGCCATAATCGTACCAAAAGTGCTTCCATGGCTTCCCGAAGCAATGCCAACACGCAAAACGAGAAAACGCTAAAGTTGACCTAAACGACCCCGACTTTCCCAAAGGCATAATTCTCGTTTTTTCCACTACGCAACCCAAACAAACCACACATTTTAGCATTCTAGCGTACCTAGCACATTTCTACATCAACAGAAAGCATAACAGCGCAACTTCAACGTTTCAAGATTTTACTATTCACAAAACACTATTCAATTAACAATTTAATTTGCAATCACAACATTTAACCGCAGAAAATGTTACAAAGCTATAAATACATGTTCTACAAATGCCAAGGAACATTCTAGAAGCATCAAATCGCTTTAAATAACGATCTACGGATAAATCTAAAAATTGACAAAGTTAACATACACAATGTATAAATGCGCAAATAACATGCTTCCCTCACCTCAGGTACTCCTAGTCGCTAGGAAAACAACGCTAGTTGCCTCGGAAATCACCCCGCACGAGCTCTCGCGAAGATTGATCGATTGGAAGTTGAAAGGTTTTTTTTTTTTCCTCTTGGAAACTCACGGCCAGAGCTGCTGTTTTGCTGCTATTTTTTTTTTATTTTGCTTAGTTAATTGCTTATTTAAGAGTTAAATGGTCAAAGGTCAAAGGTCCAAGGTCAAACTACTTAAGACTTGGTCAAAGGGCCCTATTTTGTGCGTTTTAAAGCCATTTTAGCTAAGGTAAGATCAATTAAAGCTAGCAACATTTAAAATATAAAATTTAAGTCATCTAAATACTAGTTTCACCATTTGCTGAGGACTAGAAATCGTTATCTAGCTATCGCTCCTTAAATGCAATGCACGTTGCGACGGCGAGAAAGTAACAATTAATTCACAAAGAATTTAAGGAAATATAATTTTCAAAATAATAAACAAAGAAAAATTCACATTCTGGGCTCGGGTATTACAGTCTGGCCCTTTTGTTGTAACGAAGGTGTTTCCGTATGGAGCTGTTGAAGTAAATCATCCAGATAAGAGGACGTTCAAGGTTAACAGACAACGGTTGAAGACTTATTAGGATGATGAATTTGATAAGCACAAGTTCGCCGTCCACCTCAACTTGGCTTGAGAAATTGCTCCGTCGGGCTGTCGACGTTAAAACAAGCGTTTTTCAGGAGGCAACCCAAATTTCTCACTTTTCTTGATTTAATAGTTCTAGTTAATTTTTGAGTTATAGTTGTTTAAATTTATTGTTGATTTTGATTGTCATGATAGGTTCAAGAAAAAGTTTGGGGGGAGCCGAGGCAAGGAGAGGTTCTATCAAGTTTTTTAAGGAAGAAAATATGGAGAAATTCGTGTTTGGAGTGAAGGGAATGCGTGCATGGGAGAGGGAAACAAGAAAAAATAAAGATGCTCAGTAGCGTTGTTGCACTGGCGTCCCTAAAAGTTACGTTTTTGAAATAGCGCTGTGCGCTAAAAAAGGGCGCTATTGCGCTGACGTCCTTTATATCTGACGTTTGAAAAAAAAAAATCAGTTACCAAACCCACTAACCATAGCCTATGCGCACAACCCAAAACCCAACATCCTACCTACCCAGCCCGCGGCCCACATTCTCTTACCAAACCCACATCACATAACACCACATCATACACTCATCAACCCAGATCCAACCCAACCATGCTAGCCTCCAAAACTGACCCACAACCATATCTCAACTATCCAAACCCATCACCAACATCAAACACTAATCATTTTAGCCTCCTAAAAACTCAAAACCAGAACCATTCCCTCTGTTGCTCTCTCTCTCACGCAAACTCCCTCTCAACTCACTATAGCCGAAAGCTTTATAAAAAAAAAACAACAAGGACAAGGAGGAACCACCGCGCCGCCAACGAAGCAGCACCACCTCAGGCTCATATCGATGACGACGGCGCTGATCAGCTCTCTCATGCCACAGCTCTCTTTCCACCTCATCATCACGCCACCTCACGGACGGCACACACATCTCGCATCGTCTCTCTCCCTCAAGCAAGCACCGACGACGATGACGCTGCCGCATTCTCGTCAAATCTTTCCCTCCGCTCTCTCTCCGTCTCTCACCGGCACCGTAACCACCACCCAACCCCACCGTCGACGACGACGAGCCCACGATGATGACACAACTGCTCGCCGACAACCACGGCTTGAGTTGAAACAGACTCTTTATTTTAAACAAAAAAAAATTTAGGAGCCGTGCACGTTAGTTTGTGTGGGCTTTGTGAATTCAAAATATCACGGGTGTTTCAATGAGTGGTTACTTTGTGATTGTGGGCATTGAAATATTGATTGCATCCTTGGTGCATCTGTGTTGGTGAGTTTTTGGTTGACTGACTTGTGACTAGAAATCCTTTGGAGTATTGCATTGATTGGGAAATTTGTGACTGTTTTGTTGTTGGCTGGGCATTGCTCATTGTTCGTATGTTTTTGGTATTGGGTGTGTTTTAGAACTGATTGTGATCGTTGTAGTTTTTATTGAGTTTGTTGGGTGACTCTTAGTACGTAGTGGTGCATGGGACTATTGTGTTGAAAGTTGTGAGTGAATAGTTGACTTTGATTGATTATTCTAGATAGCCATGGCTCCTAAAAGGAAACGAGTGTCCACATCTGGTGCATCTACATCCACATCTAGGCCTGCTTTGAATACATATATATTTGTTAGTGAAGAGGCTAAAGCTCGCTATACTGAGAGTTACATAAAAAAATCTTTGGTAGTCGAGCATGGTTTCGAGGAACCTGGACCTATAATTGCACAACAGGCTGAATCGCAGCAATGGACTCATTTCATCAAATCACCTCGGCCATGTTATGTGTTGTTGGTTCGGAAGTTTTATGCTAATGCTCCCGCGCATCAAGATAAAAGGGTTATGGTTCATGAAAAACCTGTTGCTTTTGACCGGGGTGCTATCAATTGATTCTATCAGGTCCCTGCCCTTGATGATGATTTCTTTAGTGCCCATGGAGAGGACATTTACCTAGACAGCATTATCAGGTATTTAACAGATGATCGGGTCACGTGGAAAAAAAAGGGTGATAAGTTTGTGAGTTTTCCGTCCTCTGGCATGCGTAAGGAAATTAAAGAGTGACACTTCTTCATCTGTGCCACCATCTTATCGACATGGAATACGTATGAAGTCTCCAAAGAGCGCGTTGTGTTGAATTATGCCATTGGTAACCAGTTCAGCATTGACATTGGGAAAATAATTGAGCAGTCAATCCTAAAGTATTTGAAGGGATGCACTACTGGGGGATTGCCTCACCCAGCATTGATTACAGGTTTATGTCTTGCAGCTGGTGTGCCAGTCTCAGCCACTGAGGAGGTGTTGCAGCCTCAAGCCCCATTGATGCAGACTACCATAGAAACTTTGGGGGCTCGCATAGCGCAACAAGAGACTTAACAAATAGATCAGGGAGAGGCCCCTATCACAGATCTTCAGGCCTTGCACCTGGAAATAGCACAGTTGCGCCATGACATGGATAAGGGGCGACATGAGCAGTTAGAGCAGGAAGACCGTCTTAGGGAAAGATTGCTTCTGATTATCCAGCGGCAAGATGAGTTAGCTGCTAGGCACGAGCAGAGTTTCAAATACATGGCAAAGATAGGCAAGAAATTGGGTGTTCCGCCGGCACCTGCTTTACGCCCCTTTCTGCCGATTAGTCACTACTTTCCTCCTGATGATGAATGACTCCAGCTATTCAGGGAAGTTGTTACTCCTTTTCTTTTTAGTGTTTTCACATTGCGGACAATGTTTTCCTTTAAAGTTTGGGGGTGGCGTATATTTACTTGTACTGAGTTATGTGTTATTTTTTGTGTTAGTGTTACATGTTTTAGTTATTTTCATTACGTGTTTTCGTTATTTAAATTCAGGAAAAAAAAAAGAAAAAAAATCAGAAAAAATTGAAAGAAAAAAAATTGAAAGTAATGCTGAAAAGATAAGAAATTGGCTGATGATGAGTAGCGTATGAATGACATGATAGTAATGAGGATAGTTGACTGAAGCGTAGTTTTGTTTTACAAAAAATCCCCATCTAATGCGCACTTGGTCTCACTTAATTATGTTGTTGCTTAGAGAAAGTTTATGTGATTTTAAGTGAAAAAAAAAATGAAAATGAATGAGTAGAGGACTTTAGAACTTGTTTGACTGTCGCTCGAGGCGAAATCCTAGGTTGCATAGCATTAGAGAAATGATTTAGGCCATCTTTGGATCGTTTGAGCGTTTCAAGCCAACTCTTATAGTAATTGAATATCCTTAGTCCACCAATTTGAGCCTAATTAGCCTTTTCTTTCATGTGCAACCTACAAATTCTTCCTTAACTTTTCAAGTTGATTACCCTAATTAATGACCTTCCTACTTGTAACATATGATTGTTCTAGGATGATTATATGGAGCTATGTTTTGTATTAGATGATGGGAGGTATGATGATTGGGTGATGTGTTGTTTTGTTTTGAAAAAAAAAAAGAAGAAAAAAAGAAGAAGAAAATCATCATCAGAAAAAAAGGAAAAGAATAAAAAGAAAAGAGAATAACCACACTCCTTGTAGTTAATATCAAAATGTAAGTTTGGGGGAGTGTGGACTCTTTATGTGTTTTTAAATGTTGTGAATGATTGTTGAGGAAGTGAAATGAAAGATGAAAGAAAAGAGATATGTTGAATAGTTTTGGTGGTACGAAGTAGAGTTGACATGTGTTCCATTGAACATCCTCGAATAGTTGTGTGCTTACAGGTAATTTAGCCTTATATTATATCAATTATCTTACCTTGACCCTAGCCACACGTTACAAGCAAATGTAAAGTCCTACTGATATTTAATGTTATGATTAACTTAGTGGAGAGTGGCATGAAAAGTAAGCCTATGAAGTCCTAAGTGATTGAAAATAAAAGATCCATATTGATGATTCACTTAACTTGCATAAACTCATCTGGGTACAATTATTTAGGATAGAGGCTATTCACACACTCACTTGGGGGATTTGAAGTAAAATAAGATTTATGTGAAGTTGTTATTTCTCATGCTTATGATTGACAGTCACCTTTGGAGTTGTGACATAAAGTTACTGAGGCTGTGGAAATTTACTATCCTACAGCATTGCTTCCACGAGTTATTTTGTGTCGAGTCTTTAGTTTTTAGTTTGTTTATTTCTTTAGTTGTGTCTTTTGCTTGAGGACAAGCAAAGCTTAAGTTTGGAGGTGTTTGTTGGGTGTAATATTGATATATTATTTCAGCGCCTTTTCACTTAAATTTTTTTAGTTCTTGAGTAATTTATGAGCAATTTGATTGGTTCCATATTTGTTTTGTGATGTAGGTAAATTATATGAGAAGATATGGATTTTAAGGCAAAGATTGAAAGAAAATAACTAAGGGCAATCTTTTATGCAGTTCGTGAATAAATTAAAGAGAAAATAGAAGTAGCGCAGTCACAGCGCAGTTGCGCAGTGTCGCAGGATTTTTAAGGGCAATTTGGTAAAAAGGCGCGAAAAGAAGAAAACCCTACGATTAAAAACAAGGATCAGACGTTGAAAAAGGGCACTGCTTGGCAGGCTGCTAGTTTTTGGGAGAGAAAAGCAAAAGTTTGGAGAGGAGAAAACGCAAGAAAACACAAGATTGACGAGGAAGGACGGATCAGAGACAAGATTAGCCACGACTTTCTTGAGATTTCCAAAGTTTTCTTTCTCTTTCATCATGAATTTTAATAGACTTTGGATTTCATTTACATTGATTATGAGTTGCTAGATTACTTTTTCTAGGGCTACGATGTAGCCAGATTTTGATTACTCAAATTATGTTGAATTGATTGGTTGATTGATTATTATATTTTTATGCTGAGTATTTTGCACTATACTTAATGCTTGTGATTATCTGACCAATAATTACTTGTTTTGTGATTTAGTTTTTGACTGAGAAGTGATAACTAAACTAAACTATGTGTGGAGTATCATTAAATTGTCATAAGCTAAAGATAGTTATGAGATCTAGTGCAACGTTTAAATTTCTAGGGCTTAATGCATTCCATAAGTTCACAATTATCACAGAGATATAGGTAGCTTGCTTATTGGGATATGTTATTGATACTTGAGAAATATTAATATCTACCTTAGTAAAATTGTTGGCAGCATAAGGAATAGTCATCAATTAGAGTTAATCAGCAGATTCGAGTAGGATAAATCTTGGTGAAATCGTAAGTCCTAGAACTCTCCAATCATTGAATCAAATCTTTCATCAAATTCGCAATTGCTTAGTTGTTATTTTCATTAGTTTTGTTATCTCTTTAGTTTTTAATTACAAATTCTCAAATTTTGGTCATCTGAATAAAATTAAAGCTAAACTAATTTCGGTAATTAATAATCTCAATTCTCGTGGGAACGATCTTTACTCATCACTTTATTACTTGTTGCGATACGTACACTTGCGTTAGAATTCACACAACAATAACATACAAACATTTCTCCATCATGCGTCATTTTCTCCACCAACAACTAGCACAACACGGTAGCGCAATAACAAACGTTATAAAGCAAGGAAGCCAGTGTGCACCAATCATGCACTCAGAGAGACCATGGACCTTCTACTCGTGCTGCTTACACTACTGTTTGCCTTAACATTGATCCATGGCCTCAGTACACTATCAAGAATAACCAAAAAGCTTCCACCAGGGCCAACTCCCTTATCCTTAATTGGCAATCTTCACTTACTTGGTTCACAACCCCATCAGTCTTTAGCCAAGCTAGCTAAAACCTATGGTCCTATTATGTGCCTAAAATTAGGGCAGATTACTACAGTGATGATGTCACGCCCCGACCCAACCCCAAGCTAAAGGTTAAGTCCGGACCCGACACACGGACAGAGTCTCCCGTGTACCGTGGACATTCTGAAAACCTGTAAATACTCAAATAAAGTCTCAACAAGATAAGACAAGCTTTTCATAACTAAACAACAAAGGTTCAAGGCCATCTGAGCCTTGAAGCACACAATAGTTCCAAAACACACAAGCATGCCAGTGGCTAGAGTTAGAACATTCACTTCCAAGCATGCAAGGTAATTAAAGTAGAAACATAAGTTATTACAAGACATAGGCTTCCAGATCTACACCACAACCAACTATCCTTCAACTTTGTACAACAAGCATGTACATAGCCCTTAGGCTACAAAATAGAACATAAGATAAACAAATGAGGCTTCCACATAGCAGCAAGAACATAAACCACCTCAAGCTATCAGGCACAGCAACTAAGGTAAAGGATCAATCTGAACTTCCTCTTCTTCTACTATCACCTCAACTAGTTGGGGATCACCCTCAGCACATCCTGAAACATATATCGAGGTATGAGCAACCACAGTTGTCTAGTGAGGGATAAAGTCTCCCGGGGCGTGCAATGCAACAAGTAAAGTAATTGGACAATAAAGCAGTTAATCATTCAGAAATAACAAGCTCTAGTAACCACACAATAAAAGGATACGTTTCACTTAACCCCAACACCAAATCTTCAATCCACGAACACGATCCACGAACCACGATCACAATCACGATAAGCCGGCATAATCCCAAACACTCTAGTGGGTGTACTCCGGATGTACCCTGATAATCCTACGACCCAACACTCCCTGGCAATCTCCGGACTAGGCGAGTGAGGGAATAGAGCACGGAGTTTGAATATCCACTGGCAAGCCCTTTGCCGCCCAGCCGATATTCAACACATCCGCCCCTAACACTATGATTGCGCAACCACTATGCAATGCACTTTACAATGGCAAGTTAATATCAATAATATAAGCAATAACACGTAGGAGGATCAACAAAGTAGGTTGACCTCGATGTAGTTAGAATAGAAGCAATTTATTCAACAAATAAGCGGTTTTACAAAGGAGTATATACAAGACAAGCATAGAATCATGCTCAGAGCTTTAAAACAACTTGAAGTCTCATTTAAACACTCAAGAAGTCGTGCCAAGGTCTTAGAAGCGCGAGACAACCGAATTTGCACCTAAACCCCTTGGTTTTCCAAGCTATTTCCCTTCCAAACCAAAGTTAACGATTCAATTTCAAAGGAAAACTATACCAACCTTCTAACTAACCCTCAAGGAACCCTTTCAACCCTTAAACACATTCAAAATCCCGCAATTACTCCGAAAGCCCCAAATTTCCTCTTATAGCTTTATACAACACATACCTCATTCAGGCTGCAAACAAGGGCTAGCAAAGCTTCTATAGCACCTAGGTAGCCTAAGAATACTAAAAGTGAAGCCCGAATCCACCCGAATTCGCATTAATCCCGAAACCCCTTTGTTAAAGTCGACTATTTCACGTTTTATGCGATTTTAGAGCAATTCAATTGTACGGGGCTATTAGACTATCTTCATTAGCACCTAAAGCATCTATTAGGAGTATTGAATCAAGCTAATACGTGCAATTACACAAAACCCTAGAAAAATATCACTATTCACCTCATAAATCAAACTAACGATTCTAACCGTTTAAAAGGCGAAACAATGGCCCAAATATGTTCTCTAGTACTCATATACAAGGTATAATAGCATAGATAATCAATACAATAACATTTGGTCACATTTTCAACAAATCAAGAAATTGACAACTATTTTAAAATGCGAAAATAAGCCGTGGAATCCCTCACCAATGCGCATAGGAGCACCTAGGAGGCTTGCACACACCCTAAACTACTTGCTCTAGGCTTGGCTTGACTTGAATTGAAGAGTTGAAGAGCAAAAACTCACTTTTCTCCTCTCCTAGCTGCTCTCGGCCCAGGAACAGTATTTTCTGCACAATTTTTCTTTTGTTTTTGTGTTTTTATGAGCTTAGGTGAATTATATAAGGTAAATGCTAAGGTGGGGTCATGTTTGGGCATTTAAAAGGTCCACTAGAATGCGCGTAGTTAGCTTAAAACGAGCCTAATGCGAAAAGTGATGTTAGCTAATTAAATTACTAAGTTAGTTACGTAACACTATTCATTTAACTACTAAAAATATTTTCTAAACGAGCTCTCCTATCGCTTCTAGCTCAATTGCACATTTTTTCCACTCCTCTAACAATTAATGTGATTTAATAAAAATGCTAATTCGCTAATAGAATGTAGTTTGAAAACGGAGTGAATAGTAGTTAAAGAAGACAGTTAATAAAGCACAGAAGGAATGCGCAAATAATGAATGCAACAGTAATTGAATGCACGGCTAAAAATCTCGGGCATCACAGGTGATATCTTCACCAGCCGTTGCCAAACAAGTGCTTCAAAAGCAAGATTTAGCCTTCTCCAGCAGATCTATTCCGGATTCAGCCCGAGCACATGATCATTCTAAATACTCTGTTGTGTGGCTCCCTGTTGATGCCCAGTGGCGAAACCTTCGGAAAATAATGAACTCTAACATATTTTCAAGCAACAGGCTCGATGCTAACAAGCACTCGAGGTTTAGAAAGGTCGAGGAGCTGATTGCATATTGCCGAAAAATTAGTCAAACTGGTGAGGCTGCAGATATAGGCCGTGCAGCTTTTAGAACATCCTTAAATATGTTATCTAACACCATTTTCTCAAAGGACTTGACTGACCCTTCTTCAGATTCAGCCAAAGAATTTAAGAACTTGATAACGAATATCATGGTAGAGCTTGGTAAACCAAACTTGGTGGATTATTTTCCTCTGCTTGAAAAGTTTGATCCCCAAGGTATAAGGCGCAGACTGGCAATACATTTCGGCGAGGTGCTAAAGTTATTTGACGGTCTGACTAATGAGCGCTTGGAGGAAAAGAAATCGCAAGGCGGCGTTGTGAAAAACGATGTGTTGGATATTCTTCTTTCCACGAGAGAAGAAAATCCTGAAGATATTGATAGGCCTCACATTGCGCATATGTGCCTGGTTTGTACTCTTCTCTTTCCATCATCACAATTTCCCTTATTTTTTACTCAAACCTTTCGTGGCACTAATTTCCAAGAAAAATGTTATTACACTTGTTCCTGTGGAAAAAGAATAAATTTTAAGATAAACTTATTAAATCTTGAATTACTTCACTGATTATCAATTGATTTTAAAATAAAATTTATAATTTTTAAAATTGTATAAGAGTTGGGCATTATTCTAATTTTACTTATAAATACATCCATTGATATGTGATTCATCTATCTCCTGATTCCTGATAAAGATAGCGCATTACAGTTGCATCTCACGATAGCTACATCTTCAATTCTAATTTCTAGTCACAGGCAGCTTACCAAATTATTCAAAATTGCATGTTCAAACCAAGCTACACATGGCGGGTATTATAATATTTATTTGTTTCATATTAAAAAAGTATAGATTTTAAAATTATTTTATAAGATATTAAATTTCTTCACTTGCCACTATTAGACCAACCAATTGGATGGCAAAAATCCATCTAGGACCACTGAAAAATCCATTAATTAAAGTCTCATGTCTTCGATTAGGCTTGACTTGCAACAGTCGTTATGATATTTTTTTTAAAATATAAATTGTTTCATTGTCACAAAATTATTCGCAATAATTTTCTCTCACACATTAATCAATCATGTTACTCCATAGGACCTATTTGGTGCGGGGTCGGATACAACTTCTAGCACAATAGCATGGGCAATGACAGAAATACTGAGGAATCTAGAGACAATGAAAAAAGCCAAAGAAGAACTTGCACGAGTTATTGGAAGAGGAAAACCAATACAGGAAGCTGACGTTGCTAGTTTGCCATACTTGCAATGCATTATTAAAGAAACCTTAAGGATACACCCATCAGTTCCATTCTTAGTTCCACGTAGAGTAGAACAAGATGTTGAAGTGTGTGGATACATTATTCCAAAGGGGTCACAAGTGCTTGTAAATGCATGGGCAATTGGACGTGATCCAAGTGTGTGGGAGGATCCCTTAACATTTAAACCTGAGAGATTTTGGAAATCAGACGTGGATGTTAGAGGCCACGATTTTGAGCTAATTCCTTTTGGTGCTGGAAGAAGAATTTGCATAGGCTTGCCATTGGCTATGAGAATGGTTCCACTTATACTCTGTTCTCTGCTGAACTCCTTTGATTGGAAGCTTGAAGAGGGCATCACACCTGATCAATTGGATATGGAGGAAATGTTTGGCCTTACATTGCAAAAGGCTCAGCCTCTAAGAGCTATCCCAATTTCCCTCTGACCAAGTGGTGTTCTTTGCGCTAAATAAGGCACACAACCACGATACCATTATTAGTTTTGTACTATGTGAAAAATGGGAAGCTTGTATAACTATATGAGAAGTTCCTTCTTTGAGTTGAGTATAATGGTGTTGAATTTCTTATTTCTGTATGGATAGATGATTGCAGTCATCATATAAAGAAATGTCCGTCTCTGTCTTTATCTCATATTATTCCTGAAAATTAAAAGAATCGAGTTGGCTTTAAGGCTAGGCTCGACTTGATTTCTCAACACTTGAATTTATTTTCATTGGCTCAATTATGATAGTAAAAGATTTGTTTTTAAGCTTTGATAGTGCTTTTCAGTTACAAGATAAAGAACTTTTTCCGCACTTGCTAAGATTTGCTCTCGACCAAAGTTGGGATCTCTGTAAAAGCGTTTTACACAAAAGGCTCATCTGTATTCATTGAGAAAGCCGAATATATAATTGTACACAGGCATCGAGATAACTTCTAAGCCAAAATTAGTTACAACAGATATACAAATAAGTAGCTAATGTAAATCTAATGCTACAAGAAGTCTCATGAGACTGTGATTGTATGAGCTAGATATATGCGGAGAAAATCTTGCGCAATTGAGATAATTGACGTCGTGATCTTGATGTCGTCATTTACTCACGTATGCACCAATACTCCCCCTCAAGTTGGCGCATGAAGATCCGAAATGCCCAACTTGCTCAATAATCGACTAAATTGGTCATGACCCAGGGCCTTGGTGAATAAGTCTGCTGGTTGAGCATGCGTAGAGATAGGGTGCGGACGAATATGTTCTGCTTGGATATGATGTCGTACAAAGTGACAGTCTATCTCTATATGTTTGGTACGCTCATGAAAGACCATATTATTGGAGATGTAAATTGCAGCTTGGTTGTCACAGAACAATGGAACTGGACCCGGAAGCATGACGCCAAGATCATGAAGAAGTAACCGAAGCCATATGAGTTCACTGGTTGTAGCTGCCATACTACGATACTCAACTTCAGCTGAAGACCGAGAGACGACTGACTATTTCTTCGATTTTCAAGAAATGGGTGAAGCACTAAGGAAAACAATATATCCTATAGTGGAACGTCGTGTCATGGGACATCCAGCCCAGTCGGCGTCACAGTATGCTCGTAATGCCAGTGTGTTATTTGCCGGTAATAGTATGCCCTGGCCTAGATTGCTTTTAAGATAGCAAAGCAAACGAATGGCAGCATCCATATGAGGTCGCTTCGGGCACTGCATAAACTAGCTGAGGATGTGAACCGCATAACAAATATCCGGTTGTGTAATGGTAAGGTAAAGAAGGTAACCTACTAAGCGACGGTAGCGACTAGCATCATTCAATTGTTCTCCAGAGTCGGTGGATAAACCATGGTGCTGCTCCATAGGTATAGGACTCGGACGAGTACCAAGTAAGCCATTTTCTGCCAAAATATCAAGCGTGTACTTCCTCTGATTAAGTGAAATCCCAATAGAAGAACGAGCCACCTCAATGCCAAGGAAATATTTCAACCTTCCCAGATCTTTTATGCAAAACTTGGTGTTGAGAAACTCTTTGAGCCAAGCAAATTTATTCAAGTTATTTCCTGCAACGATTATGTCATCGACATAGATGACAATAGCAAGAAAAGTCGACCCATGCTTATAGGTAAACAAGGAGTGATCAACTTTGGATAGACAAAACCCAGCTTCAAGTAAACATGAAGTTAATTTATGATACCAATTCTGAGGGGCCTGCCGTAGGCCATATAAAGATTTGCGAAGTCGGCACACACGAGTCTCCCCCTGCCTAACAAACCCCTGAGGTACTTTCATATAAACTTCCTCCTGAAGATCGCCATGGAGGAATGTATTGTGTACATCGAGTTGATGAAGTTCCTAACTATGAATAGCTGCGACTGCAAGTAGGCAACGAACCGTGACTAGCTTACCAACTGGGGCAAAGGTATCATGGAAATCAACTCCCTCTATTTGCGTGAATCCCTTAGCAACAAGACGGGCCTTATAACGTTCCATACTTCCATCAAGTTTATATTTCACTTTATAAACCCATTTTGAGCCAATGGCCTGTTTTCCTGGTGGTAGTGCCTCTAGTGTCCATGTTTGGTTTTCTTCAAGAGCAGCTATTTCTTTCGCCATAGCTTCACGCCATACTTTATGTTTAATTGCCTGAGAAAATGAAGTTGGCTCATCGATAGATGAGATGGACGCTAAAAAGGTCTTATGAGTAGCATAAAATTTATCATAAGAAATGTAATGTGCTAAAGGATGTACCGTAGAATTAGCCGAATGATCAGGCAAGCGAGGTGGCTGAAGAGATGGGGGCAGTGCATATTGATAATCTGTAAGCTTATGAGATACCTGTCGATGTCGTCTTGTAGGCATTACTGGTGAGATGTTAGGCTCTTGTTGTTGAGAAGGCGAAATGCACTCATGAGATGCTGAATGTTCTATAGTTAAGTCAACATGAGCAACTTCAATTCTCTGAGTGGGCGAATTGCACTTACGTGATTCTGACTACTTTGAAGATGGCTCAACCAAGCTAGGTACAACTTCAACTCTTGATAGAGGATGCTCATTATAAAAAAAAAGTAAGTGGGTCATGAGCTAGCTGTTGTGGCGTGACGGTAGATGTCGGTGTATGCTTAACTTGAGATAAGGCCTCGTCTGCAAATTAAAAGAAAATTGTTTCATGGAAGGTGACATCCTGTGATACCACTACTTTCTTGGTTGCCAAATCAAATATCTTGTAACCCTTCTGTCCCACAGGATATCCAATGAAAACCTCCTTTTGAGCCCTTGAAGCAAACTTGTCCCGTGAGTTTCCAAGCACATGTGCGTAACATAGGCACCTAAAATTCTTGAGATGTTCATAAGTTGGTGGTGAACCAAATAGCAGTTCATATGGTGTTTTATTCTTCAACAATTGCGACGGCATCCGATTGATCAAATAGACTACAGTGAGAACACACTCTCCCCAAAAGGTTATCGGAAGGGAAGAATGAAACCGTAGTGCTCGAGCAACTTCCAAAATATGTCGATGTTTTCTCTCGATCACCCCATTTTGCTGAGGTGTGTAAGCACAAGAGGTTTGTCATTCTATTCCTTGATCAAGGAAATATCTCATAAAATTCTCATTTACAAACTCTGTACCATTATCGGACCTTAATTCTTTAACTTGGGTCTTAAATTGTGTTTGTACCCATTTACAGAAATGCATCAAATGCTGAGCAATTTTTGATTTAGATCGCATAAGGTATGCCCAGGTGGCACGACTATGGTCATCAACAATACTCAAAAAATAATGCACACCTGACAAAGA
This sequence comes from Ehretia macrophylla, assembly GCA_037974665.1. NCBI lineage: Eukaryota > Viridiplantae > Streptophyta > Magnoliopsida > Boraginales > Ehretiaceae > Ehretia > Ehretia macrophylla. Next base: position 30,646,719 of record CM075770.1, read on the forward strand.
AGGGGTTTTGTATGGTCCCCAAACATCGCAATGGAGCAGATCAAAAGAATGAGAAGTCTTATTACTCTTAATTGGAAATGCGAGTCTAACATGTTTTGCCCTTTCGCAAGCATCACAAACAAAGCTATCTGGAAAATTAAACTTCAAAGAACTAGAAACAAATTCCAATCGACTAATCGGAGCGTTGATGCCAAAGTGAAACATCATCCCTCTTGTTGGCCATATGCACTGCCGCACCATTTATTTTATCCAAGAAATAAAGACCATTCCTCGTTTTACCTACTCCAATCGGCCTCTTCGTTGGTTGGTCCTGTATAACACACATCTAAATAAACTGTTAGAATGCAATTCAATTGTTTTGTCAATTTTCGTACAGAAAGTAAATTACAATTGAAGTTCGATACACCCATGACATTGTCAAGAACTATATTGTTCCCTAATCTCATGCTTCCGATGGCACAAATGGGTATCATACGCCCATTTGGAATGCGTACAGGCACAATATTTGGCTTATCGATCTTGTTCGTGAGTAGTTCCGGAGCACACGTGAAGTGGTTCGTTGCTCCTGAGTCGATAATCCATGGCATAGAAACATCTATCATATCAGAGAAATTTACATGATGCACTGAAGGACCTGTCAAAGAGTTATTGCTCAAGATGCTACACAATTGTTGGTACTGTTCCTTAGTAAGCTTTGGAACCAAGTGTTGTGGTCCTTGCTTGTCGTCAACGGGATCAACAATCTGCAAATAGTAGGGGGAATTGACGTCCCCTGAGGCGGATTGAGCTACGATAGACTTCAAAGTGGAAATTCCTTCACTTTGTTGTTCTTCACTCGCCATAGCTGATGCTTATAGGATTCTTTTTTTTTTTTTGTGTTGATTGGAGTAGCTGGAAGCCTCGAGCAGATTATTAAGAAATAACCTGCTCTAATACCATGTAAAAGCGTTTTACACAAAAGGCTCATCTGTATTCATTGAGAAAGCCGAATATATAATTGTACAAAGGCATCGAGATAACTTTTAAGCCAAAATTAGTTACAAAAGATATACAAATAAGTAGTTAATGTAAATCTAATGCTATAAGAAGTCTCATGAGATTGTGATTGTATGAGCTAGATATATACGGAGATAATCTTGCGCAATTGAGATAATTGACGTCGTGATCTTGATGTCGTCATTTACTCACGTATGCATCAATAATCTCGTAGTAATAAACGATGTATTTTTCGTTCGCATGAAAGTGCCAAGGAAAGTAAAGGAACGAGAGGGATTAGGGAATCACTCCTCTATTTGGATTGTATTTTGAGATTTATAAAGGATTTGGAAGGATTATTCTTTCAATTTGGGATAAAATGGAGGGAAAAAAAATGTATGAGAAAACTAATTTATCCTTAATATTTTCTATACTTATTTATAAAAAGGATAGTAAGGTAATTTTTCATGTAAAATTATTATTTTCTTTACTTCTCCAACCCAAATAAAGAGTTATAAATTCCTTTAATTTCCTTTTCCTTATTATTTTTTGCAATCCAAACAAGATATTTCTTTTCCTATGATCATTTCCTTTATTTTTTTTCCTTTACCTTACTTTTTTTTCCTTTCCCCTATGCAATCCTAGCAGGGGGTTAAATACAAAGCCCGAACCTTCCTCACCTCTGTTTTAAAAAAAAATTATTTGCTAGACTATAAGATGGCCTTAATTTATAGAATTATAGTTCATATAGTAACCCATAATTTAAGAATTCAATTATTTTACATGGATGATTGAAAATAATCAGGGGCGGAGCCAGGAGTTTAAAATTGGGTGGGTGGGTAGGTGGGGGGGGGGGGGGGGGGGGGGGGCAAGATTCAAATAAGAAAATTCATAACAAGAAAAAAAAATAAGGGAGGTCAGTAACTTTTTTTAACGATATTATATTAATTTTTTTAATGACAGTAACTTTTTTTAACGATACTATACTTTTTTTTTTTTTTTTTTAAGTTGGGGGGGGGGGGGGGGGGGGGGGGGGGGAGGGGGCGGGGTCGAGGCCCCTGCCGGCCTCTCCCTAGCTCCGCCACTGTGATTGATAACTTTCAAAATAAATATATAAGATTTTGAATTACCTTACCTAACATCAAACCTAAAGTTTATTTCAATCCAATGTTTTCATCCACTTTCAATATGTTATTATTTCATATGCCGACTTTTATTTGTAGCTCTTTCAAATTTATTATTTCTTCTACTATATTATTATGTATAATCGGCCACGGGTTTGCATATGAAGGGGGTTATTGAAGAATCTAAATTATCTCACATACACTACAAAAAAAATTGGATTCTGCGATGGACCGTTGCCAAACTATCGCAGATATGGTGACGGCATAGTGAAGGAAAATGTTGACTCCAGTTCTGTGACGGAAAAGTGACGGCATAGTTACGGGCAAAAATACCCGTGTCACTTCTTAGCTGTCACTGATTTGGTGATGGCCCAACTACAACCGTCACTAATTTGGTGACGGCTCAGTGATAAATTTATCCCCTTCCAATATATAGAGACAGCACGGTGACGACACAGTGACAGTCCGTCACCATGCCATCGCCATATAGTTTGCCACTCAATTTCCTATATTTCTTTTAACGAACAACGTCTTTAACGATGTGTTACTCAGTGTTTCAGCAGCATTACCAATTACTAATGTATTCTTAACTTAAAGTACAGTCGTTATTTGAACACAATAATTAAATACTACGTTTGTCTACATATTTACTACAATATGATAGAAATTTGATAACATAATTTGCAATGAACAAGATTTTATTTCATAACATTCAATAATTAGGGATTACATTAACAGACGGTTAACTTTAGTCATTACCATATAAAAGTCCATAACAAGATACACACACATATCTTAATATATCACATATTTTTAAACCTTACTTACTACGTTTTAACATAATTTTTCACTCGAACAACTTCAACAGAAGGATCCGATACATTTGATCCACATTCCTTTGATGGTGTTGAGCCATTGAAATGTAACCATTTTCTTTTGGTGGTTCGTTTAGATCAAATCGACCTTCAACTCTGTTATTGCTTGCCTTCGATAAATCACATTTATCTGTTTGTTTCTCATTTTTAACGGTAACCCACTCACCTTGAACTTTCTTACTCATCATTTATAAGATATCATTCATCGAGATTACATTTATGTAAATATGGAAGACAACATGCGGGATTGTTTACTATTTATATAGAACTGAAATTGGTAAAAAATTGACGACGGCACGGTGAGGGGTATTTTCCAAATTATTGGTGCCAACTTCACATGACTTCCAAACATTTGCGACGGCAGGGTGAGGGCTCGAAAAAGGCACGGTGAGATTGTAATCATCAAATTTTTGGAGCCATGTCGGCTTTTATTGGAGACGGGCTGGAGACGAGCTACCATTTTCCATTATGGAGACGGCTGATGCCCGTCTCCATTAGAGACAGGCTGGCAACGGCAGCCCGTCTCCACTGTGGAGACGGGCATCAGGCCCGTCTCTAAATAATTGGAGACGGGCTGATGCCCGTCACCATGTTGGAGACGGGCATCAGGCTGTCTCCATATTGGAGGCGGGTATTAGGCCAGTCTCCGTCTTGGAGACGAGCATCGGCCCGTCTCCATGTTGGAGACGGGCATCAAGCCATCTTTATATTGGAGACGGGCCGATGCCCATCTCCAAAAAGAGGCCCACAGCGTAGGCCTCTTTTAATTGGGCGACGACCCTGGTTCATGCCGGGCCGTCGTCCAATTGAATATATTTTAAACAGAGGGCAGAACAAGTTTTTTTTGTTATGTTTTTTTTTTTTTTTTGCAGAATCAAGAAAAACCCCACCCCCCATCCCACCCCTTCCTCCCCCCCCCCCCCCTCCAAACCTTCCCACCTCTCTATATACCCCTCACCATCAACTTGTTGAGGTAATAATGAATATTTTTTTGGTATTTATACATGTTGTGTATATATATATATGTATGTATATGTATGTATAGATCTAGCTATAACCCCTCCCCCCCCCCTTCCCTCATATGATGCTATGTACTCTCTCAACACATTACCCTCTCCCTCACCTTAGAAATAATTTATTTTTTTGAGTTTATTTATATATACATTTGTATATGTATGTACATCAATGTATATATAATACATTTTGTGTGTTGTTATGAATATGGGTATTAATAATGCACCTAACCTAAATATGTTAATTTAGTTGTTATTTTTTTTTTTGTATTTTTGGATTTTTTTTAATTTATGATTTTTGTTTTTTGTTTTTTTTTGTCTATTATTTTTCTTCGTTATAATTTGTTTTTTAATTTGTGTTATTTTTAACACATTTTGGTTATTTTTTGATTTATTTTTCTGATTTATTTTTTTTTATTTTAGGATTTTTTTTATTTTCGAATTTATTTTATTTTTTAATTTACGAATTTTTTTTATTTGTCTATTATTTTTATTTGTTATAATTTTTTTTTAATTTGTGTTATTTCTAACACATTTTGGTTATTTTGATTTAATTTCTTTTATTTTCTGATTTTTTTTAATTTTTTTTATTTTCGGATTTAATTTTTTTTAACACATTTCGGTTATTTTGATTTAAGTTTTTGTTTTTTTATTTTCGTATTTTTTTTATTTTTTTATTTTCGGATTTAATTTTTTTTAACACATTTTGGTTATTTTGATTTAATTTTTTGTTTTTTTTTATTTTCGAATTTTTTTTATTTTTATTATTTTCTGATTTAATTTTTTTAACACATTTTGGTTATTTTGATTTTTTTCGGATTTTTTGTTTTAAAATTTTTTAAATTTTTTGTATTTTCCCTTTTTTTATCTATAATTTTTGTTCATTATTATTTTTGGTTTTTGTAGGTTTTTTTAACATAAATAGGTTAGTTGTTAATTTTTTTTTTCGGATATATTTTTTTTTCGTTTTTTAATTGTCTATTTTTTTTATTACTATTTTGGTTTTTTAATTGTTGTTTGTTTTTTTATATATTTAGGTTATATTTTGGTTTTTTTAAATTTCTTTGTATTTATTTTTCTCCAAAATTGGTATTTTCTTTGGATGTCAAATTTTGATAATCGTAAACCATAAAATTATAAATATAATGTGTTTGAGTAATATGTATAATGTACTGTTGTTGTGTAAATCTTTTAATTGCAGGTTATCAGATTACTCACGGTTTCAGGGAACCTCTGTCCGTTTGTCGCGTCCGGAGTTTACAGATTTTACGGTAATATTTTTTGAAACTTCGGATTTTTTTTTTATCTTAACAATTTGTGGTCTATGATTTCAAATTCGGATAATCTTCAACCATAAAATTAAAAATTCCAATGTCATCTCCGAGCCCGGATCAACTATTAACATGTTTTATTGAATGATTCTAACTTCATATTTGTTGAGTTGTCACATATTTATGTTGAGTAACCTTGTACATTGTACTTTGGACCCATCAACACTTTATCGTGAACATTGTACTTTGCACCTGAAGATTTTGAATAATTTTTAAAATGTATTGTTGTTGAGGAAATATTTTGAATGCATATATCGGATTACTCACGGTACAGAGGAGACTCTGTCCGTTTGTCGCGTCCGTCTATCAATTTGAATAAAATTTGTCAAATGTAATTTAAATGTTAATTTTTTCATATATGTTTAAAGTTTCGCAATTTTGTTACATATATCATTTTCTGCGTTGTATAACATTGTTCAATTTTTGGTTTGTTCTGTATCTTTGTCATGTTGTCAAACTCATGCGTAATAAGTCTCACTCATCGAATTCAGATAGCTCTTTTACCTAATAATCTATTACATAATTTTTAAAATGCAATAACATTTAACAAATTGGTCAGTGTATCATTTCATGGAGTCAAATCGTGAATGGATGTATCACAAATGGATTGACGGTAATCTCAATAAGGCGTTTATCCAAGGTGTTTCGAATTTTGTATCATTCGCAAGCAACCAACATTATTATATGGATGGCAACAAGATAAGATGTCCATGTGTAAGATGCCAGAACTTAAAATTCCAAACAACAGGAACGGTGGTTGATCATCTGTATAAGAAGGGTTTTATGTCTTTTTACTATCAATGGATTGCACAAGGCGAACATGTATATAACAATTATGTTCCAAGTGCACAAACTTGGGCGTATAATCAAGAACAACAGTTTGTTGAAACGAATAATTACAGAACACTGGTTTTTGAGGCTGCAGGTCCGCAGTTCACCAACGATCACAATGTTGAGGTTAATGAAGAACCTAACATGGAAGCACATGAATTTTTTGAGTTGTTGAATGCCGCTGATAGGCCATTGTTTGATGGTTGTGCGAAACTTACTCAATTGTCACCCGTGGCTCGATATATGAATATGAAGTCCGAGCATAATATGAACAACTCTCTATTTAACAGGTTCATAGAAGAATTAATGGAAGTGTTGCCCGAGAATCATAACTTGCCTAAAAACCTCTATAGATTTAAGAAACTAATCAAGCCATTAGGGTTGGGATATCAGAAGATCGATGTTTGTGTAAATGGATGCACCTTATTTTACAAAGATCGAAGCTCATGGAAAATTGTCCGCGCTGTGGCCACGCACATTTCAAAGATATAGCTAGTGGTAGAAAATGGGGTAAGCCTATTTCCTACAAACAATTAAGATATTTCCCTCTGACACCAAGGTTAAAAAGATTGTACATGTTAAATGCTACAGCCAAACACATGACGTGGCACAAATATCATACTGTGGAGGATGAAAATATTTGTCATCCATCAGATGTCGAATCTTAGAAATATTTCGACTCCGTGTATCCAAAATTCGCTACAGAACCAAGAAATGTTCGGTTAGGCCTTTGTTAAGATGGTTTTAACCCGTACAGTTCAAATGTACAACTTTACTCTTGCTGGCCAGTGATAATTACCCCATACAACCTTCTACCATGGATGTGCATGAAGGATCCCATAATATTTTTGACACTAATCATTCTTAGTCCCAAGCATCCCGTTAAGAATATTGATGTCTACCTAGAGCCCCTAATTGATGAATTGATAACTCTATGGTTGGAAGGAAAATTATGTTATGATATTGCTACGAAGAATAATTTTTGTTTGAGGGCAGTCTTGATGTGGACAATAAATGACTTCCCGGCTTATGGTATGTTGTCAGGATGGAACACACATGGGAGGTTATCGTGTCCTATTTGCATGGAAAAGTCAAGAGCTTTTGGCTTACCAACGGGGAAGAAGTCTTCATTCTTCGACTGTCATCATCAATTCTTACAACAACATAGTTCATTAAAACGTGACAAGAAAAAATTTATCAAGGATAGGCACGAGATATCTACACCTCTACCACGATTATCTGGGCAACAAATTTGGGAACGGGTGAAAGATTTCCCAACAATCCAAGAGAGCTCTTGCAAGAAGCTAGATGGGTTTGGTATATATCATAATTGGATGAAAAGAAGTATTTTTTGGGAATTGCTATACTGGAAGACGCACCTTGTTCGTCACAACTTAGACGTGATGCATATTGAGAAAAATATTTTTGACAATGTCTTCAATACTATAATGGCAGTTAAGGGTAAGACTAAAGACAACCTTCACACCCGAAAAGACATGTACACTTTTTGCAATCGGCCAGAATTCTGTGAAGACAATACGAACAAGTTCGGTGTATACACCCTACCCAGATAAAAGAGAAAAGTGCTACTACAATAGGTTGAAGGCATAAAATTTTTCGATAGTTATGCTTCTAATCTATAAAATTGTATCCACATGAAGGATTTGAAAATGTCACACACGAAGAGCCACAATTGTCATATCTTTATGGAGAGACTATTTCCCATTGCATTGCGCGAACTCATGCCGAAACAGGCTTCAAAGACATTTGCTGAACTGAGCTTATTTTTTAGCAATCTATGTTGTTCAACTTTGCAAAGAACCGATTTGGAAATGATGCAATATAATATTGTAATGACGCTATGCAAACTGGAGAAGATGTTACCTCCTGCATTTTTTGACTCAATAGAGCATTTAACTGTCCATTTGATTTATGAAGCGATATGCTATGGACCGGTTCAATATCGGTGGATGTACCATTTCGAGAGGTTTTTGCAAGGCCTGAGGAGGAGAGTTAAGAATAAAACACGTGTTGAAGGATCTATTTGTGAAGCCTATTACTTCCTAGAGACATCAACTTTTTGTTCATATTATTTTGAACAACACGTGTCAACTAAAAGCAGAAGGTTAGGTCGAAACAACCAGTATAACAAGGTAGACTATCATGAAGGTTTTTTATCTATATTTACTTGTCCGGGTTGTCCAATTAGGGCGGATGCAGAGATATTACTACTGGAGTATGATATCCAGTTGGCACACTTATATGTACTCATGAATTGCACAGAGGTGCAGCCTTATATATGATATGTTTGCAACAATTTGGTATGCAATTTCCCCCGTTGGGATTATTACACTTTTTTTAATGAGCAGCTTTATGAATTGGATGCAGATTGTTTGAGGAAGACTTGGAACAACAATATAGCCCTATTAACCAAAGAGATAGACAGTTGCATTTTAACAAATCTTTCCCGAGATGGTTATATGGCCAGGTCAGTATTTTGTATGCAATTTCTGCCTATTCATTAAAGGCATGACCAGTTGAGTATTAACCAAATGTAGTCATATTGCAGTTAAGAGATAGGTATGACATAGACGATCGTGTGAAATATCTCTCCAAATGGCCGCACAGAAAGGCACGCAGATGGTGTAGATACATGGTAAACAGATATAGGTTCTCTACGATCGAATATGGGTCTTCAAAATCCATGAACAATAGTAGAGTTTTCGTAAAAGGTACATGAGATGGTACAGCTGGAGAAATAGGGTACTATGGGGTATTGAAGGACATTATTGAACTACAATATCTTAATCCAATGCTACAACATACAAGAGTTGTTCTGTTTAAGTGCGATTGGTATGATACCACAAATGATAAAGGTATGAAGTCAAATCAGAGGACCGGATTGGTTGAGGTGAACGTGAAAAAAAGATATCCCAAGTACGAACCGTTTGTATTGGTAGGTCAAGCCCAGCAAGTATACTATTGTGTTTATCCAGAGGCCAAAAAAGAATGAGTGGATTAGGTGGCCGTCGTTAAAATCCGTCCAAACATTTCTATGACATGGACAGACAGGAGATAGATGTGGATTATAACATAAGTTTTCAATCGGATCACATGAATGTGCCCCCAGTGGAACCGAATGATTTTGATTGTAATTCACATATAATGATTCGGATGTATACACTGAAATAATAAGAGAAGATGAAGAATATGGAGACGTAGAAGAATATGTAAATGACGAAGAATATGAACATGAAAGAAATGATAATGGTGTACATGATGATGATGTCAATGATGATGATGATGACTGTGCCCCATATGATGATGAAGATGACGATGATGATGATTGTGACCCATATGATGATGAAGATGACGATAATGACAATGACTATGATGATGAGGATGAGGAGGAAGATGGGGAACATTCAACCTTCCACAATCATGACGGTGACAATAAGGGAAATGATGATTTTTGAGAAAAACATAGGTTAGAAAAAATATTTGTCATAGTTGTATTTCAATTGATCAAACAGTGATTCCTAGTATTATACATAGATCTAGGACAGTTATGGTATGTTATGTTACATAATTACATTTTTTCAGTCAATATATATTATTTATATATTCTAATTCTACTGTGTCAAAACAGGCAATGTGAGGCGGTGAAGATCCAACTCACAAGGGGAAAAAACATTTGAAGTAGAGCAGCTTGTTAGGAAAAAGGACATCTTCGACTCATACCCCCCTTATTGTGCCCGAGATGCAGCGATTCAATCCGGCAGGACTGAATGATGTATCACAATTGGGTAGCCGTAGATCTATAGGTGCACATCATTTGAGTGGTCGTGGATCCACAAGTGCACATACACCAACTGATCGTGGTGCTGGTAATGTCCCTATGGTTGTTGGGCGTGGTTCATCTAATACATCAGTAGGTATGTGACATCGGATCCCAGACGATGCGCAGCCCCAACAAGAGTAACCATATGTACAGGCCACGTCCACTAGTCATAATGAATGACATTGTTCATCAGTTGGACTGCCATAGGAATTAGATGACTTATGTGTAGATGGTGATAGCTCTTTAATGCCCAGTGGTGCGCAATTTTCTAATATACCCGAGTCCTCGCATATTGCTGAACGACGGGCTGCAGGAATTGAAAATTGGCAATTTTATGAATTCTAGTCTCTAGCCGATTATACGATATGGCAAAATGACAAGCGACGCTATATAAAGGTCGTAGGAAATGGGTATGTAATAGTTCACACTTGAAGTTTAAATATTCTATTTTTTGTACCCTAATATACATGTTTGGATTATGTTATGTTGTATAGATGGGATCCATATAACACCGTCAAAGGTGTTACAAGAGCTCTACATGCCGGGTATATAGAGCCGTGGTTGACATACAAACAGGTCCCAAGTGATACAAAGAAATTATGGTTCGAATATTTCAGGGTATGAACTGTTAAAGCAATATATTTTGTGGGAATAATTGATGAATTATATGGATGATAATATTAACGCTTTCAGAGGGAGTACAAATGGCTTCCAAGTGATGAAGCTGAAGTTTGGCGCAAGTTTGAATCTACTGCAAGACGCCGAATTTCAGATTTGATAAACAAAGGATGGACAAGAACGAAAAAACCAGATTTCATACCACTTGACACATGGAACGAAATGCTGAAGTTATGGCAAAAGCCAGAATGGCAGGAAATCTCAAGGAGAAATTAAGACAATCGAAAGGCCAATCCGTCTACTCACCATTTGGGTTCAATCCCAACCCATGAGACAACTAGAAGAATGGTATTGATTTAGTAATACAATCTTGTTTACATATATATGTTATGTGTACGAATAAAAATTCGTCGAAATCCCCGTCCGTCGAAGGTTTTCAAGAAGGCTCATCGCAAGGGGACTGACGGACCGTACACAGATTCTCGGGCCGAGCAGACTATGGTATGTATTATTGATGTAATTTCTAGAAGAGGTAGCAATGCATATGGTTTATGTTGAAGATAATTTGGGATTCACAATATTGACCTAAAGGTTTGTTGGTTTTGCAAAGTATTTATAATTGTTAAAGCTATTATTCCAGAGGGAAAACATACTTGGTGATTGTGAGCATGAATATGGCTACACGGTGACCAAACATTTCAAAAATGGAATATGGTTAACTGTTTTACCCTGTTGTGTTGTCTAATGTATTTACAAATGTATCCTTAGGTTTATTACAAATGTCTAATGTATCCGTTGAGTCTGTCACAAATACTACAAGCTATCATCAGTATGTCATCACAGAGGAACAACTGAATGATGCCGTTACGAGAGCCACAGTGACATTGAATGAAACTGTACAAAGTCATCGCCAGCGGATCGAGAGTCAGGACGAGTTAATCATTCAACTTCAGCGAAGGTTGGCGAATCAGGACAAAATGATGGAAGATCTCTACACAAAAGTATATGGTCAACCTGAAGACCAACATTCTTCATCTTCACATAGTGATGAAGATGGAGAGTAATTTGTTATAATGTTATCTTTGTAGTTTGATGTTTAATACACTGCTATGTACATGACGTTTCTTTTTATGACAGTTTAAAATAATAGTCTATATGTTAAATATATATAGCATATTGTATTTGTGGCATTATTTGAAATGAATTTCATATATCAAATAAGTTCAATTTGGGATGATCTTGCAAATTTTTTCATCGGAATTATGACTAGTTTAAGTAGATGAAATGATTAAATTGGTGAGGGCTTGGTGAAAGGAATGAACAGTGACGGATTAGTGATGGGAAATGTTGGCGAAGGTTTGGCGACGACAATTTTGTGACAGTTTGGTGAGGGATTAAGTTGGCGACAGCTCAATGACAACAATCACTAGTGACGGCCGAGTGAGGGTAATGTTGGCGAGGGCTTGTCGATGGACAATGTAGTGACAGTTGTGAGATGGCTCTAATTGACGAGGGGCCAGTGACAGCAAACTATAGTGACGGCTTGGAGACGGGAAATTATGGTGAGGGCGGACTATAGTGAGGGCCTGGAGACTGTAAATTATGGTGAGGGGTTGGTGAGGGCGGATTTGGAGACGGGATGGAGAGCGTTTCCAGCCGTCGCCAAAACAGTGACGGCACGGCGAGAGGAACCATTTTGGTGACAATCTCCTGTCTGACGAACAGCTCCCTTCACCGTACCGTCACAAATTCCACATTGGTGACGGCACGATGAGGGGAACCGTCTCTCGCAAAATCTAGTTTTTTTTTGTAGTGATAGATAAATTAGGAAAACTAGTATATAAGATCTTTGATTACTCTACCTAATTAAAATCAATAGATCTTAATTGGAACTTCAAGTTAATTTCTTTGAAGTGTGAGGTTTTGTTATGGCATTCTCTTTTGCTAATATATGAACCTAGGTAACGAAATCTGACCATATTCTTATCGCATTCTTATAAAACATTAGATTTTTTTTTTTTAAAAAAAAAAGAAACATAGAAAGATTTTTTTTTTTTTAAATAAAAATAAAAATAGAAGCTATTACATAATTATTATACTATCATATGATGAAACTTGTAACGTCAACAAAAGATAAGAGCTTTTTGCATTGTACCTGACCAAAAAAGTAATGTAGGTTAACGCATTCAACTTTGTTACATGAATTCGTCTCGCGTACACAGCTTACTCTTCAATCACTATCAAAGATGTTCTTAATCTTGGACAAGGTGACCTACCTGTAAAGTGGTTCTTTAGATGAGTAGAAAAAAGAACAACTATTAGGTTATCGTAATCAACTTTGTTACTGCCGGTTCAGTCAAATTTTATACAAATTTTAAGTTGGCTGGTCATTCAGTCTCATCTTGCCCCTCGGCTCAATCTCAGCCTAGTGCCTTTAACACTTCCATCTAGGCAAAAGACAGCTCTCCAAAAGCCTTATTGGGTTGATGTCTGAAAGAAAAAATATGCCTCTAATACTAACCTGCAGCAACATCGCCCCTCCAGCTCTAGTTCCCCTTTAGAGCCTCCTACTAAGTGTACTCCATGCTGCTAGTCCTCTAAGGTTTCTCAAAATAAATTTGAAGTTCTGAATGAAATCAATTAAACTCTTATGCCACCTGGCCCGTCATTTTTTAAAGGTAATTAAAATATCTACAACGTGGAATTTCCTGGTGTCTTGATATTGAAAATATCAAGATGTCACCTTGTCAGTCTCTGTCTTTTCACAGATCATATCTCTCTAGAGCTATCACTAATTTTCTTGCAAGAAGGCCTATAGATATTTTCTCGGGTTTGCTAGTAGCCCCACCGACCAGATTTGTACTTATTACTTCAATTCCTTTTCTAGTTTGGTCCCAGCATGAGCCTCAACAATTTTTTTTTTTGTTATTAGGCTAGAATCCCTATGTAATTAGTCTTTCACCTACCCTTTATAATTTATGTCATTAATGAAATATTTTACCCGTTAACTTAGTAAAAAAAACAAATTATACAAATTTTCTTTTCTTTAGCCAAATTCTCGCCAATCCGCTCGCTATCTTTGGTGACGGTGAATTTCTCGCGAAATGTCCCAATGGCTATATCTTGCGTGATTGGTTTGACAAATTGTAAAGAAGAAGCTTCCCAAAAAGAGAATTTAAAACTTGTACATGCGAAGCACACAATTTTCCTTTCTTTTGCACATTTACATTATTGTATTGTCAATTTTGTCCATCAGATAATTATGATATGTTAAATTGTGTGTTTCTCACATGCTAAAGACGTTAAAATTTAGACAAAAATATTGTTTAGAAATAATATTGTTATGAATGTTAAATGTTAAGGGTTAAAGTGTCTATTTTAAAATGTTGGGGACCAAACTGTCAAATTAAACAAACGTTAAGGACTATTTGAGGTATTTACTTTTAGGGTAAATACTCAATTTGACCCCTTATTTTTAGAGTTTGTGTCATTCTAATTCTTATCTTTCAAAATGCACGCTTTTAGTCATGTATCTTTACCATTTGTTCCGATTTAGTCCTTATTTTTCAAAGTGTATCTTTTTAGTCATGTATCTTTATTATTTGTCTCAACTTGGTCCATATCTTTTAAAATGGTAGAGGACTAATATGGACCATAATAATTAAAATAAAAACTAAGTTAAGACAAATAATAAAAATATGAGACTAAAATAATATATTTTAAAAAATAAAGACTAAGTTAAAAAAATAGTAAAAATATGTTATTCCTTTCAGACCACACATTATAAATAAAAGCCCCCAAAAAAAGTCTAATCAGTGTGGCTTATAGATTTTGACCTTTGCAATATTGATTAATCCACTAATCAATGATGTCCTAGGAAGGAAGATTCATACTCACTTTACACATTCTAAGGCCTTTTTTCCGGATCCTCCTACTGATGTCACATTGAAAGAATAGATATTCCTTATCTTCAACAACTTGATAGCAGAAAACACACAAAGCATTAATAAAATCCCCCAAGTAATAAGTCTCGTAATTATTGGAAGTCTATCTTGAATTGCAAGCCATGTTGTGGAACTGTGCTTATGAATTCTGATTTTGTCCCACACAAGTTGGAACCAGTTGACCCTTCCCTTTTTACTTCTAATTTCATCCCATGCCGATGCCACAGTACTAAATAAACCTTTTGGGTTGGGATCCAAATGAGGCATAAGATCATTTATGTTGTGAGCAACAGCTCTAGCTACTTCATCCTCCAAATTGATAGACCAGTTTGCATTTCTAATGCAAGAACACACCTTCTCATTCCAACCCCAACAACTGCCACTTATAATATTAATATCAAAGAGGTCAGTCAAATATCCCATAGGGTGCCACCGGTCATGCCAAATAAAAGTATCATGTCCATTACCCACTTGAACACTAATAAATTGTTGAGCCACCGATTTGAATTATTGAAAATAATAAATAATATAACAAACTCTTATTTAAAAGATTAAGTTGTTAGATGAACTGATCATTTAACATGGTATCAAAGTCTAAGTACCAAAAAATTCTAGGTTCAAAACCCGCTACCCATTTAAAGAATATCTAAATTGTCCAAGTGTAAGGCTTAAAAACTAACTTCGCCTGCACTTGCGGAGACGTGTTGAAGATAATAAATAATATAACAAATCTCTCTCTAACACTGATCACTTAACATGAGCTTCATCAATTTTTTCCTTGCCCATGAGGCATTAATTACGGTTAGGAACATAAGTGTTAGAAAGACCATGACCCATGTAAAGAACATGAATTTTTAAAATCTAACTGCTGAACTCTAAAAGTAAAAAGTTATATGTAAACAGCTAAATATCAGCCAGTCTGATTGATTTTCTAAATTTCACTGCAAAATCCAACTTAGTAAAGATCTTTGATATCAATCTTGAGGATGACTTTGACAAGGATATAAGACAGAGCAAAAAATCAAGCATCTGACGTACTTTAAAGAGGATACTATATATATCCAGCAAGATGGTACCTGATCATATAACAATTTGTACAAATTGAAAATGTACAAATTGTCCCTTACATGCGATATCACCTGCTGCATCATATTGGAACCTAAGATTTGGAACCTTATCAATTTGATGCAATGTAACCTAAGTAATGCACCGAAAAGATTGATTCAACGAGATAAACCTTGCCGCCATTAAGATTTAGAACTTATCGTCTCCTTTCAGGACCCTTTGGGGGAAGCTCGCCAAAGCTAGACTATGGGCATGAGACACTAGGGTTGAGAAAAATGGGGAAAGGGGAAGGGGAGGAGAGATAGATTGGAGAATGTAATCCAAGACATTTTGTTACTTGCAGTTTTCATATAAATATACAATGAAAAACAACCATCTCATTTAATCCCTTCAAACTGGGGCAAAATGAAGGTAGATAATTCTCCTAATTTCCTCCCTTTTTTAGTTTATATATAAAATTTACATCTTTCTTTTGTTTATTGTTCAACAAAACAAAGAAAATACAAAATTCTTTATGATTCATTCTTCTTCTATGAACTTGTATAACCCAAACAAGAGAGTTTTTTTCCTTCTTTACAAATTTTTTTTCCCTTGATTTTATTTATGATTTTTCCCCTTAAACTCAAACAAGCTCTAAAGCATTGTAAAGTCCTATTAAGAAATAAATATTACTTGGTCAAATAGAATAATTAACTTCCTCTGCAACCTGGGATATAGAGGAAGCACATACTTCTGTAGGAAAACCCGTCAATATGTTATCTATTGAGACTAACACGTATTGGACAACTGTCAATAATTAGATACAAAATATGTCTGAAATGCGTCAAGCTTGAAATTGTTAATTATTCCAGATATAATACTCATAATAGAAAATCATTTCTTCATCAGGCGTCATCTTCATTGCTAATTTTAGAAACAACCAGCGGGTGCAACAACACCAGTATTTAACAAGGAAACCAACGTCCCTCTTGCCTCTGAGGCAAGTCTGAGAGACCATGGATCTTTTAAGCATTATGCTGACACTAGTGTTTGCCTGGACAATATTCCAGGGCCTCACTACACTATCAAGAAGAAGCAAAAAGCTTCCACCAGGACCAACTCCCTTACCCTTAATTGGCAACCTTCACTTACTCGGTGACCAACCCCACAGGTCCTTAGCCAAGCTAGCCAAAACCTATGGTCCTATTGTGCGCCTAAAATTAGGCCACATTACTACAGTGGTCATCTCTTCACCAGCCGTGGCCAAACAACTGCCTCAAAAGGAAGACTTACCCCTCTCCAGCAGATTTGTTCCGGCTGCAATCCGAGCACATCACCATTCTAAATACTCTTTTGTACAATCATACAATGAAAAGTGGCGAATTTATTTAAAAAGCTAAACACATGAAGGTTTTATTTTTTTGTTCAACACAAAAAGATTATCCTGAGATGTCACTGTTCAATCCCTTCGAATTGGGATAAAATGAAGGTAGGTAATTCTCCTAATTTTCTGCCTTTTCAATTTATATATAAAATTTGCGTAATTTTATTTGACACTCCTTGTACTTTTGATAAGCATGAACTATATCTCACACTTTTTAATATATGAGTGTCACACTCATTCTGATAGTGATCCGTTAGTTTTTCTGTTAAAAATTTTATAAAAGTCACTTCTTGCTTTTATTATGTGAGAGAATTAATAAATACCCAAAAGTTCTCATCTAACTGTTTTTGCTTTTGAGTTAACATCATCTAATTATGCAAATATATACTTCTAGTGTAATTTTCTTTAGGATTCTTTAATTTCATTGAGGATTCTTTCTCCCAGTAAATCCGAATAGCCATAAGCATTTCTAAACCCTATTATTGAATATCGATTAATAAAAATAAAATCATTGATTAGTAAAAAAAAAAAAAAACAACCTACTCTGTGCAATGGGACAAAAAGTAGCATACATAGGTTCCATTTGTTTGCCTTTAAATAACTTGCTTGTAAAAAATATTTTTCTGGAAAATAAAATATTTTATAGGATTTCATTTGTTTGTCGTAAAATAACTTGTTGGGGAAAAATGTTTTTAAAAAAAATAGAATATTGGAAAATATTTTCTGGTGTTTGGATGTACCATGAGTTCCGTAAAATGTTTTCTTCCCTCAAAGGAAATGAAAACATTTTTCAGAATTTTGTACTAGCCGCAATTGCTGACTGAAAATATTTTACAGTTGACCAATTTTCTAATGTTACCAAATACTGTAAAATTAAGCAAAAACAGCCGTAATTTTTGACCGAAAAATATTTTACAGTTGACTAATTTTTTGGTGTTATCAAATATCGTAAAATTTGAAAAATATTTTACGGCAAACATTCGGAGCCATAGTGTATAATGTATATGTTCATCTATGCACGTTTCAATTCTTCTTTTTTGACGAGTTGAAAAAGGTAGCATACATAGTGTATAATGTATAGGCAGAACTTTTTTTTCTTAAAAAAAAAAAAAAATTCCTCTTTTTCACTTTCTTTATTTGGTTATATATATTGTATATGTTTAACTACTAGAAAGTTTCATTTTGTCGTTTGAGACTAACTTCGTTTGTTTGGCGTAAAATATTTTTTTAATTTTTTGGTATTTAGTAATACTAAAAAATTAATCTATTATAAAATATTTTTTAATAAAAAATAGTAACTACTTTTACTCAATTTTTCGATATTTGGTAATACTGAAAAATTAGTTAACTGAAAAATATTTTCTAGTCAAACACTACAAAAAAATGGCTTTAGGCGCCCACCAACGTCGTCTCCATGCCGTCGACAAATTGATATTGGCGATGGCTGGCAACGGCGTAGAGATAAATATTGGTTGTCGCCAAAAGTAGTATCGCCAAGTTGTCTCCCCGTCGCCATATCGTCGAATTTGGCGACGGCATTTTAGTCGTCTCCATATTCGTCTCCGAATCGTGTCCCAAAAATATCATCTCCACACCGTTGCCAAAAGCTCCTTGTCTCCACTCCATCTCCATCCCGTCTCCAAAAAATAGTGTCTCCATTCCGTCTCCATGTCGTCTCCAAAAACTAGTGTCGTCTCCCATCCGTCTCGACGTCGTCTCCAAAAAATTGTGTCGCCATTCCGTCTTCACGTCGTCTCCCAAAACTAGTGTCGTCTCTCATCCGTCTAGACGTCGTCTCCAAAAAATAAGTCGTCATTGAGTTTCCACGTCTTCTCCAAAAAACAGTGTCTCCATTCCGTCTCCACGTCGTCTCCAAAAAATAGTATCTCCAATCCGTCGCCACGTCGTCTCCAAAAAATAGTGTCTCTAATCCGTCTCCAAATAGTTGCCAAAATATAGTTTCTCCACACTCCATAACATAAACTCTACATTCCGTCTCGAAGCCGTCGCCAAAATAGCAACTCTCGAAATTTAATTTAATTTTTTGTTTTTCAACTAAAACCTTTAAATCTCCAGTTTTTATTAATTATTTGATTATTAAATGAAGATATAATACACATTCATATAATATAAATTATATTTAATTTATATTGAAAACTATATTGTACCACACCATTAATAAAGTAAACAAATCATAACATAATTTAACACACTCGTTGCACATATTAACATAACAAAAAAACATGAAACTATTCTTCATTTCCATCATCGGGTTGAGGCGGATCCTGATGAGCAGGTGGCTTCATCATCATCTTTGTCAGCAGTGCGATCTGTGCACGCAGTTCTCGAAGTTCAGCATTGTGTTCTTCTTGAAGTCGTTCAATCCGCTCAGTGTGTTCTTGTTGCGCTTTACGCAATTCCTCATTCTCTGAGATGTGTAGATCGAGCTTATCATTCAATGTTGTCGTCGCCCGAGCAACAGCCTGATGTATCTCTATCTCTGTGATCTGGCGTCTGCCTAGTGGGTTGTGATGTGCAGAAGACACTGAACCAGTTGACCCGACCCCATATATGCGCCCTCGGTTTGGTTTGCCCACAACCTGCAGGAAGAGTGCATCATAGTCTATCGGTGTCGCTGCTGAATCGGACTCCGAAGAAACAGTTGCCTGCTGCACCAATTCCTCATAATCAGCCTGTACGACAGAGCATCTGACTTAATCATTTTAGACATTTCGTTGGTAAATATATATATATATATATATATATATATATATATATCCCTAATTTTTTTCCTATTAGCAATAACTTGCACATACCATGGTCTGTTCTGCCCTAGGGTCTGTGAATGGACCGTCTGGTCCCTTGCGATGAGCCCTTGCAAATACATCAGCCCTAGTCACTGGTGCCCCCCGTTCTTCTGCCTACAAATTTTTTAAAAAGGAAAACATAACTTCAAAAGCATTTATGATATGTTATATAATTCAATATAATTACGACATTTTGTTCATTACATACCAATCTCCTTGCAGCCTCTTCATAGGGGATAGGTCCTAAATGATGTGGAGATGGCCGATGCAGTCGGTTATTCGAATTTCGCTGTGAAATTGCCTGCCATTCAGGGGTTTCCCACTTTTCTTTTAACTGATCCCACGTGCCATCGCCCACCCACCTCGGCTTCTTATTACGTGTTCGTCCTTTATTAAGGAGGTCATGTATACGAGATCCAGCTTTCGAATCAAACATTCGGCGAAGCGCTGCTTCCTCACTTGGGTACCACTTATAGACCCTCTGCAGCCATTAATTAAAGCATATAACATATTATTTTAACAGTATTCAACCCATTGATTATAACAAATATCATTACATAAAATATATAAACACTTATTTATCATACCTGAAAATTAGCGAACCACCTATCCCTAACATCATCGGGGACCTCAGTCCAACTCCCCCAAGGCTGAGAATACCCGGCGTTCATTGCTCTAGTGACTTATCTTGTTGCTGCGTACGGTGTCCAACTACACATGAAAAAAACAAATAAATAGGATATTAAATAGCCATAACATAGGAGGAGTATTGGGATAGGGTTAACCATGGAAAAAATTACAAAATCAAATACTTACCCACCACCGTCGATTGTCAAATGTGTCCGTCTGTCAACCTGCCACGCGACGTAGGCATCGTGCGACGAGAACCCATAATATTGCCATGGCTCTATCCCAGCAGGTCGTTCTTGAGCTGTTGTAGATGACTCAGGTTGTTCAGGAAACGGTGTGGATTGAGCCATAGGGTCGGGCGCATTCGCGCCATCAACGTTTACGTGTAAATCCTCTAAACCTTGTCTTAAACCGGACGATGAAGTTGAAGGTGTAGACCTCTCATGTGGTGGTAATGGAACGTGCAAAGGCACCTGGCCTGATGCAGCGTCAATGGGCCCTCCAAACGTGCTAGTATGAGTATGTACCCTTTGTTGTGAGGGATACGAACTGTGTGGAATCCCGTGCTCCAATCCTACTGATGATGACGATGAGCCACGACCGGTCGACGGCTGACCGACAGAAGACCCATGACCAACCGATTGCGGTGGTCCTATGGACCCATGACCAACTGAATGCGGTGCTCCTGTCGACCCCCGACCTACTGAGTTTGGTGCTCTTGTCAGCCCACGACCAATCGATTGATATCCACCAGTGGACGTATTGGATGTACGCCCACGACCTGTACTTCCACGACCTATCCCCGTCCTGAGGAATTGTCTAATTCCTCCTGAAGAGTTATCTTTGCTTGCAGCCATCTCTGTTCCCCTACAAATACACTTAAGGAATTAACTGTCAGTGCTACACACATTAATACACACATACACATGTTCCGTTAATTGAATTATAATTTTTAAATGTCATCCGTAAAAAAGTTGAATATATCAACATGATTGTTACATTTTTTTTCCAAACTAAGTATCATCTTCTTCGTCATCATGAATGTCATTATCATCACCGTCATCATCATCATCATCATCATCATCATCATCTTCTTCATCTTCGTCTTCTGAATTATCATCATCATCATCATCATAATCTTCTTCTTCTTCGTCAATCTCCTCGTCCTCTTCTTGAGCATCATGTTGAGCATGTAAATCATTAATATCTTCGTATGATATTTCTATGTTGTCACCCGATGCATGACAAAGTGGAGGTAAACTAGCATCAGTCGGCTCTACTTCGGCCACATTCATGTCATCTGACTGAAAAGCTATTTCTTCTTCTCCTACACTCTGTTGTCTTGATAGGTCATACAAATTTCTTGGACGGATTTTAACCACAGCCCACCAATCCATTCGATCCCTTTTCGCTCCTGGGTATTTACAGTAGTACACTTGTTGTGCTTGTTCAGCCAAAACAAACGGTTCATATTTTTGATACTTTCTCTTAATGTTCACTTCAATCTGTCCGGTCTTCAGATGATGCTTCACCCCTCTGTCCTTTGTGGAATCATACCAGTCACACTTGAAAAGAACGACCCTTGTATATTGCAATGTTGGATTATGATATTCAAGTTCAATAATGTCGTTCAAAACTCCATAGTATCCAACATCCTCAGTATTACTATCATTTATCCCTTTAACAAACACTCCACTATTGTATGTTGATTTTATCTTCCCAAAATTTAATGTATGAAACCGATAACCGTTGACCAAGTATCTTGACCAACTGCGAACCCGTCTACTAGGCCACATTGAAAGACATTTTACACGATCATCAATGCCATTAGTGCCTATCAACTGCAAATCGCATAATAAGGTGATTATGCAAAGTTAAATGAACTCGTTAATTTACCAACAATTACACTTCTTAACATATACTTACATGGTGATATAACCACATCGGAAAATTATTGTACACTTCATATTGAATTTCCGTCGAACACAATTCGGGATAGTTTTGGCGAAGATATTCCTCAAACATGCTGTGGAAAAAAAAAAAATTGTCGGCTAAATCATGTAGTTAAGTGTATGAGGAACAGTGAGTTCCAATTTTCAAATAATATACTTATTCGTACCAGATATAGGGGGAAACTTCTCGGCAATTGGTCAAAACATAAATGTGTGCCGCATGCAGTTCTTGATCATTTAAGTTTCGTTCTGTTTCCTTCCCAATTGGACATCCCGGGTAAGTAAATATAGATAAACAACCATCAGGGTATGTCACCTCGTTGTATTGGTTATTCCGCGGAATACTTCTTGTTCTAGTACCCACGTGTGGTTCAAAATAATAAGAACAAAATGTTGATGTCTCCAGAATGTGATAAGCTTCACAAATTGATCCTTCAACGTGTGCTTTATTCTTAACTTTCCGTTTCAATCTTTGCAAAAACCTCTCGAACGGATACATCCAGCGATATTGTACCGGACCACCACAAATGGCTTCATATACCAAGTGAATTGTCAAATGCTCCATCGAATCAAAGAAACTAGGGGGTAACATCTTCTCCAAATTGCAAAGTGTGACGACAATATTTTCTTGCATCCTTTCCAAATCGGTCATTTGAAGAGTTGTGCAACATAGATTGGTAAAGAATAAACTTAGTTGGGCAAAAACTTGCCAAACATGTTTCGGTAGTAGCTCACGTAAAGCAATCGGAAGCAATCTCTCCATAAATACATGACAATCGTGACTCTTCATGTGTGACATCTTCAATTCTTTCATGTCCACACATCGAGATAAATTGGAAGCATATCCATCAGGGAGTTGTAGGTCTCTAACCCATTCAAGCAATGATTTCCTTTTATCAACAGGAAGTGTGTAAACACCCATCTTCAGTTCATGCTCACCGCATAATTCCGGACGATCACAAAAGGTTGATACATCAACTCTAGCTTTGAGGTTGTCTTTTGTCTTACCCTTGACCGCCATCACCGTGTTGAAAACATTATCAAACACATTTTTTTCAATATGCATCACATCCAAATTGTGTCTGACAAGATGTGTCTTCCAATAAGGCAAGTCCCAGAAAATACTTCTCTTCGTCCAATTGTGCCAATCCCCAAAACCGGATAGTTTGCTTTCTCTCATGTCGTTTATGTTCGGGTAATCTTTCACTAGTTCCCACAACTGCATACCATCTAATCTTGGCGGTGGTGGATCAGTTTCAACTCTACCTTTGATAAAATTCTTTTTGTCACGCCTTAATGCACTATTCAATGGTAAGAACTGACGATGACAATCAAAGAAATAATTTTTTCTACCTGCTGGTAATCGAAATGCTTTAGACTTATCCATACAATACGGGCATGACAGCTTTCCATGTGTGCTCCATCCAGACAACATACCATATGCTGGGAAATCATTTATTGTCCACATCAAAACAGCCCTTAACATAAAAAATTTTTTTGTGGCAACATCATAACAAGGTGCACCTTCGAACCATAAATTGTGCAATTCATCGATTAAAGGCTCTAGGTACACATCAATATTCTTTCCAGGATTGTTGGGACCTGGGATAAGCAGGGTTAAAAACATGAAAGGATCTTTCATGCACATCCACGGTGGCAAATTGTATGGTGTTAAAATGACCGGCCAACAAGAATAAGGTTTCGCATTTGAACTGAACGGATTAAAACCATCTGCACACAAACCAAGCCGAACATTTCTGGGTTCACATGCAAATTCAGGATATACACTATCGAAATATTTCCATCCCTCAGCGTCTGAGGGATGACAAATTTTTCCTTCCTCAACCTGGTGATTCTTGTGCCACTGCATGTGCTCAGCTGTCACCTTTGACATGTATAGCCTCTTCAACCTTGGAGTCAATGGGAAAAATCGTAATTGTTTATATGGTTTCAACTTACTCCGTTTTGAACCACGTGTTGTTGGTTTGAAACGTCGGTGATGACAACGCGGACAACAATCTAGGTGTTTTATGTCATTGTAGAATAAGGTACAACCGTTTACACAAACATCAATCTTCACATATCCTAGTCCCAAGGGTCTAATTAATTGCTTACACCTGTAAAAGTTTTCAGGCATCGTATGCGTATTCGGCAACGAATCCCTAACTGTTTCAATCATTGTGTTAAAGCATAGTTCGCTCATGTTATGCTCGGCCTTGACATTCATGTAACGAGACACAGCAGCTAACTGCGTTAAGTTTTCACAACCTTCATATAGTGGTAAATCAGCAGCCTTCAACAACTGAAAAAACTGTTGTGCTTCAATGTTAGGATCGTCTGTATAAAAGTTTTCATCACCATACCATTCTGGACCAACATCGTCAAATACCATTGTCCTATAGTTATTTCTTTCTTCTACCATCTCGTTGTAATCATTATTTTGAAAATTGGACGTACGTATATTACAATTATTTGACATGTCTTCCCCGTGTTCAATCCATTTATAGTAGTTTACCATGAAACCTTTCCTGTAAAGATGAAGTATGACCTCATCGGATTTTTCAAAACTGCGATTTTTGCATTTGGCACACGGGCATCTTATTTTTTCACCATCCATGTAATATCTTTGGCCACGTGCGAAATCTACGAATTCGTGTACACCAATAACAAATGCCTCGTTAAGATGCCCGTCAGGATCGTGACGATGATACATCCATTCACGACTTGTATCCATATCGAACAAAATTTCCTATGTAATATATAACATATTAAATAAATGACTTATTGATGTTTCGTTACATTTAGAGCATAATATTGGGACCATAATAGTTACACGGACCTTTTTCTATGTAACATTATGTGTAATAAATGCATTTATGCATAATATATGTAAATTAGTTTATTTCACCAAGATCTATGTAGATAAAGATCTTAATTGCAACAAATTAACTACTTACTTCTTAAGCTAACTTCCTAACTTAGCTTAAGTACCTATGGTTTAACCAAAATTTTAATTTTCTTCTATTGTTTAAAATGTCTCATTTTAGTCACAACATATAATTCAAAAAGTAAATATGTCGCCCCTATTATTTTTAAGTAGTGTCAATGTTGTCCAAATGGTTTTCTTAAAATTTTAAATTCGTCTATATTATATAAGGAGAAAACTGACATTTTGTTAGGAATAATCAAAACAATAGGGACGCAATTGATAACTTTAAACATTACAGAATAAATTGAAACTTTTCAGCCAACAATAGGTACTATATTTAGACATTTTCAACAATATGGAAAACACTAAATTTTTTTGCAAACAATATGGACTAAATTTGAGATTTTTCATACTTATCTTACCACTCTAATCTAATCTATGTTACTTTCTTGTATTTAAAGTCCACCATCAAACATTCATTAACAAAACCAAGCATTGAAGAAAATTAAAACACATAGTATATAATTAGAGTAATTACAACACGTACTACGACCTAACAAGCCATACAATATATAAATTCAAAATACAATTCTTAAAGCAACACATATACATGCAAGGCTTATACTTCTTAAGTGAAACAACATCAAAATGAATTACTTAACCTATACTTCTTACATACTAAACTACTTATCTTACTTATCTGAGTGTGTTAACATAACATATTAATTTGTCTTGCTAAACTTATGAAATTAAATTATATATATTTATTACTTATTAATTATCTAAGTTTATTAAGCTAACTTATTTAATTACTTAGTCTATTATCTTAAATTTAAGTACTTATTTAATTAGTCAACATATCATACTATCATGGAAACCGTCTAACCTAATTTAACTGACTTAATTGTCAAGACACACACAGAAGATGAAATCGGTATTCTTACTTGTTAATCACCTTAAATTTCTCACTCGAATTAACTTAACTTTACTTAAACATCTTAATACAACTGCAAAAATTTAATTCTCAACCAACATCAAAATACCAATTCATCCATTTACACAAACATCATATTCACCATACACTTTCAACTAAATTATCATAATATACAAAATCAAATACATAACAAATAATCACAATAACTTTAATTTAATTAAACGGATTTACATTTACTAATAAATTTATTTTAAAACTTCCAACTCGTACAATCATCAAACTCACCTGAGCCGATTGAAACTAGATAAGTCACATCCAAATATCTAAAGCCCCACACCTTGCAAAATAAAGTCAAACACATTGTATTAATCAAAAAAATAAATGTATAATCAAAAAATATTTATTACATTAACACTATGTATTTTTGGAAAAAAAAATTAAATAAAATAAATCCGAAAAAAAAAAATCAGAAATATATTAAGCAAAAATTGCTCAACCAAAATTTTGATTAATTAAAAAACAATTTTATTATATAAAACAAAGAAAAAAACTGAAAAAAAAAATTATAAAACTAGGAAAAAAACAGAAAATTATACAAAAAAAAATACATAAATAAAATTATATATATAACAAAATAATAAAACACATTATATAAATGTTTATATACACATATATATACATACAAATACATATAGTACATATATATATATGCATATATACATTCATTGCAAAAGAAAAAAATAGGGAGTATATTTTCGGATTTTACCTAATCGTCAAGGTAAGAGAGGGTGTTGAGGGGTGGGGATGGGGGTAGGGGTGGTATGAGGTTGGGGACACGAGGGGGGTGGGGGGGTGAGGGAGGGGGGGAGGGGGGTGTTGCTAAGTTTTTTTTTTCGCTGGGGGTGGGGGGCTTCTATTTTTTTTTTTTTTTTTTAATTAAAAGAGGGCAGCGCTGCTGCCCTCTGTAAGATGGGTTCATATGGGAACCAGCTGTTCCCCATGGTGACGACCCAGTGACTAACTGGGCCGTCACCAAAGTTTGGGGACCCGATTTGACGGGTCCCCATAGAGATGGCCTGGTCCGTGGAGACGGACCAGGCCGTCTCCCAAGGGTCTCCAATAGGAGACGGCCTTGGCCGTCTCCAAAATGGAGACTGGCCTGGTCCAATTCCAGTCTCCATTGAGGAGACGGCGTGGGCCGTCTCCTCAATGGAGACCGGGCTCTCCATTATGGAGACGGACCAGGCCGTCTCCAAAATGGAGATTGGCCTGGTCCAATTCCAGTCTCCATTGAGGAGACGACGTGGGCCGTCTCCTCAATGGAGACGGACCAGGCCGTCTCCTCAATGGAGACTGGCCTGTTCCAATTCCAGTCTCCATTGAGGAGACGGCGTGGGTCGTCTCCTCAATGGAGACCGGGCTCCCCATTTTGGAGACGGGTTAGGCCGTCCCCAAAATGGAGACGGCCCAGCCCGTCTCTAAAATGGAGCCTGCCCTGGTCTAGTCCCAGTCTCCATTGAGGAGACGGCGTGGGCCGTCTCCTCAATGGAGACCGGGCTCTCCATTTTGGAGACGGCTTAGGCCGTCTCCAAAATGGAGACGGACAAGGTCGTCTCCAAAATGGAGACTGGCCTGGTCCAGTCCAGTCTCCATTGAGGAGACGGCGTGGGCCGTTTCCTCAATGGAGATCGGGCTCTCCATTTTGGAGACGGCTTAGGCCGTCTCCAAAATGGAGACGGACCAGGCCGTCTCCAAAATGGAGACTGGCCTGGTCCAATTCCGATCTCCATTGAGGAGACGTCGTGGGCCTTCTCCTAAATGGAGACCGGGCTCTCCATTATGGAGACGGCCCGACCGTTTCCAAAATATAGACGGCCTAGGCCGTCTACAATTTCTAGAGATGGATTAAGCCATCGCCAATTGTTTAATTTTCCTTGTCTTTCAATTTTAGTTATAATGATTTAATATTTGATAGTTTATAATATATTGGTATAAATTATAAAATAAATGTTAATATTCATATTTAATTTCAATTGTGTATCTCAATTTATCAAACAAATATGTTGTTGAATTAGTAATTAAATTTTTTTTAAAACAAATATTTATAAAAAAATTGTAAAATATAAAGTAGATGAAGGTAATTCATTAATAATTCAAATGCTTTTACGTCATTATGTAGTAATTGGGAACGTCATGTCCCCAATTATTTGACCTATGGAAGACGAATGGTACGCAGCCACGTGGTCGCGAATCATACATACGATAGGGACATGGTGAACTCTGCCATGCGGCATACGGAAATTGAATTGGCAGGGCCCCCGTTCGTAAGGTAGATGGATTCAGTAACTTTTCAACATCGAGAATATCGTGCACGCCATGTCCCTTATTATTTGACCAATTGCATACGAATGGTACGCAGCCACGTGACCGCGAATCATGCGTAGGATAAGAACATGGTGTACTATACCAAGGGGCATCAGGAAATTGAATTGGCATGGCCCCGGTTTACAAGGTAGATGGAGTCGACAACTTTTCATTGTCGAAATTAGCGTGCACGCAAGGTCCCAAATAATTTGACCCATGGAAGACGAATGGTACGCAGCCACGTGACTGCGAAACATTCGTGCATACATCACCATATTATAAAATGCTGGGGTGTCTCGCTACTGTCATCAAGTTGTCTCTACATAAATCAATTACTTGTTTGCTATATATAGCAGTCGAAATTGTGCTTTCTCACACCGTCTAGAATTTTAAAAAAATAGATTGTAGTTAAATTGTTTCAAGGATGAGCAAGGATCAACAACACCACTCAGTTTCTCTTCCAAGACCAACAAAAGATGAAGAGGTGGATACGATGAAACCGTATCCAAATTACAGCAAATACGTTAAACCCCAACTTGATCTAAATGCTCCGCCAAAATACGACGGATACATATCTAATGCCCAAGTAGTCCAAAAAGTTCAAGACGACATGCTACGGATCTATTGCCCAAACGTATTTAAATAATATTTATATTTTTTTATCATATTGGAAACATCGGCATTAGTACTATTTGTTACAATCCGTAACAATGTTATTGCGTTGTTCTGCATGATGTGTAGTGTATGGTTGTTATGTTTTAGTGATCACGATGTACTATGTTAGGTATTAAGTTGGTGTGTTTATGTATTTCGAGCATATAATTTGTAACATGTTAATTATGTTTCCTATTTTGTCGTTTTGTTGCTGTATTAATAAATGATTATATGTAATCCTTTATTAATTATGAATGTAAAATTAAGTTTATGTTTGTAATGATTTAAGTCTTATAATAAAAAATCTTAAGTTGTTTCCTATTTAATCGTTTTGTTGATTTAGAAGAAATAATAGAAATAGTAGTGCATTACGTTAAATATTAACCATATATATAAATTGTTCTTCACGGAGACAATAATGCGTCCCATTAACTTTTCGAAGATTATAAATATGTTTTATTTATAATAATAAAAGACATATTTTGTTTTGTAAGTAATGATGAATAACTTATCGTTACAATCAAAGCCTCAAATGTGGATGACTTACTTATGTAGACGCCAATTCATGACATTATAAGACGGAAAATTAGTAGTCACTACTTATATGTGTAATTATTACATTAAAATAATTCATCAATATAAAATTATAAATTTTTGGCAACGACAGGGTGACTAAATCCTGACTTGTTTTGTGGATCATCTCGAACAATGAGCCACTTGGGGACGGCATGGAGACAACATGTTATTATCTGTCACCAAGTTGTCACCATATGGTCACTTTTGGAGACCGCATATGATGTTGTCACCTTCTCGCCAATTGGCGACGGCATGGGGACGGTATGGAGACAACATGTTATTAGCTGTCACCAATTAGTCACCATATAGTCACTTTTGGAGACCGCATACGATGTCATCACCAAATTGTCGCCAATTGGCGACGACATGGGGACGACATATGTAGGTCGTCTCCAAAACGTAACAAAATGGTCACTAAATTGTCACTAAAGTTGCGACATCTTACACCGTCTCTAAACCGTCGCCAAGTTGGTGACAAAATGGCGACAACCTGTCGCAAAAATGCATTTTTTTTGTAGTGAAATTTTACGTCTAGTATAAAATTTGAGAAAATATTTTTATGTTCTTTGAAAAAAAAAATATATATTTTCCGGAACTCACCTACCCCTACTCCCTGCCCCACCCCCACCCTCAGGGTTAGCATATATATTATGTGTATATTTTATTTTATTTTATAAAATTTAATGTCTAAAAATATTTTTCACTATATATTCAAACACCTGAAAATATTTTTCAGTATTATATTTTATAGAAAAATATTTTTCATTAACAAGTTATTTTACGGCAAATAAACGAAACTTAAGCAAATATTTTATTTTCTAAAAATATTTTTAGAAGTTATTTTATGACAAACAAACGGAGCCTAATTAGTAATTTCGCAAGCTTCAACTGTTAAATATTGTAGCTATGAAACACCACGCCGGCGCAATAACACCACAGTATAAAACAAGGAAGCCAATGTGCCCCAATCACTGAGTAAACTGTGAGAGAGACCATGGACTTTCTAATCCTTGTGCTTACTCTATTGTTTGCCTTGACAATATTTCATGGCCTCACTGCACTATCAAGAAGAAGCAAAAAGCTTCCACCAGGGCCGACTCCCTTACCTTTAATTGGCAGCCATCACTTACTCGGTACCCAACCCCACAAGTTCTTAGCCAAGCTAGCCAAAACCTATGGTCCAATTCTGTGCCTAAAATTAGGGCAGATTACTACAGTGGTCATATCTTCACCAGCCGTGGCCAAACAAGTGCTTCAAAAGCAAGATTTAGCCTTCTCCAGCAGATGTATACTGGATTCAGTCCGAGCACGTGACCACCATAAATATTCTGTTGTCTGCCTGCCTGTCGCTTCTCAATGGCGAGGCCTTCGGAAAATTTGAACTCGAACATCTTTTCAAGCAGCATATTGCCGAAAAATTAGTCAAACTGGTGAGGCTGTGGATATAGGCACTGCTGCTCTCAAGACATCTTTAAATTTGTTGTCTAATACCTTCTTCTCTATAGACTTGGCCGACCCATATTCAGATTCAGGCAAAGAATTTAAGGACTTGGTATTGAATATTGAGGTGGTGACTGGTAAACCCAACTTGGTGGATTATTTCCCTGTACTTGAAAAGTTTGATCCTCAAGGTATAAGGCGCAGCCTAACCAGATATATTGACAAGTTTCTGAAGATAATTGACGATCTCATTAATGAGCGGTTGGAGCAAAGGAAATCGCAAGGAGTTGTAAAAGACGATGTATTAGATGTTCTTCTTACCACAAGTGAAGAAAATCCCCAAGAAATCAGTAGGCCTCACATACAGCATATGTTCCTGGTTTGTATTCTTCTCTTTTCCTCATCACAGTTTCCCAAATTTTTTTACTCAAATCTTTCGTAGTAGTTCCAAAAACATATACATTGCTAACTTTTTATTCGCTTTAACACGATGGATATTCTGATCGTTTTCCTATGTACTGGAGGGGAGAGCCTAAAGCACGAGTCTAATAAACTCAACAGGCTTGTCGATTAGCACGGCAAGTTTGGAAAATGGCTTGAGAGGTTCGTGTATGGCTCCGTAAGTGTGAACGAATCTCCAAGCCTATTTGAAAAGCATAGTACAATAAGGAGCCGTTGGTACCATACATCATAGTAAAACTAACCTTGATTTAACAAACCAGTTCGGTATAGAGCAAGAATCACCACCAGATGGAAGGGGTGAACAAGCCCAAGGATAACTACTGCATTTAATTTAGCGTGCTGCTAGACTTGATTTAACTTATCATCTAAAAAGTTTTATGAATTACTCTTATCACATAATTTCTCACATTGAAAGAATGACCTTGGTGTACCATTTGAATGTTTGCCGTACCACTGAGTTGATTTATCCATTGATAAAAGTCTCATGTTTTGCGAATGGCTTCCGAGAATATATATGAGTTTTCTTTTCCCCCAAAATTTAATTGTTTCACTGGCACAAAATTATTTGTAAGAGTTTGCTCTCATATAACAATCATGTTACTCTCATAGGACCTAATTATTGCGGGGACGGATACAACTTCTGGCACATTAGAATGGGCAATGACAGAAATGTTTTAAAATCCAGAGACCATGAAAAGAGCCAAAGAGGAACTAGCCCAAGTTATTGGAAGAGGAAAACTGATAAAAGAAGCTGATGTTGCTAGCTTGCCATATTTGCAGTGCATTGTTAAAGAAACCTTAAGGTTATACTCTTTAGTTCCATTCTTGATTCAGCGTAGAGTGGTGCGAGATGTTGAATTGTATGGCTACATTATTCCAAAAGGGTCACAAGTGCTTGTAAATGCATGGGCAATTGGACGTGATTCAAGTGTGTGGGAGAATCCTTGATATTTAAACCTGAGAGATTTTGGAATTCAGAAATAGATGTCAGAGGACGCGACTTTGAGCTAATTCCTTTTGGTGGTGGAAGAAGAATTTGCCCAGGCTTGCCACTGGCTATAAGAGTAGTTCCACTTATGATCGGTTCTCTTCTGAACTCCTTGGACTGGAAGCTTGAAGAGGGCATTACACCTGATCAATTGGATATGGAAGAAAAATTTGGCATTACATTGCAAAAGGCTCACCCTCTAAGAATTATCCCGATTTCTCTGTGACAAAGTGCGTGTTCTTTGCGCCAAATAATCCCACAACCACTGTATTATATTGGTATTAGTTGGGCACTATGTGAATAATGAAACTCTTGTATATATATATCTTGAATATATATATATGAGAAGCTCCTTCTTTTAGTTAATTTTAACGGTGTTGCATTTTTGTATGGACAGATGATAGCAGTCTTCATACAAAGACATGCCCCTCTATGTCTAGATTTCATATTTTTCCTGAAATATTCGTCCAGTTGGCTTTAAGGCTAGGCTAGCCTAGGCTTGATTCCTGAATACTAGAATTTATTCCATAAAGAATCTGTTGAAGAAGTTAATAAATAATACAATTAAATTCTCCTTAATAGTTTAAACTTTTAGATGAGGTGGTAATTTAATATATATGTTATTAAAGTTTAGGTATCAAAAGGTACTGGATTCAAAATTCACCGTCACCCATTTAAAAAATTAACACTATCTAAGTGCAAGACTTAAAAACTAACTCCGTCTGCACTTATAGGGGTGTGTTAAAGAAGATAATAAATAATACAATTAATTTCTCTCTAATAATTTAAACTT
The DNA here is from genome assembly GCA_037974665.1 of Ehretia macrophylla. Classification (NCBI taxonomy): domain Eukaryota; kingdom Viridiplantae; phylum Streptophyta; class Magnoliopsida; order Boraginales; family Ehretiaceae; genus Ehretia; species Ehretia macrophylla. The sequence continues at coordinate 30,680,228 of CM075770.1, forward strand.
TTAGATGAAATGATCACTTTACAGAATTAGTGGGTGATTCAATCATGTGGCATGGTAACGTATTGAGCAATATTTAAATTAATAAGTATAGCACTTAAAGCATATATGTTTCTTGGCCATAATGATTCTTAGAAAGATTATATTGCGCCTCTATCGGTCAAGTATGATATCATTTTTATTGGATTTATTATGAGAATAAAAGATTTACCTGATCATATATGTTTCATGGTCATAATGGTTCTTAGAGAGAATATGTTCTATGTCTGTCGGTCATTTTGAGCAATATTTAAATTAATAAGTATAGCACTTAAAGCATATATGTTTCATGGCCATAATGATTCTTAGAAAGATTATATTGCGCGTCTATTGGTCAAGTATGATATCATTTTTATTGGATTTATTATGAGAATAAAAGATTTACGTGATCATATATGTTTCATGGTCATAATGGTTCTTAGAGAGAATATGTTTGATGTCTATCGGTCATTATCTTTATTGGCTTTACTGTGTCAATAAAAGACTTAATTTTATTTATTTATTTATTTATTATTATTATTATTATTGCTTTGATAGTGCTTTACTATAGAAAATAAAGAACAACTTTTTTCTTTTGTTACGAGTGATAAAGGGGTTGAGGGATTTGAAACTCTTTGATTGAAGGGATGCTTTTTGTCATCAAATGAGCCAACATTGTAAATTTATGAACACTTGGGTAGGCTAAGATTGAGCTCCAGACAGGGTTCTATAAATGGTCAACCTTTTTGGCTTTGTATCATGCCATCCTCTTTTTCACCAAATATATACCTTCTTGCTTTCTTGCTCTTTCTTTGTTATTTGTTTATCCTTTTGCTAAACCCTCAAATCTTCTTCGTGGGCTCTGATATAATAGATGACTTGTAACGTTGTCGGATTTTGAGTTTACATGTGTTGCCTTACGTACTGATCTAAGAGATTAGTCCTAAGCAGTGGCAAAGTCAAGTATCGGGCGTTAGAGGTGTACTATAGTGGCGAAGACAATAGTAAGATATTGAGACACTCATTTATGCACTTTATAGCCTTATGATCTAACATAACAGTATGATAAACATTCACAAACTTTTTATATAAATGATTAAAATTCATTCTTCACTTTTTAATTCCTACAGCTTCATTGTAACTAAGTATATAATTGGCTTCTTTTTTTTCAGATCAATATCCATTATCGTTGTCCACTTTTAATTAGCTAATGACATTTTCCTTTTCTTTTTCCTTTTACATAATTTAAAATACTTTTTCTTTTTTACTTTTGTTTGTTATTATTTCTAAATTAGAGTTTAAGGTTTTCTTAATGGGATTTGCTCTCATAAATAAGAATAAAAACAAGAAAATTAGAAATAAAAAATGTTATAATATAACATTTGTCTCATATCTAAAAAACAGAAACTTTAAAGCCACCTTATAAAATCCTAGACTACTGCACTTAGCACAAATTGGTTTTAAGATAGAACCTCAGTTATCTTAACATGGTATCAGAGCTGAGTCCTTAGTCCAATCATATTCATCCGCATGCGACCCATCTCAAATTAGATCCACTTATGTTCAATCTTTCGCATGTGTCATGTTCTACGCATCTTCAATCTTCAAAGTGTGACCTATCTCAAAATTAGGTTCACGCATATTCAATCTTCCATGTGTGACTTCTCTCAAATTAGGTCACACGTGAGGAGGAGTGTTAGAATATAACACTTGTCTCATATCGGAAAATTAAAAACTCAAATCAAAAGAAATACTATTTAAAGTTAACCCAATATTATACATGTATACATATGAGAGAGAGAGACAATAAACCTTATACATGTGATTTGAAAGCAATAAATGGTATTATTAGGACCGTGAATGCAATTGACAGTAGATTTAGAAGTTTTTGAGTAACTAAATATTATCATAATTGAATTGGATTTAGAAAAAAAAAAAATTTTTTTTTGAAGGATCACAACAAAAGTCTTGCAGGCAATGAATCAACTATGGAGAGCGTGGTGACCTATACAATACGTAAAATGTCTCTTTGAACTACATTGACATACCCATTGCTATTACCAATTATCTCACCTTCCTTGCTACTTTTTAATTCTTTTAATCTATAATTTTTAGTTTTCCTATAATTTTTTTATTAAAAAAATTGCCTCAATCCAGAGGGTGCACGGTCATAAGCTAGCTCCGCCAGTGGCCCTAATTGGTAACATGTCTTATGGACAAATCTATACCTTATTGCTCATAATTCACAACCTATGAGTTCTTGCCTAAAACCCAAATTCCCCCATAAACTTTTCATATCAACCAAATTCCCCTATGCCTTTATACCATGCCAAACAAAGTCTTATAACTAAGGGCAATTTAGTCTTTTCATGTATTTTAAAAAAATGGAAATGCAAAAACTAAAACCACCCTTCCCCTTCCCCACACCCCACACCGCCTACACCCCACGCCCCACTCTCACTCACTGATTGGATAGACCCCTTTAGACACAAAACTCTGGACAAACAAGAGGAGACCTGTATAGCAGATGTGTTGAGAAGTTTTTGAAGCATTCTACGCATGTGGGCTTGAGATTTGCAAAGCTCAACCAAGGTGTAGCCACACGAGATTAACATGCCTATTGAAGCATAGACATTAACCTTTTTGGCACACCGTAGGGGTATTCAATGAGATCACTATCTTAATTTATGAATTATTTTCGACTTTGTCATATGCTCTTATTAAGTGGCACCAAAATTTGTTTGATGTTTCCATGTTAACAAGAAATTTAGTATTTTGGATGAAAGATATTTGGATAAAAAATTTTCTCCATGTAAACATTGATAAAAAAAAAAAAAAACTGAGGATGATGATAAAAGAAAACTAAATAAAACAAACCCAAATAAAGTATTGACCATCACACTCATATACCATACACACCACACACATCCCCCCCTCTCTCTCTCTCGATCATCACACACATACACTTACACCACACATAGACACACACAACGGATCAGTCACCATACATACAATAATCATACCACAAAAGCATAAAAACATATACACAAAACACACGCACACAAACCAGAGATATGGGGTTGGGGGTTTGGGTTTGGTATACTGGGGGTTTGGGGGTTGGGATTTGCTTGGGTGGGTTGGAGAAGGGGGTTGGATTTTTTATTTGTTTTTTGATTTGGTTGTGTATGTGAATGTGTGAAAGTATTAAGAATGACAACGAGTTGGATATCTGCTAAAATTTATAAAATTAAACTCAAACTCATTTAAATTATATTTTGCCAAACCTGTGATAGAAATTTGTCGAGTTTTCATTTTGCTTACCAAACCCGAGCTCATTAAATATTCAAAAACCCGTGAATATCCAACCCAACCCGTTAATGAATAGAAAAAAAGATTTTTTTAAAAGAAAAACTCAAAAAGTTTTTAAAGAAATAAAAAAGGTACTAAAATATTGACAAATCGCAATAAATTAGACAACTTAAATTAAATTTATTGTCTATTATCAAACTTAAACTTAGTAGAAATATTCAACAAAATCTTTATGATGAGAAGTTATCATCCTTCCATAATAATATGAAATAACATGAAGAAAAAAGAACATAAAGTACTTGTCACAATTGTAAATTATCGTTCTGGATTGAATTATTCAGTAATTGAGCGGTTGCATTAGTTGAATTAGATAAAAAGAATAGGTAAACATAAATAATAAGAGTTGGGCTATAACCCACAATTATTAATCTTAGACGAATATTAAAAAATTATATTTTCTTAAGTAATATATTATTTGTATATGTATGTAAATATATAAACATTTTTATTAATTTATTTTTACTAAATAACTAATCGGGTTCTCAAGTTTTGTATTTTTTAAAATTGCTAGTACCAAATCATATCGGACTACCCGTCGGTAATCACTTGTAAAAACTAAACCCTAACAAATACTCCATCAGTTTCATAAACGAATTTATAATCGGGTTGGATACCCGTCAGATTCAGATTTAAACCCTACTCGTTGCTATCCCTAGAAAGTATGTATGATTATTATTTTTTTTCTTTGTTAGATTGTGTAAGGGATGGAAGAAAAAAAATGTGCGGTGTAAGTTGGGTAGGGGTTTTTAGTTTTTGTCATTTTTTTTTTGAAAAATTGAATAGACTAAAATGCCCTAAACTACAAGACTTTGTTTGGTTAGATTTAGTGACATGAAGGAATATGGGTATTATGAAAAGTTTATGGGGGAGTTTGGACTTTAGGCAAGAACTCATGGGGGAGAATGGGATTTACTCATTCACAAAAGTTTCCTTCGCTGGGGACAACTACGATCTTGAGCGAAGAAGGGATGGAGAGGGAGTAGAGCTACGGTAGAGGTGCATTGACACCTCATTTCCGCACTTGCTAAGATTTTCTCTAGAGGTATGGTTCTCACATGCAAGAAATCTCGAGATTGATTTTCGGAGGTTGCAATAGTCTTTGAAAGTGATATAAGATTGATTTGCATTGACACCTCCCGTTGAATAATAAAAAAAATTTGGTCTCAACTAAAGATGGAGAGATTAATATACACAAACGTTAACCACTGAATTAAGGAGGGATGAACAAAGTGGAAAAGTGCATCTAGAATCTTGTGTGATCGAAAAATTTTACTTAAACTTCGGAGTGTTGGGCAGTAAAGGATCACAATATTCATAAGAAGTTAGTGATTGAGATAAGAATATTGAGATGGATGTGAAACAAAATTAGAAATGACAAGATTATAAATAAAGTGATATGAAAAAAAGTGGGAATTGATTCTGCTTTTTTCCTCCACATAGACAGTGGTTGTAAGGAAAATCGCCGCCTATTTATGGCTTTTCGCGACGATTTTGTGAAAAAAAGTGTCTGTCAATGCTCTCTTTTTTTTTTTTTTTTTGGTAGTGAACTGACCTATAATGGGGATGGAAGAAAAGTGATTTTAGAATAATGATTCCTCATTTTACGAGTTCAATACAAAAAAGTCCTAGTTAGATACCAGTTATTAGATACAATTGAAAGTCAGATATGCGGAACAAACTCATCAACATCTACTAAGAGAACCATTATTTCTAGCATGCCAAAGCGCGCTTATACATAGACTCCTAGAGAAGTTCACGACTATAGTACAAAGGTAAATTACAAAATTTCAATGTATATTTTGTTGAAATTGCATGATGAACTATGTTGTATTGTATTTATTAACCCTTTTATAATTTATACAGATACAGTTGATTGTCCCCGTGTGTGTTACAACAACATGATATAAAACATAAGAGTTATTATATTATCACGCTATTATATGCTCAAACTGACAACTTCAACAACACAGAGATTTTTTTGCAGTTTACTTAACCAAAAAAGTAGTGTAGGTTAGCATTAGGATGTTGCAGTCAGATTCTTGTGATATCCTACGAAATTGATCGTGGAGTACTTTAAGGGCCTTGGGAGCAATCACAATTGCACATCGGACAATTGTGCACATCGGACACATTTATCGCATTTCATCGTTAAGTGCATGCTGTACGAACTTGGAAAGTTTCTTAAGTCTGTTCTCACCTAGTCATTAGGGGGTAACATTTGATGATTAAATATACCCTAAGATTAAAACTCAATCATCCGAAAATCAATTTATAGGAGAATGTTCTATGGTTCTATGGTAATCACAGATGAGCATTCGTCTGTTAGAACATTGGAACCGTGACGAACAAAATGCTTATATGTGGAGAATATATATGGAAATTAGTTTGTTTTGGATGGGAACAAAAACTGCCAATATCCGGCATTGGCATCAATCAGGCTTGATTTCTATCAGATCTTGACGCTTGAGGAAAAACTCTCTAACAATGAACTGATCGAGGAGAAAGCTCCTATTAGTATCTGATGGAATTTGGACGGAAGTAATTAAAATTAGTTTTATAATAGGAATTGTTTATTTATTGAGGGAGAGGAAGATAGAAAGATTCGAAAGATATGTTTGGAAGACTTGTTTATTGAACTTGGTTTGTGAGCTCGTATGAGCTTGTTTTACAATGCATTGCAGGCATGTTATTTATAGGTTGAGAAGTAGTTAACCAATGTTCTTGAAACTTCTATGTGCATGATTGATCTAGCTATTTGTTTATTTGATTCTTGAACATTCTGCATCTAATATCCACGAGCACTAATAGAGCATCAATATTTTATCAGTGTCAATAGTTCCCAGTTCGCTTTCTATAGACATTGAGTTCGTGGCAATATTTTTTTTTTTTGTCAGACAATTGTCAGAGGATGCTAATCCTAAATAAATTGTCATCACTAAGCGGACACAATGCCGTGTTAGGATAGACTTTTTGAGGGCAATGGAAACCTTATTTCGTATACGTAAAGTAGTTTGTTAATTAATGCCAAGAAAATTATGATTTAAAGGGTATGGTTATCAAGTCTTAATTCTGCCTACTCGAGTCTTTTAAATTTTTTAGTAGAAGTTCCCAGTGACACCTATGGAGGACTATGCAACAAATGTTAGAAAATTATAGATTGCTCTAATAAAAATAAAAAAACAAATTGGTGTTAATTTCAAAGGACAATATCACAATTAAAAAAAAAAAAAAAGTTTATAGACCCAATTGTTGCATGAATGTCTTTGATCACTATGTTAAGACGACAGAATAAAACCAATGCTCAATGTTAATTACCTACGAATTTATCTTTGATTAGGAAAAAATAAAGTAGACAAGGTTAATCCAGACGTCATGAAAAGCCAAGAACATAGAATTTGATCTCTACGAATCTTTTTTTTTTTTTATTTAAAAAAAGTAGTTTAGTAATGCGTTGAAAAGACCAACTACACGAGATATGCATTAGCTGTGAGCCTTAAACTCACTTGTGGTGGAGTCAAAAATGGAAGGAAGAAAAAATGTTACAGCAGTACATAAAGATTGAAGGAAATTTTTTGAAAATGTTACCTATTTTGGGGTGTTTTTAAACATCCAGATGTGGTGCATTGTGCGTTTGGTATGTGACATTGTATATGAGATATGAAAGATTTTGGCCTTCAATATAAAAAGTTTGTTTAATTTATACTTTAGCTCCAATTATGGAAGAAGTCGAAAAAGCCCTTCTGTCAAGTTGTGAAGGTTGAATGGTTCAAAATGTTGTGCGTGTTCCACGACACCAAGCTAGCAGTGTTGATGTGACCATTTTTTTACTTTATATGTTATATTGCTTTTTTTTTTTCCTGTTTTACATTATATGTTGTAGATTTTTTTTTTGGTCAAATACTTTGTAGAAATATAGTTGTCTACTTTTGGGCATTACATGATATATTTTGGATATAATGCGATATATAGGTGCACTCTCTTTAAATTAATAGACTTGGGATCACTAAATGTTATTAATTCATAAACATTTTAATTTATTGTTAAACTAATAATTATCAATTTATGAAGATATTTTTATTTTAATAATTATCAATTTATAAAGATATTTTTATTTTTGGCTTATAAACATACATATTATCACATCAAGTGACAAAGTTAAAATTTAAAGTACCATAAGTATATATATATGTAACAAATTAATAATTCTTTAAATTATTCGTGATTAGTAATAATACCTATGTAGTCAATTTTATTCAAACAAGTGCATGTAGTGTATTAGATTCATTAGAAAAGACTTGTACAAGGTCTTGGATCATGATAATTGAACAAGAATTACCATTAGAGATATCAATGTTGCATTTACCTATTTAGGTAAAGAGGATTCATCCTTATTTATTTTCTTTTAAGTATGGTACCTCAACTAATAAACATGGTACCATTCGAGATAAAGTTTATTTTTCTCGTATTGTCTTAGCGATTAAAAAATGTATTTTGCCTTACTTTAGAATTTATAAGAAAATATAAAAAATTTACCTTATTTGACGGTAAATTTGTGGTGTTTGATATTGTCTCTAATGAGTAATCGGATGGTTACACTCTTATAAACCGGTTACGTTTGATCATAAAACACATTTTTTTTTTTTGTAAAATAATATCCCTTTCTTATATTTTGAGTATTAGGTAATATGAAACCGACCAAACCATACACAATGAAGGTCTAGAAAATATAGAATTTGACAGTGAAAATATATTTTGGCACCACTAAATTTTATTGATTCGTCAACGTGTTAATTTATTAATAAATTAATAATTATTAATTGATAAAGATATTTTTAATTTTTGGCTTAACAATGTATATATTATCACATCAAGCAACAAAGTTATGACTCAAAGTACTATATGCATACGTATTAACAAATTAGGAATTCTTTAAATTATACATAACTATTATAAATATCTACTATATGCATACGTATTTAATCGATATCATGCAAAGAAGCACTCAAAACTATCAATTATACTCCAAAACTTTTTGTTGCAACCGGAGTCTTTTATGTGCATTGCGAACATATAAATATGAAATTCAGTTAGATCTGAAGTTCAACAAAAGTGAAGCTACTCTTAGTTCATATTTTTAGAAAACATTATAGTAAATTCATTATATGTTTTTTAGTTAATTATTAATTTATAAAATATTCTAAATTCGTTATTTATGAGTTTATGGAGATTAATAATTTTTTACACTGGTCCTAAGTTCGGACATGATAATTGTATTATTTGAAAGATATTATTAATTTATTGAGGATTAATTTAAATAGGTTATATCATACTTTATATATTTTTGTTGTATAAGCGATGCCATTTAATGTAAATAAACACATATCATAACGTGAAAAACTTTTCTTCCCTAAATGTTTCATGAATTGGTGCTAGAAAAAAAAAATCTAAATTATACAAGATAATATGAGAAAAAGCTTATGTTATTGTACCAGTCAGAATAAGTTCTAGTCGAATCATTGATTATGATAGTGTTGGATTCACTAGGAAAGGCTTGTACATGGTCTTGGATCATGATAACCGAGCATGAATTACCATTAGAGATGCTATTGTTGCATTGACCTATTTAGGTAAATAAGATTCCTTCTTATTTATTTTCTTTTAAGTATAGTACCTTAACTAATAAACATGGTACCATCCGAGATAAAATCTGTATGTTTTCTCGCATTGTCTTAGCAATTAAAAATGTATATTGCCTTCCTTTAGGGTTTATCGAAAAATAAAAAAAGTTTACCTTGTTTGACAGGAATTTACAGCATTTGATATTGTTTTTAACGAGTAATTGGACGGTTACACTCCGGTAAACCAGTTATATTGTGAAGGAACACGAGGACACAACCATATATGAAGTTTCTAGGTTTGGCATCCCTATGCTCCATTTGCACCGATGCGTAGATGATGATCATAGGGGTCATGTTTATGCTATTTTTAGGGCTAAAATAAGCTTTACTCGAATCATGGATCTATTTATGAATAAGACGATGTGGTTTGATAGCGTTGGATTAATAATAAAAGACTTTTACAATGTCTTCGACCCTGATGACCAAACAAAAATTACCATAAGGGATGTCGATGTTGCATTTCCATATTTGCAAGGTAAAAAAGATTTATTAGAAGCAAATATATATTTTTATTTTCATAATCCCGTGCATCATTCCCTTTTTCTCTTTATTTTATCTTTTTTTCTTCCTTTAGTTTTTGGTTTTAGAATTTTTATTGGTTGAGGTTTGGTAAGACAATTTTAAACTCAAGCAAGTTTAGGTTGGGTTTGGTAAAGAATTATAGTAATAGGGCTTGGGCTGGGTTTTAGAAACTTTAGCGATTATCCGACCTATTGTCATTCATCGGACAAGTCTATACAAGTCGCAATGCTTCAACTAGTTCATCCTTTCACATGACAAATAGTCCTTTCTGTATATTAACATATCACTTTATTTCGTATGATGCACATTTTATCTTATTAAATAGGCGATTTATGATAAATGATACAATGTTAACAATAGTACTAGAAATTTTAATATGCCTTCCCAAAATTTCGACATTCCCTCCTAAATTTTATGTTCTCTCATCTAATTTCAAAACCCATCCTATAAATATCACTATTCTCACATCTTTTAATGTTTAATCTGCATAACACAACACCACATCTCATAAACACTATTTGGCTGAAACTTTTTTTTTTTGGGTCAAAATTGGCTGAAGTTCTCATGCCTGAAGTTGAAGCCGAAGCTCTATTTTCTAATGTTTTAAGGACTAGAAGTGGTTTGTTACATGGTTTCGATGTGAAGCCAGAAGCCTCACAAAGAGTTATTGATCTCTAATTCAATTATAGTCACCCTCTCAAAGAACATTATACTCAAATAATATCAAAGACAAAAGAGTAAAAAATTTCTAGATTTTAAGTCGAGAATTCGTCTCTAATTCAATTCTAGTCACCCTGGCAAAAAATAACATTCTTCCAATTGCTAGCACAGATGTGAAATTTTTTAATTACATCAATATATTTTTAACACAAACACAATTCAGAGTTAGACATTTGTATAGGAAACTTTTTGATCCAAAAGAAATGCTCTAATTTACTAAAGCAAAAATGTAAAATAGAGATTCGAAACTAATAGATGCTAATAGAATACGCAATGAGCACAAATGTATAAATAACAACCATATTACCAACCTACTAATGGTGCTTGCACATACTGGAAATGAAACCACAAAAGTTCAAGAGCTTCTAGACAACAAGAACAAAACATTAGGATTTTGCACACACTCATTTTGTCAACAATCATATAAATATAGAAAAACCATATGGGTTAGTTCATGAGTGCGTATCAATAGACATGTTCAAAAGACTGGCATTTTCCCATCAAATTTCAAAAAGAGAAAGTAGTGATGGTGAAGGAAGAATAGAGAATGGTGGGGGTGATAAATCACCATAGCTGTAGAGGATAGAGAGAAAAGACTCTATGGGAGAAAGGTAGATAAAAGTAGGAGAATGATGTGAAAGAGAGAGAGAGAAGAGAGTAGGTGAGTTTTTTATCTGATATGACTCTTCTGTCGTGTCTGCAGACTTGGGAAATGAGCAAAGGGTATTTTTGTAATATGTTATTTTTTTATTAATAGTGTCTGGGATGCTTAAATATTTTTCAAAAACTTAGATGTTAGATCATGCAATTATAAAAAGTGAAAGGACTAGTCGTCAAAAAAAAAATCGTTTTGAAGACCGACTCAAGATTGAAAGGTGATAATGAGTGATGGTGATGCTTGTTGAAAGCATTGCTTTGGATAGCAATGAACAAAGAAAATGAAGAAAGAGAAAGTGGAGAGACTTCAACCAAAGAGCAGTGCACACATTGGTAGAAATCGAATAGGTGGCGCATGCATTTTGAGTCTATTGCACACTGAGCGATGAAGAAATTTGCATGCAGGGTTTTGGATTTTGCTGAAGAATGAGCCTATAAATAGAAGGCTCATTCTCAGCATTGGAGTATCGAGGGATCAGAGCAAAATAGAGAGATTAGATTATAACATATAGTTGTGCCGGTACAAAAATAAAAGTATCCATATATGTGATAGAAAGTGAATGGACAATATATATATATGATACTATAATTCATTGCTAAGATGTAATCTCACAAGTTAAAAGCTATGTCAATTGGTACCAATAAGCAATAGACCACGTCGAAATTTCAATGCAATAACCAAAATTTAACGAAGAAAAAATGAAAACTCATGGTCAGAGATAATTGGGAATGAATTCATTTCAAGATCATATATCCCAAAATTGTTTAGAGGCCACAAAGAAAATCGAAAGTCAAAGATCGGTTGTGACTACACTTAGTCCTGGCATCATAGGTCCAGAATAATGGTTGAATGATCAATCCCCAAAATAGATATCCAAGTATGTAGTGTACTACCCCATAGCAATATTTCAAAGTCCAAAAATAATACACAACCTCAATAACAATATTAGGGTTTCAAAGAGCACAAATTTTTTTCATCACATTCAAAACAATGTCCTTATTCATGACAATATTTATGCAATTTCAAACCAAAGTGCAGCATTTTATCAAAAGGTTATCATAACTCCTGATTCATAAAAAATTAATGCATAATATGAAAAAAAATATTTTTTTTGTATCACTTTGTTGACAATCAGAAGCTTTAGGCAAACAACACATATGCACCCTAATGTCAACCCAAGACATTTGATAAAAAGGGGAAAAAAAAAAAACTTCTTGTAATATGGGACTATTGGAAAAATAAAAAAATAAGAGTAATATGATCCAAAGATAATGTTATTGTCTAAGTTGAAAATTTAACTTGGGAATTAAAAAATGTATCATGGTTTTAGGTATAACATTTAAATGGTCTTCTACATAGTTTTGCAATATTCATCACCCTAAAGAATTGAAAAGTTTATATATTAATATTTGAGGAAGAGAATGACTGGAAAAGATTAATACTTTTATTGTTGAGAATGAACTAATACAAAAAGTTAGATTTATTAGCAATTTAAAAATTCCGTTATATATAGAATGTTTTGTTCATATTTGTATTTCATTTACATTAAGTTAGCTATGCTTTTTACAACCACTAAATATAATACCTATATATACATTCATTTGTTTTTTTTTTATTTATTAAAATGATTCATTTATATTCATTTATTTTTTTTACTAGTATTGAAATGACCATAATATTCACTGTAATACCCACTTTTAATATTATAGTACTCACTGTAATACTCTTTTTTACTTGTACTTTATTTTACAAATTTAACAAGTTTTAAATTAAGAATAAACTATAATTAAGAAAAAATAGTTGGTTAATATAATTTTTAACTTTTTTTTATAGCCTAAATGCCCTATACATATAAGTTACCCTAAAAAATATCACAACCCCCTCCCCTAATTCTCTCAGCCGTCACCTCTCCCTCCTTAAAAAAGCAATACCACACTACCACCACAAAGGCACCATGTCCACCTCGCCACCAACACCACGGTACACCTTCACCACCACCACGACACCATCACTACCACCACGACATCATTACACCTTCACCACCACCACGGTACTGCTACCACTATTTTTTTTAAAACATGACCTATCTCTCCAACAGTCATGACTGGTGGAGAGATGGTAGGTTCCAATCGAAACTCCAAAATTGGGGGTTTTAATTACCTGAAATTCGAAACCCTTAAGGGTAGAGAAGTATAAAATTTAACCGTAAAGCATATTAGTTTGGAAGATTGTATGTATATATATAAATATGATAATAGGGTAAAGAAATATTAGTTTCAATTAGTTTCTATATATAATGTGTTTGTCAGTTTGTGAAAGAGAAAAAAAGTCTTGTATAAAGTGGTCATTTGCGAGTTGGTAAACTAACGGTGAAATGGCTTTTCTATTAAGTGATGCTACATATTCTTGTTTTCAGTTTATGTAAAAATAGGTTATGCTCAGCTAAATTGTAGATCTTGGAAAGACAAACGAACTCATGAAATTAATTTACTTGTTGCATCTTTTGTTTCATTTTGAGAGTCTGTCTCTCTAGTCTTCCTTTTAAATATTCAATCAGTTGTACATGTTGCCTAACAAGTCGTGATAACATTGCTGCATTTCTTTATACCTTTTGATGTAGTATCAAAAAAGTTTAATGAAATGACTAGCTTATTTAGCAAAATATTTCACTTCTTTGCCACTACTCAGCTAAAAAGGCCCTCAATTTACTATTGTTTCGGTGTTATAGATATTGACATGAAGTTTTTGGTGAAGAATTCTAAAGTTGTAACTGATTTAAGTATACAAGCATAGTAGATTTCCAAAAATATTTTCCACTGAAAGTATGTTTTTGTATTGGACTGTTTGACTAGCTTCATATGCTCTATCCTTTTCGGGTTATCCTACTTGCTTTAGTTTATGCTAAAAAGAAAAAGAAAAAAAAGGAATGAAGCTTTGGGGTTCTATATGTGTTCTCGACTTATTCAAGCAACAAGCATTGGCCTTGGATGTTTTCCGTAATTCAATCCCTTTTAAGTGGTCAAGGACAAATTTACATATTGATGGTTCTTTCCTCTGAGATCACAAGTCCCTTTGTCAATCTAAGATGGTGAGTAGCAAGAGCTTATCCCCGCAATCCTAGTCTTTAGGAATTCATCAATTTTTTTATCTCTAATTGTGTGTTAGTGTGCAGGTACTTGGATGTTACTGGTCAAAAGAACTCCAAACTATAAGTACAGGTACTTGGATGTTGTTAAGTAGAAATACTGCATTGGTAATTAGGTTGGATTTTGATTTGTTCATAGCAGTGCATTATTTTCTCAAATTTGATTCTAGAAAATTTGTAAAATCTGTTGAACGGTGAACAAAACTTAGTTCTTGTAGGCTACAGCTTTGATTGAGCTTAATGATAACGCCAATAGTCAAACTTTGGTTGTTTCCTGTGTTATAAGCCCAAGATACATGTTTCAAAATTAGGAAATCTTAAAATCTTATAGGCTATCTTCACCAAGACTAATCCTAAATACCATTAGTTCTTTTTTTTTTCTCTCTCTCTCTCTCTCATATGCGCTTCAACGTGTGAACGATCCTGAACTCTATTTAATGGATAGGATGTTGGTGTTTGCTTTGCTTTTGTGGAGTTTGAGGATTCCCAGAGTGTTGAAAATGCAGTTAAGGTATGAGTTCTATCCAGTGGGAATTAATTATATCTACATTCGCTTTTTCTTCAAATGATTTGTTGGATATCTTGGCAACCCAATACGATGGTTAATTAGCATTTCTTCTAATGCACTGAACACTCAAAGAGCTAAATTCAGCAGCAATGTTTCAAATATCCTCTAAAATAAGGCTCAATGTTTTAGGATTCATTTACCTGTTGCTTTTCCCCACAATCAATGATAGTTGATCCACTGAATCAAGAACACACACAATTCTTAGTTACTTTCATCCAAATATTGGTTGTGTGAATACACATGTGCATCATTGTTCACCTTGCTGTAGGCTACTAGGTAAGATATGATTGAATTTTCGGTTAGAATGTGCCACCATTATTTGAAATTCATCTGCAAGTTATACTACCCTTTATTCATGCAGGTATACTCCAAACAAATATGGCTTTGTAGAAAATTGGAGAAGGTCAGAAAAATTAGTATAGGAAGTTGTGGATACACTTCTTGATAATGGAATCCACAGACAACCAATGAGGGACAGTCATAATAAAGATTACAAGTCATTTTCAGATATAATTGAAGGCAAAGAGGGAAGATTTTGTGACTCTGCTTGGCAAACAGGTCGATTATTTAGGGCGTTCATTGTCGCTGGTCCTTCACTTTCATTATATCCCTGTGGATTGCCTCGCAAAATAGCTAAGATGTGTCCAAACACTATACCGATTGATGGAGAAGATGTAATTACTTTACCTCATTAAAGCTATTGTAACTAGTGTATGAGATTCAGGTCTATACTAGTTAATGAAATAATTCTACTTTGGTTGCTCATTTATTGATATATTTAATTTGTTCTTCTACATGATATTATTGTTTCTAGTTCAATTTTCATTACCTTGTTATAGAAGTGAGTGGTACGTGATTCTGGACCTTTAAGAATCATTGTTTATTGGTTGTTGCATTTTGGTACGAGTATTGGTCTTGTGTAGGTGTGTTTTGCCTGGTATTTGGCTGCATACAGTCCACAACTGGGGCCATTTTCAATTTTTTTTTTAATTACAATGGGCTTATAGGCAGCAGTTCGGAACAATTGCCACCTATAAGTGACTTTGAACATTATTGGTGGCAGTTGTAGAAAACCACCGCCTATACGCAAAATAACTTTTTGCGGCAAGTTGAGAACTGCTGCGAAAAGTTTTTTTTGTAGCGGTTTACTGAACCACCGCTGTTGCTCTTTGCAACGCACAAATTTGCTGCGGTTCAATGAACCGCTGCCTATTGTTTAGCGGCGGTTTTTAACCGTCGCTAATGACCAAATTTTTTGTAGTGATGTATCAAGCAACTCGAATCCTACAAGAGACAACTCCGCAACTAGCAAGAAGATACCAAGAAATTCACCAAAAATGTGTACTGGTCCTGTTTGCCCAAAAAATTGAAGTCCAGGTTTTTCTTTTTCTTGTCTATTGGTAGTCGTCTATGAAGGCCATATCTTTTTTTTCCCCCTTCACGTTGCCTTCTAACTATATTTTTTTCTTTAAATCAAGTAAAACAAAAACATTCAGCCAACAATAAGCTAGATTTTAGGCCACTACTTAGACCAACTAAGTGGCAGTTACATCCATGACTTATCTATAATCTAAGAGATTTGGACTTAATTTTTAATTAGCCAAAAAATTTACACTCTAATTCCAGGATCGTTACACATATATGTTTCATGTTCATAATGATTCTTAGAAAGATTATATTGTATGCCTATTGATCACTATGATATTGTTTATATTAGTTTTATTATTATTAAGAATAGTAGGTTTCATCCTAAAACTAATTGGTAGGATCTTATAAGGTGGTCTTTAAGTTGGTAATTTTTTGATGTGGGAGGAATGCATATTCCAACACCCTTTCCTCACATGTAACCCAACAAGAACTGTCATGATCAATTTTTCTATGGATCACATGTGGATGAATACGAATGGACTAAGGACCCAACTCTAATACCATATTAAAAATTATGGGGTTCCATCCTAAAATCAATTGGTATTTGATAGAGTAGCCCAAAATCTTATAAGGTTGTATTTAAGTTGGTAATTTTTCAATGTGAAATGAATGTATATTCCAACAATTATGATAATAAAATATTTACTTAAGCATATATGTTTCATGATCGTAATGATTCTTAAAAAGATTATATTCTCAGTTTATTGGTCAAGTATGATATTATTTTCTTTTGTTTCGGGTGATAAGGGGTTGAGGAATTTATAAACATTTGGTAGGCTAAGATTGAGTTATAATTCTAATTACGATCTTGGCCTCTATTGAAAAAAACCAATAATAAAAATAAAATAAAAATTGTTAGATACAACGAGTCCGAAAGAATTCTATAACCACAAGGGTAAAGTGCAAAGTTTCTCTTTATGTTTTCTAATTTTAATTGCTTGTTAGATGATGTGATGTAATAATATTGTAATTATTAACCCTCTGTAATTTTTTAAAAAGTGTAAATCTCATTTACTCTTCTAAGGTTTCAATTTTTCTCAAATATTTCCATTACATTTATTTCGAGTAAAATGTATAACACAATCCCATATTTTATCGACATTGTGCATGAAACTCTGTTTTTCAAAAAATCATGTGAAACTCAGTATGATGTTTTGAATGTTGCAAGCACTGGCGGAGCTACTTGTTGCTCAGTGGGTTCACATGAACCCACTGGTTCACCAAGGGCACCTCCTAGGCCACCCCTCATTTAATGATAGGTATATAAGTAATATGTAATATGCTTTAATTTAAAAAAAAAATTACAAAACTCAAATCAACATCACTTGATCACTTCAACTCTTTCAACCCACTCGGCAATCAACATCACTTCAACTCTTTCAACCCACTCGGCAATCAACATCACTTCAACTCTTTCAACCCACTCGGCAATCACCATCTATCATTCACCATTCTCAAGTCCCGACATAACCAAAGTCCAAAGGCATTCAACAACAAAAAAAATTTAAGCGGCAAAACAAAGGTAATAATTAATTATGTTGTAATTTTTTTTATGTAGTATTTGAGTTTGATTAAATTAGGATTTAAATTTAATTTTTGATTAGGTTATTTTTTTATCATGAAACTGTCCAGTGAATAATTATGTCCCAACAGTTGTATAATGTCGGCATCAAAAGGATTGAAACACTCGCTTGTTTGGATCGCTTTTTTTAAAGGAAAGTAAAGGAAGGGGAGGGATTCCCTAATCCCTCCCCCTGTTTGAATTGCATTTTCAGATTTAATAAATGATTTGAAGGGATTCCAAAATCCCTCAATTTCCTTTAATGAGAAGGATTTTACAATCCTTCCAATTTGGGGTAAAATGGAGGGAAAGGAAAGGAAAATAAATAAAAAGACTAATTTATCCTTAATTCTTTCTATGGCTATCTTATAAGAAGGATAACAACGTAATTTTTCATTTAAAATTATCTTTTCATTTCCTTTACTTCTCCAATCCAAACAACAAATTGTAAATTTCTTTCATTTCCTTTCCCTTATTATTTTTTTGCAATCCAAACAAGAGATTTATTTTCCTTTCCTTTTCTTTATTTTTCTTCCTCTACCTTACTTTCCTTTCCTTTCCTTTCCCATGTACAATCCAAACTGGGGGTAAACCAATGATCTATCTTTCTGTTTATTAATGTCTGTTTCTTTGTCTCCATTAGCAGAAAAATATTAATAGTGGAAAATATTAATAGTGGACAACTATTTCATATTAAGCAGCAAGTTCTGATGAGAGTAACTGGGAGTTAGTAGATACAGATTGGAGCCATTAATATTTATTAAATAAATACAAGTAGGTGGCATAAACTGTTTTCTTTAATTTGTTGTTCTTTCCAGAGAAAGTGTATCGCAGGGTCACCTGATCTCCTATAGTTTTTTCTAAATTTGTATTATTATGTTTAATTATTTGAATCTATTACCGAAGTCCAAATTGAAAAAGCCATAACATTATATTACAATGAGTAGAAATGAATTATAAACTTACACTCAGTAAAAAGTAAAATTACACAACATAATAGTCCTATACAAATAATTTTGTGTGTATGTGGTGTATGTTGAATGGAAGATTGATTGATATAAACCCGTAATGTCAAACAATATCCCCTTCCCTCTGTATCTATTTATTTTCTCTGTTTTATATGTTATGTCATAAATAGATATATTTTTTTGCTTATATTTTATATTTATTATAATGTGCATAAAATGAGGGCGAGTTACTTAAATACTTTATTTATACCATAATGTACTTAAATTAAAT
This sequence comes from Ehretia macrophylla, assembly GCA_037974665.1. Taxonomy (NCBI): domain Eukaryota; kingdom Viridiplantae; phylum Streptophyta; class Magnoliopsida; order Boraginales; family Ehretiaceae; genus Ehretia; species Ehretia macrophylla. The sequence goes on from CM075770.1 coordinate 30,699,131, forward strand.
ATCAATCTGTACATAAATAACTCGAGTGGCAGAACGGCACCCCCTAACTCGGGTGCCTAGCTCCGCCACTGGTCACTTGCAAGACACACTCCACACTGTCCATTTTGCCATTAAAGTAAAGCAATAGTATGAGCAATAACGCAACCGGGATACATATTGTGCATTAAAATAGATTCAAAAAGACCAAGCATCAAAATGAAGTTGGATCATCTTCTTCCATTTTCTCAAAACTGACCTAGAATAATAACAAAGCTCTTGCAGGAAAGCAAACTTCATCATCACCGATTAGAACCAGTATGTATGTGTCTAGAGGATTAATACAAAGGGACCACGGTAAATCCAACCTGCTAAGCTTGGCTTGTACAGTTCCAAGAAGAGCAACCACAACCAGTATATATATATAGGTGTGGTACGAGCATAGATTAATACAGAGTAAAAGCTTACCATGGACATACAAACTGCACAAGATCATGATATATGCTTTGGATTTCTTGCTATGTAAATACATCACAATCTACAAATCCATATGCAAAAATATAGAATCAAAAGAAGGCCAAAAATATTAATCTTGCGGAGGAAAATCCCCGTCTGAAATGGAAACGGTCATTGTCTGGAATTTCCTATGCTACATACCGTGTTAAATTAAATTTGACTTTTTTCAGACAATGGAAACCTTATCTCGTATACGTTGCCAAAGCTGAATTCTGGGCAAGGGTTAGAATAGTAATAAATTAATGAAGTGCAAGCGGGTGTTATAAACATAAGAAATATATATATATACACATTTATCGACATATGTTTTTCTGTTCTTCTTTTTTCACTTGCATTAGTTTTTCTGTTCTTCTTTTTTCACTTGCATTATTTAATAACTACAGCAAGTTCTATTTTACTGGTTAAGACTGACATGTGAATCCCATTAAGTAGATAAAATATTTTAGTTATTTTTCAAGCTTCAAGGGGAGGAGTCAAAAATTTAATATTGATGACCAAAATACAAATAAAAAGATTGATAACATAAAAAAAAAAAATAAGAAAAAACGGCAATTTTTTTAACGTTACTCGATAATTGTTTTTAAAAAATAAAAACCTTGGGAATATTGTAGCTTTGGACATTCATAACATACAAACATTTCTCCATCATGCGTCATTTTCTCCCTTATTTTTTTTAAACAACTAGCACAACTTGCGAGCGGCCGGCAATAACACCATTATAAAAAAAGGAAGCCAATGCGCACCAAATCATTCAGTAAGTGTGAGAGAGACCATGGACGTTCTACTCGTTGTGCTTACATTATTGTTTGCCTTGACATTGTTCCAAGGCCTCACTACACTATCAAGAAGAAGCAAAAAACTTCCACCAGGGCCAACTCCCTTACCCTTAATTGGCAACCTTCACTTACTCGGTGACCAACCCCATCAGTCCTTAGCCAAGCTAGCCAAAACCTATGGTCCAATTATGTGCCTAAAACTAGGGCAGGTTAATACAGTGGTCATATCTTCACCACCAGTCGCCAAAGAAGTTCTTCAAAAGCAAGATTTACCCTTCTCCAGCAGATCTGTTCCGGGTTCAGTCCGAGCCCATGACCATTCTAAATACTCTGTTGCGTGGCTTCCTGTTGATTCCCAGTGGCGAAGCCTTCGAAAAATATTGAATTCTAACATATTTTCAGGCAATAGGCTCGATGCTAACCAGCACTTAAGGGTTAGAAAGGTCGAGGAGTTGATTGCATATTGCCGAAAAAATAGTCAAACGGGGGAGGCTGTGGATGTAGGTCGAGCTACTTTTCGGACATCCTTAAATTTGTTGTCTAACACCATTTTCTCCAAGGACTTGACCGACCCTTATTCAGATTCAGGTAAAGAATTTAAGGATGTGGTATCGAATATCATGGTGGAGGCTGGTAAACCCAACTTGGTGGATTATTTCCCAGTGCTTGAAAAGTTTGATCCACAAGGTGTAAGGCGTCGCCTGACCATCCATTTCGGCAAGGTGCTAAAGCTATATAACAGTCAGATTAATGAGCGCTTGGAGCAAAAGAAATCGCAAGGCGTTGTGAAAAATGATTTGCTGGATGTTCTTCTTGCCACGAGAGAAGAAAATCCTGAAGAAATTGATAGGCCTCACATTGAGCATATGTGCCTGGTTTGTACTCTTCTCTTTCTCTCATCACAGTTTCCCCAATTTTTTACTCAAACCTTTCGTAGCAGTTCCAAAAAGAATGTTATAATATATACTTATTCACTTAAAGAATCATGAATTTTAAGACAAGCTAATATATTACGTCAGTGAGCATCAACTGATTTTATGATGAATTCATAATTTTTTACTTAATATTAGAGTTGGATCTTGATTATATTTAGTATTTTTCACCAGTACATCCATTCACATCTGACCCTTGTTTTTCTAGTCTCGTAGCTTATTATAGTTGTCTCTTCAATTTTGATTCCCAATCATATAGCTTACTATAGTTGCATCTGTAATGCCAGAATCATTGAGTCTAGCATACTTAGCAAATTGATTTTTTGGTCTTTGACTTGGTTTATGACGTAACTTTTGTTATTCTTTTATTTATAATGAATACAATTGTCTTTGAACAAAAGAAAGAAAGAAAAAAAAAAAAAAAAAAAGCAGACCAAGTGACACGTGAGGAGGTATCATAATATCCACTTCTCCCACTTAAAAAAATTATAAATTTCAAAATTAATTTATAAGATTATGAACTACTCCACTTGCTACTAACAGACCAGTCGAGTGATTGGCAAAACATTGCTTGAATGGTAGTTTACTAGGAGATTGGTTGTCCAATCTGCCAATTAATTTCTGTAATCTCTTTGTACCTTATACTACTGGGAAGCCTACCATGAGATAGGCTAGCCTAGTGTATGTTCTTTTTTATGCATTAATCCAAGTGTCTTTTATCTTGACCAAAAAACAACTTTCGTTCGCTTTAACACCATAGATATTCTTGTCTTCATTTTCTTTTGTACTCTTCTTTTTCCCTCCATCGCATTTTCCCTAATCTTTGGCTCAATACCTTTCGGGGCAGTTCACAAAAAATAATACTGTTATATTACTAGCTTTCACTTGCTTTAACTCGATATATATATTTATCTTTGGTGTCATTGCATTTTACTTGTTACCATATCACATAATTTTTCCTATTGCTAGAATAACCTTGGTCAAGTACCATTAAAATGTTTGTCGTTCCACTGAGTTGATTTTACCTAACTATTTCACCATCTAGGACCACTGAAAAATCCATCAATCAAGGTCTCATGGTGTCTAATAGGCTTGGCTTGCAACAATATTTAAGATTTTTTTTTTCCCAAAGTTTAATTGCTTCGTTGTCACAAAGTTATTCACAATAATTTTCTGTCATGCATCAATCAATCATGTTACTTTCATAGGACCTATTTGCTGCGGGAACAGATACAACTTCTAGCACATTAGAATGGGCAATGACAGAAATATTTAAGAATCCAGAGACCATGAAAAAAGCCAAAGAGGAACTTGCGCAAGTTATTGGAAGAGGAAAACCAATACAAGAAGCTGATGTTGCTAGATTGCCATATTTGCAATGCATTGTTAAAGAAACCTTAAGGATACATCCGTCAGCTCCGCTCTTACTTCCGCTTAGGGTGGAACGATATGTTGAAGTGTGTGGATACATTATTCCAAAGGGGTCACAAGTACTTGTAAATGCATGGGCAATTGGGCGTGATCCAAGTGTGTGGGAGAACCCTTGACATTTAAACCTGAAAGATTTTGGCAATCAGACATGGATGTCAGAGGTTGCGATTTTGAGATTATTCCTTTTGGTGCTGGAAGAAGAATTTGCCCAGGCTTACCATTGGCTATGAGGATGATTCCAGTTATGCTTGGTGCTCTCCTGAACTCCTTTGATTGGAAGCTTGAAGAGGGTATTGTACCTCATCAATTGGATATGGAGGAAAGGTTTGGCATTACATTGCTAAAGGCTCATCCTCTAAAAGCTATCTCGATTTCTCTGTGACCAAGTAGTGTTCTTTGGGCTAAATAATGCCCACAACCACGATATTGTTATTAGTTGGGCAGTATGTGAAAAATAAAAGCTTGTATAACTATATATATGAGAAGTTCCTTCTTTTTAGTTCATTTTAATGGTGTTGCATTTTTTGTATGGACAGAAGATAGCAGTCATCATACAAATGACATGGCCCTTTATTGTACGCCTATTAGTCGAGTATGATATTATTTATATTAGCTTTATTACGATAATAAAAGATTTACTTAAATGTAAAGGTTTCATGGTCGTAATGATTGTCATAAAGATGATAATAAAAGATTTACTTAAATGTATATGTTTCATGGTCGTAATGATTGTCCTAAAGATTATATTCTCTGTGTGTCGCTCAAGTATGATATTATTTTTTTTTGTTTCGAGTGATAAGGGGTTGAGGAATTTATGAACACTTGGTAGTGCTAAGATTGAACTATAGACAGAGTTCTGTGGATTGTCTTATTGGAGCGCAAGAACTAAGATGGAACTATAATAAGGATCTTTTTTGTGTTTAATAAGGCAAAATGGACAAATAGTCTCTATTGTTTATAAGTTTTGGACAAATAGTTCCTATTATTTATAGTTTTGGACAAATAGTTCATATTGTTTTAGAAGTCATGCGGTTAGTCACCATTGTTTTAAAAAATCCTACCAATAGTTCCCATTGTTTCGAAAGTCACTTAGTTAGTCCCTATTGTTTGCAAAAATCTCTCCATTAGTCCATAATATTTACAAATGCATTTACAAACATTGAGGACTAATGGAGAGACTTTTGTAAACAATAAGTACTAACTGAATAACTTGTGAAACAATGGGGACTATTGGTGAAACTTTTACAAACAATAGGGATTAATTGCGTAACTTTTAAAATAATAGAGACTATTTGTTAAAAATTTATAAACAATAGGACTATTTGTGAGATTTGCCCTATTTAATATGAGTGCTTTTGATTCTTTCAAAAGCATCCCAACGTGGATTTACATGCTAACCCAACTCTCTGTACTCGTGAACGTTGCTTTAATTTCTTATTACATTGCAAGATCTTTTCTAATAACACTAATTTGCTACCGGCAGAATCAGAAATTTGATCTTAAGGAGTCAAAATTTAATTAAAAAAATTGACGATAAATTAATGTGAAAAATTAAGGGAGCCTTAGCATTTTGTTTTAAAAAAATTTACATATAGTTTTTTTTTTTTCTTTTGTCTTTTAAGCTTGACTCCCCCTCTAAATGGCTAACTCCGCCCCTACTCACATGTGCATGCTTCTTAATTTCGATGGTCTTTATAGGATTTCTCAACTTTGACTTTTGGCCACTTAGATCTTGCTTATCGGTCAGTTATAACTCTAGTAACTGTACTAGAAGAAGTAGTAGGTATTGGCTTTGGCGAGCTATCGTTCCTTCTTGCGGTAAGTGAAGAATTCACACCATCCCTTCATATGTTTTCAGTCTATCCATCTATTCTTCTTCCTGAGGGAAAAAATAAAAAACTTTGCCTTTTGCCTTTATATCATGCGATCTTGTTTTTCACGAAATACCTCATTGTTTTTTTCTTCTTCCTTTCGCATTAATTGATTATCCTTGTACTGAACCCTCTAGCTTCTTCATGGGCCCTGATATAACAGTTGGCTTGCACTACAAAAAAAACTGTTAAAGGAGACGGCTAATTTCCGTCTTCATTTTGTCTCCAATATGGAAAGGAGACAAAAATGTGTCATCACCTTTCGCACCGTCTCCAATTTTGAATTTCGTCTCAAATAGAGACGAAAAGATATTTTGTCCCCATTTCGTCGCAAATGATGTTCGTCTCCAAACCGTCTCCAAAAAAAAATCGTTTCCAATTCATCTCCCTCACATTTCGTCTCTTTTTCGTATCCCTCTATATTTCGTCTCATTTTCGTCTCCCTCACATTTCGTCTCATTTCCATCTCCCTCTACATTTCGTCTCCTTTCTGTCTCCCTCACATTTCGTCTCCTTTCCGCCTCCTTCTACATTTCGTCTTCATTCCGTCTCCCTCATATTTTGTCTCCTTTCTGTCGTTTTTTTGTAATTTTTTTTTAAAATATTATAAAATTAAAAAAGTTATAAATTCTAATTATGCCATATTTGCTATAAAAATTGAAATTAAAAAAAATATTAAAATTATATATATATATATATATATATATACATATATATATATATATATATATATATATATATATATATACACACACAATATATATATAAATAAAAATAATGGAATAAAATCGTATAGGAATGAGAGGAAGAAATACTCTTAAAAGTAAACACAAATAAGAACACCTTAAATGTGACTGTGTTACAAGTTTATAGTTATTAACTGAAACTTAAAAATGAAATACACCAATCAAGTAGACATTGAAGAAATACACCTGTAAAAATAAGAGATAAGCAAAAGACATGAGAACCATCACGATTGCCAAATGCTCATCTAAAAAAGAAAAGACAGAGCTAACTAAATAAAAAATATATATATCATAATACATTCTCTTAAAATCTAATTATAAACCACAACGAATTGCTCAAAATTAAAAGTCAAACGCATAACATGTAAAGAGAAAATATATGCCAAGTCAAGTACAGCATCTTCAGCCACCTTAAAAACCTCAATTTTAGACACTATCCCAACCTATATAATAGAACCAACGGCAATCAATTCAATACATATAAAATACATACACATAGACACGTACATAATAAAAATAATGATTTATGAAAGGAATAGGAAATTTGAATAAAACGTGAACACAAGGTCAGGCATCAATCTTACTTATACTGCTTAGTTCCAATAAATGAAGCAAATAATGTGTCTCCTACTTCTGCTAATAAGTACCTAAAGGGGAAAGATGAAAAAAGAACAAGATAGGTTGTTATATGTAAGACCACTTATAATGAAGAAAGCAAGAAACTTAAAACCGTAAACCCGAAAGAAACAGTCCTTTGTATGCTGACAATATATCAATTGATCCTGCTCTCATATGGCTCATGACAATCTATACTTTTGACTTAAATAAGTGGTTGTCATTAGCTACTCTCTTATACTAATTTCTTTCATAAGAATTGACCAAGGCCAATTCAAGAGGACAAATTTCCTCCCAATTCTGTTGATTGAAGGTTCTTCTTCCTCATAATTAATCAAGGTACATGCAAACTAAGTATCACACTTAACACATTTCGGATAGACATCATGATACAAAATAGTAGGCTACATCATTTACTGGCTACTTTATACTAGGAATACTAACTGATGTAGTTCATAGCAAGCATAAGAAGTCACTAGAATATATTTACAAGATCACTATAAGATTGTTGAATTCTTCCATAAACATGAAAATGTGAAGAAGATTGCACACGCTCCAAAGAAACAACCTGTCCTCCAAAATCAGCCTTGAATTTGTTCACAGCTTGAATCATCTCCGTCGCAGGCCTCTATCATGTAAATAAGATGAACTTTTAAGTGAAGCATGTCAACAAAAGAAACCCAACAAACCATATAAAGTATAATTCTTCCTATAAAATACAGCAGGTTTTGATTTTGCAGATCTTTTTTTTCAGTCAAGATAGCTTCTTTGTTTTATTTTAGCGAGTACATCTTACTCTACAGTCAGCACTATGATGAGAGCTCAAAGCAGCAATCAACTTCAGCAACCATTTCTGGAAAACCTCTATGCCCAGTAAACGCTATATAATCAAGCACACTGAGGCTTGTTTTCTTTTAGAAAAGTATAACCCACGACAATTGCAGAACCTTTCTTGACATTACAAATCATAACATAACCATACAGTAAAATGCATAGAAAGCCAAATTCCAATACATAGTACGACTACTATCAAGAGCATTACACTGCCCTACATAACAAAAGCAGTAGCTCAATTCGTCACTGGATCCAATTTAACACGACATAATCAATTAAACACATCCATGCACGATGAAAAGAAATTTAATATAAACCACCATTCTACCAAAAACAAAAGGGTAATTTGTACCCAAAATTAACAAAACCTCACAATAACATTTTTTTTTTTTTAGTCTGAACCTCATAACAACATAAAAACCAATTGGCTGATTGGAAAAAAAAAACCTTTTGCCACTACTGTGAAAACAATAATTTCCTCAAACCAAATTTCCCCAAAATTTAAGTACGATAATATAAGGAAAATTGCATACCATTTCAATTAAATACTTCAAATAGCATAACAAAAATTAAATCTTCTAAACAAATCAACCACCATTCCGAATACAAATATAGTTAATTACAACATCAATTAAAAAAAATCATAACATAAAATCATAATATCACACAATGTATTATAATTCGCATAATCAGTCGTTTTACCTCTTCAACAGATTCTCCGTTGAGATGGTCCAAATGCTTGCCCTTGTAGCATGCCTATTCTCGGTGAATATCTTCACATTCTATAGCAAACAAAAAAGCCAACTCAAAAGACTAAAATTATTTAAAACTGAAAAATAAAAATAAAATCCAACAATAAAAATAGAAAAAAGTAGCATATATCCTATATATATATATAGATCTGGACATAGGGGGTCACTGGTACGGGTGGGGGTAGGGGTGGGGGTGGGGGTGGGAATAGGGGACTGGGGGCCGGGGAGGCGCCGGTAGGGGTAGGGGTGAGGGACTTGGGGGGAGGGGTCACGGGCTGTGGTAGGAGACTGGGACGTGTGGTCACAGGAATGAGGGTGGGGGGCTGTATTTAAAATTTAACAATTTTTCAATTTTTTTTTCTTTTTTAAGATTGGTGGTGACGGCCCAATTGGGTTTGTCACCCTTGTCAGTGACGGCCCAATTGTGTCCGTCACCCAGTTTTGGGTATTTTTTTATGTTAAAAAATTATCTGAGTTTAATGGGTCCGTCACCCTATTGGGCCCATCACCAGTTTTAATATTTTAAAACAAAAACAAAATTATAGGAAATTTTGGTAATAGACCCTTTGGTCCGTTACCTTTTTCGTTGACGGAACCATTGGGTCCGTCACCAGTTTCAATATTCTTTTAAAAAAATTAGGAAACCATTTTCGGTATTTTTTTAAAAAAATTCGGTGGCGGATCCATTGGTCTGTCTCCCTTTTTAATGACGGATCCAACCCATTGGGTCCGTTACCAGTTTTAATATTTATTTTTTATTTTTTAAATTAGGAATTTTTTGTGACAAACCCATTGGTTCGTCACTCTTTTCGGTCCAGTTTCAATATTTTTTTTAAAAAAAATTAGGAATTTTTGTCTGTCACTATTTTCAGTATTTTTTTTTTAAATTATTGGAATTTTTGGTGACAGACCCTTTTTCGGTATTTTTTTCAAAAAAAAACATATATTGGAATTTCCGGTGATGGACCCATTGGTTCGTCACCCTTTTCGGTGACAGATCCATTGGGTTCGTCACCAATTTCAATATTTTTTTATAAAAAAAATTAGAAATTTTTAGTGACGGACCCATTTGTCTATCACCTTTTTTCGGTTACGAACCCATTCACCATTTTCGGTATTTTTGTTTAAAAAATTATAGGAATTTTTGGTCACGGACCCATTGAAAAGTGAATTTTTGGTGACGGACCCAAATTGGTGACGACTTGGTGATGGAATTTGCTATTTGTCTCCAAGATGCCTCAAAAGTGTCACCATTGATGCATGAAAAGTTCCGTCTCATTTTCGTCGCCAAAAGTAGACGGACCGTCACTATTGACAGTTTTTCTTGTAGTGTTGTACCGTTGTTGAATTTCGAGGTTTACATGTGAATTTCCTTGCGAACATAAGAGATTAGCCCTTATTAGTCGTAACACATGTAGATTACAATAATTGATATATTGTGACGGAGGATTGATAAGGCTGTAATTTTGCCCTTTATATTCGTCTTTTTTCTGGTACAATTAATTTAATTGATAACAAATTAAGCCACGATATTTCATTTGTGATGCGAGGTGGCCGAAGCGCACACCGAGCAAGTTTGATGACAAAAGAGGTGAAAAATGAAGTTGAGATTAATGAAGGAGCAAGTACGATCGATTGGAGCATGTCCCGATCGTTCGGAACTCATGAATGCATAGGGGGATGAAGAAACAAGACACCCTGATCAATCGGACGAGCTTCTCGATCGATCGGGTTGCTTAAAGGACAAATCACCATTATGCCTGATCAATCAGGTAGAGAATGAAAATTGAAGAAATAATGGCCCGATCAATCAGACCATTTCCCCGATCGATCGAGCGCTGTTGATGTCAAACTTTTGCTAGTCAAACCCAACTTTGACCTATCTTTTAACCCTTAAATAGTCCCTTGCACGTCCAAGAGATGACTTTTTGCCCAATTTTCAAGCCTTAGCACACTAAGAGGCAAATCAAAACCATTCCAAAGCAAGAACAACACAAGAACAAGTAAGAGTAGATTCAAGATTCTTCAATCAACATCTATATCACCTTTCATCCCTGAGCTTTCTTGAACTACAACTCTTTATTTTATTTGTTGTTTTATTTGCTATGTATTCACACTAAACATCCATGATTTGGGGTGATGGCTAGTTTTTACTTGATTTTATGTTCGGATTTGGGTTGAATTTATTGATACATACTTGGATGATTTGTGTGGATATTCTTGGTTTATCATCGACATACTTGTAGTTGTAGTTTCATATTTCAAGAAGTCCTATTCTTTTGCTGTTGAATCTTGTAGATTCTAGGGATATTAATTAGGAAAAAAATCATTAGCTAATAGTTGCCTTTAATTGAGATAGATAATCTACCATGATAATCTATGTCTATTGAGTCAATTAGGAGTTATGGTTAAATTGAGTTAGTGAATTTAGGTCAAGTGAATGATAATTTATGCTTTAGTGACAAGTTATGCTTCAATACCCCTAAATTGCCTTAACCCATATGATTAGAGTTTGTAGCCTAATCCGCTTGAACTTAATTGGTTAAACCCGAATCCATGAACATAAAGTATAGTAATTTAGATGAACTACGATCCAGAGTCAGCTTTTCCCCATTCATACATCTCAAGGCTCCCAAATCCATGAACATAAAGTATAGTAATTTAGGCGAACCACCATCCCAAGTCAACTTTTCCCCATTCATACATCTCAAGGCTTCAAGTTGTGCTAGTTTAAGAATTTATCATTAGGCAATTTACTTTCTCGTTAATTAGTGCAATCTAATCTTCAATCACTTCCAAGTATTTTCCTTGTTTACAAATTCTTTGCGACAATTCCAATTCCCCATGAATGACTCTCGAGTAGCCCTTCACGTTGTTAAAGAGAAATTTTGACTTTACTATTATTGTTTTATTTTTATCACTTATTATTAATCATACAACAACGCGATTACGGATCTCTTCGATATTGATTCAGATATCATAACTGAATAGCTCATGACTCCATGATTGTGGAGCTTTCATAATCTCCTTGAATATTGAGTTTAATAGCTCATAATTTAGGAGCCCTTGTTGGCTCCTTTCTTGGAACTTTATATTTTTAGCTCAATTTACAATTGTATCACACATCCGCTATTTATAATATGCATAAGGCAGTGATGAGCCTTCTTAAATTCTCTATGTGCTATAAATAATTTAGCAACTATTATTGTTCGTTGGCGATGGAAACAAAATCATGGTAACTTTACTTTTTTTTAATTATGGAGAGACTTAAAGCCGTATAACGTAATTAGTGAGATTCGAGTTTGCAATTTCTCACATATATAACGAGTTATATACCACTAGACTAAAGCCCTAATATAGCTCATTGTAACTTTTTTATTGATCATATCTCTTGCCTTCTGCTCTATAATAATCGAGTATAATGGAGCACCAATAATTCCAACAAAATCTTCATTATTCTTTCAGTCATAATTTTGTATAATCCAAACAAGAGAGTTTCCCTTACATTCCTTTATGATTCTTATTTTTTCATTTTTTTTACGAATCTTTCCCCTATAAATCCACATATAACAAGTAAAAATTAAGATCATTACCGATTAAACTGGGACCTAAAGGCAGCATATATACGTTTATCAATGTACGTGTTTCTGTTCTTCTTTTCCACTTGCTTTATTTAAGGGTAAATACCTAATTTAGTCCACTATCTTTAATGTTTGTCTCGATTTAGTCCATATCTTTTAAAATGTACCCTTGTAGTCCATTATCTTTATTATTTGTCCTGATTTAGTCCATATCTTTTAAAATGTATCCTTTTAATCCACTATATTTATCATTATGGTCCACGTTAGTCCTCTACCATTTTTCCATCCAAAAATCTAACGGAATAAGCAAATGAGTCGTATTTGTAGGGGCAAAATTGTCCGCACACTAATTTTTTTTTTTTTTCATAATAAACGCATCGATCAAATGCTCTCAAAACTTTTACAAAAAAAAATGCTCTCAAAACAACACAGTGCCTAATCCTTTTTAACATTATATTCGTGATTATGTCTAAAAGAGTCCAATTTTCCCACTCTTATCGTACAGTTAGTCTAGAGGGTTGTAATTTTTTATGATTCTATTTGAAAGAGTCTAGTTTGTTGAATATTGCATTGTGTCACTATAAAATTTTTGAAGAATTTGCTGTTGACACTGATTATTTTGGTTCAAGTTGTGGAACTGTGTTGGTTTGAGAGCAAATCTTTTTGGTAAAATTTTTGAAAGTATTTGATCAATGTGTTTATTATGAAATTAAAAAAAAAAAATTTAGTGTGCGAAAAATTTTGCCCCTACAAATATGACTCACGTGCTTATTCTGTCATATTTTTGGATGAAAAAATGGTGGAAGACTAACGTGGATCACAATAACAAAGATAGTGGATTAAAAGGATATATTTTAAAAGATATGGATTAAATCAAGACAAATGATAAAGATAGTGGACTAAAAGGGTACATTTTGAAAGATATAGATTAAATTGAGATAAATATTAAAGATAGTGGATTAAATTGGGTATTTACCCCTTTATTTAATTACTACAACAAGTTTCATTTCATCAACTGAGACTAACACGTGAATACTATAAGCAGATGAAATATTTCAGTAATTTTCCAAGCTTCAACCGTTAGGGGCGGAGTCAATAACTTAATATTGAGGACCAAGATACTAATAGAAAAATTAATAATAGGAAAAAAATATATATAAAATCAGTAACTTTTTTTTAATCATACTCGATAGATCTTTTTTGAAAAAATAAAAACCTTAGGCCGCCCCTAACAGTTGAGTATTGTAGCTTTGAAAATTAATAATATATAATGACAAAAAAAAAAGAACATTCATAACATACAAACATTTTTAGGGATGACAACAGGTATTTGCTCTATTCGAAATCGACCGATATTCGTTTGATAAAAATTCAATAATAAAAATCGATGAAAAATCGATTAGGGTTTGAGTTTTACAAGTGATAACTGACGGGTAAACCAATAGATTTTTATTTTTTATGATAAAAAAATCAAAACCCGAAACTTAATTATTAATTTGTTAGTTAAATATATATATATATATATATATATATATATATATATATTTGATATTTAAGTCCCTGAAATATTTTCACAAGTTAAAGGACAAATTTGTCTTTTAATACAAAAGATAAATCTTGGATACTTGAATCTCTCTCTTTCTCTTTCCCAGTCCTTTGCACCCCACCTTTCTCTTGCTTCTCTCTCACACGCACATACACGAATACCTTTCCCTTTCCCATTTCCTTTAACCCCACTTTTCTCTTTCTTCTCACACATACACACACGAATACCATTTTTTTCACACCCCATTCTCAAACAACTCTGTCACAACACAAATAGAGCACACACCCACTTTGTTGGTTCGCACCATTTTTCACACACAAATAGAGCACACACCCAACAATAGTGCAATTTATTGTTAACTTTAGCTAGATTTTATGAACTGGTACTTCAATTGTGTTGTTTATGTGATAATATTGAGGGATTCATGCACGTTTGTTCTATGATTCATATTTTGCTTCAATGTTTTTCTTCCCTGTCATATTTTCAAAGTTATTTAGGATATTGTAATTAACTTGGGGTGGAAATATCCTTGTCATCTTGTTTGTGTATGCATCTATTTGTATGTATGTACGGATATGTATATATATGTATGTGGGAAATTACAAAACATGTAATGGTGCATTTTATAGTTAATTTAAGGGTTTTTTTAACATTTAATTTAAGTTTTTTATATAATTTTTTGGTGATTTTCTATTTAAATTAATTTTTTTTTAATTATCATTTCAATTTCAGTTATCTACAATTATCAATTGTCAATTTCAGTAGTTTTTAAAACCGTCGGTTTCGGTTTAGGTTATATAATCGTTTTTCAAATTTTCGCCACTAATCGAACCGCCATTTCTAATTACATTTCTCCATCAGGCGTCATTTTTCTTCCATATTTTTTATAAACAACTAGCACAACACTTTAGCACAATAACAACATTATAGAACAAGGAAGCCAATGTGCACCAATCATGCACTCAAAGAGACCATGGACTTTCTACTCGTTGTGCTTACACTACTGTTTTCCTTGACATTGTTCCATGGCCTCAACACACTATCAAGAAGAAGCAAAAAACTTCCACTAGGGCCAAGCCCCTTACCTTTAATTGGCAGCCTTCCGTTACTCGGTGACCAACCCCACCAGTTCTTAGCCAACTAGTCAAAACCTATGGTCCAATTATGGTGGAGGCTATCATGGTGGAGGCTGGTAAACCCGACTTGGTGGATTATTTTCCTATGCTTGAAAAGTTTGATCCTCAAAGTATAAGGCGCCGCCTAACCAACCATTACAGCGAGGTGATGAAGTTATTTGATAGTTTGATTAATGAGCGCTTGGAGCAAAAGAAATTGCAAGGTGTTGTGGAAAACGATGTGTTAGGCGTTCTTCTTAAGACGAGAGAAAAAAATTTAGAAGAAATCGATAGGCCTCACATTGAGCATTAATTTGTGCCTAGTTTGTACTTTTATTTTTCCCTCATCACAGTTTCCCCAATTTTTTACTTAAATATTTCGTGGCAGTTCCATAAAGAATATTATAATATATACTTATTCATTTAAAAAATCATAAATTTTAACACCGACTATTTTATTGAGCACTAATTGATATTAGGAGATAATCCGTAATTCTTAATTTAATAATAAAGTAGGACCTTGATTTAGTATTTTTTATCAATACATCCATTCATGTATGATCTATATATCTCCTAATCACACAATTGATTATAGTTGTATCTTGAATTTTGATTTGTAGTCATATAGCTCATTAGGGTATCCTCAATGAAGGCTCTATAATATAAAACTTTCTAAATTTGGGTATTTTTAGAGCCCCATGGCCCAAAAAGTAATACTATTCATGACAAAAGTATGTGGGGTCCACCACCACTTTTGGCTTAAAAGTGTTAGAGATATGCTTTAATGCTATATAGTTAGATGACATATTTTGGGATATTTTGGCATTAACTTGTACCTAATGAAATTTACATCTATATGTTTGTTTACATATTGACTTGTTTGTGACGTTCATATTCTCCGTCATTCCCATTATATGAATGTGTCATTAATATTTTTTGAAGAACAAATATATTCTAAAAGTGTTTAGAATACGTTGGCATATTTCTTTGATATGATAAACATTCAAAATGATTCATAGTCTTTAGATTATTCGACCGGGACTAGAATAATCAAGTACGGGATATCATATGTAAGTTATATTTGATTAACATAGAGGTGTTAATGATAAAGGATGGTGAGTCTTGTGCTATAACAATATAGGGATATGACTGACTTACATATAGGTGATTGTTAGTTGAACGAATTATTGAATGTGACCAGAATAACAAACTATATGACTTTAGATTAATAGTTTGTTATTCGTTGTGAATTGTACAAATTAATCATTTGACTTGACAAATTATGGCTGTCGGTTATATCAGGGGCTAAATACTACGTGTGGACAATACTCGTCTTCTAAAAGGTGGGTTATGGCCTTTCGCATTTTAGTTTTGTGGTATGAACTGACAAGTAACTGTCAAGATAGGATCCGTTAACCTCCGACGTGAGGCGATGTCTTATGCGATCTTATTTCGGTTATTGAATAAGGAAGTCCTCGGTCGAGGCACATAACAGATGGAATGATGGAAAGGGTTACATAGGTGTCATCTTTCATTCCACTGAATAGATCTATGCATAGAATCGTTTAGTGGACTTAATCGTATCATGGTCTCCACAACGATCGGGATATATTTAATGGAAGGATCGGACTGCACGTTAATTCGCAACTATAAATAGATTCATAAAAGTTGGACTTCATTACCATATAAATTGTCATGGTGCGCGTATGTTGCTAGACGTAACTCTTGAACATGAGGGTATTCCGGAGAATGACGGAGACATTCTTGGAATAGATTAAAAACGTTTAATAGTCCATCATTGCTATACGGTTATAAAACTAGAAAGTCACACACAAAAAGAGCATCAAGAATAAGGCAATTAACGAGCTTGATATTAAGTTAGAAACACGTTAAAGAGTTAACATTGTTTATTTTGGACATTAATTGTTAAGCGAGCCAAAAATGCAAATACTAAATTATTGGGGCCAAAGTATAAATACTGAAAGTATTAGAGTCAAAGTGCAAATACTGAAAGTATTGAGGTCAAAGTTCAAATACTAAAAATATTGGGGCAAAAGTGCAAATACTTAAAGTATTGGGCAAAAGTACAAATACTGAAAGTATTGGACCAAAGTGTAAATACTAAAAGTATTGGGGTCTATTTCCAATTAGTAATTCTAATGGGATTAGAATTATTTATTGAAAAGTTGTCACTAGAAAACAAAAGACAACTTACACTAGTAGACGAAACACTAGAAGACAAAATACTAGTGTACGAAACACTAGAGGACAAACAACAAGTTGCACAAAAAGACAAAGAACAAATTAGCTTGAATGCGTGCATGATTGACACTTGGCGAAAGAAAGATGTCTTGAGAAGACATAACATGTCATTTGTCACAATCCTACACAACTCAAGACTCTATATAAAGGCAAACTATTCTACTTTTTTTATGATGGATTTTCGGCCAACACAAGAGAAGAAAAGATGACAAAATTCTCTCATCTCTTTCATGGTAATTTCGGCCATAATAAGGATAGGGTGGTAGGATTTTTCTCTTGCTTTCTAACTTTATACAAGCTTAGATTTATCACCAAGAAACTAGCACATATACTTGGTTGGTGGTGTTTGCCATTGGATGCTCGTGTTTTTCGATCTATGACTTTTACACTTGTGAAAGAGGCTAGTCCATGCCATCTCGTTTCATCATCATTTCGGCCATAAACGGGAACGAAGAAAAAGATAAGAACTTGTTTTCTTCCTTGATGCTCTTGGCCAAAGCACGAAAAAAGATAAGTGTTATTCTTTTGTTTTATATCTATATGCAAGCTCTAATCTACTACTAAGTAGCTAGCACATTTACTTAGTTTGTAGAAATAATATTTGGATGTTTGTGTATTTCGATCTAGAACATTTGCATGTATGAAGAAGGCTTGTCCACGCCGTAGCATCTCCTTCATGATTCCACCTTCTCTCGGCTATAAACGGGAGGTATGCCATTTTATCTCTCGTTTACTTTATAGTATATTTGATATATTATATGTTGCATGTTGATTACCATGGACTTTACTTTGGAAATATTTATGATTACAAAAGTTAATGTTGAAAATTTTAAAATGCTCAACACTTCCGCTTTAACTTTTTTATGTTGTGAATCACAAGTTTTAGAGAACCGATCATTTCAAGTGGTATCAGAGCCATGGTTTCTAAAGTCTTTGAAATCACATGTATAGTCATAGATCTAATCTTTAAAGTATGTAAAATGGCCTTGTCTCATGATTCTAAGCATATGCATGTGAAGATCTATGATTGTCTATGATGGTTTGAAAAACGAGCAAGTATAATACTTTTCCCTTAGCATGGCCGAGAGAGACTAGGTTTTTGGATGGTTGAAAAGTGTGTCACTTCATGTGTATTGTACGTCATATACGATAAAACATGGAACATGTGAGTAGAGCCTTTTCTCCTAGCCTTGCCCGTTTCTTTTTGGTCTTGAGGTTGGTTTTTGAGGAATGTGCCGCTCCATGTGTAATGTACGTCATATATGATAGAATATGGAACTCGAATGTAGAGTACTTTTTCCTTTGTCATGGCCGAGAGTCTTCTTGGGATTGTAAAGGTTGAAAAGTTGTTGTTATATTGCTTGTACTTGTCACGATGATTGATCTTAACTTGCATTTATGTTATAAGGTATTATGATCACAGAATCTATTGGTTTACATACAAATTGACAAAGTGTTGCTAATGGATGTTAAAGATTAGATGGTTATGTTGTCTTTTGTATGTGATGCATAAGATTGTTGCTAGCTTACTTGTTTAGCTTGGATTATATATGTGATATGTTTAATCTTAGCTTTATGAGCTTGTATGGGAAGATGAATGGTGAATTTGATTATGGACTTGGTGGTTTGTAATTGAGACATAAGTCTCATTTTTACTTTCATGCAAATTGAGAGAATTATGTAGTGAGGACTATTTGTAATCTTTCAAAAGAGATACAAGATGACCAATGAAGGCATCCAAGGAGTTGGAGGAGCTTTGGAGATTTCAAGGAAGTTGAAGATCTTGAAGACATTGGATGTGCTTTAGGATAATCCTCTTTTTCTTATTCTAAGCCCAAGTCTATGATCCACCATTCGTTTGTGTTGCTTGCATGCATGCTATGTTATTTCCTTTATGAGATAAATAGCCTATAAGTAGCCTTGTATGCATGATGGGATCTTAATGTATGATTCTTGCATATGTGTTTATTTGTTTGCTAATATGTGATATTCGCTTATAAATAAACTAATGTGCAAAGTGAGACCTTAACAAATAAAAAATCTCCTTATGTGCAAACTAATATTAGATTTGTAGTCCTCCGCCATCCTAGGACTTAATGAACCCAAAGCAATTATATTCAGTCTTACCCAAAGGTAGAAGGACATGATTCGTAATAAGTTTAATTAAGTCGCTAGTAGAACATAGTAACATGGTTGTCTTCCAAAATCTAACGGCCAACATAGCCACAAAGGTTTGAGGTTATTGATTCAATTTGTCGGATAACTAAGAGATGGCGGGTTTTGATCTAACTAGATCACTTAATCAACATAGCCACAAAGGTTTGAGACCAAAGTGATTTAGGGACTAGAAATAACCAAATCTTATTTAGTGAAATAGACAAACAAAGTATTGTTGACTCTTGACACCTATATTTCAACATAGCCACAAAGGTTTGAGAGATATATGTGATTAAGAGAACTTGGTCACCCGCTAAAAGAATCTTAACAGATTTACGTTTCTCATTAAGGGAGTTTGAGACTCGATAAAATTAGTGGGAGTTATCATTTAATTAAAAACCAAGTTAAATGATTAAACGAGTTAAAGTCAACTAGCAATCTTATTTTTTCACATGTTTATGGCTACATGTATGAACCCATCTTTATCTTAATATTCTAGACTTATATCACATGAATCGGACCAAACTTTATTAATTAAATGTTGTCTAAGAATAGTTTTTAAAAAACTTAATCATATGATTAAATTAGAATGCTCTTAAGTTTCCTTCTTGATAATGCATCAAAAAGGAAAAAGTGTGATACTGATGATTGATAAGTAAAATAACTTTAATATGCTATTGAGTTATATTCTTTTGTTGATTGTATAATAGTATACAAGATATAAAAGGAATATGATTATAAACCTACAAAGAGTTGTGTAATAAGCATATTTCATTGGAATAATATAGGAAGTCAATTTATGGTCGTTTTCATCTTTGATTATCTGTAATGCAAAGAAGAAAGACATGAATCAGATGATTTCTATTAGCCAGTGAGAGTATAATCTAAAGGATAATTAAATATTGTAAAGGTATATGTAAAAGTGTTTACATAACTGATAAATCGGACATTAAAAGGAGGATTTATTCAGTATGTCTTCATGTCAAAGCTATGAAGCTATAATCTCCTTTGTTAATGGTTGTTATTACTTTATGGTTTTGATTCCTTTATGACATGAGTGTATGTGCATTTAAAAGAATCTTAATCAAAGTATGCTTTGGAAGCGTGGAATGGTTTCAGTGTTAGCAAATGAAACAATTGTTGTTGCATTAGCTAAAGACAAACATTTTGTTAACTGATTAACCACATACGGAATATATTTTGAGATAAAATTTGTAATCCAAGACAATTGTAGTTTCTTTATAACTTAGTTAGTTCAAATATTAAGATGTTGAGTAAGTTGTCATCTCTCATTCCACCGAATAGATCTATGCATAGAATCATTTAGTGGACTTAATCGTATCATGGTCCCCACAACGATCGGGACATATTTAATGGAAGGATCGTACTACACGCTAATTCGCGACTATAAATAGATTCATAAAAGTTGGACTTCATTAACGTATAAAGTGTCATGATGCGTGTATGTTGCTAGACGTAACTCTTGAACATGAGGGTATTCCGGAGAATGACGGAGACATTCTCGGAATAGATTAAAAGTGTTTAATAGTCCATCATCGCTATATGGTTATAAGTCTAGAAAGTCATACACAAAAAGAGCATCAAGAATAAGACAATTAACGAGCTTGATATTAAGTTAGAAACACATTAAAGAGTTAACGTTGTTTATTTTGGACATTAATTGTTAAGCGGGCAAAAGTGCAAATACTAAAAGTATTGGGGCCAAAGTACAAATACTAAAATTATTGGAGTCAAAGTGCAAATATTGAAAATATTTAGGTCAAAGTGCAAATATTGAAAGTATTAAGGTCAAAGTGCAAATACTAAAAATATTGGGGCAAAAGTGCGAATACTTAAAGTATTGGGCAAAAGTACAAATACTAAAAGTATTGGACCAAAGTGTAAATACTAAAAGTATTGGGGTCTATTTCCAATTAGTAATTCTAATGGGGATTAGAACTAATTATTAAAAAGTTGTCACTAGAAAACAAAAGACAACTTGCACTAGTGGACGAAACACTAGAAGACAAAATACTAGTGTACGAAACACTAGATGACAAACAACAAGTTGCACAAAAAGACAAAGAACAAATTGGCCTGAGTGTGTGCATGATTGACACTTGGCAAAAGGAAGATGTCTTGAGAAGACATAACATGTCATTTGACACAATCCTACACAACTCAAGACTCTATATAAAGGCAAACTATTCTATTTTTTTGATGATGGATTTTCGGCCAACACAAGAGAAGTAAAGATGACAAAATTCTCTCCTCTCTTTCATGGTAATTTCGGCCATAGTAAGGATACGGTGGTAGGATTTTTCTCTTGCCTTCTAACTTTATACAAGCTTAGATTTATCACCAAGAAACTAGCACATATACTTGGTTAGTAGTGTTTGCCATTGGATGCTCATGTGTTTTGATCTATGACCTTTACACTTGTGAATGAGGCTAGTCCATGCCATCTCGTTTCATCATCATTTCGGCCATCAACGAGAACGAAGAAAAAGATGAGAACTATGTTTTCTTCCTTGATACTCTTGGCCAAAGCACGAAAAAAGATAAGTGTTATTCTTTTGCTTTATATCTATATGCAAGCTTTAATCTACTACTAAGTAGCTAGCACATTTACTTAGTTTGTAAAAATAACATTTGGATGTTTGTGTATTTCGATCTAGAGCCTTTGCATGTATGAGGAGGCTTGTCCACGCCGTAGTATCTCCCTCGTGATTCCACCTTCTCACGGCTATAAACGGGAGGTATATCATTTTATCTCTCGTTTACTTTATAGTATATTTGATATATTATATGTTGCATATTGATTACCATGGACTTTACTTTGGAAATGTTTGTGATTACAAAAGTTAATGTTGAAAATTTTAAAATGTTCAACACTTCTGCTTTAACTCTTTTATGTTGTGAATCACACGTTTTCGAAAACCGATCATTTCAAGTGGTATCAGAGCCACAGTTTCTAAAATCCTTGAAATCACATGTATAGCCATAGATCTAATCTTTAAAGTATGTAAAATGGTCTTGTCTCATGATTCTAAGCATATGCATGTGAAGATCTATGATTGATATGAATAGTGTTACTTTTTGGACTATGAGACTTTAAAAACATCTAAATTTTAAAAAAATTATATTTTAAAACCCTCATTAAGGATACCCTTATAGTTACATCTCACTATAACTGCACTCATCTTCAATCTAGATTCCTAGTGCCAGACATTTCTCATACGATTTAAAAAAACTACATTTTCAAACCAAGTGACACGTTTAGACCAAAACAAACAAATCAAGTGACATGTGAGGAGGTATTATATATATCACATAATTTCTCCTATTGCAAGAATAACCTTGGTATACCATTTGAATGTTTGTCGTTCCACTGAGTTGATTTCACCATCTGGGACCACAAAAAAATCCATCAATCAAACTGTCATGTTGTTTGATATGATTGGCTTACAACAGTCTTTATGATATCTTTTTCAAAATTAAATTGTTTCTGACACAAAGTTTTTCACAATAATTTTGTCTCATGCATCAATCAATCATAACATATTTCTTGCGGGACAGATACAACTTCTAGCACATTAGAATGGGTAATAACATAAATACTTAAGAATCTAAAGACTGAAAAAATCCAAAAAGGAACTCACTCAAGTTATTGGAAGAGGAAAATCAATACAAGAAGCTGATGTTGCTAACTTGCCATATTTGCAATGCATCCTTAAAGTTTCTTTAAGGATACACACGTTAGTTCCGTCCTTAATTCTGCGTATAGTGGAACGAGATGTTGAAGTTTGTGGATACATTATTCCAAAGGGGTTACAAGTACTTGTAAATGCATGGGCAATTGGGCGTGATCCAAGTGTGTGAGAAAACCCTTTGACATTTAAACCTGAAAGATTTTGGCAATCAAACATGGATGTCAGAGGTTGCGATTTTGAGCTAATTCCTTTTGGTGCTGGAAGAAGAATTTGCCCAGGCTTACCATTGGCTATGAGAATGGTTCCAGTTATGCTTGGTTCTCTCCTGAACTTCTTTGATTGGAAGCTTGAAGAGGGCATTGCACCTCATCAATTGGATATGGAAGAAAGGTTTGGCCTGACATTGCTAAAGGCTCATCCTCTAAGAGCTATCCCAATTTCTCTGCGACCAAAGTAGTGTTCTTTGCACTAAATAAGGCCCACAACCACGATATCTTTATTAGTTGGGCACATGTGAAGAAAAAAAAAAAAAGCTTGTATAACTATATTGACAGATAATAGTACTCATCATACAAAGCCATGCCCCTCTATGTCGTTATCTCATATTACTCCTAAAAAAGAGAGTCCAGTTGGACTCAAGAGACTGGACTCGGCCTGATTCCTCAAAACTATAATTTATTCAACATAGAATTACAACGGGTGATGTAATATATCATGTCACATTGTATGACTATTGGTTGAGTATGATATTGTTTATATTGGCTTTATTTTTTTTTGCTAAATAAACAAGTGACTCAATTCATTCCAAAAATCATATACAGAAAGTGCAAGGCTCTGCCTAATAAAGGACCCTAAGTCAAGATCTCATGCTATACATATGTTTCTATTAAAGTTACAAAAATGAAATTTGCGATTTCTATTTTTTATACAGAGTTGAACACAAGATTTAATAGAAGCAAAAATTTGCTCCTCTGTTTGGGTCATTCCCTCAAATAAATGATGATTTCTTTCAACCCAGATATAATAAGTTGCCGCACCCAGCATAGAATGGAATAAGCAGGATTGGAGAGACATAGTGTGAACCCGATTCCTAGACCAAAGACAAATAGATTCCCAAATGAGAAGATCCGTTCCAATACTCGTGGCTCTGAGGCACCTTTGCCAGATGCGTTTGACAAAGCCACATTCAAAGAATAAGTAGTCATGAGTCTCAACAGAATTGCAACAGAAAAGGCAAACAATCGAACCACAACAACCCCAAGAAGATAATCTTTGTCTGGTATAGAGTCGGTCCAAATTGACAAGCCAAAGACAAAAAGCATGTTTAGGGATCATTCCCTTGAACCAAACCATCTTCCACCACTCAACTTTGCTCAACTTGGTGCGAATGGCTTCATAAGCAGACTTGGCCGAGAAACTTTTGGATGGACTAGGAGTCCAAATCGTGCGGTCCTCAAGAGCAAGGTTAGGAACAATGGTACCCATATTGTTTATAATATCATCAAAAACAGGATAATTAGGCCAGGACCAACCCCTCTCCGAGATGAAGTCACAAACTTTGGTGTGAACCAAGTCAAAACCTTGTTGTTGGAGGTAGTCAGGCCCAAAGTAAACCTTTAGAATACCCAAAGGATGCCAAGATTCAGTCTAGAAGAATATATTAACCCCATTACCAATCTTCTTAGAGAAAGATTATATTCTATATCTATCGGTCAAGTATGATATTATTTTCTTTTGAAGGTTAAGAGTGGGTTATAATTCTAAGTACGATGCCTACCTAATAATATAATAATATTATTAATATTTTATTGTCTCGGACAAGTTTCCTTCTCTTTGTTTATTTTCAACCGATGACTATTGTAGATAACATACAAACATTTCTCCATCATGCGTCATTTTCTCCACCAGCAACTAGCACAACACGGTAGCGCAATAACAACGTTATAAAGCAAGGAAGCCAGTGTGCACCAATCATGCACTCAGAGAGACCATGGACCTTCTACTCCTGCTGCTTACACTACTGTTTGCCTTAACATTGTTCCATGGCCTCAGTACACTATCAAGAATAACCAAAAAGCTTCCACCAGGGCCAACTCCCTTACCCTTAATTGGCAACCTTCACTTACTCGGTTCCCAACCTCATCAGTCCTTAGCCAAGCTAGCCAAAACCTATGGTTCTATTATGTGCCTAAAATTAGGACAAATTACTACAGTGGTGATATCTTCACCAGCCGTGGCCAAACAAGTGCTTCAAAAGCAAGATTTAGCCTTCTCCAGCAGATCTGTTACGGATTCAGCCCGAGCACATGATCATTCTAAATACTCTGTTGTGTGGCTCTCTGTTGATTCCCAGTGGCGAAACCTTCGGAAAATAATGAACTCTAACATATTTTCAACCAACAGGCTCGATGCTAACAAGCACTTGAGGTATAGAAAGGTCGAGGAGCTGATTGCATATTGCCGAAAAATTAGTCAAACTGGTGAGGCTATGGATATAGGCCGTGCTGCTTTTAGAACATCATTAAATTTGTTATCTAACACCATTTTCTCAAAGGACTTGACTGACCCTTCTTCAGATTCTGCCAAAGAATTTAAGTTATTTGACTGGCCTGGCCATACATTTCGGCGAGGTGCTAAAGTTATTTGACGGTCCGACTAATGAGCGCTTGGAGGAACAGAAATCGCAAGGCGGCGTTGTGAAAAATGATGTGTTGACATTGCGCATATTTGCCTGGTTTGTACTCTTCTCTTTCCAACATCACAATTTCCCTTATTTTTTACTGAAACCTTTCGTGGCACTAATTTCCTAGAAAAATGTTATTACACTTGTTCCTGTAGAAAATCGTAAATTTTAAGATAAACTTATTAAATCTTGGACTACTTGATTATTAATTGATTTTAAGATAAAATTTATAATTCTTAAAATTGTATCTGAGTTGGGCATTATTCTAATTTTGCCTATAAATACATCCATTAATATGTGATTCTTCTATCTCCTAATTTCCGATCAAGATAGCGCATTACAGTTGCATCTCACGATAGCTACATCTTCAATTCTAATTTCTAGTCACAGGCAGCTTACCAAATTATTCAAAATTGCATGTTCAAACCAAGCTACACATGGCGGGTATTATAATATCCATTTGTTTCACATTAAAAAAATTATAGATTTTAAAATTATTTTATAAGATATTAAATTACTTCACTTGTCACTATTAAACCAACCAATTAGATGGCAAAAATCCATCTAGGACCACTGAAAAATCCATTAATTAAAGCCTCATGTTTTCGATTAGGCTTGGCTTGCAACAGTCGTTATGATTTTTTTTTTAAAAATATAAATTGTTTCATTGTCACAAAATTATTCGCAATAATTTTCTCTCATACATTAATCAATCATGTTACTCCATAGGACCTATTTGGTGCGGGGACGGATACAACTTCTAGCACAATAGCATGGGCAATGACAGAAATACTGAGGAATCTAGAGACAATGAAAAAAGCCAAAGAAGAACTTGCACGAGTTATTGGAAGAGGAAAACCAATACAGGAAGCTGACGTTGCTAGTTTGCCATACTTGCAATGCATTATTAAAGAAACCTTAAGGATACACCCATCAGTTCCATTCTTAGTTCCACGTAGAGTAGAACAAGATGTTGAAGTGTGTGGATACATTATTCCAAAGGGGTCACAAGTGCTTGTAAATGCATGGGCAATTGGACGTGATCCAAGTGTGTGAGAGAATCTATAACGATTTGGATATTAGGGAGAAACTAAAAAGAAGAAATTTAAGTCTGCAAAAGGAAGAAGCTGAATTGATTTGCAAAAAAAGTAAAGGAATTACAGGAAAATAAAACAGAGAAGATAAGAGTTGTTGCTTAGCCTTTTCTATGCCTGCTGTTAGTTTATATATAGGCTACTCCTTACATCACATGCCAATGGCCTAACCACATTCAGTTACAACTATTTGATCACGTAATTTCTCAAGTGCTGAGGCAAGGCCCTTGCTCTGATGCTTTTCCTAGGAATTGGGCTTAAGCTATCGTCATTTGCGTTGGGCTCCATTAGGCCTGGAACATCAATTGGGTTGACGAGATGTGGAGTCGTTACATTACTTTTCCTATTCAAAAGAACCTTGTCCTCAAGGTTCAAAGTGAAATGAGGATGAGTAGCTGTGAATTCTTGCAAGTCGAACCACGAGGATTCCTCCCGAGAAAAATGCTTCTATTTGACCAAGACTTGGGGAACATTAGTTCCTTGCCTTATAACCTCTCGCTGGCTTAAAATTTCAGCTGGTTGTAGTAACGGCATCTTTGAATGTGGTGGTAAAACAATTAGATTCGATGAGATCCCAGTACTTCCTACAGCTTTTTTCAAGAGAGACACATGGAATACCAGATGAACTTTAGCATCCGGTGGCAGTGCCAAACGATAAGCAACCAGACCATTATTAGTTGTTACTTCAAAAGGGCCAAAAAAATTTATGCTAAGCTTGTTATTGCCTCTTCCACGAATAGAAATCTGTCTGTAATGCTGCAAATGTACTAAAACCCAATTCCCAACATTAAATTCTGGCTCCATTTGATACTTATCCTCCTGCTCCTTCATACATTGTTGGGATCTTTGCAAATTGATTTTGAGCTGATTCAATATAGCATCTCTGTTTTGCAATTCCATATCAACAAATGCATTAGTTGTCGATTGAAGTATATACCTGGCCAAGGTTGAAGGAGCACGACCATACACCGCTACAAATGGGGTCATAACATTATCTCCCCCTTGTGAGAGAACCTTGTCCTCAAGATTCAAATCGTGGTAGGCTTCAAATACTTCAACACCTGAGACTAGCTGTGAACTTGATGCTATTTCCAAACTTGTGCTGTAAACATGCGACGCCGAGAAGGTGAAGTCGGTATGTTTTTCCAATTCGGCTCCTTTGTTCAAGACAGGAGGCAATTCTGATCTCACTTGAGGCAAAACTGGAGTTTTGTCCAAGGCTAGTTCTTTACTAGGGATGGAATTGTTGTCAATCATATATTTCTCCATTTTCTCTCGGCCTCCATCAAAGAATTTAGGTGCAGGCTCATTTGAGTGTATATCATCATCCATTTCACAAGAATCCTCGTGTGCACTCATCTTAAAAGCTTGTTTTCTTTCAGATGGTTGGGCAACTAAGGTTGGCATAGCAGCATTAGCCGATCCGGTAATTGACTTAATGCCTTTCATTGGAACTGTCACATCGGTGTTCACCAAAGGAGTCAAAATAAATTTAGTAGGGCCATTCTCTTCTACTTTCCTTTGTTCTTGAGCCGGAGAATCATTTGATCGGGGCAAACTATTGATGGACTGATCCCCCAACATACTGCCACGCTGAGCATTCTGCAGCAACTTCGATGCATCCCAATTGTCCAAGCTTTTAAAAGCTTGTCCACGAAGCACGTTTGGTGTCAGTTTCACTGGTCATCTATCCCTGGCAGCAGCTAACTTGGATTTTGATGATTTTTCCTTATGGGTCATCTTCTCAAGATGCTCCAAGAGTCTTGCATCATAACAATTTAGCCCCCTCTTCAATGCCACATCATTAAACTGCAGACCCTCAAGGTTAGTCATTGTCTGCCCACACGTTGAGATAATAGCAATAATCGAATCATCATTAGGGGCTAATCTACTACCAACCATTTCATGATAACTCATCAATGTTGCATTCACCCTCCCTATTTGTACATAACAATTAATAGTTGTTCCCCACGAAAGAACATTTGTATAAATAATATGCGCAAACAACTCCCTCGCCAAATCCATTAGCATAGAAGTATAAGAAACACAACTCTTTTTAGGCATTTTATCAAACAGTTCATGTGCCTCATTAAGAGGTTTTGCATCATAGAGCAGGAGATACAAATAAACTAGCTGTTGTACCTCACATGACTGTGATGCCATATTGTTCACATGCATCGCATCAAAGAGCCACTGCACAATAGGAATGGTGACCAGGATATCATCTCTTACAATCTGTACGTGCTTACCAATATTAGCGGTTAGCTTGGCGTAGGTATCCCAGTCAACCTACTCAAACGGATCCTCAATTGACACAATATGATATTCAGACACGACTGACTTATAAGGGTCTATGAGCTGGTCGCCTGATATCTCTTGTAAGCCATCATGTTCTCTGCATTGAAGTGCAAATCGAAAGAAAGAGTAACACCAGCTGCCGATGAATATTTCTTCCTTTCTTTACCAAATTTGTCATCATCGGCGTCTTGGATTTGGGTTTCGGAGTCGGAATTGAGTTTGGAGTTCAAGAGTTTGATATTGTCGCGACTGTGATCTGGTATTGACGAACGATCCTCGTCATCTACGCTGAAGGATAACACTTCGGGCTCTGCTGCAGAAATTGGTGTCGCCTCATCGTGGTTAGTGTCGGTGAAAGCAACTTGAGACGGCGGCATGCTATCTCCCTGATCAGTAGCTATGATCTCAACAGATAACCGGGAATCACCATGAGTGGCCGTCGGCATCGTTGAAGAAGTGGATGAAAGGGCATTACGCGCCACGAATTTCTCCACGAGGAGCTGCAACTGATTGAGTTTGCCATCAATCGTCGTGAGCTTAGAAGCGAGGGCGCCAAGCGTTTATTGAAAGTCACTAAGTTTTCGAGTATTCTGAGTTGTAGTTTGTAGAAGCTTTGTTTCCGCGTCATCCATGGCGTTGAGTCCAGTACATTCGGCCATGGAGTCAATGAAAGCACCAATGTAACGATTTGGATATTAGGGAGAAACTAAAAAGAAGAAATTTAAGTCTGCAGAAGGAAGAAGCTGAATTGATTTGCAAAAAAAGTAAAGGAATTACAGGAAAATAAAACAGAGAAGATAAGAGTTGTTGCTTAGCCTTTTCTATGCGTGCTGTTAGTTTATATATAGGCTACTCCTTACATCACATGCCAATGGCCTAACCACATTCAGTTACAACTATTTGATCACGTAATTTCTCAAGTGCTGAGGCAAGGCCCTTGCTCTGATGCTTTTCCTAGGAATTGGGCTTAAGCTATCGTTATTTGCGTTGGGCTCCATTAGGCCTGGAACATCAATTGGGTTGACGAGATGTGGAGTCGTTATAGAATCCCTTAACATTTAAACCTGAGAGATTTTGGAAATCAGACGTGGATGTTAGAGGTCGCGATTTTGAGCTAATTCCTTTTGGTGCTGGAAGAAGAATTTGTATAGGCTTGCCATTGGCTATGAGAATGGTTCCACTTATACTCGGTTCTCTGCTGAACTCCTTTGATTGGAAGCTTGAAGAGGGCATCACACCTGATCAATTGGATATGGAGGAAATGTTTGGCCTTACATTGCAAAAGGCTCAACCTCTAAGAGCTATCCCAATTTCCCTCTGACCAAGTGGTGTTCTTTGCGCCAAATAAGGCACACAACCACGATACCATTATTACTTGTGTACTATGTGAAAAATGGGAAGCTTGTACAACTATTTGAGAAGTTCCTTCTTTTAGTTGAGTATAATGGTGTTGAATTTCTGTATGGATAGATGATTGCAGTCATCATATAAAGAAATGTCCGTCTATGTCTTTATCTCATATTATTCCTGAAAATTAAAAGAATCGAGTTGGCTTTAAGGCTAGGCTCGGTTTGATTTCTCAACACTTGAATTTATTTTCATTGGCTTAATTATGATAGTAAAAGATTTGTTTTTAAGCTTTGATAGTGCTTGTCAATTACAAGATAAAGAACCTTTTCCGCACTTGCTAAGATTTGCTCTCGACCAAAGTTGGGATCTCGTAGCAATAAACGATGTATTTTCCGTTCGCATGAAAGTGTCAAGGAAAGTAAAGGAACGAGAGGGATTAGGGAATCACTCTTCTATTTGGATTGTATTTTGAGATTTAGTAAAGGATTTGGAAGGATTATCCTTTTAATTTGAGGTAAAATGGAGGGAAAAAAAATGTATGAGAATACTAATTTATCCTTAATTTTTTCTATACTTATTTATAAAAAGGATAGTAAGGTAATTTTTTTATCTAAAATTATTATTTTCTTTACTTCTCCAATCCAAATAAAGAGTTATAAATTCCTTTAATTTTCTTATTATTTTTTGTAATCCAAACAAGAGATTTATTTTCCTATGATCATTTCCTTTATTTATTTTTTTTCCTTCACCTTACTTTTCTTTCCTTTCCCCTATGCAATCCTAACAGGGGGTTAGATACAAAGTCCGAACCTTCCTCTCCTATGTTTAAAAAAAAAAAAAATTATTTTCTAGACTATAAGATGGCCTTAATTTATAGAATTATAGTTCATATAGTAACCCATAATTTAAGAACTCAATTATTTTACATGGATAATTGAAAATAATCAAGGGTGGAGCCAAGAGTTTAAAATTGGGGGAGCCAAGATTCAAATAAGAAAATTCATAACTACATTGATTTTTTTAATGATAGTAACTTTGTTCAATGATACTATATATATTTTTTTGAAAAAAAAAATGTTGAGGGGGTCGAGGCCCCCGTCGGCCCCTCCCTAGCTCCACTACTGTGATTGATAATTTTCAAAATAAGTATATAAGATTTTGAAATACCTTACCTAACATCAAACCTCAAGTTTCTTTAACATGTATAAAAGTTGGACCTTAATCCAATGTTTTTCATCCACTTTCAATCCATTATTATTTCATATGCCGACTTTTATTTGTAGCTCTTTCAAATTTATTATTTCTTCTACTATATTATTATGTATAATCAGTCACGGGTGGCATATGAAGGGGGCTATTGAAGAATCTAATTATTTCACATAGATAAATCAGGAAAACTAGTATATGAGATCTTTGACTACTCCACCTAAAACCAATAGATCTTAATTGGAACTTCAAGTTAATTTCTTTGAAGTGTGAGGTTTTGTTATCGCATTCTTTTTTTGCTAATATATGAAAGAAAAAAATGCCTCTAATACTAACCTGCAGCAACATCGCCCTTCCAGCTCTAGTTCCCCTTCAGAGCCTCCTACCAAGTGTACTTCATACTGTTGGGTATCGGCGCAGCGGAATGTTTGGGACGAAGCGATATCACACAGCTAAAATAAGACTGAGAAAATGATAATTGAGACACAATATTTTTACGTGGAAAACCCTCAAACAAATTAAGGAAAAAACCACGGGCAAGTATAGGAGGTTTCACTATGATGTAAGAATAAATTACAATATTCTTCTCTCTAATATAAGGAGAAACTAATTCTTACTCACAAGTTAAGACAATTAATATGGAAGAAAACTCTCAGGAAAAACTCTCAATATTTTCTCTCTGATTTCTGGAATTTTTGGATGCCTAAACGAAAGAGAATGGTCTGCTATTTATAACTGAATGATCTTGCGTTGCATCTCTGTCTTGCACGTTACAAAGCTTAATTGCATCGCTGACATACACGCTACAAATAACTTTGCTAACTCATTCTCACGTTTCAGATCTGAATTGCCATGTTCCATGTGCAAAAGTTTTCTTTTGCCATTTTTAATATTTTAATGTTACATTAGCCAACATGACATTGTTTTTCTCTTTTTTCCAATGTGTAAGCATGTTCTCCAAGTGAGCTTTACACATCATATTCTCCCACTTAAAGCTTACTCCAGACAAGAAGAATCAACTATTATGTGGCATCACAGATTGGGCCACATGACAGAACGTGGCTTGAAGATTCTCGCTGAACGTAATCTCCTACCCGGGCTCAAGACGGTAAACTTACCTTTCTGTGAGCACTGTGTTATCAGTAAGCAGCATAGATTGAAATTTGGGAGATCTATTGCCAGAAGCAAACACATTCTAGACTTGATTCATTCAGACGTTTGGGAATCGCCGGTTTTGTCCCTAGGAGGAGCCAAATACTTTGTATCATTTATTGATGATTACTCTAGGAGATTGTGGGTGTATCCAATCAAGAACAAGTCAGATGTGTTTCCAGTATTCAAAACATTCAAAGCGCTGGTGGAACTTGAATCCGGAAAAAGGATCAAGTGTTTGAGGACAGACAACGGAGGAGAATACACTGACGGGAGCTTTCTGACATTTTGCAAGCAAGAAGGCATTCAGAGGCAGTTCACTGTTGCACACACACCTCAGCAAAATGGAGTGGCAGAGCGGATGAACAGAACTCTTCTTGAAAGAATGAGAGCTATGTTGGAAACTGCAGGACTAGCCAAATCATTTTGGGCAAAAGCAGCCAGAACCGCCTGTTACGTGATAAACCGGTCACCATCAACTGCAATTGAGTTGAAAACACCAATGGAAATGTGGACCGAAAAACCCGCAGATTATTCTGCCTTGCACGTATTTGGATGTCCGACATATGTGATGTATGGTTCCCAAGAAAGAACAAAACTGGATCCAAAGTCCAGGAAATACATATTCTTGGGATATGCTGATAGTGTTAAGGGGTATCGCTTGTGGGATCCTACTGCCCACAAGATTATCATCAGCAGAGATGTGATATTTGCAGAAGACAAACTGCAAAGTGAAGATGACAACAACACTGCAAAGGAGACTACTACAGTACAGATCGAAGATAACCCAGGAAATGAAGATGTTTCTTCTGAAGCAGCACCGGAGCACGAGGAACAAGAAGCAGATGAGGCTGAGGTTACAGATGTTCGACGTTCATCGCGTCAAACATCAACACCGCCTTGGCACTCGGACTATGTCATGGCAAGCAATGCTGCATATTGTCTTCTAATGGAGGATGGAGAGCCATCTACCTTTCACGAGGCTATGAATAGCCCGATGTGGCTTTGTGGATGACAGAAATGCAGGAAGAAATTGAAGCTCTACATAGAAACAAAACGTGGGAGCTTGTTCCTCTACCACCTGGACGGAAAGCCATCGGTAACAAATGGGTCTTCAAGATCAAGCGAGATGGAAATGACCAAGTGGAGAGATATCGTGCAAGACTGGTAGTGAAAGGATTTGCTCAAAAAGAAGGTATTGACTTCAACGAAATATTTTCTCCTGTGGTTAGACTTACAACTATCAGAGTAGTCTTGGCCATGTGTGTTGTATTTGATTTACATCTAGAACAATTAGATGTAAAGACTGTTTTTCTTCATGGTGAACTTGAAGAAGAGATTTACATGCTCCAACCAGAAGGTTTTGTTGAGAAAGAAAAAGAAAACTTGGTTTGCAGGTTGACCAAATCTCTGTATGGTCTAAAGCAAGTGTCGAGATGCTGGTACAAGAGATTTGATTCCTTTATAATTAGCCTCGGGTACAACAGACTCAATTCAGACCATTGTACGTATTACAAGAGGTTTGAAGATAATGATTTCATCATTCTGTTGTTGTACGTGGATGACATGCTGGTAACAGGCCCCAGCAAAGATCGAGTCCAAGAATTGAAGGCACAATAGGCTAGGGAGTTTGACATGAAGGATTTGGGACTAGCAAATAAGATTTTAGGGATGCAAATTCACCGAGACAGAAAAGACAGGAAAATATGGATTTCCCAGAATAATTACTTCAAGAAAATCTTGCGGCGCTTCAACATGCAAAACTGTAAGGAAATCTCAACCCCATTTCCTGTTAATTATAAATTATCCTCAAGTATGTGCCCTAGTGATGAAGCATAGAGGATGGAAATGTCTCGAGTACCGTATGCATCAGCAGTGGGAAGTCTCATGTTTGCTATGATATGTACGAGACCAGATATTGCTCAAGCAGTCAGCTCAGTCAGTCGGTTCATGGCGAATCCTGGTAGAGAGCACTGGAACGCAGTTAAGAGGATCCTAAGATACATTAAAGGAACCTCAGATGTTGCATTATGTTATGGAGGATCAAAATATATTGTAAATGGTTTTGTTGTTTCAGATTTTGCAGGTGATTTTGACAAACGAAAATCCACTACAAGCTATGTGTTTACCCTTGCAAGAGGCGCGGTAAACTGGGTATCTAAGTTACAGACTGTTGTAGCTTTATCTACAACAGAGGCTGAATACATGGCGGCTACACATGCTTGTAAAGAAGCAATCTGGATTAAAAGGTTAATGGAGGAGCTCGGGCACAAACAAGAGAAAATTCCCTTGTATTGTGACAGTCAGAGTGCCTTGCACATTGTAAGGAATCCAGCTTTTCATTCCAGGACAAAGCACATAGGGGTTCAATATCACTTCGTTCAAGAAGTAGTGGAGGAAGGAAGTGTGAATATGCAGAAGATCCACACTAATGACAACCTAGCAGATGTCATGACAAAGCCAATCAATGTTGACAAGTTCGTTTGGAGTAGATCCTCTTGTGGCCTAGCGAAAACGTAAGCAACATGAATTGGCAGGTATGGAGAGATTCGGAAGACTACTGGAGTAAGCTTTAAGTGGGAGAATGTGATATGTAAAGCTCACTTGGAGAACATGCTTACACGTTGAAAAAAGAGAAAAGCAATGTCATGTTGGCTAATGATGACATTGATTTTCTCTTTTTCCAACGTGTAAGCATGTTCTCCAAGTGAGCTTTATACATCACATTCTCCCACTTAAAGCTTACTCCAGTAGTCTTCCGAATCTCTCCATACCTGCCAATTCATGTTGCTTACGTTTTCGCTAGGCCACAAGAGGATCTACTCCAAACGAACTTGTCAACATTGATTAGTTTTGTCATGACATATGCTAGGTTGTCATCAGTGTGGATCTTCTGCATATTCACACTTCCTTCCTCCACTACTTCTCAAACGAAGTGATATTGAACCCCTATGTGCTTTGTCCTGGAATGAAAAGCTGGATTCCTTGTAATGTGCAAGGCACTCTGACTGTCACAATACAAGGGAATTGTCTCTTGTTTGTGTCCGAGCTCCTCCATTAACCTTTTAATCCAGATTGCTTCTTTACAAGCATGTGTAGCCGCCATGTATTCAGCCTCTGTTCTAGATAAAGCTACAACAGTCTGTAACTTAGATACCCAGCTTACCGCGCC
This sequence comes from Ehretia macrophylla, assembly GCA_037974665.1. Classification (NCBI taxonomy): domain Eukaryota; kingdom Viridiplantae; phylum Streptophyta; class Magnoliopsida; order Boraginales; family Ehretiaceae; genus Ehretia; species Ehretia macrophylla. The sequence goes on from CM075770.1 coordinate 30,734,909, forward strand.
TCCTGCAAGTGTAAACACATAGCTTGTAGTGGATTTTCGTTTGTCAAAATCACTTGCAAAATCTGAATCAACAAAACCATTTACAATATATTTTGATCCTCCATAACATAATGCAACATCTGAGTTTCCTTTAATGTATCTTAGGATCCTCTTAACTGCGTTCCAGTGCTCTCTACTAGGATTCGCCATGAACTGACTAACTGAGCTGACTGCTTGAGCAATATCTAGTCTCGTACATATCATAGCAAACATGAGACTTTCCACTGCTGATGCATACGGTACTCGAGACATTTCCATCCTCTCTGCTTCATCACTAGGGCACATACTTGAGGATAATTTATAATTAACAGGAAATGGGGTTGAGATTTCCTTACAGTCTTGCAGCCAAGGTCATCCAATTGTCCAATAGACAATAGGTTCTTTTCAAGCCCTTCACATGTCGTACTCCTTGAATGGTGCGAATGGTACCATCATACATTTTTATCTTGACGGCACCGATGCCAGCAATCTCCAAGGCATGATCATTACCCATGTACACAGATCCCCCAGAGGTAGGTTCATATGTGTGAAACCATTCTCTACGAGAGGTCATATACCATGTTGCTCCCGAATCCATTATCCAAGCATCAGTGAGCTCATTTCTGCCTTTTGATACAGTTGCTGCTTCGCTGTATAAAATATCTCCATCATCAGGTACAGTCGCAACACATCCTTGAGAATTTATCACCTCGGGATTCTTTTTGTTGCTCCAACAATCCTTCTTGACGTGCCCTTTCTTGCCACAGTTGTAACATTTGATATTCTTTCTACTCCTGGACTTTGATCTACCATGGTTGTTGCTCCCACTCGAGCCATGTTCTGTTGATCTGCCTCTCACCATTGGTAGTGCCTCTGCTTGTTGTGAACTTTCAGCTCTGTCTTCTTTACTCTTGCGCCTAGATTGCTCTTCTAGAACATCAGCTGCAACATCATCAAAAGTAATAGATTCTGAAGAACATTGTTAGTGTAACTAATGATGAGTTGATCATATGAATCAGGTAGACTTTGAAGTAGAATCTCCGCACGTTCAAGCTCCTTTATTATCTGTCCCAACGCAATTAGTTGAGAAAATAATGTATTTAAGGTATTGATATGATTAGTTACCGATGTGGATTCACTCATTCGAAGAGTATACAATTTTCTCTTCAAGAAAATCTTGTTGTGAAGTGACTTGACCTTGTACAGTTTGGTTAGTGCATCCCAAATTTCCTCTGCTGACTTCTTTTCCTCCACGCTTGACAATACTGAATCTGCCAACGCCAGATGCAAATTAGCCATAGCATTGTTATCCATTTCTGTCCACTTATTGTCATCTGTCACCTCCGCTGGTCTGTCTCCTATTGCTGCCAAGCAATTCTCCTTTCTCAAGATTGCCTTCATCTTCAATTTCCGAAGAGAAAATTTGCTCCCATTGAACTTCTCGATTTCAAATTTTGCCACCATAGTGTTAATGACGATCTGCTTCTCAACTTGAACCGGCTCCCACTATTTCACGTATCTGTGAATAGTAACCGTAAACAGTAACCCCGTAACCAATGGCTCTGATACCACTGTTGGGTATCGGCGCAGCGGAATGTTTGGGGCGAAGCGGTATCACACAGCTAAAATAAGACTGAGAAAATGATAATTGAGACACAATATTTTTACGTGGAAAACCCTCAAACAAATTAAGGGAAAAACCACAGGCAAGTATAGGAGGTTTCACTATGATGTAAGAATAAATTACAATATCCTTCTCTCTAATATAAGAAGAAACTAATTCTTACTCACAAGTTAAGACAATTAATATGGAAGAAAACTCTCAGGAAAAACTCTCAATATTTTCTCTCTGATTTCTGGAATTTTTGGATGCCTAAACGAAAGAGAATGGTCTGCTATTTATAACTGAATGATCTTGCGTAACATCTCTGTCTTGCAAGTTACAAAGCTGAATTGCATCGCTGACATACACGCTACAAATAACTTTGCTAGCTCATTCTCACATTTCAGATCTGAATTGCCATGTTCCATGTGCAAAAGTTTTCTTTTGCCATTTTTAATATTTTAATGTCATCATTAGCCAACATGACATTGCTTTTCTCTTTTTCCAACGTGTAAGCATGTTCTCCAAGTGAGCTTTACACATCACACATACTGCTAGTCCTCTAAGGTTCTCAAAATAAATTTGAAGTTCTGAATGAAATCAATTAGACTCTTGTGCCACCTGGCCCGTCATTCTTTAAAGGTAATTAAAATATCTGCAGCGTGAAATTTCTTGGGTATCTTGATACTAAAAATATCAGGATGTCACCTTGTCAGTCTTTACCTTTTCACAAATCATATCTCTCTGGAGGTATCACTAATTTCCTTACAAGAAGACCTATCGAACCAGGAGGGGTTTTCTCGGGTTTGCTAGTAGCCCCACCTACCTGATTTGTACTTATTACTTCAATTCCTTTTCTAGTTTGGTCCTAGCATAAGCCTCAACAATATTTTTTTGTTTTGTTATTAGGTTAAGATCCCTATGTAATTGGTCTTTCACATACCCTTTATAATTTCATGTTATTAATAAAACATTTTGCTTGCTAACTTAGTAAAAAAACAAATAATACAAATTTTTTTTCTTTTCTTTAGCCAAATCCTCGCCAATCCGCTCGCTATCTTTGGTGACGGTGAATTTCTCACGAAATGTCCCAATGGCTATATCTTGCGTGATTGGTTTGACAAATTCTAAAAAAGAAGGCTCCCAAAAAGAGAATTTAAAACTTGTACATGAGAAGCACACAATTTTCCTTTCTTTTGCACACTTACATTATTGTATTGTCAACTTTGCCCATTAGATAATTATAATATGTTAAACTGTATGTTTCTCACATGCTAAAGATGTTAAAATTTAGACAAAAATATTGTTTAGGAATAACACTGTCATGAATGTTAAACGTTAAGGGTTAAAGTGTCTATTTTAAAACGTTGGGGACCAAACTGTGAAATTAAACAAACGTTAAGGACTATTTGAGGTATTTACTTTTAGGGTAAATACTCAATTTGGTCCCTTATCTTTAGAGTTTGTGTCATTCTAGTCCTTATCTTTCAAAATGCACTCCTTTAGTCATGTATTTTTACCATTTGTCCTAACTTAGTCCTTATATTTCAAAGTGTACCCTTTTAGTCATGTATCTTTACCATTTGTCCCAACTTAGTCCATATCTTTTAAAATGGTGGAGGACTAATATGGACCATAATAACAAAAATAAGGACTAAGTTGGAACAAATGGTAAATATATGAGACTAAAATGTTACATTTTAAAAGATAAGGATTAAATTGAGAAAAATGATAAAGATATGTTGTTCCTTTCATACCACACATTATATATAAAAGCCCCCAAAAAAAGTCTAATTAGTGTCGCTTGTAGATTTTGACCTTTGCAATATTGATTAATCCACTAATCAATGATGTCCTAGGAAGGAAGATTCATATCCCCTTTACACATTCTAAGGCCTTTTTTCCAGATCCTCCTACTGATGTCACATTGAAAGAAGAGATATTCCCTATCTTCAACAACTTGATGGCAGAAAACACACAAACCATTAATAAAATCCCCCAAGTAATAAGTCTCGTTTTTATTGGAAGTCTATCTTGAATTGCAAGCCATGTTGTGGAGCTGTGCTTATGAATTCTGATTTTGTCCCACACAAGTTGGAACCAGTTGACCCTTCCCTTTTTACTTCTAATTTCATCCCATGCCGATGCCACAGTACTAAATAAACCTTTTGGGTTGGGATCCAAATGAGGCATAAGATCATTTATGTTGTGAGCAACATCTCTAGCTACTTCATCCTCCAAATTGAAAGACCAGTTTGCATCTCTAAGGCAAGAACACACCTTCTCATTCCAACCCCAACAACTGCCACTTATAATATTAATATCAAAGAGGTCAGTCAAATATCCCATAGGGTGCCACCGGTCATGCCAAATAAAAGTATCATGTCCATTACCCACTTGAACACTAATAAATTGCCGAGCCACCGATTTGAGTGTTGAAAATAATAAATAATATAATAAACTCTTCTTTAAAAGTTTAAGTTTTTAGATGAGGTGATCATTTAACATTGTATCAAAGTCTAGGTACCAAAAGATTCTAAGTTCAAAACCCGCTACCCATTTAAAGATTATCTAAATTGTCCATGTGTAAGGCTCAAAAACTAACTTCGCCTGCACTTCCGGAGACGTGTTGAAGATAATAAATAATATAACTAATCCCTCTCTAACACTGATCACTTAACATGAGCTTCATCAATTTTTTCCATGCCCATGAGGCATTAATTACGGTTAGGAACGTAAGTGTTAGAAAGACCATGACCCATGTAAACATGAATTTTTGAAATCTTACAGCTGAACTCTAAAAGTAAAAAGTTATATGTAAACAGCTAAATATCAGCCAGTCTGATTGATTTTCTAAATTTCACTGCAAAATCCAACTTAGTAAAGATCTTCGATATCAGTCTTGAGGATGACATTGACAAGGACATAAGACAGAGCAAAAGAACAAGCATATCTGACGCACTTTAAAGAGGATACTATATCCAGCAAAATAGTACCTGATCATGTAACAATTTGAACAAATTGTCCCTTACATGCGATGTCACCCGCTGGGTCATTTTGTAACCTAAGATTTAGAACCTTATCTATTTGACGCAATGTAACCTAAGTAATGCACCGAATTCAACGAGATAAGTCTTGCCCATTAAGATTTAGAACTTATCGTCTCCTTTCAGGACCCTTTGGGGGAAGCTCGCCAAAGCTAGACTTCGGGCATGAGACACTAGGGTTGAGAAAAATGGGGAAAGGGGAAGGAGAGGAGAGATAGATTGGAGAATGTAATCCAAGACTTTTTGTTACTTGCAGTTTTTATATAAATATACAATGAAGAACAACCATCTCATTTAATCCCTTCAAACTGGGGCAAAATGAAGGTAGATAATTCTCCTAATTTCCTCTCTTTTTTAGTTTATATATAAAATTTACATCTTTCTTTTGTTTATTGTTCAACAAAACAAAGAAAATACAAAATTCTTTATGATTCATTCTTCTATGAACTTGTATAACCCAAACAAGAGAGTTTTTTTCCTTCTTTACAATTTTTTTTCCCTTCATTTTATTTATGATTTTTCCCCTTAAACTCAAACAAGCTCTAAAGCATTGTAAAGTCCTATTAAGAAATAAATATTACTTGGTCAAATAGAATAATTAACTTCCTCTGCAACCTGGGATATAGAGGAAGCACATACTTCTGTAGGAAAACCCGTCAATATGTTATCTATTGAGACTAACACGTATTGGACAACTGTCAATAATTAGATACAAAATATGTCTGAAATGCGTCAAGCTTGAAATTGTTAATTATTCCAGATATAATACTCATAATAGAAAATCATTTCTTCATCAGGCGTCATCTTCATTGCTAATTTTAGAAACAACCAGCGGGTGCAACAACACCAGTATTTAACAAGGAAACCAACGTCCCTCTTGCCTCTGAGGCAAGTCTGAGAGACCATGGATCTTTTAAGCATTATGCTGACACTAGTGTTTGCCTGGACAATATTCCAGGGCCTCACTACACTATCAAGAAGAAGCAAAAAGCTTCCACCAGGACCAACTCCCTTACCCTTAATTGGCAACCTTCACTTACTCGGTGACCAACCCCACAGGTCCTTAGCCAAGCTAGCCAAAACCTATGGTCCTATTGTGCGCCTAAAATTAGGCCACATTACTACAGTGGTCATCTCTTCACCAGCCGTGGCCAAACAAGTGCTTCAAAAGCAAGATTTAGCCTTCTCCAGCAGATTTGTTCCGGATGCAATCCGAGCACATCACCATTCTAAATACTCTTTTGTACAATCATACAATGAAAAGTGGCGAATTTATTTAAAAAGCTAAACACGTGAAGGTTTTATTTTTTTGTTGAGCTAAACACATGAAGGTTTAATTTTTTTGTTCAACACAAGAAGATTATCCTGAGATGTCACTGTTCAATCCCTTCGAATTGGGATAAAATGAAGGTAGGTAATTCTCCTAATTCTCTGCCTTTTCAATTTATATATAAAATTTGCGTAATTTTATTTGACACTCCTTACACTTTTGATAAGCATGAACTATATCTCACACTTTTTAATATATGAGTGTCACACTCATTCTGATAGTGATCCGTTAGTTTTTCTGTTAAAAAATTTATAAAAGTCACAATTTACTTTTACTATGTGAGAGAATTAATAAATACCCAAAAGTTCTCATCTAACTGTTTTTACTTTTGAGTTAACATCATCTAATTATGCAAATATATACTTCTAGTGTAATTTTCTTTAGGATTCTTTAATTTCCTTGAGGATTCTTTCTCCCAGTAAATCCGAATAGCCATAAGCATTTCTAAACCCTATTATTGAATATCGATTAATAAAAATAAATAATTGATTAGTAAAAAAAAAACAACTTACTCTGTGAAATGGGACAAAAAGCAGCATATATAGGTTCCGTTTGTTTGCCGTAAAATAACTTGCTTGTAGAAAATATTTTTTTGGAAAATAAATATTTTACAGGATTTCGTTTGTTTGCTGTAAAATAACTTATTGGGGGAATATATTTTTTTGAAAAATAGAATATTGGAAAATATTTTTTAATGTTTGGATGTACCATGAGTTCCGTAAAATGTTTTCTTCCCTCAAAGGAAATGAAAACATTTTTCAGAATTTTGTACTAGCCGCAATTGTTGACCGAAAATATTTTACAGTTGACCAATTTTCCGGTGTTACCAAATACTATAAAATTAAGCAAAAACAGCCGTAATTTTTTGACCAAAAAATATTTTATAGTTCACCAATTTTTTGATGTTATCAAATATCATAAAATCTGAAAAATATTTTTCAGGAAAATATTTTACGGCAAACATACGGAGCCATAGTGTATAATGTATATGTTCATCTATGCACGTTTCAACTCTTCTTTTTCGACGAGTTGAAAAAGGTAGCATACATAGTGTATAATGTATAGGCAGAACTTTTTTTTCTTAACAAAAAAAAAAAAAAAAAATTCCTCTTTTTCACTTTCTTTATTTGGTTATATATATTGTATATGTTTAACTACTAGAAAGTTTCATTTTATCGTTTGAGACTAGCTTCGTTTGTTTGGCGTAAAATATTTTTTTAATTTTTTGGTATTTAGTAATACTAAAAAATTAATCTATTATAAAATATTTTTTAATAAAAAATAGTAGCTACTTTTACTCAATTTTTTGATGTTTGGTAATAATGAAAAATTAGTTAACTGAAAAATATTTTCTAGTCAAATTTTACATCTAGTATAAAATTTGAGAAAATATTTTTATGTTCTTTGAAAAAAAATATATATATATTTTCCGGAACTCACCCACCCCTACTCCCTGCCCCTGCCCCCACCCCCACCCTCACGGTTAACATATATATTATGTGTATATTTCTTTTTATAAAATTTAATATTGAAAAATATTTTTTGTTGTACATTCAAATACCTGAAAATATTTTCTAGTATTCTATTTTACAGAAAAATATTTTTTTTTAATAAGTTATTTTACGGAAAACAAATGAAACTTAAGAAAATATTTTATTTTTTAAAAATATTTTTAGAAGTAAGTTATTTTACGACAAACAAGCGGAGCCTAATTAGTAATTTCGCAAGCTTCAACTGTTAAATATTGTAGCTATGAAACACCACGCCGGCGCAATAACACGAGTGTATAAAACAAGGAAGCCAATATGCCCCCAATCACTCAGTAAACTGTGAGAGAGACCATGGACTTTCTAATCCTTGTGCTTACTCTATTGTTTGCCTTGACAATATTTCATGGCCTCACTGCACTATCAAGAAGAAGCAAAAAGCTTCGACCAGGGCCAACTCCCTTACCCTTAATTGGCAGCCTTCACTTACTCGGTGCCCAACCCCACAAGTCCTTAGCCAAGCTAGCCAAAACCTATGGTCCAATTATGTGCGTAAAATTAGGGCAGATTACTACAGTGGTCATATCTTCACCAGCCGTGGCCAAACAAGTGCTTCAAAAGCAAGATTTAGCCTTCTCCAGCAGATGTATTCTGGATTCAGTCCGAGCACGTGACCACCATAAATATTCTGTTGTGTGGCTGCCTGTCGCTTCTCAATGGCGAGGCCTTCGGAAAATATTGAACTCGACCATCTTTTCAAGCGGCAGGCTCGATTCTAACCAGCACATAAGGTATAGAAAGGTGGAGGAGCTGATTGCATATTGCCGAAAAATTAGTCAAACTGGTGAGGCTGTGGATATAGGCGCTGCTGCTCTCAAGACATCTTTAAATTTGTTGTATAATACCTTCTTCTCTATAGACTTGGCCGACCCATATTCAGATTCAGGCAAAGAATTTAAGGACTTGGTATCGAAAATTGAGGTGGTGACTGGTAAACCCAACTTGGTGGATTATTTCCCTATACTTGAAAAGTTTGATCCTCAAGGTATAAGGCGCAGCCTAACCAGATATATTGACAAGTTTCTGAAGATAATTGGCGATCTCATTAATGAGCGGTTGGAGCAAAGGAAATCGCAAGGAGTTGTAAAAGACGATGTATTAGATGTTCTTCTTACCACAAGTGAAGAAAATCCCCAAGAAATCAGTAGGCCTCACATACAGCATATGTTCCTGGTTTGTATTCTTCTCTTTTCCTCATCACAGTTTCCCAAATTTTTTTACTCAAATCTTTCGTAGTAGTTCCCAAAAACATATACATTGCTAACTTTTTATTCGCTTTAACACGATGGATATTCTGATCGTTTTCCTATGTACTGGAGGGGAGAGCCAAAAGCGCGAGTCTAATAAACTCAACAGGCTTGTAGATTAGCTCGGCAAGTTTGGAAAATGGCTTGACTGGTTCGGGTATGGCTCCGTAAGTGTGAACGAATCTCCAAGCCTATTTGAAAAGCATAGTACAATAAGGAGCCGTTGGTACCATACATCATAGTAAAACGAACCTTGATTTAACAAACCAGTTTGGTATAGAGCAAGAATCACCACCAGATGGAAGGGGTGAACAAGCCCAACGATAACTACTGCATTTAATTTAGCGTGCTGCTAGACTTGATTTAACTTATCATGTAAAAAGTTTTATGAATTACTTTTATCACATAATTTCTCACGTTGAAAGAATGACATTGGTGTACCATTTGAATGTTTGCCGTACCACTGAGTTGATTTATCCATTGATAAAAGTCTCATGTTTTGCGAATGGCTTCCGAGAATATATATGAGTTTTCTTTTCCCCCAAAATTTAATTGTTTCACTGGCACAAAATTATTTGTAAGAGTTTGCTCTCATATAACAATCATGTTACTCTCATAGGACCTAATTATTGCGGGACGGATACAACTTCTGGCACATTAGAATGGGCAATGACAGAAATGTTTAAAAATCCGGAGACCATGAAAAGAGCCAAAGAGGAACTAGTCCAAGTTATTGGAAGAGGAAAACTGATCAAAGAAGCTGATGTTGCTAGCTTGCCATATTTGCAGTGCATTGTTAAAGAAACCTTAAGGTTACACTCTTTAGTTCCATTCTTGATTCAGCGTAGAGTGGAGCGAGATGTTGAATTGTGTGGCTACATTATTCCAAAAGGGTCACAAGTGCTTGTAAATGCATGGGCAATTGGACGTGATTCAAGTAAGTGGGAGAATCCTTTGATATTTAAACCTGAGAGATTTTGGAATTCAGAAATAGATGTCAGAGGACGAGACTTTGAGCTAATTCCTTTTGGTGGTGGAAGAAGAATTTGCCCAGGCTTGCCACTGGCTATAAGAGTAGTTCCACTTATGATCGGTTCTCTTCTGAACTCCTTTGACTGGAAGCTTGAAGAGGGCATTACACCTGCTCAATTGGATATGGAAGAAAAATTTGGCATTACATTGCAAAAGGCTCACCCTCTAAGAATTATCCCGATTTCTCTGTGACAGTGCGTGTTCTTTGCGCCAAATAATCCCACAACCACTGTATTATATTGGTATTAGTTGGGCACTATGTGAATAATGAAACTCTTGTATATATATATCTTGAATATATATATATGAGAAGCTCCTTCTTTTAGTTATGATCGGTTCTCTTCTGAACTCCTTTGACTGGAAGCTTGAAGAGGGCATTACTGTTGGATTATATGCCATAAATGACAATTTCAGGACATAATAATTATATTATTTATTTAATATGGGTAGCTTATTTAAATATAATTAATGCGATTAATTATTTAAATAAGAGTCCTTAGAATAATATTTATAGATTCTATCTTTAAGAGTAAGGATATGAGTGACAGAATCTATATTCATAAATATATTCTAAAATAGTCCCCGTTCGTAGGATAAATTAATTGGGCGTTGATTTATCCAGAAAGATCGGATTACAGTCTACCACCCAAATAATATGAGATATTGATTTGGGCTATTAGTCTCATGTCGTAAAGGTATATGTATAAGTGCTTGCTGAGAACAAATGACTGGACATGACCGCTAATACAACGAATTACATGGAATGGTCAATAATTCGTTGTATAGTGTAATGGTGCAATTAGTCCTTAGACCTGAGACACCACGGTTATCTTGTGTTAGGGGTAACGTGATTTGCTAGTGCAATAAAGCTAGTCCTCATCAAGGATTGGATAATGTACTCAGTGGTTACGATCTATTCCGGCATGGAGATAGGTGTGTGTAGATATAGAATCTGTCAATTAGGGATCCTATGCGATCTATTAATCGAGTAACTAGAAATCCTTGGCCGAGGTAGAATAGTGGAAGTTGTTCCACGTATTATTTATAAGTTACTGATTAAATAGATTTGGACATATAATTGAGTAATAGAGTTTGACGACCCTATCCATGACTCTGGCTCAATCGGGATAATTTATACAGAAGGAATTGATTGCATAATTGTTACTAAAGGGTTCTTAGAATTTTACTTCATTATTAGTTGGGTAGTCATGATATACTGCTATGTATCACTTACGACTTGAGAGAAATAAATTAGAAGAGTTCTAATTAAATATTAATTGGATTAATATTATTTCGCTGCCAATTAATTATGAACCCGAGATGTCACACACAAATGAAATTTGCAGATTAATTGGATTAGAGAAAAAAATTAAATTAATTTTAGGATTGTCCTAATATTAATTTAACTGGGCTCGTAATAACTTGATGTTGATCTGATTATTATGAGTCCAAGACTGGTCAGTTTAAGACTGGCCCATATGTGGCCCTAGGTCATGTATGTTTCCTATATAATGTAATATTCTGACACGGGTTTAGTTAGCACAAAAATCATAGTCAGAATATATATAGAATTTCTCTAGAAAACCTAGTGGGGGTGAAATCCAATTAAGGGTGCAGATTCTGTGTGGATACTTTCGGAGGATTCATATTTGGGGAGCTTTGGATCGTTTAAATCCTACAACATATTCATCATCACCAGAAAGGTAATCCTAAAATCTTTTAATGCGTATTTAATAGCTGATTATTTATGCATGTCGTAATCTACGTAATTAGCCATGAACTGATGCACAAATATTAATTATTTCCGCTGCGTTTATTCTAATTATAAAATTTTAAATACCATGCATGATTCCCAACAGTGGTATCAGAGCCACAGTTCATGTCTTTTACGTGGTTATTTGATTTTAGCAAAAAATTGTATAGCACAATTTATAGTGTCAAATCAAATAGTTTTTGAAACTATTAAATTAGTAGATTTAGAATCTAATAGTTGTTATGCCCATTAATTTAATTAGATTAAATAGTAGCCTTAGAGTATTTCCCTTGAATTAGTTTCATAAAATGGTTTTATGAAATCTGTGTTTTATAAACAAAATCGAGTTTTTTATAATATGTAAAAGTGTTTTACAATTATTTAAATATGTTTTGAAAAACTGTTCAAAACTAGTTTTGGGACTGTTTTCAATTTTCTGAAGTTGATTTCAGTAATTTTAAAATTTAAAAAAAAAAAAAAATTTGAAAAACCTACCCATTTTCATCACGGGCAGCGGCAGACCACCTTGGTGCCGCCGTTACCATGGCCTGGCTGAGCCGTGAGGAAGAGTCCTCGCGACTCAACCCATGGCCTTTGGCCATGGTAGAGCCACAAGGCTCTCGCTGCTCTTGTGGCCGCTGGCCATGGTAAAGCTGCAAGGCGCAGCCGCGAGGAGCCTCGCGGCTCCTGTGGCCGCAACGTAAGGGGTCGCGAGGGACACCTCGCAACCCTCTCACGCGCAGCCACCATGGCTGCAAGGAGGTTGTCCTCGCAGCCGTGGTGGCTGAACTGTCGCGACAGCCATGGTGGCTGTCGCGACAGAGAAGTCTGCCACCATGGCTGCAAGGTGCAGCCATGGTGGAAAAAGAAAAGCAACGAAGAAGAAGAAAGGGGGTGGGAGGCGGCGCAGGCAGTAAAAAAGAAAGGAAAAGAAAAAAAATGAATTTTTGGTTAGGGTTTAGACCCGGTTCGGGTCCGGATCTGGACCAGATAGGGTCAAAACCCAAACCTGACCCAATGGGTTGGGTTAATATCATTTTGTTTTATTAATCTTTTAGGCTAATAGGGGCATATGCATTTAATTGGGCTCACTTGGGCCAATTTGATTCAGACTTAAATAAAATAGTTGGACTCCTTTTATTGTTTGATCTGGGCTATTTTTAAATTTGGTTTCAAAATAGCATTGGACCTCTTTTGTGGTTTGAATTGGGCCAAAATAGATTTGGACTTAAATTATAAATAGTGTGGACTATTTTAATGTCCGAATTGGGCTATTTGTTTACTCGGACTTGGACTAAAACAAAAATAAGAGTTGGACTTTTATTTTTCTGTTTTGGACTAAATTTTAATTATATTGTTTGACAAATAATTAAAGGAGCCCAAAATAATATTTTGTCACTTTATATTAAATAAATAGTTTATTAATTATTAAATATAATTTGATTATATTTGTATTTTATAAATATGGGATATTTATGGAGTAAATTTAATGAAGAGTTTATTAAATAAGATACATTTAATAAAGAGTTTATTAAATAGAATGAATTTAATAAAAAGTTTATTAAATTGAAAATTATAATGTAAAGATTTTATATTAGAAAATTAATTGTGTTATACTTGTAGTTAATCAATTAATTGTTTATTAATTAATTACTATAAATATAATGTGATTATATTTATTTTAATATGAGATATTAAGGATCCAAATTAATAAAGGTGTTTATTAATTGGATAAACCTAATATAATGAGATTATATTAGGAAATTAATTGTGCTATATTCGTGGATTACTTTTCTTTATTATTTGCTATGTATGTGGGTGATCATGAACTAGTCTTGTATATAGAATGGATGAATGAATGAATGCATGAATGTCATTATTTTATTTATTTACCCATTATGGGTATTATGTAATATTTTAAAATGGGGCTTGCATGCCTCTTATCCCCATTTTAAATATGTAAAACCCTATTTCCATTTATGTATCCCTACTAGATTAGGAATCTATGTACATAAATGTAATGGAAGATCAAGATGAAGACATCAAGAGTTGGTGAGCCCAGTTCGCGAAAGGAGTTTTGTGAAGCCAAGGAGGAGCAACCCATGAATTTTTCTTGTGGGCCCTTTATTTGATTTAGGTATTCAACCCAGTTGCTCGGGTTTATAAGTGCTCCTAGTCCATGATCATCCCATTTTATTTTATGCATTTATTTATTTATTTATGCGATAAATATGTGATGAATGCATGTATGTTTCTATTTATTTATGCGATAAATTGAAATTAGAAGCATGTGAAAAGTGAGACCTAAACTAAAGACCAGCAAACCTTCCCAAACTAAATATTAAGTTAATAATGGTGTAGTCTTTAGAAGATTATATCATTGCCTTTCGTTATCGTAGATTGGTTTGTGTGTTGGGCAAGTAAGTAGCTGACTATGGACACATATAGGTTATTTATTTGTATCAACATATGAACTAAGTCTATATAAGCATGAGATGTGAAAATTTTGGATTCTTACTGGCAACCAAAAATCTATCATGTGAGGTATCGGTATTGCATTGATCCAAATTTCCAGGATAATGGGTTTAACTTAAACAATCTTGGAGACCAAAAATCTATAATGTGAGGTCGAAAGGATTGGAGGCAAGAACAATTGGAATTTGTATGAGATACATTGAATAAGATGTTATTCACCTATTTGTTTTAACTTCACCAAAAATCTAAAATGTGAGGTGAGTTCAAATGAATGGGCCCCCAATTCCACTAAGAAAAACACCTTATTGTTTTTCCGTTTTCCACTAGAGAAGTGTGGGATTCAAAAAATTTAGTAGGGGTTACTGTTTGTTTTAAAAACCCAAATCAAATGGTTAATAATATATTTATCTAACATCCTTAGAAATTAATGCATATATATAATATCATATGTGAACCCAACCTTCTATTTTGACTAGACCAAACTTCGATGACTAGGTCAATGTTTTGAGAATCATTCTCAAATATGAGAAGTCATACACGTTCTAGATGCCCAAAATAAGTTGTCAAGCAAGAGAGCATGGATAATGTATCCATCATTAATTACTTACAAGAGTTGTGAAGTAAGCAAGATAGGACAACTAGATATGAGATATTTAGTGGTAGATATGAGATATCTAGAAATTGTTCTAAAGAATAACTAGAGGAATTGATTTGAAAGCATGTGTTCTCAGGATGAGTATCTTGAGTCCATGAGTTTATTCATGGTTTATCATATACAGACAAATCTAATCCTCAAAGTCAATTCTTAGTTTTCTCTTGTTATTCATAATGGATTTTTCTGTGTGAATACATTTGACACAACCTTTGGACATGAGAGTCATGTATCAAGGGTAGATCTGGAAGAGTGGAACATAATTGGTAAAAGGAAATTATTTCCACTGCAAGAAAAGGAGAACTACTAGGAGAGAAAAATCCAAAGGACTTCAAAGAGTTTGAAGAGAAATGGATGTCCTCTATAAATACATCTCATCTTCTCATTTACCCATCTGGGTGTTCATTAATTTTGGAATAATTGTTATTCATGTGTTTCATTTATTTGTAAATGAATTGACATGGGTAAATTAATGAACAAGTTTTATATGGATGATGTAAAACGTGATAAACGAATAATATGAGAGATCAAGAGATATAGATAACTCTAAAATTATTGTGGCACTTATGATTAGGTCATAGAGGAGAAACAAGAATCACTCAATTGGTGAAAGAAGGACTGGTAAGCCTTTGAGGCCCCGAGACATTCCCAACACGTGGATCTCGTGTTCTTAAAAATGATCAAATCGCCCTTTGTAGGACAAAGGACCACAAATATTTAAGGTTTATACATAGAGATGTATATGGGCCTTTTGGCGAAATAGCCCAATAAGGATTTAGCTACCTTACATATGATTGTCATAAGTATGAATCTGAATCGTTTGAAGTGTTCAAGAAATTCATAGCTAAAGTAGTAAATCAAACTAGAAATGAGAAGTAAGTCTCAATGATGAAATCATGGATAATTTTTAGCCTCAATTTCTAATAGTATCTCAAAGGAAAATAACGTAGTTACTTCATTAACTCCTTCTGGTATTCCAATGCTTGATGAAGTATTAGAGATAATGAGTTGAACCTTGTTGGACATGGTATGTAATTGATAAACTATGCTAAATTATAATTTAGCCTGTAAGGCTACATTCTCCTTATAGCAGTCCATCTCTTGGATAAGTTCACTTCCAAGTTAATCTTAAATACATCATATAGGATATGAAAAAACAGGATACCTAGTCTTAAGGTGTTAATAATGAGGGTTATCCTGCTTTCAATCAAAGGCTTAAGATTGATAAATTAAAAATGAGATTGGACAAGGTTAATTGGTTATCCCAAAGATTTGTTGAGATATGACTTTTATTCCCTTGCTGACTAGAGAGTCTGTTAGCAAGTACAACTTCTTTTTGGAAGAATAGTTCATCTAAGAAGATAGTGTGAGAAGAAAAGTATGACTCAGTATGAGTCACTAAACAACCAGTTGACCTGAGTCAAATCTAGGATTCAATTCTAGAAAGCTTAATCCAAGAACAACTGATTATTTCACAGTTTTACCCAGATCAGTAAGATAACAATGATCATGTTGATGATTTTTGTCAGTTATGAAAAGCTATGTTTGACATAAGCTTAAATGGCTTAAGGCCATAAAATCTTAAATGGATAAAGGTGGAGACCTTTTAAGACAAATGGTAAAAGGTTATTGTCATAGGCAAGGAGTTGACTATGAGGAAATCTTTTCATCAATTGTTATGATTTATTGGCCGTAATTGCACACTACTATTATGAGATATGGTAGAAGGATGTCAAAACGATATTCCATAATGACTTCATTAATGAAGACATTAATATGGGATTGCCAACATGTTTTGAGTCCAGTGATGAGTCATATAGAGTGCAAACTAAATGGTCTATTTATGGACTTAACCAAGCCTAAAAAATCTAGAACATTCGATTGACTTCATTGAGAATGAAGACGAATCTTGACTACACAAGTAGGTCTAGTTATTCAAATAATTTCTCCAAGTAAATTTTGGGATAATCCGTTTAAATCCTTGGAAGTTGATCTATAGCGATAGATCAAAAGGATTAAAGGGTTTTTCCAAAAAGGTGTTAAAGGTGTTTAACATGTACATAGATTCTAAAAGAGAGTTGTTCTCTTTTAAGACATTGCATTTATCCCTCTAGGGATGTGAGTCCTAAGACTGCTAAAAAGAGAGAGACTGTACACATAAGGTTCTAAGTGCTGTAGCAATTAAGAATCTTATATACGTCATGTTGTGTACAAAGACATGATATCATAAATGCTATAAATGTTATGAGCAGATATCTATCTGATCCAGGTTAGGAACACTGGAAAGCAATCAAGAACATTCTTAAGCACTTGAGAAGCACTGAAGAAATGTTCTTGGTATATGGAGAAGGTGGAACTTAACGTTTTACAAATTCAGACTGAGAGTCTGAAGTGGATTATTGGAAATCCATATATGGGTTCATACTCACCTGTAACAAAATAGCAATTATTTGGAAATGTTCCAAATATTGGTACAATTGCAGATTCCAGAGGTTGAGTGTATCATTGCATTAGATGTAACAAAAGGAAGCGGTTTGGATCTAGGAGTTCATAACTGAACTAAGGATGGTTCTTTCCGTTAAGTCAAACAGGTAGTGCTGTGACGACAATGGAGTTGTAGCATAAGCTAAAGAACCTAGGTCTCCCTAAAGATCTAAGCGCATTAAAGAGGCATTATCACATCAATTAGAGATTGTGGAGAGAATGATATTATGTAGTAAATAACGTCAACAGTTGACGGTGCTAGTCCACTGACTAAGGCAATGATTCAACAGTCGTTAGATTACCATCTTGAGAAGCTAGGTATGAGATACCAGGGTAATTGGCTTTAATGCAAGTGGGGGATTGTTGGATTATATACCCTAAATGCCAATTTTAGGACATAATTATTATATTATTTATTTAATGTGGATAGCTTATTTAAATATAATTAATGCGATTAATTATTTAAATAAGAGTTCTTAGAATAATATTTATAGATTCTATCTTTAAGAGTAAGGATATGAGTGACAGAATCTATATTCATAAATATATTCTAAAATAGTCCCCGTTCGTAGGATAAATTAATTGGGCGTTGATTTATCCGGAAAGATCAGATTATAGTCTACCATCCAAATAATATGAGATATTAATTTGGGCGATTAGTCTCATGTCGTAAAGGTAGATGTATAAGTGCTTGTTGAGAATAAGTGACTGGACATGACCGCTAATACAACGAATTATATGGAATGGTCAATAATTCGTTGTATAGTATAATGGTGCAATTAGAACTTAGACCTGAGACACCACGGTTATCTTGTGTTAGGGGTAACGTGATTTGCTAGTACAATAAAACTAGTCCTCATCAAGGATTGGATAATGTACTCAATGGTTACGATCTATTCCGACATGGAGATAGGTGTGTGTAGATATGGAATCTGTCAATTAGGGATCCTATGCGATTTATTAATCGAGTAACTAGAAATCTTTGGCCGAGGTAGAATAGTAAAAGTTGTTCCACGTATTATTTATAAGTTACTGATTCAATAGATTTTGACATATAATTGAGTAATAGAGTTTGACGACCCCATCCATGACTCTGGCTCAATCGGGATAATTTAGACATAAAGAATTGATTGCATAATTGTTACTAAAGGGTTCGTAGAATTTCACTTCATTATTAGGTGGGTAGTCGTGATATACTGCTAGGTATCACTCACGACTTGCGAGAAATAAATTAGAAGAGTTCTAATTAAATATTAATTGGATTAATATTATTTCGCTGTCAATTAATTATGAACCCGAGAGGTCACACACAAATGAAATTTGCAGATTAATTGTATTAGAGAAAAAAAATTAAATTAATTTTAGGATTGTCCTAATATTAATTTAACTGGATCGTAGTAACTTGATATTGATCTGGTTATTATGAGTTCAAGACTAGTCTATTTAAGACTGGCCCATATGTGGCCCTAGGTCATGTATGTTTCCTATACAATGTAATATTCTGACACAGATTTAGCTAGCACAAAAATCATAGTCAGAATATATATAGGATTGCTCTAGAAAATCTAGTGAGGGTGAAATCCAATTAAGGGTGCAGATTCTGTGTGGATACTTTTGGAGGCTTCACAATTGGGGAGCTTTGGATCGTTTAAATCCTACAACAGATTCATCGTCACCAGAAAGGAAATTTTAAAATCTTTTAATGCGTATTTAATAGTTGATTATTTATGTATGTCGTAATCTACGTAATTAGCCATGAACGGATGCATGAGTATTAATTATTTCCGCTGCGTTTATTCTGATTATAAAATTTTAAATACCATGCACGATTCCCAACAATTACACCTGATCAATTGGATATGGAAGAAAAATTTGGCATTACATTGCAAAAGGCTCACCCTCTAAGAATTATCCCGATTTCTTAGTAACAAAGTGCGTGTTCTTTGTGCCAAATAATCCCACAACCACTGTATTATATTGGTATTAGTTGGGCACTATGTGAATAATGAAACTCTTGAATATATATATCTTGAATATATATATATGAGAAGCTCCTTCTTTTAGTTAATTTTAATGGTGTTGCATATTTGTATGGACAGATGATAGCAGTCTTCATACAAAGAAATGCCCCTCTATGTCTTCATTTCATATTCTTCCTGAAATATTAGTCCAGTTGGCTTTAAGGCTAGGCTAGGCTTGATTCCTGAATACTAGAATTTATTCCATACAGAATCTGTTGAAGAACATAATAAATAATATAATTAAACTCTCTTTAATAGTTTAAACTTTTAGATAAGGTGGTAATTTAATATGCTATCAGAGCTTAGGTATCAAAAAGTACTGGGTTCAAAATTTACCATTACCTATTTAAAAAATTAATACTGTCTAAGTGTAAGATTCAAAAATTAACTCCGTCTGTACTCGCAGTGGCGTGTTGAAGATGATAAAAAATAATACAATTAATCTCTCTCTAATAATTTAAACTTTTAAATGAGGTGATCACTTAACAGAATTAGTGGGTGATTAAATCATGTTGCATGGTAACGTATTGAGCAATATTTAAATTAATAAGTATAGCACTTAAAGCATATATGTTTCATGGCCATAATGATTCTTAGAAAGATTATATTGCGCGTCTATCGGTCAAGTATGATATCATTTTTATTGGATTTATTATGAGAATAAAAGATTTACCTGATCATAAATGTTTCATGGTCATAATGATTCTTAGAGAGAATATGTTCTATGTCTGTCGGTCATTTTGAGCAATATTTAAATTAATAAGTATAGCACTTAAAGCATATATGTTTCATGGCCATAATGATTCTTAGAAAGATTATATTGTGCGTCTATAGGTCAAGTATGATATCATTTTTATTGGATTTATTATGAGAATAAAAGATTTACCTGATCATATATGTTTCATGGTCATAATGATTCTTAGAGAGAATATGTTTTATGTTAATCGGTCATTATCTTTATTGGCTTTACTGTGTAAATAAAAGATTTAATTTTATTTATTTATTTATTATTATTATTATTATTATTGCTTTGATAGTGCTTTACATTAGAAAATAAAGAACAACTTTTTTCTTTTGTTATGAGTGATAAAGGGGTTGAGGGATTTGAAACTCTTTGATTTTTTTTTTAATTTTTAATTTTTTTTTTTTTTTAAGAAACTCTTTGATTGAGAGGATGCTTTTTGTCACCAAATGAGCCAACATTGTAAATTTATGAACACTTGGGTAGGCTAAGATTGAGCTCCAGACAGGGTTCTGTAAATGGTCAACCTTATAATTTTGTGTTATTGGAGCTCAAGAACTGCACTAGGGTTTTCTTTGGGCTTAATACGTGGATCTACACGCGAACCCAATTTTCTGCACTTGTGAACACTGCTTTTCTTCACACGTTGCAATATCTTTTCTAATAATGCTGAATTACTACCCTCTCCTTAGTTCCTATGCTTTCTATATATAGACTTTCTCAAATTCGCCTTTTTGGCATTGTATCATGCCATCTTCTTTTTCACGAAATACCTTCTTGCTTTCTTGCTCTTTATTTGTTATTTGTTTATCCTTTTGCTGAACCCTCAATCTTCTTCGTGGGCTCTGATATAACAGATGACTTGTAATGTTGTCGGATTTCGAGTTTACATGTATTGCCTTACGAACTGATCCAAGAGATTAGCCCTAAGTAGTGGCGGAGCCAAGTATCGGGCGACAGAGGTGCACTACAGTAGCGAAGACAGTAGTAAGATGTTGAGATACTCATTTATGCATTTTATAGCCTTATGATCTAACATAACAGTACGATAAACCTTCATAAACCTTCTATATAAGTGATTAAAATTCATTCTTCACTTTTTAATTCCTACAACTTCATTGTAACTAAGTATACAATTGGCTTTTTCTTTTTCTTTTTTTCAGATCAATATCCATTATTGTTGCCCACTTTTAATTAGCTAATGACATTTTCCTTTTCTTTTTCCTTTTACATAATTTAAAATACTTTTTCTTTTTTACTTTTGTTTGTTATTATTTCTAAATAAGAGTCTAAGGTTTTCTTAATGGGATTTGCTCTCATAAATAAGAATAAAAACAAGAAAATTAGAAATAAAAAATATTAGAATATAACACTTATCTCATATCTAAAAATCAAAAACTTTAAATCCACCTTATAAAATCTTAGGCTATTGCACTTAGCACAAATTGGTTTTAAGATGGAACTTCAGTTATCTTAACATGGTATCAGAGTTAGGCCTTTGGTCCAATCATATTTATCCGCATGCGACCCATCTCAAATCAGATCACTTGTGTTCAATCTTTCACGTGTGTCATGTTCCACGCATCTTCAATCTTCCAAATGTGACCTATCTCAAAATTAGATCCACGCGTGTTCAATCTTCCACGTGTGACTCCTCTCAAATCAGGTCACACGTGAGGGAGAGTGTTAAAATATAACACTTATTCCATATCAAAAAATTAAAAACTCAAATCAAAAGAAATGCTATTTAAAGTTAACCCAGTATTATACATGTATACATATGAGAGAGAGAGACAATAAACCTTATACATGTGATTTGAAAGCAATAAATGGTATTATTAGGACCGTGAATCAATTGACAGTAGATTTAGAAGTGTTCGAGTAACTAAATATTATCATAATTGAATTGGATTTAGAGAAAAAAAAATCTTTTTATTTTTGAAGGATCACAAGAAAAGTCTTACAAGCAATGAATCAACTGTGGAGAGCGTGGTGACCTATACAATACGTAAAATGTCTTTTTGAACTACATTGACATACCCATTGCTATTACCAATTATCTCACCTTCCTTGCTACTTTTAAATTTTTTTAATCTATAATTTTTAGTTTTTACTATAATTTTTTTATTAAAAAAATTGCCTCAATCCACGGGGTGCACGGTCATAAGCTGGCTCCGCCAGTGGCCCTAATTGGTAACATGTCTTATGGACAAATCTATACCTTGTTGTTCATAATTCACAATCCATGAGTTCTTGCCTAAAACCCAAACTCCCTCATAAACTTTTCATATCACCCAAATTCCCTTATGCCATTATACCATGCCAAACAAAGTCTTATGACTAAGGGAAATTTAGTCTTTTTCATGTATTTAAAAAAAATGGAAATGCAAAAACTAAAACCACCCCTCCCCTTCCCTAACACACACACCCCACACCCCACACCACCTACACCCCACGCCCCACTCTCACTCACTGATTGGATAGACCCCTTTAGACACAAAACTCTGGACAAACAAGAGGAGACCTGTATAGCAGATGTGTTGAGAAGTTTTTGAAGCATTCTACGCATGTGGGCTTGAGATTTGCAGAGCCCAACCAAGGTGTAGCCACACAAGATTAACATGCCTATTGAAGCATAGGCATTAACCTTTTTGGCACATCGCAGGGGTATTCAATGAGATCATTATTTTCGACTTTGTCATAAGCTCTTATTAAGTGGCACCAAAATTTGTTTGATGTTTCCATGTTAACAAGAAATTTAGTATTTTGGACGAAGATAATTAGATAAAAAGTTTGCTCCATGTAAACATTGATAAAAAAAAAAAAAAAAACTGAGGATGATAATAAAAGAAAACTAAATAAAACAAACCCAAATAAAGTATTGACCATCACACTCATACACCATACACACCACACATATCCCCCTCTCTCTCTCTCGATCACCACACATACACACTTACACCACACATAGACACACACAACGAATCAGTCACCACACACACAAGAATCATACCACATAAGCGTAAAAACATATACACAAAATACACGCACACAAACTAGAGATACGGGGTTGGGGGTTTGGGTTTGGTTTGCTGGGGGTTTGGGGGTTGGGATTTGCTGTGGGTGGGTTGGAGAAGGGGCTTGGATTTATTATTTGTTTTTTGGTTTGGTTGTGTATGTGAATGTGTGAAAGTATTAAGAATAACAATGGGTTAGATATCTGCTAAACTTTATAAAATTAAATCCGAATCTGTTTAAATTATATTTTACCAAACTTGTGACGGAAATTTGTCGAGTTTAAATTTTGCTTACCAAACCCGAGCGCATTAAATATTCAAAAACCCTCCGATATCCAACTCAACCCGTTAATAAATAGGAAAAAAGATTTTTTTAAAAGAAAAACTCAAAAAGTTTTTAAAGAAATAAAAAAAGTACTAAAATAATGAAAAATCGCAATAAATTAGACAACTTAAATTAAATTTATTGTCTATTATCAAACTTAAACTTAATAGAAACATTCAACAAAATCTTTATGATGAGAAGTTATCATCCTTCCATAATAATATGAAATAACCTGAAGAAAAAAGAACATAAAGTACTTGTCACAATTGTAAATTATCATTCTCATTTGAATTATTCAGTAATTGAACGGTTGTATTAGTTGAATTAGATAAAAAAAAATAGGTAAACATAAATAATAAGAGTTGGGCTATAGCCCACAACTATTAATTTTAGACCAATATTAAAAAATTATATTTTCTTAAGTAAGATATTATTTTTATATGTATGTAAATATATAAACATTTTTATTAATTTATTTTTACTAAATTACTAATCGGGTTCTCAGGTTTCGAATTGTTTTAAATTGCTAGTACCAAACCCTATCGGATTACCCGTCAGTAATCACTTGTAAAAACTAAACCCTAATAAATAATCCATCAGTTTCATAAAGGAATTTATAATAGGGTCGGATACCCGTCAGATTCAGATTTAAACCCTACTCGTTGCCATCCCTAGAAAGTATGTATGATTATTATTAGGGTTAATACCGCTTTTAGTCCCTTATCTTTGCCATCAATGACACTTTGGTCCCTTATCTTAAAAAATGATACTTTTTAGTCTCTTATCTTATAAATTTGGGACATTGTTAGTCCTATTTGTTAAATCCGTTAATTTTTGAATGGGAATAGCACGTGCGCGGCACATGGTAGTAAAATATCTCTACTGTTAGGGATAAAAGCGTATTTTGCTTATTTTTCTTTTTTAGCTTTTCTTTTCTTCATCTTATTCATTTATCCTCCACCTATGAACCTCCATTACACCCACCTCAAATCCACACATCCAAATATAAACAAGACCACCTTTACTAATTCAAAAATTCATTGCCTGCATATTCTCAAACCCTAAATACGAATTAATTAATTCCATGATTCTTTTTTCCTTCTCTTCCTGTGCTTATGTATTATGCATCATTCATAGAGAATTTCCAGATCAATGTCTAGGTCTTTACGATTCAAGACTAATCTTACATATTGCAGGGATTTGGAAAGATAAAGGAAAAGAAGAAAAGATCACAAACACTCTCAGAACGAATTGATAAAAAAAAAAAAAACTAATTAAAAATTCACATCTTGTAAATCACAATCAGAAAATCATTAAACATAAACATAACAAAGCATAAAGTAAAACCAATTTTAATTCCCAAACGGCAAAAGGAAAATGCATAATGCATCAATATGTTCTACAATCGCTAAATTTAAAACCCGATTCCCCAATTCTTTCACTTCACCACACACCTTCAACAACTCAAGCTCCAGCTACCATTTTGGTTGCATATTCTCAAATCCCAACAAAAATATTTACTACTACCATTGTTATTCCGAAGACAAAAAAGAAAAAAAGATGACGTCTCAAAAAACAAAGGCCCAACAGTGGTTAGATGCGAAGCAAAAACATTTAAAGAGATTCATGGAGTTAGCTTCAATGCTCGCTTCACTTGCTTAGAGAAATGTAAAAAAGAAACATTAACATAAACCATACAACCTATCTACTAGGTAAGAGGTTAGAGGTGAAGGCTAATAGACAGGCCAAAATTTAAATTAACAAGCAATAATATAGGGACATTGATTGTTGCGGTTACGACAGTGGTGGTGGTCATGGTGGAGTGTGAACGGGTGGTAGGGGGAAGAAAGAAAATAAGAAAAGTGAGAAAATAGAATTGAAAAGAGGCGTTTGGCTGTGGGGACATTTTTACCCCTGGAATTTGGAAAAAATCTGATTCACGTGCTAAGCACGTGCATCTACCATTAAATTTTTGACAAAAATGTGACAAAGGACTAATGGTGTCACTCGAATAAAAGATAAGAGACTGCAATGTATCAATTTTGAAGATAAGGGACCAAAGTATTAATGAGGTTAAAGATAAAGGACCAAAATTGGTATTAACCCTTATTATTATTATTTTTCTTTGTTAGATTGTGTAAGGGATGGAAGAAAAAAAATGTGCGGTGTAAGTTGGGTAGGGGTTTTTAGTTTTTGTCATTTTTTTTCTCGAAAAATTGAATAGACTAAAATGCCCTAAACTACAAGACTTTGTTTGGTTATATTTAGTGACATGGGGGAATATGGGTATTATGAAGAGTTTATGGGCGAGTTTGGACTTAGGCAAGAACTCATGGGGGAGAATGGGATTTATCATTCACAAAAGTTTCCTTTGCTAGGGAACGACTACGATCTTGAACGAAGAAGGGATGGAGAGGGAATAGAGCTACGGTAGAGGTGCATTGACACCTTATTTCTGCACTTGCTAAGATTTTCTCTAGAGGTATGGTTCTCGCATGCAAGAAGTATTGAGATTGATTTTCGAAGGTTGCAACAGTCTTTGAAAGTGATATAAGATTGATTTGCATTGACACCTCCCGTTGAATAATAAAAAAAAATTGGTCTCAACTAAAGATGGAGAGATTAATATACGCAAACGTTAATCACTGAATTAAGGAGGGATGAACAAAGTGGAAAAGTGCATCTAGAATCTTGTGTGATCGAAAAATTTTACTTAAACTTCAGAGTGTTGGGCAGTAAAAGATCACAATATTCATAAGAAGTTAGTGACGGAAATAAGAATATTGAGATGGATGTGAAACAAAATTAGAAATGACAAAATTATAAATAAAGTGATACGAAAAAAAGTGGGAATTCATTCTGCTTTTTTCCTCCACATAGACTGTGGTTGTAAGGAAAATCGCCGCCTATTTATGGCTTTTGCGACGGTTTTGCGAAAAAAAAAGTGTCTGCCAATGCTCTCTTTTTTTGTAGTGAACTGACCTATAATGGGGATGGAAGAAAAGTGATTTTAGAATAATGATTCCTCCTTTTACGAGTTCAATACAAAAGGTCCTAGTTAGATACCAGTTATTAGATAGAATTGAAAGTCAAATATGCGGAACGAACTCATCAACATCTACTAAGAGAACCATTATTTCTAGCATGCCAAAGCGCGCTTATACATAGACTCCTAGAGAAGTTCACGACTACAGTCTACAAAGGTAAATTACAAAATTTCAATGTATATTTTGTTGAAATTGCATGATGAACTATGTTGTATTGTATATATTAACCCTTTTATAATTTATACAGATATAGTTGATTGTCCCCGTGTGTGTTACAACAACATGATATAAAACATAAGAGTTATTAAATTATCACGCTATTATATGCTCAAACTGACAACTTCAACAACACAGAGATTTTTTTGCAGTTTACTTAACCAAAAAAGTAGTGTAGGTTAGCATTAGGATGTTGCAGTCAGATTCTTGTGATATCCTACGAAATTGATCGTGGAGTACTTTAAGGGCCTTGGGAGCAATCACAATTGCACATCGGACACATTTATCGCATTTCATCGTTAAGTGCATGTTTTACGGACTTGGAAAGTTTCTCAAGTCTGTTCTCACCTAGTCATTAGGGGCTAAAAGTTGATGATTAAATATACCCTAAGATTAAAACTCAATCATCCGAAAATCAATTTATAGGAGAATGTTCTATGGTTCTATGGTAATCAAAGATGAGCATTCGTCTGTTAGAACATTGGAACCGTGATGAAAAAAAATGATTATATGTGTAGAATATATATAGAAATTAGTTTGTTTCGGATGGGAACAAAAACTACCAATATCCGGCATTGGCATCAATCAGGCTTGATTTCTATCAGATCTTGACGCTTGAGGAAAAACTCTCTAACAATGAACTAATCGAGGAGAAAGCTCCTATTAGTATCTGATGGAATTTGGACGGAAGTAATTAAAATGAGTTTTATAATAGGAATTGTTTATTTGTTGAGGGAGAAGAAGATAGAAAGATTTGAAAGATATGTTTGGAAGACTTGTTTATTGAACTTGGTTTGTGAGCTCGTATGAGCTTGTTTTACAATGCATTGCAGGCATGTTATTTATAGGTTGAGAAGTAGTTAACCAATGTTCTTGAAACTTCTATGTGGCTATTTGTTTATTTGATTCTTGAACATTCTGCATCTAATATCCACGAGCACTAATAGAGCATCAATAATTTATCAGTGTCAATAGTTCCCAGTTCGCTTTCTATAGACGTTGAGTTTGTGGCATTCGGTCGGCAAAAATATCATGTTTCCTAGCTCGACATGTGAGCTGAGGTATTTGTTGGGAGGAAATCCGAAATCAAAGCACAAACAACAAATGCACAGCGGAAATAACACCCTCTCACCTTGTATAAACCTGTTAGGAAGCAACAAATAGAGCCAACAACAATATGCACAAATCTGAAAATTCCAGAAAATAGAGCAACACCAAGATTTTAACGTGGAAAACCTCCCCAACGTAGAGAGTAAAAACCACGGGACCGTAGTCCACCCAAAAACTTCCACTATCAACAAATAATGGGTACAAGAGAGTCTTCTCTAGCTACAACTAGAGGCATACACAATACATTCACGAAGAATAACATATTTTTGCAAATATAATCAACACAAGAGAGATTAAACCAAGAATAGGAGAGAAATCACCAAAAATGCTGCTACTGTTCACGCAGCAAAAACGGCACTTCAAGAGCTCCAATCTGAAATATGACCGTACAGATTGAAGACCCACAAGTTGTCAACGTGCACACAAAATTTCAGCTCGATCGGACCACAAATGACCCTCCGATCGTTGATTTGATGAAGATGGCGCAGGCTGAAATTTCTGCACTCTTCTTCTTCTTTCTCTCTCTGTTTTTATCTCTCTCTCTCTCTCTCGTTCTTTTTCTTTTACTCTCACACACACCACATGACAGATCAGTCAACTTGATTGATCTGTTTTCACCTTTTTTTTTATTGTTTATTGTTTTTCTCTTTTTTTTTGTTTTGTTTTCTTTTGGTCAAAAAAGCAAAAGCAAAAAACATTACCAACCCACATGGGTTGGTCTACACAACAAACTCCCCCACCAACTCATGTGGGTGGGTCAATCAACCCGGCAATCAAACGACATATCTCAAGCTTCTCTCTTGGCAACGCCTTCGTCAACATATCGGAGCCATTATCATCTGTGTGAACTTTTTCAAGTTTCAACAACTTTGAATTCAAAACATCCCTGATCCAATGGTACCTCACATCAATATGTTTCGATCTTGAATGAAATGAAGAATTCTTACCAAGATGTATTGCACTTTGATTGTCGCAATACAAGACATAATCATCTTGCTCAAACCCAAGTTCTTCCAGAAACTTTTTCATCCATAGCAATTCCTTGCATGCTTCAGTTGCTGCAATGAACTCTGCTTCAGTGGTGGAAAGGGCAACACACTTTTGCAATCTCGATTGCCATGCCACAGCTCCCCCTGCAAAGGTAATCAAATAACCCGAAGTAGACTTACGAGTATCAACATCTCCAGCCATATCAGCATCTGTGTAACCCACAAGCATAGGCTTCTCACATCCAAAGCAAAGTCTCAGTTTGGATGTGCCTCGAAGATATCTCATAATCCACTTCGCTGCATTCCAGTGTTCTCTCCCAGGATTTGAGAGAAAACGACTCACCGTACCAACTGCATGTGCTATGTCTGGCCGTGTACACACCATAGCATACATCAAACTTCCCACTGCTGAAGAATATGGAACATTCTGCATATCTTTCTTTTCTTCATCTGTAGAAGGACACTGTTGAGCACTTAGCTTAAAGTGAGTAGCAAGAGGAGCACTAACCACTTTAGCTTTATCCATGTTGAACTTTTGAAGTACTTTCTCGATGTACTTCTCCTGTGACAAATACGCCTTTTTGTCATTTCTGTCTCGATTGATTCTCATGCCAAGAATCTGTTTTGCCGGTCCTAAGTCTTTCATAGCAAAAGACTTATTCAATTGTTTCTTCAACCTATCAATTCTTGAAGAATTCCTGCCAATAATCAACATATCATCAACATATAGCAACAGGATAATAAAATCATCATCAGAGAATTTTTGAGTAAAAACGCAATGGTCCGAAGAAGTTTTCATGTAGCCTTACTCCCCCATAACAGATTCAAACTTCTTATACCATTATCGAGGTGCTTGTTTCAATCCATAAAGACTTTTCTTCAGTTTACACACATAATCCTCTTTTCTTTTTTCTTTGAATCCCTCCGGTTGCTCCATATAAATTTCTTCCTCCAAATCACCGTGAAGAAAAGCAGTTTTCACATCCATCTGCTCAATCTCTAGATCAAGACTAGCAGCCAAACCCAGAACAACTCGAATGGATGACATTTTCACAACTGGAGAGAAAATCTCATCAAAGTCAACACCCTTTCTCTGACTGAACCCTTTCACAACTAGTCTTGCTTTGTATCGTGGTTGTGAAGTATTTTCTTGTTGCTTTAACCTGTAAACCCATATGTTCTTCAAAGCTCTTTTTCCTTTAGGTAACTTCACCAACTCAAATGTGCAATTTTCATGCAAAGATTTCATCTCATCTTGCATAGCTTCCATCCACTCATTTTTATGTTTATCATCCATAACTTCTTCAAAGCTTTCAGGCTCACCTCCATCTGTCAATAAAACATACTCATCAGAAGAGTATCTTGTGGAAGGCTGTCTATCTCTAACGGACCTCCTGAGTGGAACTGTTAGTAGAATATCAGGCTGACTATCATCATCACCTACCTCAACCTGTGTAGGACTTTCTGCTTGATCATCATTAGGGAAATTACCTTGATCATCATCTTCAACCTGCTCTGTTGTTGGTGGCGTTGAAGGCACTATATCAAGATCAACCAATTCATCTGACTGTAGGGGTAACTCTTTCTTTGCTTTGCCAATATCCTGAATTGTTTGATCCTCCACAAATATAACATCTCTGCTTCTGACAATTTTCTTATCAACTGGATCATATATCATGTAGCCAAATTCATCAAGGCCATAACCGACAAATATACATTGTCGTGTCTTCACATCAAGTTTGGACCTTTCATCCTTTGGAATGTGTACAAACACCTTGCATCCAAAGACTCGCAAATGATCATAAAAAACATCTTTCCCTGTCCAAACTCTATTAGGAACGTCAAGCTTTAATGGAATACATGGTGAGAGGTTCAACAAATGAACAACTGTATTCAAAGCCTCACCCCAGAATGAATGTGGTAGATTTGCATGTGAAAACAAACATCTTACCTTTTCAATCAACGTTCTATTCATTCTCTCAGCAACACCATTCAACTGTGGTGTCTTTGGCGGTGTCTTTTGATGCCTGATACCTTGCTCTTTGCAATACCTGTCAAATGGACCACAATATTCACCTCCATTATCTGTACGGATGCATTTCAACTTTCTTCCTGTTTCTCTTTCAACAGATACTTGAAACTGCTTGAATACATCCAACACTTGATCTTTAGACTTCAAGGTATAAGCCCAAGTCTTCCTGGAGTGGTCATCAATAAACGTCACAAAGTAAAGAGAACCACCAAGTGTTTTAATTTTCATCGGACCACACACATCCGAATGTACCAGCTCAAGTACATTTTCCTTCCTAGAAGGTGGATGACTCTGGAAAGAAACCCTGTTCTGCTTTCCTGCAAAGCAATGATCACATTTTCTCATATGTGGATCTGTTAGTCCCGATAAAATTTTATTCTTGGATAAAACTGAAATTCCCTTCTCACTCATGTGACCCAGTCTCTTGTGTCACAACTCTGTTGCATCTTCATTTTCCACTGCATTGACGGTGCTCCTGGAAATCTTTGAATTCATCAAATACAAAGTTGAGCATTTCTTACCTTTGGCTACAACCATAGAGCCCCTTGTAAGTTTCCATTGACCATTACCGAAGGTATTAAGAAAACCTTCATCATCAAGCCTACCTGCAGAGATCAAATTCAATCTAATGTCAGGAACATGCTTCACATCTTTAAGAATTAATTTGCTGCCATTTTCAGTCTCCAAGCAAACATCTCCTGTACTGACAACTTTGGCGACACCATCATTACCCATTTTCACAACCCCAAAATTACCAGCTGTATAAGACATAAAAAAGTCCTTTCGAGAAGTAGCATGAATAGAAGCACCACTATCAATCACCCAACATGTATCATGACATGCAAGATTAATAACATCACTGTCATATACAATGAAAAATTCCTGTGTAGTGGTAGCAACTCGATCTTTACCACTATCATCATCTTTCTTCTTATCATTATCTTTGTTTTTATTTTCATTTTGCAATATTCTGCAAAATCTCTTGATATGACCCATTTTTCCACAGTGATGACATTTGACATTACTATACTTCCCTCTTGACTTGCTTCTACTACTTCCTCTATTTCCCGAACCCTTTTGTTTATTCCTCCCCCTAGATTCAGTAACCAAAGCATCTGACTCTGAAGAGGAATTTTGTGACTTTCTTCTAGCTTCTTCATTTAAAAGTCTACTTTTAGCTAGATTCAAAGTGATTTCACCATCTGGGGTTGAGTTACACAATGACCTTCTAAATGTCTCCCATGAGTCCGATAAAGTACCAAGAAGCAATAACCCCTTAAGTTCATCATCCAATTTAATTCCAGTGGCAGCTAACTGATTTATAATCCCAAGATATTCATTTACATGATCAGTTATAGGGGTTTTATCTCGATATCTCAAACCTATCAATTGTTTTATAAAAAACAACTTGTTGCTCCCACACTTTTGTGCATACAATTCTTCAAGTTTTTTCCATAATGTGCGTGCATGTGTTTCTTCACTAATGTGGTTCATCACATTATCATCTACCCATGTCCTGATATACCCACACACTTGTTTGTGAAATAACTCCCATTCTTCATCAGTTTTACTCACGGGTTTTTCAGTAGTAAACACCGGTAGATAATAATCTTTGACATACAACAAGTCTTCCATTTTTCTTTTCCACATGGCATAATTCAAACCATTCAAAAATATCATTCTACTTGTATTAACTTCCATTGTTTATACAAAACAACAATTCAACAACCAAGCTCTGAGGCCACTTTGTTGGGAGGAAACCCGAAATCAAAGCACAAACAACGAATGCACAGCGGAAATAACACCCTCCCACCTTGTATAAACCTGTTAGGAAGCAACAAATAGAGCCAACAACAATATGCACAAATCTGAAAATTCCAGAAAATAGAGCAACACCAAGATTTTAACGTGGAAAACCTCCCCAACGTGGAGAGTAAAAACCACGGGACCGTAGTCCACCCAAAAACTTCCACTATCAACAAATAATGGGTACAAGAGAGTCTTCTCTAGCTACAACTAGAGGCATACACAATACATTCACAAAGAATAACATATTCTTGCAAATATAATCAACACAAGAGAGATTAAACCAAGAATAGGAGAGAAATCACCAAAAACGCTGCTACTGTTCACGCAGCAAAAACGGCACTTGAAGAGCTCCGATCTGAAATCTGACCGTACAGATTGAAGACCCATGAGTTTTGAACGTGTACACAAAATTTCAGCTTGATCGGACCACAAATGGCCCTCCGATCGTTGATTTGATGAAGATGGCGCTGGCTG
This sequence comes from Ehretia macrophylla, assembly GCA_037974665.1. Classification (NCBI taxonomy): domain Eukaryota; kingdom Viridiplantae; phylum Streptophyta; class Magnoliopsida; order Boraginales; family Ehretiaceae; genus Ehretia; species Ehretia macrophylla. The sequence continues at coordinate 30,767,879 of CM075770.1, forward strand.
AAATTTCTGCACTCTTCTTCTTCTTTCTCTCTCTGTTTTTATCTCTCTCTCTCTCTTTCTTTTTCTTTTACTCTCACACACACCACATGACAGATCAGTCAACTTGACTGATCTGTTTTCACCTTCTTCTTTTTTTATTGTTTATTGTTTTTCTCTTTTTTTTTTTGTTTTGTTTTCTTTTGGTCAAAAAGCAAAAGCAAAAGCAAAAGCAAAAAACATTACCAACCCACATGGGTTGGTCTACACAACAGTATTCGCCCTTCAAATTACAACAAAGTCTTCAAAGTTGTGTAATAGGTAATATATTACAACTGACCCTCGTTTACCACCCAATCTGCTATATGATTAGTATTCTTGGAGTTTAGATGGATGTAATATAAGTCCATTACATTGAGCCAGTGCAGTGCAAAAATATCAGTCAGAGTCTGATAGGTTCATCAATTTCTCTAAAAATATGACTTAGCATCAACGAAATAAAGATCTTTATTGTTAGTCTTGAAGGTGACATTAAGAAGGCCATGAAGCTCAGGAAAAGAAACATCATCTCGTAGTTAAAAGATGACAATTTATTGCAACAGGATTGATAAATGACAATGTTTTTATAAAGGACATATTTGTGGGCTCACATTGGTTCGTGTTTTCATGGGTCAAAGTAAGAATGTGGGTTCTAAGGACATTTTTTTGAACAACTTTTTTTTTTTGTCAGACAATTCCCGTCTGAATGGGGACGGTAATTGTCCTTTACGAATTTCCTATGCGGCATGCCATGGCACCTACTGCGCCGGGAGGATGCTAATCCTAAATAAATTGTCATCACTAAGCGGACACAATGCCGTGTTAGGATAGACTTTTTGAGGACAATGGAAACCTTATTTCGTATACGTAAAGTAGTTTGTTAATTAATGCCAAGAAAAGTATGATTTAAAGGGTATGGTTATCAAGTCTTAATTCTGCCTACTCGAGTCTTTTAAATTTTTTAGTAGAAGTTCCCAGTGACACCTATGGAGGACTATGCAACAAATGTTAGAAAATTATAGATTGCTCTAATAAAATAAAAAAAACAAATTAGTGTTAATTTCAAAGGACAATATCACAATTTAAAAAAAAAAAAAGTTTATAGACCCAATTGTTGCATGATCTTTGATCACTATGTTAAGACGACAGAATAAAACCACTGCTCAATGTTAATTACCTACGAATTTGATCTTTGATTAGGAAAAAATAAAGTAGACAAGGTTAATCCAGACGTCATGAAAAGCCAAGAACATAGAATTTGATCTCTACAAATCTTGTTTTTTATTTTAAAGTAGTTTAGTAATGCGTTGAAAAGACCAATTCCACGAGATATGCATTATCTGTGAGCCTTAAACTCACTTGTGGTGGAGTCAAAAATGGAAGGAAGAAAAAAAGTTACAGCAGTAGACAAAGATTGAAGGAAAAATCTTGAAAATGTTACCTATTTTGGGGTGTTTTTAAACATTCAGATGTGGTGCATTGTACGTTTGGCACGTGACACTGTGCATGAGATATGAAAGATTTTGGCCTTCAATACAAAAAGTTTGTTTAATTTATACTTTAGCTCCAATTATGGAAGAAGACGAAAAAGCCTTTCTGTCAAGTTGTGAAAGTTGAATGGTTCAAAATGTTGTGCGTGTTCCACAGCACCAAGCTAGCAGTGTTGATGTGGCGTTTTTTTTACTTTATATGTTATATTGCTTTTTTTTTTGTTTTTACATTATACGTTGTAGAATTTTATTTTTTTTGGTCAAATACTTTGTAGAAATATAGTTTGTCTACTTTTGGGCATTACATGATATATTTTGGGTATATGCGATATATAGGTGCATTCTCTTTAAATTAATAGACTTGGGATCACTAAATTTTATTAATTCATAAACATTTTAATTTATCGATAAACTAATAATTATCAATTTATAAAGATATTTTTATTTTAATAATTATCAATTTATAAAAATATTTTTATTTTTGGCTTAAAAACATACATATTATCACACCAAGTGACAAAGTTAAAATTTAAAGTACCATAAGTATATATATGTAACAAATTAAGAATTCTTTAAATTATTCATGATTGGTAATAATACCTATGTAGTCAATTTTATTCAAACAAGTGCATGTAGTGTATTGGATTCATTAGAAAAGATTTGTACAAGGTCCTGGATCATGATAACCGAACAAGAATTACCATTAGAGATATCAATGTTGCATTTACCTATTTAGGTAAAGAGGATTCATCCTTATTTATTTTCTTTTAAGTATGGTACCTCAACTAATAAACATGGTACCATTCGGGATAAAATTTATTTTTCTCGTATTGTCTTAGCGATTAAAAAATGTATTTTGCCTTACTTTAGAATTTATAAGAAAATATAAAAAATTTACCTTATTTGATGGTAAATTTGCGGTGTTTGATATTGTCTTTAATGAGTAATTAGACGGTTATACTCCTATAAACCGGTTATGTTTGATCATAAAACACATATTTTTTTTGGTAAAATAATATCCCTTTCTTATATTTTGAGTATTAGGTAATATGAAACCAACCAGACCATACACAATGAAGGCCTAGAAAATATAGAATGCGACAGTGAAAATATAGAAAATATATTTGGCACCACTAAATTTTATTGATTCGTCAACGTGTTAATTTATTAATAAATTATTAATTATTAATTGATAAAGATATTTTTAATTTTTGGCTTAACAATGTATATATTATCACATCAAGCAACAAAGTTATGACTCAAAGTATTATATGCATCCGTATTAACAAATTAGGAATTCTTTAAATTATACATAACTATTATATCTACTATATGCATATGTATTTAACCGATATCATGCAAAGAAGCACTCAAACTATCAATTATACTCCAAAACTTTTTGTTGCAACCCGAGTCTTTTATGTGCATTGCGAACACATAAATATGAGATTCAGTTAGATCTGAAGTTCAACAAAAGTGAAGCTACTCTTAGTTCATATTTTTAGAAAACCTTATAGTAAATTCACTATATGTTTTTTAGTTAATTATTAATTTATAAAATATTCTAAATTCGTTATTTATGAGTTTATGGAGATTAATAATTTTTTACACTGGTCCTAAGTTCGGACTGGATAATTGTATTATTTGAAAGATTTTATTAATTTATTGAGGATTAATTTAAAAAGGTTATATCATACTTTATATATTTTTGTTATATAAGCGATGCCATTTAATGTAAATAAACACATATCATAACTTGTAAAACTTTTCTTCCCTAAATGTTTCATAAATTGGTGCTAGAGAAAAAAAGAATATATCTAAATTATACAGGATAATATGAGAAAAAGCTTATGTTATTGGACCAGTCAGAATAAGTTCTAGTCGAATCATGGATTATGATAGTGTTGGATTCACTAGGAAAGGCTTGTACATGGTCTTGGATCATGATAATCGAGCATGAATTACCATTAGAGATGCTACTGTTGCATTGACCTATTTAGGTAAATAAGATTCCTCCTTATTTATTTTCTTTTAAGTCTAGTACCTCAACTAATAAACATGGTACCATCCGATATCGAATTTGTATGTTTTCTCACATTGCCTTAGTAATTAAAAATGTATATTGCCTTCCTTTAGGGTTTATCAAAAAATAAAAAAAATTTACCTTGTTTGACAGGAATTTACAGCATTTGATATTATTTTTAACGAGTAATTGGACGGTTACACTCCTGTAAACCGGTTATATTGTGAAGGAACACAACTCAACATGTTATTTGAGCCGAGTTGGACCAGCCCGACCTGTGAACTCATTTAACCTGGTTAATAAATGGGTTGGGTTAGCCCAGGTCGTCATTATCTGAGTTGGATTAGGCTGGGTTGAGATTGAAAAAAAATAAACCCAACTCGATCTATTAATTTTATCTAGGTTAAATGGGTTAATTGGATTAGGTTCGGGCCAGCTCATTTTTCTAAGCAAAAAAAATAAGCAATATATATCAATGAATTGCAAAATCCTGAGACAATACAAATTTTTAAAAATAACATAAAATATTACTAAGTTAAAAATTCGAACTTACAAAAATTAAAAATTGATATGAGAAATAATACAAAAATAAAAATAAAAATATTATATTTAAACTAATTATTTTTAGTTGTAAAATTAATAAAACTATTACAAATTAATGTTTTAATTTCTTTTTTTCTTCAAAAATATTGTTCTTCCTATAATTGATCTTCGAGATACTCACTAGGTGACTTGGATCTCTTAAAGTACATATCTTCTTCAAAATCTTTTCCATCTTTGACAATCCTTCTGTACATCTTTCAGAATCAGGCCAGTCCTTCATGCACACAAGTACCTCAAATGTCCTACCTGCCAATATGCTTTTTCGTTCTGATAGTCATTTTTTTCCCTCGCTAAAAGCACTTTTAGAAGCAATTGTGGACACATGAACCATTAGTATATCACGAACCATGGTGGCGAGAACGGGATATTGGCATTCATGTGTTCGCCACCATTTTAATACATCAAATCTTTCTTCATCGTCCTTAATATTAATTTGTAAATAAAAAACTAATTCATTAAGTGCATAAGAAGTTGAACTTGAAGCTTTATTTTTGTTAGTACCTCATCAGCACTTTTCATTGAATTATTAGATGAAGTATTGGAACTATGAGTTGGAGGGTGAGATCTAACATTAACATTATAGTATTTATCATGATCATGAGTATATAAAAAAAATTGTGAATAAAATATTGTAGTTATGCACTATTTTACTAAAAATTGTTTCTTAGAAAAATGGTTTAAATTGAATTGAACTGGTTTACTGAATAGAGTTGGGCTAGTTTACTGAATCGAATTGGGTTGGGTTACTGAATCGAGCTGGATTGGGTTCGCTAATCAAGCTAGACTGGGTTATCGAATCAAGCTGGGTTGGGTTTTTATCTGGATTGAGCTAGGCTCGGTTTATAATTTTTAAAAGCTCAACCCACAATCTTGCATAGGTTATAACAAAACCCAGTATTGTAGCAATTGGGTTGGGCTAAATTGGGTTATTATTGGATTGAGCTGGGTTGTAGCCCGACAAACCCAACCCAAATAACATGTTGAAACACAACCATATATGAAGTTTCTAGGTTTGGCATCCCTATGTTCCATTTGCACCGATGCGTAGATGATGATCATAGGGATCATGTTTATGCTATGCTTAGGGCTGAAATAAGCTTTTGCCGAATTATGGATCTATTTACCAATGAGACGATTTGGTTTGACAGCGTTGGATTAATTATAAAAGACTTGTACAATGTCTTCGACCTTGATGACCAAACAAAAATTACCATAAGGGATGTCGATATTGCATTTCCATATTTGTAAGGTAAAAAAGATTTATTAGAAACAAATATAAATTTTTATTTACATAATCCCGTGTGTCATTCCCTTTTTCTCTTTATTTTATATTTTTTTCTTCCTTTAGTTTTTGGTTTTAGAATTTTTATTGGTTGAGGTTTGGTAAGAGAATTTTAAACTCAAGCAGGTATAGGTTGGGTTTGGTAAAGAATTATAGTAATAGGGCTTGGGCTGGGTTTTAGAAACTTTAGCGATTATCCGACCTATTGTCATTCATCGGACAAGTCTATACAAGCCGCAATGCTTCAACTAGTTCATCCTTTCACATGACAAATAGTCCTTGTCGTATATTAACATATCATTTTATTCCGTACGATGTACATTTTATCTTATTAGATAGGCGATTTATGATAAATGATACAATGTTAACAATAGTACTAGAAATTTTAATATGCCCTCCCAAAATTTCAACATTCCCTCCTAAATTTTAGGTTCCCTCATCTGATTTCAAAACCCATCCTATAAATACCACTATTCTCACATCTTTTAATGTTTAATCTACACAACACAACACCACATCTCATAAATACTATTTGGCTGAAACTTTTTTTTTTGGTCAAAATTGGCTGAAGCTCTCATGCCTGAAGTTGAAGTCGAAGCTCTATTGCATTCGTGTATTTTTATTGTTTATGATCATAATTTTTTTACTTTATTATTTTAATGTTTAACATAGTGTTTGGAAGCAATTCGTGTGTGGAATTCATTTCATTTATAAATGAATTCTATGAGGAATTCATTTACAAATGAATTCTCTTGTTTGGAAATGTAAAACATGATTAAGTCAATTCTGTTATTTGTAAATCCAAATTGTGTTTGGAACACATGTGAAATTGGAATTAATAGATGTATTTTACTTAAATATCCTTTTTTTATTCAATTACAATTAAACTATCATATAACTGTTATCTTTTCAACCAATTATTGATTCTTGGTACTATCATAAAAATCCAAAAAAAAAAAAAAGCAACTAAATATTTTCAAAAAATATAAACATTACAAAATAAGCATAATAATTTTAAGTTCACCCATAAATTTAACATGAATAAATAATTTTAAGTTCAACTATACACATACACACGGCCACAACAAAGTCACGACAAACACGATACTAATCTTTTTAGCGTGGTTGTCATATATAAAAGCATTATCTAGTGTTTATTATGATTGACACATATTAATTATATTAAGATTAGCATGTATTCTCAGTTCATTCTTTTGGATAACTAGAAATTCTTTTACAAGAATACATATTGCCCAAAAGAAAAATTATGAATAAATTTACAAAGAAGATTAAACGAATAAAGATGAGTGAATGAAGGATATTTAGTTTTTTTCTTTTTTTGCCGTCAAAGAGAGGTAACTTTTTAAAAAGGTGCAACCAAACAAAAAAATTGGATTTACAAATGAATTTTACAAAATTTTGTGGAATTCATTTGTTTCAAATAGTCTGTAAGGGAATCATGTAATATGTAGAATAAATATAAAGATGGCTACCACAATGTATATTTTGTTCTTCAACTTTGGCAACAACTTTTCTTTGTTACTTAGACATTGCTTGTTATGCTCCTTTACTTAGCTACATTTTTTTTCTTTTTTTGAATTACACCTACATAATTCAATTCTCCATACTTGTTTGGCTTAGTTTGATTCTTAGCTTTTTCGTCTAAAGTAAATGCCAATAATTTGTCATTTATATTACTTGGCATATTTTTTTTGTGCAAGTGAAAACCAAGCGTCATAGTTGGCCCTTTATTTAGTTTTTGGATAGTTGGCTTTTTTTTGCTTCAAAAATTTGTGAGGAACCTTAACTAGGATTGATTAATTATCTCATGCAGTGCCAAGGATAATGAAAATATGCAACAAAAGATGGACATACCCAACATTTTCAAATGTTTTAAGGACTAGAAGTGGTTTGTTACACGGGTTCGATGTGAAGCCAGAAGCCTTACAAAGAGTTATTGATCTCTAAGTCAATTCTAGTCACCCTCTCTAAGAACGTTATACTCAAATAATATCAAAGACAAAAAAGTAAAAATTTCCTAGATGTTAAGTCGAGTATTCGTCTCTAATTCAATTCAAGTCACCTTCTCAAAAAATAACATTCTTCCATTTTCTATCACAGATGCAAAAATTTTTCATTACATCAATATATTTTAAACACAAACACAATTTAGAGTCAAACATCTGTATAGGAAACTTTTTGATCCAAAAGAAATGCTTTAATTTACTACAACAAAAATGTAAAATAGAGATTCGAAACTAATAAATGCTAAGAGAATACACAATGAGCACAAATGTAAAAATAACAACCATATTACCAACCTACTAATGGTGCTTTCACATACTGCAAATGAATGATTAACCACAAAAGTTCAAGAGCTTCTAGACAATAAGAACAAAACATTAGGATTTTGCAAACACTCGTTTTGTCAACAATCATATAAATATAGAAAAAACATATGGGTTAGTTCATGAGTGCGTATCAACAGACATGTTCAAAAGACTAGCATTTTCCCATCAAATTTCAAAAAGAGAAAGTGGTGATGGTGAAGGAAGAATATAGAATGGTGGGGGTGATGAATCGCCATAGTTGTAGAGGATAGAGAGAAAAGACTCTGTGGGAAAGAGGTAGAGAAAAATGGGAGAGTGATGTGTGAGAGAGAGAGAGAGAAGAGAGTAGGTGAGTTTCTGATCTGATATGACTCTTATGACGTGTCTGCAGACTTGGGAAATGAGCAAAGGGTATTTCTGTAATCTATTATTTTTTATTAACAGTGTCTGGGATGCTTATATATTGTTCAAAAACTTAGATGTTAGATCATGCAATTATAAAAAGTGAAAGGACCAGTCGTCAAAAAAAATTGGTTGTTTTGAAGACCGACTCGAGATTGAAAGGTGATGATGAGTGATGGTGATGCTTGTTGAAAGCATTGCTTTGGACAGCAGTGAACAAAGAAAATGAAGAAAGAGAAAGTGGAGAGACTTCAACCAATGAGCAGCGCACACATTGGTAGAAATCGAATAGGTGGCACATGCATTTTGAGTCTGCTGCACACTGTGCGATGAAGAAATTTGCATGCAGGGTTTTGGATTTTGCTGAAGAATGAGCCTATAAATAGAAGGCTCATTCTCAACATTGGAGTATCGAGGGATCAGAGCAAAATAGAGAGATTAAAGTATAACATATAGTTGTGTCGGTACAAAAATAAAAGTATCCATATATGTGATAGAAAGCGAATGGACAATATATATATGTGATACTATAATTCATTGCCAAGATGTAATCTCACAAGTTAAAAGCTATGTCACCTGGTACCAATAAGCAATAGACCACATCGAAATTTCAATGCAATAACCAAAATTTAACGAAGACAAAATGAAAACTCATGGTCAGAGATAACTGGGAATGAAGTTCATTTCAAGATCATATATCCCAAAACTGTTTAGAAGCCACAAAGAAAATCGAAAGTCAAAGATCGGTTGTGACCACACTTAATCTTGGCATCATAGGTCCGGAATAATGGTTGAATTGATCAACCCCCAAAATAGATATCCAAGTATGTAGTGTACTACCCCAGAGCAATATTTCAAAGTCCAAAACTAATACACAGCCTCAATAACAATATTAGGGTTTCAAAGAGCACAAATTTTTTTCATCACATTCAAAACAATGTCCTTATTCATGACAATATTTATGCAATTTCAAACCAAAGTGCAGCATTTTATCAAAAACTTTTCAAAAGGTTATCATAACTACTGATTCATAAAAATTTAATGCATAATATGAAAAAATATTTTTTTGTATCACTTTGTTGACAATCAGAAGCTTTAGGCAAACAACACATATGCATCCTAATGTCAACCCAAGACATGCGAAACAATGCACTAAAATCAATATGCAATTTAATTCCAAGCACGTGTGAGAATAATTCAAAACACAAAAAGGACCTTTGTTTGAAAACAAATCAGTGACTTAAAACATTGAATTTAAAGTTGGTAAATTTATTCGGATTAAAATTAGTCATAATTAACAATAAACTTATTTTTTTTCTCGTGCTTAAAACTTTAAACTCACAGCAAAATAATTCAAAAAGAAAACTTAAGTTTATGAGGGAAGAAAGATCCAACTTATACCATAAACTATAGTCAAACATAGCTCTTCACACATGAATTCATAAATTACAACAAAATACATTCTAAAAATATGTTTTTCTTAATTAACGAGATTTTTCTACTAATAATAACACAGATTACAGGAAATACATATTCTGCAGATTCAACTTTATATTCAAAAGAAAACTTTCTCATGCCCACAATAGATTTTAGCAATAAATTTCAAGAATTTAAGTTTACATTAAAACCAAAATTTTCTCATGCTAAAGAAACTGGATTACAATATGTACTGAAACATAAGTTTACATTCAATAAACTTCTCCCAGACTTGTTAAAATAATAAAATATAACAGAATAAATTTCTGAAAAATAAATTTACAAAGGGGAAAATTATCCTACTTACCTCCATTAACAATAGCAAAAATAAAGTCCTTGACTTGAATCTCTAAGCCCGAAACACACAAGCTACAATCTTAGTTTCAAATGACGTAGCCCCAAGAAGGATTGTATTCACAACTCCAATATGTATTAAGCAATTCGAATTCTACAAGAGACAACTCCGCAACTAGCAAGAAGATACCAGGAAATTTACCAAAAATGTGTATTAGCCCATTGTATTAATCTTCCCAAGAACAATCTATTTGCCCAAAAAATTAAGGTTCAGGTTTTTCTTTTTATTGTCTATTGGTAGTCGTCTATGAAGGACACTTTTTTTTTTCCCTTCATGTTGCCTTCTAACTATATTTTTTTTTTCTTTAAATCAAGTAAAACAGAACCATTCAGCCAACAATAGGCTAGATTTTAGGCCACTACTTAAACCAACTAAGTGGCAGTTACAACCATGACTCATCTATAATCTAAGAGATTTGAACTTAATTTTTAATTAGCCAAAAAATTTACACTCAAATTTCGGGATCGTTACACATATATGTTTCATGTTCATAATGATTCTTAGCATAGTTCGCGAATCGTGAATCGTATCGTGAATCGAAATTTCATTTTTTTGAATCGTGAATCGTATCGAATCGTGAATCGTACCGATTCGGTCACAAATTTAAAACTAGATAATATTTGATATATTACTTTTTCATAATAATTTTTAGTCAAAATTCTTCATTTTAATAGATATAAATATATGTTTTTTGTTGACCATAGTTTAATAGTAAATATCAAAGTCCGTTAAAAACAAAATAATATAAAATAATCAAATAATAATAGTGGCCAATTAAAGTGTTATCATCAATAAAGTCTTTGATTTAATAATGCAAAGTTGTTGACTTGACTCTTGACCATACAAAAGCAACGACTGAAAAGGCAAGGCTTTTAAGCATCAGCCACTGATCAACTCAATAAAAACAAATACTAAGCAAAGACAATAGTTTTCCAAGACTATTTTTTTTTTTTTTGTCGGTGAAGACTAAGTCCAAGACCATTAAATGCAAGCCATCAATAAAGGCCCGTAAACAAAGATAAAATGCAAAGTTCCAAAAACAAAAGAAAGGGCAAGATCAGTGAGCACACTGAGTAGTAAAGAAGGAGTTCGACCAAAAAAAAAAGAGCAGTAAAAAAAAAGCAAGATCAAATGCAAAGTTTCAAAAAGTAAAGAAAAAGCAAAGATCAGTGAGCAGTAAAGAAAGAGAAGATCAACAACGCACTTATAATCGGTGAAGCTATTTGATCGATGAAGCAATTTGATCGGCGAAGCAAGTTGATCGGCGAAGCAATTTCATCGGCGAAGCAAGTTGATCAGCGAAGCAATTTCATCGGCGAAGCAATTTGATCGACGAAGCCTTTGATCGTGAAGAAGATGAGTACATTTCTCTCCCTCTCTCTGTTTTAGGGCTTTTAATTGGATGATTTTTAAGTGTTTTGATTTTATAATTATAGTTAAAAAGTTGATGTTTTTAACATAAATGGGATTTTTGTTTGTTTGTTTGTTTATATATTTAAAAAATCGACCAATTGTATGCTGATTGAAAAAATCTAAAGTGGGCTCTTTCGTTTTTTTTTTGTTGGATTTTTTGGGCTTTTGTTTTTGTTTTTTTCCGAATCGTGCCGATTCACCGAATCGCACGATTCGCTACGATTCACTCCGATTCGCTTACCGATTCACTATAATTAACGATTCACCAATTGATTCGTATCGTTTTTCATATGAATCGAACCGAATCGTACGATTCGTATCGCAAATCGTACGATTACGATAACTATGATTCTTAGAAAGATTATATTGTATGCCTATTGGTCACTATGATATTGTTTATATTAGCTTTATTATTATTAAGAATAGTGGGTTTCATCCTAAAACTAATTGGTAGGATCTTATAAAGTGGTCTTTAAGTTGGTGATTTTTTGATATGGGAGGAATGCATATTCCAACACCCTCTCCTCACGTGTAACCCAACAAGAACCGTCATGATCAATTTGTCTATGGATCACACATGGATGAATACGATTGGACCAAGGGTCCAACTCTAATACCATATTAAAAATGGGTTTCATCCTAAAATTAATTGGTGTTAGGTGGAGTAACCCATAATTTTATAAGGTGGTATTTAAATTGGTAATTTTTCGATATAAAAGAAATGCATATTCCAACAATTATGATAATAAAAGATTTACTTAAGCATATATGTTTCATGATCGTAATGATTCTTAAAAAGGTTATATTCTCTGTTTATCGGTCAAGTATATATGATATTATTTTCTTTTGTTCCGAGTGACAAGGAGTTGAGGAATTTATGAACACTTGGTATGTGAGGCCCGACCCCGAATAACGTGTCATACCTTGATTTGCGAGCCATAGACCCAGAATTATATGATCGACCTTGGATTACGTGCCATGTCTTGGTTTTCGTGCATGCCTCGTCATATGTGCCTTGACCTAGAATAGTGTGTCCTAATCCCCGACTGACGTGCGATACCTAAATATATATGCCCTGACCTCGAAGTACGTGTGTTACCTCGTTTCGTGTGCCCCAACCTTGAACTGCGTACCTTAACCTAGATATAGAGTTGTGCCTTGATTTGCGTGCATTGCATTGAATTACGTGTCTTGCATTGGTTTACGTGCATTCACCTAGGATTACGTGCATTAGTCTTGAAGTACGTGCATTAGTCTTGAAGTTCGTGTCTTACCTCGTAGTTCGTGTCTACCTCGTAATTCGTTCCCTAGACCTAGGAATCCGTGCCACCACGTTAATCAAGAAAGAATCCTACACAAAGCACTAGACACTAAAATAATCCTACACAATCCACTAACCAATATTATATTCCTAATTCAAATTCTCTACAAACTCCACTAACAATAAAATAACACTAAACTATTCCTACATTTTTCACTATCTATTATTCTATTCATAATTCAAACTCATCAACAAACATTCCTATATTTTATTCTACCTAGATTCCCTAATTTCCCAACATTCCTATGACAACACAAGAGACTATGCTACCTAGGATAGACAAACAAAAACAATCATATTTTAAACACTCAATGTTCCTCACAAAGCTCAAGAATGCATAAAAAATACACACCACACACTACCCTAACCCTCATTTTCGACCAAGGCACCCAAATACAATTAAAATTCAGATTTTTACATCAAAAACATCTCACACATGCTCTCTCAACTCACCAAAACCGAGCACACACACACACACACACACACACACTAAAACTTCACTTTTCCTCACAAACTCTCTCATTCTCTCTCATTTTCGACCATGGCAACCCCTTGAGCATTCAAGACTCCTAAAAACTCTCTAAGGCTCTCCCAAGCTCGGCCATAGCAAGCACAAGCAAGGCAACTAGCTCAAAAACGCACACAAGCTCACAAAACTCATCATTTTCGGCCTAAGGTAAGTCTTGATAGTTTTCTTCCATTTCTTTTTGTTCTAGTCACATGCACACACTAATCATAAGCTAAATAAGCTGGGATTTAAAGGAAATCAAGATATCTCTCGGCCAAAGCAAGGAAGAAGCTCCCTTTGTGCATTTTGAAGAGTGTTTGTGCATCATTAACCATCAGTAGGCTAAGGTGAGGGTTAAACTCTTTTGAAAAGCTTTCAAAAACCACATGCATGCCTTTAAATGTCTATTTTTACCTCTGTACTTGTGATATATGTGTATACATGAGCTTTTGTAAACATGCACGGCAAGATATTTGGCTAGAATGTGAAGATAGGTGAAATCGTATAATTGGCAGTTTTCTGACTTGTTGGAGTGAAGTAAATTTGACCAGGTAAATGGTGTTGAAAATGTGTAAAAATTGGTAGGTGACTAGTTTTGCTAGTTCTGAGAATTTTTTGTAGAAATAGGCCAAAGCCAATTTTGACTCTAAGGTCTCCAAAATGGCAAAACATTGAAAGGTGTCTAAATGTGGAAAATCTGGAAAATGAAGCAGGTTTTTGGCAGTTCACTGTCCTTGTAGAAGGAACCAGTTTTGACTTAGTAAATGATATCCAAAATGCATGAAATTTTGTATGCTGCTATATTTTTCAGTTCTGGACATTTTTGTCAGAAATAGACTAAGGCTAAATCTGACCCTAAGGTCCTCAAAAATGACAAGTATTGAAATATGTGCAAATCTGGACAGTTTTGCGCAGTCTCACGGTTTTGGCTATAACTCTTGAATCCGAACTCCAAATGATGCAAGGTTTCTTTCTGAATTTAAATCACTCGTTAATATTTAATTTGATATTTTGTTCACTGAAATTGGAGATTGTTTGTTTGTCTAAATGAATGTGGGAAAACAGACCATTGCAGTGGAGTTTTCGTTTAGTGATATGCTTTGAAAAATGTTGTAACTTCTCTTGTGGTATTGAATGCTTGGGATTGTGGCACTTGGATGTTGTGTGGACTGTTTTGAATGATTGAGGATGTTTTAATTAATCGATGCATGGCTTGGGTTAATTACGTGACAACTTGTGGCTTAATTGCACGTGTAAGCATGAATTGAAACCCTATTAACTATGAAATCTCGCTAAGTGATGATCATATGATTAATGTGTTTAATTGTGTGATTAGTAGGCTGCCTAATAAATGTTGAGTATGCTTGAAATGGTTTAAGAGTTGTTTGTGGTGCTTAGAAAACGAAACCGACCCGAGCACGGCCTAGAAAACCCTAATGGCCCCGTAGGTTCTCGAGCCATAGACCACTCTTGTGTGAATTATAAATTGATGTCGAGGAATGTTAATGGGCTGCCCGGAATTATTTTTATAACTCTAAATATGATTCCCGATGATTACATGTTGATAAGTAAACTCTTCTTGCACCCGGTCTCATGTAAACGTCGTTGCATGCTTGTATGATCTTAATACTTGATACGTGAACCCCCCCAATGAGTTATATGACTTGATTTACATGTGTTACATGGCTACCCGTTTAATGTTCATATAACTCTATGTGTTTTACACTACAAGAAATTTTACGTTTGGAGACGGCACATTTCCGTCTCCGTTCCGTCTCCAATCTGAAAAATGAGATGGAAAGGAGACGAAAATTGGGCGTCACCTTTCGGCCCGTCTCCTTTTTTGAATTTTGTCTCCGTTTCGTCTCAAATAGAAACGAAAAGATATTTCGTCACCTTTCTATCTCGCTCACATTTCGTCACATTTCTATCTCCCTCACATTTCGTCACCTTTCCGTCTCCCTCACATTTCGTCTCCATTCCGTCTCTCTTACATTTCATCTTATTTCCGACTCCCTATAATTCCATCTCATTTCCGTATCTATTCTCATTTCATCTCTGTTTCGTCTCCCTCACTTTTTGTCTTATTTCCGTCACATTTTTTTAAAAAATAATTTTTTTTAAAAAAGTTATAAATTCGGATTTTGTCAAAATTACTATAAAAATTTGAAATTTTTTACCAAAAATTATACTAATTATATATATATATATATATATATATATATATATATATATATATGAAAGAAAAACAAAAATAAATCTGATTTTTAAAAAAAAAAATCCTAAACTCATGATAAAACTACAAAAAAATCATATATTTACCTAAATCTATCACACACACACACACACACACATATATATATATATGAAAGGAAAAAAAAACTAAAGAAAGCTGAAATTTTTTTAAAAAAACCTTAAAATCATGAAAAAACCTACCAAAATCATATATATTTACATAAATTTATTAGTTATACATACATATATATGACATATATACATAATACATATATAATCCAAACAAACGTGGGAGTATAAAAATAAAATCTAAAATCATAATAAAATAGCACTATATACAAACATATATATAATGAACTAAACCAAAACAAATTCAAAATTTTAAATAAAAGTAAATAAATGTATTACCTTAAAATAAATTAAACTAATAGTGAATTCACACTTGATATAATGAGTTAAGCGAAAAGGGAGGAGGGAGGAGGGAGGAGGGAGGAGGGGGAGGGGAGGGGAGGGGAGGGGAGGTGGGAGGGGGGGGGGGGGGGTGGGGGTGTATGCTCGATTTTTTTTTTTTTTTTTTTGAATTTTCCCCCAAAATTCATTTGGGGGAAAATGAAAAAATGGTTCAAGTGGCTGGATTTTCCAGCCACTTGAACCGTTCCAAGTCCTTTTAAAGGACTTGCGAAATTTTTTTTTTTTTTTTTGTATTTCCCCCCAAAATATTTTGGGGGGAAATGAAATAATGGTTCAAGTGGCTGGAATCCCACCCACTTGACCCGGTACAAGTCTTTTCAAAAGGACTTTTATTTACTTTTTTTTTTTTTTTTAACTTCCCCCCAAATTTTTTTTGGGGGGATTTTTGAATTGGTTCAAGTGGCTGACAGCCACTTGAACCAATCTGTAAAACGTTGTTCAAGTGGCTGTTAGCCACTTGAACCACATTTTATGGAGATGGACAATGGGTCCATCTCCTTTATTTTTTTTTTGGAGACGGACCCATTGGTCCGGCTCCTTTTTTTTTTTGGGAGACGGACCCATTGGTCTGTCTCCTTTTTTTGGCTCCTTTTTTTTTTTTGGAGACGGACCATTGGGTCCATCTCCTTTTTTGGAGACGGACCCATTGGTCCGTCTCCCTTTTTTTTTTCGGAGACGGACCCATTGGTCCGTCTCCTTTTTTTTTTTTTTTTTGGAGACGGACCATTGGGTCCATCTCCTTTTTTTGGAGACGGACCCATTGGTCCTTTTCCTTTTTTTTTTTTGGAGACGGACCATTGGGTCCGTCTCCTTTTTCGGAGACGGACCATTAGGTCCCTCTCTTTTTTTTTTTTTGGGAGACGGACCAGTGGGTCCGTCTCCTTTTAGTTTTGGAATTTTTTATTTATTTAATTAGTATTAATTTATTTATTATTTAATTACAAGTTTAGAGTAAAATATTAATAATACTTTAATTATTAATTTAATTTAAATTTTAAATTAAAATAAAGTATTTAGCTTATAGATATTTTTTTGAAAAATGAAATATTGAGTTACTTTAAAAAAATTTATGAAAAAATTAAATTAGTAAAGATAATTAGTAATTTATTATTATTAATTTATTTACAAGTTTATAGTAAATTGTTACTCAAAATTTAATAATTATTTATTAATTATTTTTCGTCTCCATTTCGTCTCTGCTAAGAGACGAATTGAAGACGACATTCATGTTCCGTCTTTATTGGGAGACGGTTTAGAGACGACATACCAAAGTCATCTCCAAATCGTCTCAAAATGGTCACTATTTATGTAACGAAAGTTCCGTCTCCTTTTCATCACTTTTTTGGCGACGAAAAGGAGACGGACCGTCACCTTTTACAGTTTTTCTTGTAGTGTTACAAAGTGAAAATTTGTGTTAAGCATGCCTCGTTCGTTTACTTGTCAATATGTGATCTTATACTTGCTCGGAGCCAACCTACTTTGTTGTCCTCCTAATGTGAATTGTTAAAATACATTCTATGGCTTATTTGAACATGATTACTTGGCTGCCCGTGGAAGTTTAATTGCCTTCAAATCGATATATGAAATGATTACATGTTCTTACAATGCCTTATATGCCAATATGTCAAAATATGATCATATACTTGCTCGGAGGCAACCTACTTTGTTGACCTCCCAATGTGAAATGTTAAATGGCATACATGTGCATTGCATACAAGGTTGCAACCTTTCATTCTGGCGTGGTAGCGTTTCACGCACACCGGGCGGCATCGGGCTTGTTGGTACAACCGTGACTACCATTGTCCAATTCCCTCTCTCGCTTGGGGGCTAGACTTCCTCGGAGAGTTGGGTCGTAGGATTTCGGGGTACATCTGGAGTACACCCATTTGGCGTGATAAGTGGATGATTGAAGCTGACCGCAACAACTGTTATCAGAAATGATCTTGAGAGCGAAATCTCACCGTATCCTTTTCACTATGTATTTAAGTACTCTCGCTTGGTTCCTAGAGGACCTCGGGGAGGAAAGACGGGTAAATGTGTTCATTTACATTTATATTATGTTATAAACTTACTTGTGTTATATGTCATGCTTTCAAAAGGGTTTTTCATAAGTTTAACCGGAAAAGGATTTCAAAACGTTATCTCTCGTTCCCCCTAGCTGAGTTCATAAGGACTCACCCTCTTTTTGTCACAGGTGCAGCAGATTTGGAACAAGTACCCGAAGTAAATGTGCTTGTTGATGATTCTTTGGAGTGACTACGTGCTTTTGTGCTTTGCCTGAAAGTGGTTGCTATATGGATGTTGTGTTTGATTGCAAACTGTTCATTTTATTGATGTAAATGACCCCGTTGTAATTTGGGTCTAATTTTGGCTTGTACTGATTATAACCAGACGAACTCTTTATTTGGTTGTTTACTTTCGTCGTTTAATTAGTAGTTATCGTAGGCGTTTGAACCGCTAGGTGAAGAAGTAAATAATGTAACTCTACTTAATCTCACCTAGTGATCATGCGCAAGCTAAAGGATAATAGGTACTTGCATGATAGGAAATTGACAAATAAACATGACATAGTTATCATGTTAGGCTTATTAACCAAACGAAACTTTCAAGATAAACTAGTAGGCATATCGGTTGATGACAAAATAGGAGTCCTTAATGGAATTGGATTAATGATTGGAATAATTGAGGCATTTAGAAATTAGGTCAAACTAAAAGGTCCTAACTATAGCCGTTATACTGCCGATTTTTTTTGAAAAATCTTTTGGGGTTCTAGACCAACGTTAAGTGTTAAATCATAACAAATGACTAAGTACGTGAAATAGCATAAATGATTTAGGTCATACCCTAGTCTAGCCTCTATAGGTCGGGTTGGGGTGTGACATGGTAGGCTAAGATTGAGCTATAATTCTAACTACAATCTTGGCCTCTATTGAAAAGAATGCAAAGTTTCTCTTTATGTTTTCTAATTTTAATTGCTTGTTAGATCACGTGATGTAATAATATTGTAATTATTAACCCTCTGTAATTTTTTAAAAAGTGTAAATCTCATTTTCCCTTCTAAGGTTTCTAAAAGAGTACAATTGAAGAAAATATATTGTATTTTTCATATATCGTTTGCACATATACATCCAATATTTATACAACAGTGAGTAGTATAATGTAACAAACAGATAGACTAAAATCAGTTAAGATGAGATTTTAAATTTTAAAATATTGTCTATCGTTATCACGCCCCCTCAAGCGAAGCTAGATCGGAGACAACAAGCTTGTGTCGCAAAACAGTGAATCGCGGTCGAGCTAGAGACTTAGTCATAATATCTGCTAGCTGGTCAACAGTAGAAATGAACCGAATAGATAAGGCACCAATGGCCACTTTTTCACGCACAAAATGAACGTCCACTTCAATGTGCTTCGTTCTCACATGAAAAACTGGATTAGCCGTCAAATAAGTGGCACCAATGTTATCACACCAAAGGATTGGCGGAATAGGAGGAACTAGACATAACTCACGTAAGAGAGATTGTATCCAGTATAATTCTGCAGTTACAAAAGCAATAGCACGATATTCTGCCTCGGTACTGGAACGAGACGTGGTGGTTTGCTTCTTCGCAGACCAAGAGACAAGATTCGGATCTAGATAAATGCAGTACCCATGTGTGCTACGCCTGTCATCAGGACATCCAACCCAGTCAGAATCTGAATAAGCATGAAGTTTTGTGTCAGATGAGGGTCGAAAAAGCAAACCATGAGAGCTAGTCCCCTTCAAATATCGCAGAATACGTTTCACAGCAGACCAGTGTGGATCTCTAGGGGCATGCATGAATTGACACACTCGGTTAACAGAAAAACTAATTTCAGGCCTAGTGATCGTAAGATACTGCAGGGCGCTAACAACGCTACGGTACAAGGTTGGATCATGAAATGGATCACCCTCGTGTTGTGAAAGCTGCTGTGAAGCAACAAGTGGAGTGGCAATGGGTTTGGCCTCGGCAAGTTTAGTTCGGGCCAATAGATCATTAATATAACGTTGTTGTGAAAGTAACAAGCCCGCAGTAGTACGAGTAACCTGAATACCCAGAAAAAAAAAGACAAATTACCAAGATCTTTTAAGGCAAATTGACTGTGCAGAGCTGTGGCAACGGACTGGAATGGCAGCAAGAGTTGTTCCGGTTAGAATAATATCATCTACGTATATCAACAACAGTACTGTAGCATGACTGCTAGACCTTATAAATAAAGATGTATCAGATTTGGACGGAACAAAACCCATCTGGATAAAAAAGGTGCTTAGCCGAGAAAACCAAGCCCGTGGTGCCTGTTTTAATCCATAAATTGCTTTCTGCAACTTGCACACATGACTCAGAATGGCTGGATGCGTGAAGCCAGGAGATTGGGACATGTAAACATCTTCAGACAACAACCCATGCAAGAATGCATTGTTAACATCGACTTGCCGAACCGGCCAGTCACGAGAAACCGCTATAGATAGGATGATCCGAATAGTAGTGGGTTTGACCACGGGACTGAACGTTTCTGTATAGTCAATGCCTTCTTCTTGACTGAACCCCTTTGCCACTAACCGAGCCTTATACCTTTCAACTGAACCATCAGCTTTCCTTTTAATTCTAAACACCCACTTACACCCAATAACGTTTGCACCTGGAGGTTTGGGAACTAAGGACCAAGTATTATTCTGTATCAGTGCGTTGTACTCTGTGCTCATGGCCTCACGCCAATGAGAATATTTGGATGCAGTAGAATAAGACGTCGGTTCACAGTCCAGGGCGGAGGGAAGAATCGAGGATTGAGCAGTAGCTGTGTATGTGACATAGTCAGCAAACGTTTTTGGTTGCCGAGTGTTATCACGGGATCTGGTAACCATTGGATGAAGGGAATTAGGCCTAGAGTTGTGTGGGGGAGATGAAAATACATCATTTGGCGATACGACAGTGCGAGATGCACAAAGAGGGGAGGAAGAGTGTATACGCGGTAGAGAGAGAAGAGCATCACGGTAAGTAAGTATAGGCGTTGTGGTAGGAATAGATGGAGCATTTAATGAGACAGATGGGGACGGTGATGATGTCGAAGAGAGAGAATGTGAAAAAGGGGGTGAAGTATTGTTAGGACATGAGCTGTCCAAAGTGGGGTCTTGGAAGGAGGAGATAGATGGAGACACGCGGGGTCCATGTGAAAGTGAAGAAAAAGTATGAGGCTGATGCAATTGAGATGTGTAGCGAGTAGAATTTGGAGTAGATAGCTCATGTGGGCACGTGAGGGAAGATGAGAGAGAAGGAGACGTGTGAGGAGAAGAAAGTTGTGGAAAACGTGAGGTGATAGGATTTGACAGTGGTACGTTTTGCTGGAAAGTGGGATTTGTTGAGTTGAAATTTGAATTTTGTGGTAGATGAGTAGACAAGAGAGAAGGTTGACCCATAGTGGACAGTGGCACATAGTGATGCGGTAGATCAAAATAAGATGATAAGATATGAGACGTAACAGACGGCGAGCCACGTTTAGAGAGAGGACGCGTAGCAGCCGAAGGTAACGCAGACAATAATAAAGATTGACGACTCATCCGAAACGGAAATAAGGTCTCATTAAAAACAACATGACGTGACAAGTAAATTTTGCTAGTTTGTAAGTCATAGCATCGATAGCCAAGATGATCAGTGCAATAACCAACAAACGCACAAGGAACCGATTTTGGACTGAGTTTATCTTGTTTAGTAGCTCCTAGAAAAGGGAAGCAGAGACATCCAAAAACACGAAAAAAAGAGTAATTGGGCAACGTAGAAAACAATTTCTGAAATGGAGAAAATTGTTGTAAAACTGGAGTCGGCAGTCTATTTATTAAGTAAACTGCAGTGGTAAAAGACTCAACCGAGAAAATCTTGGGAAGTGACGCTTGAAACAACAATGTAACACCAAGCTCCGTGATATGGCGAATCTTTCGTTCAGCCATTCCATTTTGCTCTGGAGTGTGGGGACAAGATATCCGATATTGAATGCCACTAGATTGAAGAAATGATTTTAAATGACCACGAGTCAGCTCGCGAGCTCCATCACATTGAAAATATTTAATTGTGCTGGATAGTTGATTTTCAACCAATCTTTTGAGGCTTATGAAACAATCAACACAATCACTCTTATTTGTCAATGGATAAAACCAAGTAAAATGAGTAAATTCATCTCCAAAAATAATAAAATAACGAAATCCAGAAAATGAACAAGTCGAAATAGGACCCCAAATGTCACAGTGTATTATTTCCAGAGGAGTAATTACATTATTGGTAGATGTATGAAAAGGAAGCTTGTGGCTCTTGCCCATCATACACGAATTACAAGCAGAACAGGAAATAAGAGAATCAAAAAAACTAACACAATTCCTAGATTTTAAAAAGGCTAAAGTTGACTATGATGGATGACCCAATCGTTGATGCCAAACAACAGATGACAAACGGGAAGCAGCCAACGCCAAGGTAGATTGAGCCAGCTTCGGTGAAGAGACGGGAAGTGTGTACATGTTTGACTCAGTATGGCCCCTGAGAAGAGGAGTCCCGGTGCGGAGGTCCTTAACAAGACAACCATCAGGAAAAAATTCAAATGAGACAGAGTTATCTTCGGTGAATTGGGAAACAGACAATAGATTTTTAGTAAGGTGAGGAACTCGAAGAACATTATGGAGATTAAACGTACGAGAGGAAGTGGATAGAGAGGAATTACCAGTGTGAGAAATGTTTAAGGGTGTGCCATCGCCGACGACAACCTGGTCAAATCCATGATAGGGCTGAAACTGATGAAGAAGAGAGGGATCCGCAGTCATATGAGAGGAGGCACCAGTGTCAGGGATCCAAGAAGCAACCGACGGTGTGCCAGACATTTGTGGAGAGTGCTGAATATGAAATCCAGCAAAATGATTGGTAGTCTTGTTGTTACCACTGTTGCGGGATTAAGAATATCTGTATCGGCACTTAGCGGCAGAGTGACCAAATTTGTGACAAATCTGACATTTTGTGCGAGAACCATTGGATGAAGATTGCTATTGTGGTGATTCGGTGGAGGAGACAAAGAGGAGTTAGAACCAGACGAAGCAACATAGGCGGAAATAGGTGGAGTAGGAAGTAACCCCTGCTGACTCAAAGAAACTGATTGTAGTTGAATGTTGAGAGCTGTAACAGAGGAATTGTCAGACATGGTTTTGGGACCATCATCAAGTAAGGCTCGCTGTTCATACGTGAGTAGTTTTGCGGTAAGATCGGAGAAGGAGGGAGTGGGACTCAGATTCTCAATTGAAGTCACAAATGGACGGTATTCAAGGGGCAGTCCGTTAAGAGTGACCAACACAAGATCGGAGTCCGTTAGAGTGTCGCCGATGGCTGCAAGAGAGGTAGAAAGAGTACGAATCTGCTGAAGATAGTCAGAGACAGATATAGAACCCTTGTGAAGAGATAATAACTGAGCCCGAAGAAGGGATTTGTGAGCTAAGGATTGTTGCAGATAGGATTTTTTAAGCGAGGTCCAGAGATCACAAGCCGTAGCATGACCAATGGCTTGGTGCACAAGGGAGTCAGAGAGAGTAGACGTTATGCAGGCTGTGACAAAGCTATCGAAACGAGCCCAGTCATGAAGAGCGGAAGTAGATGAAGCGGAGGAGGTAGCCTGGTCTTTGGCAGGTTTGGAAAGTGTGCCATCAATGTAGCCGGTTAATTCGGTAAAAGTAAAATAGTTCATAATTTGTGTCTGCCAAGTTAAATAATTAGTGTTATCGAGAAGAACAGTGACAAAACTTTTGACGTTGTGAGTTGGTAGTGGGGCAGCAGTTGCAGAGGAAGCCATGTGAGGAGAGAGGAGAGATGAAGGACGTGTGAGAAAAACTAAAAAAGCAGGGATTGAGTGATGTGACAAAAGGTTTGGAAAGTAAAGGAGGAGAGAGAATCGGTGGAGCAGAGGAAAAGGCTTTTGAAAAAGAAAAAATGTTTGTGAAGGAGAAGCAATAGGTGTTGCGCGGAAGAGAGGTGAAGGACGTAGACGTTTGTCGTTAAACTACTGATACCATAAAAGAGTACAATTGAAGAAAATATATTGTATTTTTCATATATCGTTTGCACATATACATCCAATATTTATACAACAGTGAGTAGTCTAATGTAACAAACAGATAGACTAAAATCAGTTAAGATGAGATTTTAAATTTTAAAATATTGTCTATCGTTATCAGTTTCAATTTTTCTCAAATATTTCCATTACATTTATTTCGAATAAAATGTATAACACAATTCTATATTTTATCAAAATTATGCATAAAACTCTGTTTTTCAAAAAAACATGTGAAACTGTATGATGTTTCGAATGTTGCAAGACACACTCCCCACTGTCCATTTTGCCATTAAAGTTAAGCAAGAGTCAGAGCAATACACGTATAACGCAACCGGGATACATATTGTGCATTAAAATAGATTCAAAAAGACCAAAATGACCTTAGTACATATTAAAGGCTATCGTGTGGTTCTTACAAGCATCAAAATGAAGTTGGATCATCTTCTTCCACTCTCAAAACTGACATAGAATAACAAAGCTCTGGCAGGAAAGCAAACTTTATCATCACCGATTAGAACCAGTATATATGTGTCTAGAGGATTAATACAAAGGGACCACGGTAAATCCAACCTGCTAAGCTTGGCTTGTACGAGCTAGCATAGATTAATATCATGACATATTTATTCCAACAGTTTCTCTAATTTTTTTTTTCTACATGTAGAGATTTTGAATCATTTCTCTACATCTA
Source organism: Ehretia macrophylla (assembly GCA_037974665.1). NCBI lineage: Eukaryota > Viridiplantae > Streptophyta > Magnoliopsida > Boraginales > Ehretiaceae > Ehretia > Ehretia macrophylla. The sequence continues at coordinate 30,792,588 of CM075770.1, forward strand.
TAAATTTTCTATTTTAATTTCACTCCAACAGTTTCTCTACATTTACTCAATCTCTGTTTTTAGAGAATCTATATTTTAGTTTCACTCCATCAGCTTCTCTATTTTACAGATTCTCTATTTTTGTTTTACTCCAAAATCTTTTCTTATTTTAATTAAATATATTATTTTAATTCAAACTTTATTATTACTGTTTTTTTAATATTTGTTCATTGTTAATAATAATTTTTTTTTTTAATTCTAATCATTTTTATTTTTAAACTTTTTAAACTTTTTATTTATATTTGTTTATTTTTTATGACGATATTCTATTTTTTTATGTCTTGTATTATCGATGATATCAATCAATCATATTTCTTTATGTATTATTTTATCGATGTCAAATTTATGTTCAATCAATCATTTTTTTATGTTTTGACCGTTGGAGACTTTGTTTTTCTTTTTTCAGGCTTTAATTTTTTTTTAAGTTCTAGTTTTTAAGTTTTAGAGAATAGATTCAGTATGTCTATATGTGAAGATGCTTAATCCAATTATAGAAATTATTTATAGAGATGTCCTAAGAAGGCCAAATCCCCGTCTGAAATGGGAACCGTACGGTCATTGTCCATTTGTCCTTTACGAATTTTTACGAATTTCCTATGCTATGCTACATACCGTGTTAAATTTGACTTTTTGCAGACAATGGAAACCTTATCTCATATACGTTGCCAAAGTTGAATTCTGGGCAAGGGTTAGAATAGTGATAAATTAATGACGTGTAAGCAGGTGTTGTAAATATAAAAAATAATTATTTGATCCATTTTTTTAGTGATCCAAAATAATTAATCCAAGTTATTTTTTATATCAGAATACCCACTTATAAATTATTCACAAACACTATTAATATTTAATGTGAAATGTCACAATAAAGATCAAATAACTAAATTATTACTTCACATTGAATTTCTCTAATAATATTTTATATTATTAGGGGATTCAAATCAATTAGTAATTGTACTCTCATATCATAAAAGTTGATCACAATCATATTTAAAAGTTTAAACAGGTTTTAGAAAAAAAAATATTTTATCGTCTCCAGGTTTCTTTCTCCTTGTTTGTTTTCATAATTTCGAAAGAGGTAAAAAATAGAAGGATAAAGATTAGCCTCTAAATGGCGAAATTTGATCCTTCAAACAATCAAATTGGCATGAAACGAACAGAGAGTTATCTCCTAATTCCCATTCATTTTCAGTTTGCATAAAAAATTCACCAATTCATTTATTTTCTTTCCCAATCTAGAAAAAGCAAAACACAAAAATCTTCACAATCCTTTCGCTTATAATTATTTAGTATAATCCAAACAAGGGAGTTCCTTTACTTTTAAATATAATTCTTACATTTCGTTTCTTTACGAATCTTTCTCCCATAAATTCACATATAGCCCTATTATCGAATATTGATTAATAAAATCATTTCCGATTAAACTGCGACACAAAGGCAGCATATATATATATGCACACATGTTTATCGATTTATGTTTTTCCGTTCTTCTTTTTTCACTTGCATTATTTAATAACTACAGAAAGTTCCATTTTACCGGTTAAGACTAACATGTGAATCCTATTAAGTAGATAAAATATTGCAGTTATTTGTCAAGCTTCAACCGTAGGGGAAGAGCCAAGAATTTAATAGTAGGGACCAAAATACAAATAAAGAGATTGATAACATGAAAAAAAAAATAGAGAAAACCGGTAATTTTTTTAACGTTACTCAATAATTTTTTTAAAAAAAATAAAAACCTTGGGAATATTGTAGTTTTGAACATTCATAACATACAAACATTTCTCCATCATGCGTCATTTTCTCCCTTATTTTTTATAAACAACTAGCACAACTTGCGAGCGGCAATAACACCATTATAAAAAAAATAAAAAAAAAGGAAGCCAATGTGCACCAAATCATTCAGTAAGTGTGAGAGAGACCATGGACGTTCTACTCGTTGTGCTTACATTATTGTTTGCTTTGACATTGTTCCAAGGCCTCACTACACTATCAAGAAGAAGCAAAAAACTTCCACCAGGGCCAACTCCCTTACCCTTAATTGGCAACCTTCACTTACTCGGTGACCAACCCCATCAGTCCTTAGCCAAGCTAGCCAAAACCTATGGTCCAATTATGTGCCTAAAATTAGGGCAGGTTACTACAGTGGTGATATCTTCACCAGCCGTCGCCAAAGAAGTGCTTCAAAAGCAAGATTTAGCCTTCTCCAGCAGATCTGTTCCGGGTTCAGTCCGAGCCCGTGACCATTCTAAATACTCTGTTGCGTGGCTTCCTGTTGCTTCCCAGTGGCGAAGCCTTCGAAAAATATTGAATTCTAACATCTTTTCAGGCAATAGGCTCGATGCTAACCAGCACTTAAGGTTTAGAAAGGTCGAGGAGTTGATTGCGTATTGTCGAAAAAATAGTCAAACGGGTGACGCTGTGGATGTAGGTCAAGCTACTTTTCGGACATCCTTAAATTTGTTGTCTAACACCATTTTCTCCAAGGACTTGACCGACCCTTATTCAGATTCAGGCAAAGAATTTAAGGATGTGGTATCGAATATCATGGTGGAGGCTGGTAAACCCAACTTGGTGGATTATTTCCCAGTACTTAAAAAGTTTGATCCACAAGGTGTTAGGCGTCGCCTGACCATCCATTTCGGCAAGGTGCTAAAGCTATTTAACGGTCTGATTAATGAGCGCTTGGAGCAAAAGAAATCGCAAGGCGTTGTGAAAAATGATGTGTTGGATGTTCTTCTTGCCACGAGAGAAGAAAATCCTGAAGAAATTGATAGGCCTCACATTGAGCATATGTGCCTGGTTTGTACTCTTCTCTTTCCCTCGTCACAGTTTCCCCAATTTTTTACTCAAACCTTTCGTAGCAGTTCCAAAAAGAATGTTATAATATATACCTATTCACTTAAAGAATCAATGAATTTTAAGACAAGCTAACATACTACTTCAGTGAGCATCAACTGATTTTATGATGAATTCATAATTTTTGACTTGATATTAGAGTTGGATCTTGGTTATATTTAGTATTTTTCACCAATACATCCATCCACATATGACTCATCTATCTCTAGTCACATAGCTTATTATAGTTGTATCTTCAATTTTGATTCCCAATCATATAGCTCACTATAGTTGCATCTGTAATGCCTAAAACATTGAGTCTACCCTACTTGGCTAATTGACTTTTTGGTCTTTTGACTTGGTGTATGATGTAACTTTTGTTATTTTTTTTATTAATGAATACACTTGCCTTTAAGCAAAAGAAAGAAAAAAAAAAAAAAAAAAGCAGACCAAGTGACACGTGAGGAGGTATCATAATATCCACTTCTCTCACATAAAAAAAAATTATAAATTTCAAAATCAATTTAAAAGATCATGAATTACTCCACTTGCCACTAACAGACCAGTCAAGTGATTGGCAAAACATTGCTTGAATGGTAGTTTACTAGGAATTTGGTTGTCCAATCTGCCAATTAATTTCTGTAATCTCCTTGTAGCTTATACTACTGGGAAGCCTACCTAGCCTAGTGTATGTTCTTTTTTATACATTAATCCAAGTGTTTTTTTTTTTTTTTCGGCTAAGCCAGTAAGTATCATTAAATTAAACTCCTAAAACAAACAGTACATGGCTAATCCAAGTGTCTTTTATCTTGACCAAAAAACAACTTCATTCGGTTTAACACCATAGATATTCTTGTCTTCATTTTCTTTTGTACTCTTCTTTTTCCCTCCATCGCATTTTCCCTAATCTTTGGCTCAATACCTTTCGGGGCAGTTCTCAAAAAATAATACTGTTAAATTACTAGCTTTCACTTGCTTTAACTCGATATATATATTTATCTTTGGTGTCATTGCATTTTACTTGTTACCATATCACAATTTTTCCTATTGCTAGAATAACCTTGGTCATGTACCATTAAAATGTTTGTCGTTCCACTGAGTTGATTTTACCTAACTATTTCACCATCTAGGACCACTGAAAAATCCATCAATCAAACTCTCATGTTGTTTAATAGGCTTGGCTTGCAACAATCTTTATGATTTTTTTTTCCCAAAGTTTAATTGTTTCGTTGTCACAAAGTTATTCACAATAATTTTCTGTCATGCATCAATCAATCATGTTACTTTCATAGGACCTATTTGCTGCGGGAACTGATACAACTTCTAGCACATTAGAATGGGCAATGACAGAAATACTTAAGAATCAAGGCACCATGAAAAAAGCCAAAGAGGAACTCGCGCAAGTTATTGGAAGAGGAAAACCAATACAAGAAGCTAATGTTGCTAGATTGCCATATTTGCAATGCATTGTTAAAGAAACTTTAAGGATACATCCGTCAGCTCCGTTACTTCCGCGTAGGGTGGAACGAGATGTTGAAGTGTGTGGATACATTATTCCAAAGGGGTCACAAGTACTTGTAAATGCATGGGCAATTGGGCGTGATCCAAGTGTGTGGGAGAACCCCTTAACATTTAAACCTGAAAGATTTTGGCAATCAAACATGGATGTCAGAGGTTGTGATTTTGAGCTAATTCCTTTTGGTGCTGGAAGAAGAATTTGCCCAGGCTTACCATTGGCTATGAGAATGGTTCCAGTTATGCTTGGTTCTCTCCTGAACTCCTTTGATTGGAAGCTTGAAGAGGGCATTGCACCTCATCAATTGGATATGAGGAAAGGTTTGGCATTACATTGCTAAAGGCTCATCCTCTGAGAGCTATCCCGATTTCTCTGTGAACAAGTAGTGTTCTTTGCGCTAAATACTGCCCACAACCACGATATTGTTATTAGTTGGGCAGTATGTGAAAAATAAAAGCTTGTATAACTATATATATGAGAAGTTCCTTCTTTTAGTTGGTTTTAATGGTGTTGCATTTTTTGTTGGTGGGTCCAGCCCCATTTGGGATGGTCCCACTAGTTGTCAAAGACAATTTTTCTTCGACAACAGACAAACTTGATTTCAATCAATTTGCCCTTCAAATCAGACAACTTGATTTCAATCAAGTTGTTCGCAACTTGATTTCAATCAAGTTGTTGGCTTGATCACCACCTTCTCCTAACTCTTATAAATAGGGGGGGTGGTGGTGAGGAGAAGAAATCAATCGGGCAGAGAAAAAATGGAGAAAAAATGTAGAGACCCAATAGTAGGATTAGTGAGAGTAATCCATTAATATTATGTGTGGTAGATTTAATGGGTATTTTGGATTAACGGGAGATATTCAAAATACAGTATATGAATTTGGGTAGTAATTCATACATGGGAATAGGTAGACTCGGGAATCAGTATAACTGATTAATCTATCTAGGATCGAACGGGTAGGTTCGGTTGAGTCACAACTAGGTGAGAGTTGTGAGGTCACTCTGTGTAGAGGGTGAGAGAATATTCTTACTTCGGGCAGAAAATGAGTGAATATTCATGTAAAGAAGGTTGAGATTTTATCCGTACAAAAAGTCAAAAATATTGAGTAATAGTGAAATTACTCTGTGAACGTAACCGAAGTTGGGTGAACCACGTTAAATATTATATATCGTTTATTTATGTGCACGATCCGAATTTGAGGATTATTCTAAAATTCCCAACATTTTTTTGTATGGACAGAAGATAGCAGTCATCATACAAAGACATGCCTATTGGTTGATTCTGATATTGTTTATATTAGCTTTATTATGATAATAAAATATTTACTTAAACATATATATTTCGTGTCCGTAATGACCATTAATTAGAAAGATTATATTCTATGTCTATCGGTCAAGTATATGATATTATTTTCTTTTGTAGGCTAATATTGGTCTGTAATTCTAACTACGATCTTGACCTATTCAACGAGATATACCTCATCGATCGAAGAAAAGTAGTAACCGGTGACTATTGTAGCTTTGAACATTCATAACATACGAACATTTCTCCATCATGCGTCATTTTCTCCACCAGCAACTAGCACAACACGGTAGCGCAATAACAACGTTATAAAGCAAGGAAGCCAGTGTGCACCAATCATGCACTCAGAGAGACCATGGACCTTCTACTCCTGCTGCTTACACTAATGTTTGCCTTAACATTGTTCCATGGCCTCAGTACACTATCAAGAATAACCAAAAAGCTTCCACCAGGGCCAACTCCCTTACCCTTAATTGGCAACCTTCACTTACTCGGTTCCCAACCCCATCAGTCCTTAGCAAAGCTAGCCAAAACCTATGGTCCTATTATGTGCCTAAAATTAGGGCAGATTACTACAGTGGTGATATCTTCACCAGCCGTGGCCAAACAAGTGCTTCAAAAGCAAGATTTAGCCTTCTCCAGCAGATATGTTCCGGATTCAGCCCGAGCACATGATCATTCTAAATACTCTGTTGTGTGGCTCTCTGTTGATTCCCAGTGGCGAAACCTTCGGAAAATAATGAACTCTAACATATTTTCAAGCAACAGGCTCGATGCTAACAAGCACTTGAGGTATAGAAAGGTCGAGGAGCTGATTGCATATTGCCGAAAAATTAGTCAAACTGGTGAGGCTGTGGATATAGGCCGTGCTGCTTTTAGAACATCCTTAAATATGCTATCTAACACCATTTTCTCAAAGGACTTGACTGACCCTTCTTCAGATTCAGCCAAAGAATTTAAGAACTTGATAACGGATATCATGGTAGAGCTTGGTAAACCAAACTTGGTGGATTATTTTCCTGTGCTTGAAAAGTTTGATCCCCAAGGTATAAGGCGCAGACTGGCCATACATTTCGGCGAGGTGCTAAAGCTATTTGACGGTCTGACTAATGAGCGCTTGGAGGAACAGAAATCGCAAGGCGGCGTTGTGAAAAATGATGTGTTGGATATTCTTCTTTCCACGAGAGAAGAAAATCCTGAAGAAATTGATAGGCCTCACATTGCGCATATGTGCCTGGTTTGTACTCTTCTCTTTCCATCATCACAATTTCCCTTATGTTTTACTCAAACCTTTCGTGGCACTAATTTCCAAGAAAAATGTTATTACACTTGTTCACGTAGAAAATCTTAAATTTTAAGGTAAAGTAATTAAATTTTGGACTACTTCATTGATTATCAATTGATTTTAAGATAAAATTTATAATTCTTAAAATTGTATCAAAGTTGGGCATTATTCTAATTTTACCTATAAATACATCCGTTAATATATGATCCATCTCTTTCCTGATTCCCGATCAAGATAGCGCATTACAGTTGCATCTCACTATAGCTACATCTTCAATTCTAATTTCTAGTCACAGGGAGCTTACCAAATTATTCAAAATTGCATGTTCAAACCAAGTTATACATGGCGGGTATTATAATATTAATTTATTTCATATTAAAAAATTATAAATTTTAAAATTATTTTATAAGATATTAAATTACTTCACTTGCTTTTATTAGACCAACCAATTGGATGGCAAAAATCCATCTAGGACCACTGAAAAATCCATTAATTAAAGTCTCATGTTTTCGATTAGGCTTGGCTTGCAACAGTCGTTATGATATTTTTTTAAAAAATATAAATTGTTTCATTGTCACAAAATTATTCGCAATAATTTTCTCTCATACATTAATCAATCATGTTACTCCATAGGACCTATTTGGTGCAGGGACGGATACAACTTCTAGCACAATAGCATGGGCAATGACAGAAATACTGAGGAATCCAGAGACAATGAAAAAAGCCAAAGAAGAACTTGCACGAGTTATTGGAAGAGGAAAACCAATACAGGAAGCTGACGTTGCTAGCTTGCCATATTTGCAATGCATTATTAAAGAAACCTTAAGGATACACCCATCAGCTCCGTTATTAGTTCCACGAAGTGTAGAACAAGATGTTGAAGTGTGTGGGTACATTATTCCAAAGGGGTCACAAGTGCTTGTAAATGCATGGGCAATTGGGCAAGATCCAAGTGTATGGGAGAATTCATTTACATTTAAACCTGAGAGATTTTGGAAATCAGACATAGATGTTAGAGGTCGGGATTTTGAGCTAATTCCTTTTGGTGCTGGACGAAGAATTTGTCCCGGCTTGCCATTGGCTATGAGAATGTTTCCACTTATACTCGGTTCTCTGCTAAACTCCTTTGATTGGAAGCTTGAAGAGGGCATCACACCTGATCAATTGGATATGGAGGAAATGTTTGGCCTTACATTGCAAAAGGCTCGGCCTCTAAGAGCTATCCCAATTTCTCTCTGACCAAGTGGTGTTCTTTGCGCTAAATAAGGCACTCAACCACGATACCATTATTAGTTGTGTACCATGTGAAAAATGGGAAGCTTGTATAACTATATGAGAAGTTCCTTCTTTTAGTTGAGTATAATGGTGTTGAATTTCTGTATGGATAGATGATTGCAGTCATCATATAAAGAAATGTCCGTCTATGTCTTTATCTCATATTATTCCTGAAAATTAAAAGAATCGAGTTGGTTTTAAGGCTAGGCTCGGCTTGATTTCTCAACACTTGAATTTATTTTCATTGGCTTAATTATGATAGTAAAAGATTTGTTTTTAATCTTTGATAGTGCTTTTCAATTACAAGATAAAGAACTTTTTCCGCAGCACTTGCTAAGATTTGCTCTCGACCAAAATTGTGATCCCGTAGCAATGTATGTATTTGGATTGTATTTTGAGATTTAGTAAAGGATTTGGAGGATTACAAAATTAAAGGATTACCATTTTAATTTGGGGTAAAATAGAGGGAAAGGAAAAAAAGTGTATGAAAAGAATAGTAAGGTAATTTTCATCTAAAATTATCTTTTCCTTTCTTTTACTTCTCCAATTCAAATAAAGAATTATAAATTTCTTTTATTTCCTTTCCCTTATTATTTTTTTACAATCCAAATAAGAGATTTCTTTTCCTTTCATTTCCTTTACCTTATTTTCTTTCCTTTCCCCTGTGCAATCCTAACAAGGGGTTAGATACAAAGACTCCAAGAGAAGTCTATGACCGCTGAGTGTAAAGTCCGAACCTTCCTCCTATGTTTTTTCTAAAGCAAATTATACGCTAGACTATAAGATGGCCTTAATTTATAGAGTTATAGTTCATATAGTAACCCATAATTAAGAATTAAGATTGTTTTACATGGATGATTGAGGACTTTCAAAACAAGCATATAAGATTTTGGGTTACTTTACCTATCAAACTCAAGTTTTTTTAACATGGTATAAAAGTTAGACCTTAATCCAATGATTTTCATCCACTTTTAATTCATTCCTGTTTTATATGTTGATGGCTTTTATTTGTAACTCTTTCAAATTTGTTATTTCTTCTACTATTTTATTATGTCAAATCGATCACGGTTTCCATATGAAGGGATTATTGAAGAATCTAATTATCTCACACAGATAAATCAGTATATAAGATATTTCACTACTCCACCTAAAGCCAATAGATCTTAATTGAAACTTCAAGTTAATTTATTTGAAGTGTGAAATTTTCTTATCGCATTCTTTTTTTGCTAATATGTGAATCCAACTGGTAAAACCCGATCATATTCTTATTGCATTCTTATAAAACATATATATATTTTGTCTTATGTAAAATCATAGAAATTACATAATTAATATACTATCATATGATGAAACCTGTAACTTCAACAAAAGATAAGAGCTTTTTTGCACTGTACCTGACCACAAAAGTAATGTATGTTAGCATCCAAATTTGTTACATGAATTCGTCTTGCCTACACGGCATACTCTTCAATCACTATCAAAGAAATTCGATTTATTCTTGGACGAGGTTACCTACATGTAAAGAAGTTCTCCCTCTGGATGAGTAGAAAAACAAGAAGTATGTGTATCGTAATCAACTTTTCTTACTGCCGGTTCAGTCAAATTTATACAAATTTGAAGTTGATTGGTCATTAAGTCTCATCATGCTCCTCGGCTCAATCTCAGCCTAGTGCCTTGAAGACTTTCATCCAAGTAAACAAAGCTCTTCAAAAGTCTGATTGAATTGATACCTAGAAGAAAAAACATGCCTCCAATGCTAACCGGCATCAACATCACCCCTCCAGCTCTAACTCCCCTTCGGAGCCTCTACCAAACGTACTCCATCCCGCCAGTCTTCTAAAGTTTCTCAAAATAAATTTTAAGTTCTGAATGATGCCACCTGGTCCATCATCATTTAAAGGTGATCAAAATATCTGCAGTGTGAAATTTCCTGGGAATCTTGATACTGAAAATGTCAGAATGTCACCTTGCCCGCCCCCACCTTCCCACTAATCAGATCTCTCTGGGACTATCACTAATTTTCTTGCAAGTAGGCCTATCGAACTAGGAGACACTAGTCTGGATTTGCTAGTATCCCCACCTACCTAATTTGTACTCGTTACTTCAATTCCTTTTCTAGTTTGGTCCTAGCATGAGCCTCAATGATTTTTTTTATTTTTTTATTTTTTGTTACTAGGCTAGGTTTCCTATGTAATTGGTCTTTGACTTGCCTTATATAATTTTATGTCATTAATGAAACTTTTTAATCGCGGACTTGGGGAAAAAATATATATACAAATTTTGTTTTCTATAGCCAAATCCTCGCCAATCTGATCGCTATCTGTGGAGACGGTGTTTCTCAGGAAATGTCCAAATGACTGTATCTTGTGTGATTGGTTTGACAAATTCTAAAAAAGAAGAGAAAAATATCACGTAACCCCCCTGTGATATGTGAAACTATCACTCTACCCCCCTGTGTTCCTAAAACTTAAAGAATACCCCATGTGTTATTAGAAAGTCATCACACTACCATTTTCATGTCTTTTTTAAACTATTAAATGTTAGTTTTGCCCCTTTATAAATTTTTTTTAAAAAAAATCATCTTCCCCACCACCCCCACCCCCCTCTTACCCCCTGCTACTCCGACGTGCAGTAGCGGCAGCCACGCTTCTGCTCCGACGGAGTAGTGTGGCTGCTGCTCGTCAGAGCAGCTGCAACAGCCTTCGACGAGCAGCAACGTGGCTGCTATTGCTCGTCGGAGCAGCAACAAGGGGTGGGGGGTAGGGGGGTGGTGGTGGGGAAGATTTTTATTTTTTATTTTTTTTACTTAGTAGTAAATAGTTAAAAATGAAAGAAAAAATATATATGTATTATAAAGGGCAAAACTGATATTTAATAGCTTAAAAAAGACATGAAAGGGGTAGTGTGATGACTTTTTAATAACACAGTGGGTATTCTTGAAATTTTAGGAACACAAGAAGGTAGGGTGATAGTTTCACATATCACAGGGGGGTTATGTGATATTTTCCCAAAAAAGAAGCATCCCAAAAGAGAATTTGAAATATGCTATTCAAATGTTCAGTTCAGGGAAATAAAATAAAATAAATATGTTATTGTAATGTGATTATCTTCAGGGTACCATAGGTTTTGGGGTCGAACAAATGAAATTCCTTTCTTGTACAATCCAAAATGAATGTAACAAAATTCCCCTGGTAGAAGGATTCAGACAAAATCAATGAAACGAAAGAAATCCATGTGAATGGAAAGGAAAAAACAAATGATGAATTTCACTTTCCAGAGACAGGTTATAAGAATAGCTCAGTTTCTGAAGATTCTTATCTGAATATGAATGAAAATCAAGAAAAGATATTCCCTTCATTCTTCCTCTATGTTGTTTATAGAATCTGGTTCTTTTTTCTATCAGTGAAGAATTTATCCGATCTGGAGATTGAATTTGGCTAAATGATTCCCAAGAATGTGAAATCTGAAATATACTATTCACATGTTTGGTTCATGGAATAAAAAAATATTCCTAAAAATACAATATTTTCATAATTTAGTTAATTTCTATTCACATGTGAGGGTTGAGAATGTTTTGGAGAAAATAAAAGATACAAATATCCATCTTAGAAAATACAAAATTAAAATAAAAAAATAAAATAAATAATATAATATAAAATATAAAATAAAATGATTAAAAAAATTAATAATAAAGTAACATAACATAAAATAAAGATAAAATAAAATAAAGTAAAAATAAAAATAAGATAAAATAGAATAAATAAATAATAAAGTAAAAGAAAAATAAGATAAGTGAAAAAAATAAAAAATAAAATATAAAACAAAGTAAAATAAAATATAATATATAATATAATATAAAAATAAATATATGAAATATAAATTAAAATTAAAAAATTAAAATTAAAAACGAAAATAAAATATCATAAAAATAAAATAAATTAAAAAATTAAATTAAATTAATAAGAATAAAATATAATATTAAGAAAAAATATAATAACAAAATAAAAAATGAAATAAATAAAAATTATTAGTTTTTTAAGTTAAATTAAAATTTTATAATTTAAATGTATATTTAAAATAATTTTTAATGCTAAATTCTAAATTTTAAAATTTTAAATTAAATTTTAAGTTTAAAAATAAAAATAAAAATAAATAAAATAATTTTAAATTTTCAAAAATTTTAAAATAATAAATTTAAGTTTCTAATTTTTGAAGTATAAAGTTAAAATTTATAAATATAAAATAAATTTACTTTACTTGTATAAATACGTTAAATATTTTTTCGCTAATGTATTAGCAAAGTATACAAAATTTATTGTAATTTGTACATATTTTATGATGTTTTTGTTTTTTTGAGTTAGGGGTATTGTTGAAAAATTGCTCAAGATTCCTAAGAATACCGAGTCTAATCAAACATAACAAAAAAATATTCTTAGGAATTTGACAAAATATTTCTAAGAATATTTTTAACGTGTCAAACAATTTTAATCACATTCCCGAAAATAACATTTCTAGAAAATACATTCTCATGAATGTTATTCCCAAAAATGAAAAATCAATTTGGGAACCAAACGCCCCCTAACTATAATATTTCCTATGGTTATTTGTATATTCTATTGCAAATAGAATAAACTGAAGTACAAACTTTAAATTTTTTTTTTCCTAAGTAAGCAAAGTGATTTTATTGAAAGCTAAACCAAAGAGATACAAAAAATACAATAATTCAGCCAAAAACTAGACTATAATATCCTCTAAGCTCCAATATCTACCGATAAGTGTACTCACGTTTGAAGTATGGTATTTTCGATTACATCTAATTTTTTGTTTAACAATACTAAACATTTTGGATTGCAATTGATCCTGAGAAAGAACAAATTACAGTTTAGGAACGCAAGTGTTAGAAAGACCATGCCCCATGGAAAGAATATGAATTTTTAAAATCTAACTGCTGAAATGTAAAAGTAAAAAGTTATATATAAACAGCTAAATATCAGCCAGTCTGATTGATTATCTAAATTTCGGAAAATTCTTCAATGTGGCTGTGGCAATTTTGCCACAGCCACATAGCTGACACATGGAGGTTGATAGCTGACACATGGAGGCTGTTACAGTCACATAGGATATAAATGGAGGCTTAGGTTCACGTGCATAATATGTGGAATAAAGTGGGATCAACTACTTTTGAAGAATTACTAAATTAGCCTTGACATTTAAATTTAAAATAACAACTTACCTTTATATAACCCCACAATAATGTGTGTTAAATTGACCAAATTAGACATGAATAAATAAAAAAAAATCACACCCACCAGTCCCACCCAATCACTCAATGTATATGCATATCTATCTTTTACTTTTCTTTATATATGCTGCTGTTGAGCTTTCGTCGTCGTGATCATGCCTCATCGTCGTTATATGAATGAGGTTGTGATGATGTTTCATTTTTTAATTAATATCTTTCTGAGCTATTTTTAATCAACACAAACAGATCTGAGCCTCTTTGCAAAAAAAAAAAAAAAAAAAAAAAAAATATATATATATATATATATATATATATATATATATATATATATATATATATATATATATATATATATATATCATTGTTTAATCTAGTTTATCAATCTGCATTTTTTTATAGTTGATTTGGTTGATATAAAATGGTGTATATTTCTATTTTTTTAATCTAGTTTATCAATCTAGAAAAATGTAACGACTATTTTATTTTTTTCTTCTTTTTTTTTGAGCAGAGATGGAGAGTTCTAGTGGTCAAAATGAGGGAAGAGAGAAAGATGGATGCTTTGGAACGGAGAAGGCCTTGGATAGCTGAGAAAGTGGTTTTAGAAGATTCGGGAAAGGCAATAGATTTTTTCAATGCATAAAGGTATTATGGTAATTAAAGCTACAAAAGGACATTATAGTAATTTAAAATTATGTAAGGCTAAATTAGTCAAAACTGAATTTTCTGCCATGCTTATGTGGCAGAACCATATAGTACAAGCTGACTTGGCTTATGCTCATAAAATAATATATTGACATGTGGCTGTGGCAAATTTGCCACATGCCTCATAGAAGAAGAACCCCTAAATTTCACTGCAAAATCCAACTTAGTAAAGATCTTTGATATCAGTCTTGAGGATGACATTGACAAGGACATAAGACAGAGCAAAAGAACAAGCATATCTGACGTACTTTAAAGAGGATACTATATCCAGCAAGATAGTACCCAATGATATAACAATTTGTACAAATTGAAAATGTACAAATTGTCCCTGACATGCGATGTCACCTGCTGCGTCATTTTGTAACCTAAGATTTAGAACCTTATCTATTTGAAGCAATCATAAATAATAAAAAAACTGGAATCTGTAAGAGACGGTTTCCCTCACCGTATTGTCGTTAATGTGAAATTTGCAACGGTACGGTGAAGGAAACTGTCCGTCAGACACGAGATTATCGCCAAAATGATTCCCCTCACCAAACCGTCATTATTTTGGCGACGGCTAGACAACTCTCTCCATCCCGTCTCCAAATCTGCCCTCACCATAATTTCCAGTCTCCAGGCCGTCACTATAGTGTGCCATCACCGACCCCTCGTCAATTAGAGTCGTCTCACAACTGTCACTACATTTCCCATCGACAAGTCCTCGCCAACATTCCCCTCACCCGGCCGTCACTAATGATTGCTGTCACTGAGCACTCGCCAACTTAACCCCTCACCAAACTGTTACAAAATTATCGACGCCAAACCTTCACCAACCTTTCCCCTCACCAATCCGTCACAAACCATTCTCTTCACTAAGCCCTCACCAACTTAACCATACCATCTACTTACACTAGTCATAATTCCTTCAACAAAATTTGAAATATCATCCCAAATTGAACCTATTTGATATATGAAATTCATTTCAAATAATGGCGCAAATACGATATGCTATATCTATTTTCACCGTCACTGAGTTGGAGACGGGAAACAAAGCCGTCTCTGTCTGTGACGGCTTGGTGACGGGTATTTTAGTCTGACATCGTCTCGTCTCTGTCCCATCAAAAAAATGGCGTCAACCTTTCCCTTCACCGTGTCGTCGCCAATATGGAGACGGTTTGGCGACGACCCATCACAAAATCCAGCTTTTTTTGTAGTGAATGTAACCTAAGTAATGCACCGAAAAGACTGATTCAACAAGATAAGCCTTGCAGCCATTAAGATTTAGAGCTTATTGTCTCATTTCAGGACCCTTTGGGGGAAGCTCGCGAAAGCTAGACTTTGGGCATGAGACACTGGGGTTGGAAAAAATGGGGAAAGGGGAAGGAGAGGAGAGAGAGGATTGGAGAATGTAATCCAAGACTTTTTGTTACTTGCAATTTTCATATAAATATACAATGAAAAACAACCATCTCATTTAATCCCTTCAAATTGGGGCAAAATGAAGGTAGATAATTCTCCTAATTTCCTCCCTTTTTTAGTTTATATATAAAATTTACATCTTTCTTTTATTTATTGTTCAACAAAAAAAAGAAAATACAAAATTTTTTATGATTCATTTTTTTATGAACTTGTATCACCCAAGCAAGAGAGTTTTTTTTTCCCTTCTTTACAATTTTTGTTTTCCCTTCCTTTTATTTATGATTTTTCCCCTTAAACTCAAACAAACTCTAAAGCATTGTGAAGTCCTATTATTAAATAAATATTACTTGGTCGAAATAGAATAATTAACTTCCTCTATAACCTGGGATATAGAGGAAGCACATACTTCTGTAGGAAAATCCGTCAATATGTTATCTATTGATACTAACACGAATTGGACAACTGTCAATAATTAGATACAAAATATGTCTGAAATGCGTCAAGCTTCAAATTGTTAATTATTCCAGATACAATACTCATAATAGAAAATCATTTCTTCATCAGGCGTCATCTTCATTGCTAATTTTAGAAACAACCGGCGGGTGCAACCACACCAGTATATAACAAGGAAACCAACGTCCCTCTTGCCTCTGAGGCAAGTCTGAGAGACCATGGATCTTTTAACCATTATGCTTACACTAGTGTTTGCCTGGACAATATTCCGGGGCCTCACTACACTATCAAGAAGAAGCAAAAAGCTTCCACCAGGACCAACTCCCTTACCCTTAATTGGCAACCTTCACTTACTCGGTGACCAACCCCACAGGTCCTTAGCCAAGCTAGCCAAAACCTATGGTCCTATTGTGTGCCTAAAATTAGGCCACATTACTACAGTGGTCATCTCTTCACCAGCCGTGGCCAAACAAGTGCTTCAAAAGCAAGATTTAGCCTTCTCCAGCAGATTTGTTCCGGATGCAATCCGAGCACATCACCATTCTAAATACTCTGTTGCGTTTCTATCTGCTGATTACCGGTGGCGAAGCCTTCGAAAAATCTTGAACTCTAATATCTTTTCAAGCAACAGGCTCGATGCTAACCAGGACATAAGGTTTAGAAAGGTCAATGAGCTGATTGTATATTGCCGAAAAATTAGTCAAACTGGTGAAGCTGTTGATATTGGCCGTGCTGCTTTTAGAACATCTTTAAATTTGTTGTCTAACACCATTTTCTCTAAGGACTTGACCGACCCTTATTCAGATTCAGCAAAAGAATTTAAAAACTTAGTATCAAATATCATGGTGGAGTCTGGTAAACCCAACTTGGCCGATTATTTTCCTGTGCTTGAAAAGGTTGATCCTCAAGGTATAAGGCGCCGCCTAACCAAACATTTCGGCGAGGTGTTGAAGCTATTTGACGGTCTGATTAATGAGCGCTTGGAGCAAAAGAAATCGCAAGGTGTTGTGAAAAACGATGTGTTGGATGTTCTTCTTGCCACGAGAGAAGAAAATCCTGAAGAATTTATTAGGCCTCACATTGACCATATGTGCCTGGTTTGTACTCTTCTCTTTCCCTATCACAGTTTCTCAAATTATTTACTCCAATCTTTCGTGGCGTTGAAGATAATTAATAATAATAAAAAAAAACTCATTTTTAATAGTTTAATCTTTTAGATAAGATGATAATTTAATAAAGTATAAGAGCTCAAGTTACCAGACATACTTAGGTTCAAATTTTTTGTCACCCATTTAAAACTTTAAAAATTGTCCACGTGCAGAGCTATAAAATAAATACTGCTGCACAAGCGAGGACATATCGAATATAATTGATAATATAATAAATGAGAGACAATGACCTTGGTGTACCATTTGAATCTTTGTCGCACCAAAGTGGTTTTACCTTAGTGAATATTTCACCATCTAGGACCATTGAAAAATTCATTAGCTCATATTTTCTCTCACCAAAAAACAAAACGAAAAATAGTCTCATGTTTTGCGATAGGTTTGGCTTGCAACAGTGCTTATGATTTTTTTTTTCACCAAAATTTAATTGGTTAAGTGAGCACAAAAATACATCATTCACGTTACTCTCACAGGACCTATTTGTTGCTGGGACGGATACAACTTCTAGCACATTGGAGTGGACAATGGCAGAAATACTTAAGAATCCAGAGACCATGAGAAAAGTCAGAGAGGAACTAGCACAAGTTATCGGAAGGGGAAAGCCAATACAAGAAGCCGATGTTGCTAGCTTGCCCTATTTGCAATGTATTGTTAGAGAAACCTTAAGGTTACACCCCTCAGTTCCATTCTTGCTTCCACGTAGGGTGGAACGAGATGTTGAATTGTATGGATACACTATTCCAAAAGGGTCACAAGTACTTGTAAATGTATGGGCAATTGGTCGTGATTCAGAATTGTGGGAGAACCCTTGGGCATTCAAACCCGAGAGATTTTTGAATTCAGAAATGGATGTCAGAGGTCGCGATTTTGAGCTACTTCCTTTTGGTGCTGGAAGAAGAATTTGTCCAGGCTTGCCATTAGCAATACGAATGGTTTCCCTTATGCTCGGTTCTCTGCTGAACACCTTCAATTGGAAGCTTGAAGAGGGCATTACATCAGATCAATTGGATATGGAGGAAAGGTTTGGTATTACATTGCAAAAGGCTCACCCTCTAAGAGCTATCCCAATTTCTCTCTGATCAGATCACAACCACGATATCGATGTATATTACGTGTGCACTATGTGAATTGTGTAATTTTATGAGGATTTCCTTCTTTTTGTTGAGCTTAATGGTGTTGCAATTTTGTAAGGTCTTGATGATCGCAGTCACCATATACAGAAATGCTATGTCTTTATCTTATATTATTCCTGAAAAATGAGTGGAGTTGATAATTATCCCATATAGAATCACATGATAACAAATAGAGCAATATTTAAGTTGATAATTATAGAACGGAAACTAGTATGTTTCATTGTCATAATGGTTCTCTGAAAGATTATATTCTATGACTAACAGTGAAGTATTAAATTAATTTTATTGGATTTGATATATATGACAGTAGAAGAACACTTGTCTGTAATATGCCGTTTGAGAACAAAAATTGGTCTTCAAATGTTGTAGAAAAGTGGACTTCTCTTGTGTGCAATTTGAGAGCAAAAATGGTTTTTTTCTTGGATGCTATATACACGTGTTGTTTAAGGGAAAAAATGTCAATTTGTAGGTATCTAACAGAAAAATTAACAGACCTCTATAAGGGATCTATATCTCATTTTTTAAAATGCTTGGAGTCTAAATCACTCTTTCATAAGAAGTGAAGGGGTCTAGGCATAAAAACCCAAATATGTAAATAGGGCTTAAATAAAGTTTAAATATTAATTATATATTGCGTCTCATGCTTACCATTAAATAATAAAAATAACATTATATTAATTGAGTTTTAAGCATTTAAAATAAATTGTGACTAAAACCATTGCATATGAGAATAATATGTAGAAAAAGAATACTTCTTTATGTTATTAGGATTGCATTAATTATTATAATTTTTTTGTTACCCCATGCCACATATAATAGTAATGAAAATATTTAAAATATCATCCTTAATTATGTTGTTTGAAACTATTTTAAAGTACAACTAACAAAAAATAACAAATCTCTTAAATCCACTATGATCAATAGTGAAATCATAGTTGTCGAATTATGAATCGAAATGTCATTTTTTTGAATCGTGAATCGAATCGAATCGTGATTCGTACCGATTCGGTCACAAATTTGAAACTAGTTGATATTTGACATATTATGTTTCTATTAACAGTTTTTAGTTGAGATTCTTTATTTGAATTAATATTAATATATGTTTTTGTTACTTTTCTAGATTGTTCACTACTTCACTTGTTCCTAGTAACCCAAACAATTTCTGTATCACAATATCACACTATTTTTTTTTGTCGGAACAATATCACATTTCACAAGTGTCCAAACTAGTGCTCAAAAGCTGTTGTAAACACAAGTGGTCCAATCAATTACGAGTTTTGTGTCCCATTTTTTTACTAAAGTGGGCTTATTTTGTTAGCTACTTTGAAATATTTTGGGCTTTTAAAAAAAAAATTGACCCGAATCGCGAACGATTCAGTGAATCGTACGATTCACTAACAATTCACACGATTCGGTACCGATTCACTTGCAATTCACGTCGATTCACGATTCTCCTATCCGATTCGTATAATTTTTTTAGTGAATCGTATCGAATCGTACAATTCGAATCGCGAATTGTACGATTCTGATTACACTGAGTGAAATAGAGGCGCTTATGTCAAATAATAACAAATCTAAAGGAATGGCATGTAGTGCTCTTGATTAAAGTAAAGAATATAAAATCCTTTTGAATAATCTATTTTTTCTATTCTATTTTTATAATACTTCGTTTAATGTCATTTTTTATACTTTTATATTTATAATTTTAAAATTTCAGTATATATGTAAAACTAAAGTTATAAAAATAACTAAATATATATGTGATACGGGTTATGCGTGACAGCGAATGATTATCCCGTGCCCTGTCCCATTCCCGCACGGGGATTAAAAGTTAATCCCTAACCCCCACCCCATTCCCCATTTTCCACGCTAATCCCCACCCTGTTTGGGGAGAGGACGAGGCGGGTATCCGCAAAATCCGGCCCTATTGCCATCCCCACTTCCACCCCGATAGACAATTATTCTACCATTATTTTCTCATCATCCAATAAAAATTTCAAATAAACCTACATAGTATTTTCAATTAGACATAATTAAGGCTGGAAATAAAAAGAATGAAAATAGCAGCATAAAACATTGAAAATAGGATAAAATTTTGACAATTAAGACCACCAAAAATGACATAATTACCTTCCAATCCGATAGACAACTATTCTAGAGTTGACCATTGTTTTCTCATTGTTCAGTAAAAACTTCAAATAAACCTGCATAACGTTTCCAATTAGACAAATCATCTCTTTTATTCGGAGAAAATAAGTAGAATAATTGACACGTGCATATACCTTTTCCAAACTTGAACACCTTATGTGCGTCTCATATCGAATGAATCCTAAAACCTAAACTCTACTCCTTATACCCTATATATAAAAACTTAGACCCCATACCCTAAACCTTAAAATCTAAATACTAAACACTCAGCTACGTAGGTTAATTAATCTATGTAAGAAAAACTAAATTAATCTAAGCTAAGCTAAGAAACTAAACTTTATAAGTAAGCTAAGCAAAATAACTAAAGTAAACTAAGTAAATAAACTGTTCAGAAAAAAAAAAAAAAACTAACTAAATAAGCTAAACTAACTAACTTAATTAAGTAAGCCTAAATTAAGCTAAATTAAGTAAGTAAGCTAAGATAAGCTAAATAAGCAAAAGCTAAGCTAAGTAGAACAAGGCCAAGCTAAGCTAAGTAAAGTTAAGCCTAAGCTAAGTAGGTAAACTAAGTTAAGCTAAGTAACTAAACTAGGTTAATTAGTAAGTTAAGCAAGCTAACTTACGGTAAGCTAAGCCAACTTAAGTAAGCTATATAAAGTAAGCTAAGCTAAAATATGCTAAGTGTAAGTAAGTAAAGTAAGTTGAGTAAGTAAGCAAACAAGGAAGCAAGATAAGAAAAATACAATTAAATAAGCAAGCAACTAAGGAAGTAAGCAAGGAAAAGAAAAAAAAAAAGACAAAGTAAGCAAGCAAGTTAAGTATTAACTAAGTAAGCAAGCAAAAAAAATAAGATTAAGCAAGGAAGCTAAGAAAATAAGATTAAGCAAGCAAGCTGAGTAATTAATAAGTACGAGCAAGAAAGTTAAGTAATTAATTAAATAAGACTAACTAACCAACCAACCTAAGAAAAGGAGACTAAATAAGTAAGCAAACAACGAAAAGGAGACTAAATAAGTATGCAAGCTAAAAAAATGAGATGAATGATGAGGAATGATGATGTAAATGATAAATGATGATGATGATGATGAATGATGAATGAATGAATAACAATGGTGAATGAAATGATGATAAATAAATGATAATGGTAAATGAAATGAATGATGATTAATGAATGGGGATCATGATGATGATGATGAATGAATGAATGATAATAGTGAATGAAACGAATAATGATAAATGATGAGGATCATGATGATGATGATGATGAGAATGATGATGAGGAGAATGATGTTGATGATGAATGAAATAAGTGAGATGTTGATGAATGATGATGAGAATAACGCAATTAGACAAATCATCTTTTTTCTTCGAAGAAAATAAGTAGAATAATTGACACGTGCACAAACCTTATCCAAACTTGAACACCTTGTATGCGTCTCGTATCGAATGAATCCTAAAACCTAAACTCTAGTCCCTATACCCTATATATAAAACCTTAGACCCTATACCCTAAACCTTAAACTCTAAATCCTAAACACTTAGCTAAGTAGGTTAATTAATCTAAGTAAACAAAACTAAATTAATCTAAGCCAAGCTAAGAAACTAAACTTTATAAGTAAGCTAAGCAAGATAACTAAAGTTGTGATAACCCGAACCCGACATGCATTTAATAGCATTTGACTACATTTAATTAAGAGTTTAATTAGTTAAATCATCCATTCTTCACTATTTTGATATTTCTTTTAAAAATATTCAAATAATTTTTATATTGAATAATTTAAAAGATTATTACCTATTTCTATTATTTATAGTAATTGGATTTATTTTCTTGTATTTGATTAAGTGTCATATTAAATGTTAGTATTTAATTGTATTTGATTACGTGTTTATACTAACTTTTTTATTCGTTTCTTTGCATTAACTTTATAATTCTTTAAAATATTCTAGAAATAGTAAAATTATTTATTTTTAAATGAATATTGATTATTTTGATTATTTTAATAATCGGTTTTAATTTTCTTGCATTAAATTACTCGGTTTTCAATTAAATGAAAAAAGTAACTCTGAGCCGGAGTGAATTTTAAACTATTCTACTATTCTACTTTTCAAAAATTATAGTTTTATATTATTGCTCATCATTTGATTAGCGATCGTTTATTGACCATTCGATCGTAGCATTTCAAAAATGAAAGTTAGAAGAATATTTCTCGGATTTCGTGAATAGCGTTTCTAGTTTAATTTAGCTAGTTTTAGATGGTTTTCATTAAAATTGTATTTTTTTAACTTGAATTAGATTAAATGGCATCAAAATAAGCTAATTTGACCATTTTTAACTTGATTTTTGACCAAGCTTTTTGCCTTTGACCATTTTGCCCCTTTGTGTCATCTTTTAAACAAAGGAAAAGAAGAAAAAATAAATAAAAACAAGGCAAAAATCAGCCATGGCCGAAACTCAAAGGAAAAGAAAGAAAAAAATTTATTTTGCATTTTCTTCTCCAATCTTGCATGGAATCGGACGAGGATCGTGGCTCGAGTCCTTGCGGGTCTTGGTCTTCAATCTCTATGAGGGTTTTCACGCTTTTGTGCATTTATATTCGAATTTGATTTTTGTTTCAAATTTTCAGATTTGATATTTAATGCGTTATAATGCTTGAAATTGCTTGGGATTGCCTCTTTAGGGTTCGTAGAGCATTGCTTGTTAGTTATTTAGCGATTTTTACGGCTAGAAATGCAAATTGAAATTAGGGAAGAACGTGAATAGTAAAAATGAATAGTAAAACCCTAGATTTTCGGATTTTTGATCTGAATTGCGATTTCTTGATTTGGATAGGTGCCATTAATGTTAGAAAGATAAAATGTACAATAAAAATGGACCGGCCTTTGTTAAAATTGGAAATTAGGCAAAGAAACGTAAATGGGTTGTTTGACCAAGTGTTGACCGTGGTCGAATTGAGTTGGGGGTTTTGCTATTGAGGGCATGGAAGCACTTTTGGCACTGTTGTGGCGTTGATTGAGTGTCCGGTTAACATAGTTGTAGTTCAAATGCAGTAGGTGGACTTTCGGGCTTCGATTGGGAAAGTGAGGTTTTGTGATATAGAAACGTGCCTTGTAGTACCTAAGTGAATGTAGTGAAATCGGTTTCCTAATCCTATAGCTCGTTTGCTCGTAATTGCCTTTAGAAGTTAGAGATTGAATAGTGATATTTGTCGTTTTCGTGTTTGAACTGCTATTACTTGTTTGATTGATGTTATTGTTGATATTAGTGATAATCATGCTTGAAAAGTTAATTGATTGCTATTATTGATTGTAAATGCTTGATATCTCGTTTATCGTCACTAATCTGCACTTTCGTGCTATCGCTCGTTTATTGCTTGAATCTCGTATTGCATTGCATAGTGTCAGGCGCGTGAGTGATGGGCCTCTCTGGGCAGTCTCGGGCTGCTAGGGTTGGTTTGCTCTAGCTCCGTGTCCTATTCCCATTCTCGCTAGGGGTGCCGCCCTAGGAGATTTGGGTCGTAGATGTGTCGGGGTACATCCGGAGTACACCCAGTGGAAGTTATAAGGTGGTTGCGCGCTTATTGTCATCGTTGTCAACATCAAGCTCGAGATTGATATATCGCTCGTGAAATGGTACATTGCTCGTATGAGTGAACCATAGCCTTCAAAGTGTGGTATAGTTTTGACTGGTTGTGTTAATGCCTTCTTTAATTGTTATTGTATTGTTGAATATATTGATTATTGTTCTTATTGAATATATTGCTTAACTGTCTTATTTGCATTGCACGATATTCTTTCTTTCCACCTCGATATCTGTTCCGCCCTCACTGAGTATACGTGTTGTGTATACTCACTCCTCACCACCACATTTCAGGAAATACCATGCTAGCTGGAAAGTTCGTGGTTATGTGATAGATCGTGCTTGAAGACTTGCCTTGCGTGCTATGTGGCTTGAGTTGTCAAAGATGTAAAGATTTTACTTTCATGAGATGTATGTTTTCATGTATTGTATGAATTTAGTGTTAAAAGTTATGTAATTAACTTAACTAGGTTTATTAGAATGGTATGATAGTCTATTTTATGCAATAGGTTAGTATAGTTTAATTGCCAAGCATGAATGTACTTGTCAAAGATGAGAAGAGATAAGTTAGCTTGTAAACTGGAAATGTATATTTGTTTGTGTTCGCTTGTTGAGAACTAAGGCTCGGATGGCCTTGAGGTGGTTGTATGGTTGGACACGGTGCTGGTCCACTTATATGCTATTGCAGGTTTTGCATTTTGCCTAGAAACAAGGGAGACTCCGTCCGTTTTTCCCTAAAATTTTGCCCGGGTTTGGAATTGGGTTGCGATTAGATTGATTGATAGAACTTCCGGTCTCGAGAGGGATCGGGGTGTTACAAAAGTAAACTAAGTAAATAAGCTAAATTAACTAACTTAATTAAGTCTAAGTTAAGCTAAATTAAGTAAGCTAGGATAAGTTAAATAAGCAAGCTAAGCTAAGTAGAACAAGGTTAAACTAAGTAAGCTAGCTAAGGTAAGCAAAGTAAGCTTAGCCAAGCGAAGCTAAGTAGGTAAACTAAGTTAAGCTAAGTAAGTTAAGTTAGTAAGCTAAGCAAGCTAAGTTACGGTAAGCTAAGCTAACCAAGCTAAGTAAGCTAAGTTAAGCTAAATTATGCTAAGGTAAGTAAGTAAAGTAAGCTAAGCTAATTAAGTAAGTAAATAAATAAATAAGTAATCTAAGATAAGTATATTAACCAATCTAAGTAAGTTAGCTAAGTAAGCAAGCTAAGTAGCAAGTAACTTAATTTAAGTATATAATAAATAGTGAAAGCATGGGAATAAAGAGAGAGTAAGGGTATCAAAAGAAAATATTGAAAACAAGTTAAATAATTTGAGAATCAAGATCCAAGAAAATGACAGAATTACCTTCCACTATGATAGACAACTATTATAGATTTGACCCTTATTTTCTCATAAACCAGTGAAAATTTCAAATAAACCTACACAGTATTTCAACTTAGACATAATTAAGCTTGGAAATAAAGAGAGAGTAATGGTAGCTAGTAGGATAAAACATTGAAAATTAAGAACCAAAAAAAATGTTATAATGACTTTCCATTTTGATAAACTGTCCTGGAATCGCCTATTGTTTCTTATCATCTAGTAAAAATTTCAAATAAACCTGCATAATATTTCTAATTAGATAAATCAACCTTTTTTCGAAGAAAATAAGTAGAACAAACTTGACATGTGCACCTACTTTATCCAAACTTGAACACCCTATATGCATCCCATATCGGATGAATCCTAAACTCTATAACCTATACTCTAATCCCTAAACCATATATACTATACCAAACCTTATGTCCTATACCCTAAACCCAAAATCAAAATTACTAAATGTTATGCTAAGTAAACAAAAACTAAGCTAAGCTAAGTAAACAAACTAAATAACTAAGTTACGTTAAGTAAAAAAACTAAATAAACTACATAACTAAGCTAAAGTAAGTAAAAAAACTAACTAACTAAACCAAGTAAGTCTAAGTTAAGCTAAACTAATAAGTAAGCTAAACTAAATAAGTAAACTATACTAATTAACTAAACTAAGTAAAATCTAAGTTAAGTTAAGTTAAACTAAGTAATTAAGCTAAGTTAAATAAGTTAAGTTAAATAACTAAACTAAGTAAGCTAAACTAATTAAACCTAAGTTAAGCTAAGCTAAGCTAAGTAAGCAAACTAAAGTAAGTAATTAAGTAAGTTAAACTAAGTAAGCTAAGCTATGGAAAGCTAAGTCAAGCTAAGTTAAGCAAAGGTAAATAAGCTAAGGTAAGATGAGCTAAAGTAAGCAAAGTATGTAAAGTAAGATAAACTAAATAGGTAAGCAAAATAAGCTAAGTAGGTAAGTAAGCTAAGAAATTTATGAAATTAACTAATATAAATAAATTAGCTAAGTAAGAAAACTAAGAAATAAGTAAGTAATTAATTAATTTGAGTAAGTATATAATAAATAGTGCTTTGAGTAAGTTTAAACTTTGAAAACTAAGACCCAAGAAAATGACATAATTACCATCAATTTCGATAGACAACTATTCTGAAATTAACTATTGTTTTCTTATCATCCAGTAAAAATTTCAAACCAACCTACAAAATGACTCCAATTAGACAAAGCATCTTTTTTCTTCAAAGAAAATAAGTAGAACCAGTTTGCCACGTGCACGTACCTTATCCAATCTTGAACACCTTATATGCGTCCTATAGCGAATGATTAAGCTAAAACACAACTAAGCAAACTAATTAAGTAAGCAAGTAATCATATAAACAAGCTGAGAAAATAAGACTAAGTAAAAGCAAGTAAGCAAGTTAAAAGAATAAAACTAGCCACTAGGGCTTTGGTCTAGTGGCATATAATTCGCTATGTATGCGAGAGGTGCAATCTCAAGTCTCGGTAGTTACATTGTACATTTTTAGGCCTCTCCTGGATTATTATTAAATAAATAAATTTAAAAAAAAAAGAGAATAAAACTAGGTAAGCAAGCTAAATAAATAAGTAAACCTAATTAAGCAAACTAAGTAAATAATAAGTAAATAAGCAAGCTAAGTCGGTAATAAGTAAGCAAGAAAACTAAAAAATAAGTGAAGATGTTAGGATATGATTTTAGCTAATGTTTTTATTTGTTATGTTTTTAGCAAAAATTATGGATATTATTATTATGTGGATATTGCGTATAGAGTTTTGATATTGCAGGTAAGATGATTGAAGTATTCTAGTGCAAGTGTAATTTGAGTTAAGATGAGTTCTAGTGCAAGAAGTATTCAAGCCAAGAAGAGTCCAAGTTCAAATAGAGTTTATGTATTGAAGAGTTCTACATCTTTGGGGATAAGGTGATAAGGTGATAAAGTTCAAGTTATCAAGAACTCTTGTGAAAAAGAAATAACCTTGAAGACACTCCTACCTATACTTGACGTCTGCACCAAAGCTCCATAAATAGGCGTCTCAATTCTAAAAAAAAATACAGCGAGCAATGAGCAGAAAATAAGGAGCTGAAACGTGAGTTAGCTGTAGGCTGTTTGTGTTAGGTCATGTTGCAACATATTGTGTAACAGAGTGTACTGAATGTTCTAATTAGTGTTGCAACACAGTCTGTTTTAAGTCATATGGATTTGACCAATCCATCTAGAGTTTCAAGACTCTTTTTATGTATTTTGTATTCATTCTTTGGGAGAAGAAGGTGTGTTCTGGGGAGAGAACTTTGTAAGTCGATGGGAGCTCACCAAACTAGAGAATCTACTAAGGGAGTCTTACACCTAGGCGGCAAGGGTTAAGAGGGAGTCTGCAATTGTGTAAGTTTCCATTGGTGTCTGTAATCTCTTGAAACTTAGTGGATTGGTTTGTTGGCCAAGGAGTGGCTTCGTGGACGTAGACCTAGTTGGTTGAACCACGTTAAAATTTATATGTCCTTACTTTTGTTGCAACAAATTTAATTTCCTACAAGTTTACTTAGTTAATTTGTTTAAATATCAAATTGATTTAAGAGGCCAGAAACTGACAATTGGCATCAAGAGCAGGTTACTAAACTAACTCAGTTAGATCTTTGGAAAAGTTTTTCTGGTTGTTTTGCAGATATGGACACATTTCGTGATGAAAGTTCAATTACCAAACCACCACTACTGGATGGATCAAATTACTCATATTGGAAGGCTCGGATGAGAACATTTATCAAATCCATTGATGAAAAAGCTTGGAGGGCAGTTGTCGTAGGATGGGCACATCCTACAATGAAGAATCATGAAGGAATTGATGTGCCGAAAACTGAGGATTAGTGGACCGCAAGTGAAGATCGTTTGGCTAACAATAATTCTAAGGCTTTAAATGCAATTTTCAATGCTGTAGATCTAAATCAATTTAAACCGATTTCAACTTGCGAAACTGCTAAAGATGCTTTGACTATTTTACAGACTGCATATGAAGGAACAACAGCCGTCAAAGTGTCCAAGCTTCAAATTCTTGCAACAAGATTTGAGGAATTGAAAATGCAAGAGGATGAGACTATTGCTGATTTCAATGGCAAGTTGTACGACATTACAAATGAGGCGGTTGCACTAGGTGAAAAATAGTTAGATTCAAAGCTTGTGAGAAAAGTCTTGCAGTCACTTCCTGATAGATTTGCCATCAAAGTTGCTGTCATTGAAGAAACAAAAGTTGTTGATGACATGAAGTTGGATGAACTTATGGGTTCACTCCAAACATTTGAGATGAAGTTCAAACAAAAAAGAAAAGAGAAAAACATTGCATTCCAAGCTAAAGTTCAAAGTAAAGATGATCAAAGCTCTTACTATGATGAAGATGCAGAAATCACTAAATCTTTAGCATTGCTCACGAAGAATTTCAACAAAGTGCTAAAAAAATGGAAGAAGCAGAGAAGTGGATTTAGGCCAGTAACTTTTGAAAGGTAGCAGACTGTTACAACAAATCTTGAGACTTTCAAAAGGCAAAATGGAAGAACGTATGAGGAGAAAATAAAAAATAAAGGTATTCAGTGTAGGGAGTGCGAATGAGTTGGTCATATACAGGCTAAATGTGCAAATACCTTGAAGAAAAAGAACAAGACCATGAATACTACTTGGAGTGAGGAAGATTCTGATGATGTTTCTGAAGGTGATGAAGGATACACCAGCAACTATGTTGCATTTGCTATTGCAACAGGACAGAATGGCAGAAAGACTGTTTCAACGAATGTCACACTATCTGTTGGAACAACGTTCACAACAGGACATGTGCTATCAGATGACAGTAGCATGAATTCAGAAACAGAGAGTGATGATGATCTGGATGAAGAAGGAATCATGAAATCATATAAGGAAAAATGGCTGATTATATGCAAGAAGAATCAGGAGCTTGAGGAAAAGATCAATGAATTGAAGGAACAAACAGCTGATTTGACAAACCAGTGAGAAACCACCAGATCCAAGCAGCCAAAAGTCAACTGAGGATTGAAGAGTTGCAACGTGAGCTGAAACAAACTCAGCGGAATGTGAAGATGCTAAATTCAGGAACTTTGAAGCTTGATCATATGTTGTCAATTTAAAAGCCAAATGGAGATTACACTGGACTTGGGTTCCAAGAAGGTCTTTCAACTGAAAAAACTATCTTTGTCAAAGAATCTAAGGAGCCGCATCTGGAACTGCATGTTGTAACATCCCCTGTGACAAAGGCAAAAATTTCAGAAGGAAAGCAAAGGAGATTTGTTCCAATCTGTCACTACTGCGGCGTTCCTGAACACATTAGACCACGATGCTATAGGTATATTCACAATCTGAAAAAGGTATATTTGTCAATCCCTTGTTTTATGATAAGCATAGGAAATCACCAAAAGTAAGGGTTGATTTGTCGCAACAGAACTTGAAACAGATCTGGGTAAGAAAATTTGACACATTTGATGCATCCAAAAATTTGTGCTAAAGGTTAAAAACAGAGAAAAATTGCAACATAGGGAAGGTTGTTAGAATAAAAAATGATCATGGTAGGGAATTTGAGAACTTTGCATTTTCCGAATTTTACACTGAACAATGAATGACACATGAGTTTTCAGCACCAAAAAAAAAAAGGGTAGTTGAAACAAAAAAATTGTTCTAGAATATGTTGCAACAGAACATCAACTAGCAGACATTTCACTAAGGCACTTGACTCTATGAGATTTGAAATTTTGAGAAAAGCTATTGGTATTTGTACCAATTAATGTTGGCACATGCATTGAAACATGAAAGTGACCAGTCTCAAGAGATGTGAAAGTTTAATAATTAAATCAACTTGAGATTTATTTTTTGAACCATACTTCTTGTGCACACTATATTTTGATCTGATTGAGAAACTGATTTTAATGGTTTGCAAGTGTAGGAATTTGGACTTCCTAGTGACTTTGAATACAAAGAGAAGTCTATTTATCCATTCATGTACTCTATTCGCTCATGAAAGGGAAAAATATAAAAAAAAGGGAGAAAGAGAAAAAAAAAGCGAAAGAAAAAGAAAAAAAGAGGTGGAGATTGGAAAAAGCTACCTAGACCAAATTGAAGGTTCTAGAGTGAAAGCTACCAAGTGGAATATTATTTTGGGAAAAAAAACAAAAAAAAGAATGTAATGTGATTAGGCGATCAGGTTGTTTGAACAGGTTGTTTTAAATTCTAAATCTTGCAAATCCTGATTCTGAGGAATTTCAAAAAAGATCTTTATATAGCTTTCACACACACACACACATGGTTCAAGTTATAAATTTTTGTGTGATTTAAGTACTGAATAAATCTGATTTCTTGTTGATGACATCACAATCAATATGAATTTTGTGTGACATTCATTGTTTTATGTTTGAGAAATAATTTATAAGTTAAAGTCCTTAAGTGGCTGATTGGTGAAGTAATGTTGGAACATGTACTGAAACAATCTCTCTCACTAAACTTGTGTCGTAACACAAAAGAAAAAAGGGGAAGATAAGTTTTTTATTTTATTTTACCAAACCTGTTTGATGACATGGCAGATATATGTTGACATTGGTGAGTTAAAAAGTTGTGACTATTTAAGAAGAGTTTGAGTTCCAATAAACTTGTGTCTCATTGTTTTTTTTATTAACTCTGGGACTCTAATCATTGAAAAACTCTTTCTTCTATAAAGTTTGCTAATCTAAGGCTTTTTTTTGTCTCATACGGATTTCTCTCTCATCTATTCTCTACTCACCACTTCATCTTCTTGAGAAAGTGCTAGGGCATTGTTTTACAGTTTCTTGAAAGCAAGCATAATATTTACTCGTTCAGGAGTTTTCTCCCAAGATTTTGTAGGGTCAACATAAAGTAGATATTCAGGGGGAGGCTCGAGCTAAAGGGCATGTTGGACCAACTTCTGCAACAGCTTCTGATGTGTTGTTGCAACAGGTGCAGAAACATCAGAGTGAAGTCTATGAGTTGTGCAACAATCAAGCCACTGTTCAAGTTAATTAGCAGACGATCATGGCTAATCTTGAGAAGTTGATGGAAGGACAATAAACCCTACTTGATTTCGTCTCCAAATCCGTTGTTTGAATGTTCATTTACTTGATGATTATTGCTCTGATACTTTACTGGTTTTGTTTTTTTGCTCTGATACTTTGCTATATTTACATTCTGCTACTTTGCTCTGGGTCCATATTTCTATTTGATGTTTTCTGGTATGCTTCTATTGCTCTGATACTCTATTCTATTGCTTTGGTTTCTTTTGTCAAAGGGGGAGACACAAGACAATGATTTATGTTTTAAAGCTTTGCTAGGTCTGATGTTTTATGTTTTGAGCTTTGTTCAATTATGCGTTACAATGCTACATTCTGTGCTACACTGTCTATTTTGATGATTGACTTGGCTGACTGTTATACTAATCATTGCTTGTGAATTTTTTCCAAAACAAAGCCAAAGGGGGAGATTGTTAGGATTTGATTTTAGCTAATGTTTTTATTGGCTATGTTTTTAGCAAAAATTATGGATATTATTATTATGTGGATATTGCGTATAGAGTTTTGATATTGCAGGTAAGATGATTGAAGTATTCTAGTGCAAGTGTAATTCAAGTTAAGAGGAGTTCTAGTGCAAGAAGTATTCAAGCCAAGAAGAGTCCAAGTTTAAATAGAGTTTATGTATTGAAGAGTTCTACATCTTTGGGGATAAGCTGATAAGGTGATAAAGTTCAAGTTATCAAGAACTCTTGTGCAAAAGAAATAACCTTGAAGACACTTCTACCTATACTTGACGTCTGCACCAAAGCTCCATAAATAAGTGTCTCAATTCTCAGAAAAAATACAGTGAGCAGTGAGCAGAAAATAAGGAGCTGAAATGTGAGTTAGTTGTAGGCTGTCTGTGTTAGGTCGTGTTACAACATATTGTGTAACAAAGTGTACTGAATGTTCTAATTAGTGTTGCAACACAGTCTGTTTTAAGTCATATGTATTGACCAATCCATCTAGAGTTTCAAGACTCTTTTTATGTATTTTGTATTTATTCTTCGGGAGAAGAAGGTGTGTTCTGAGGAGAGAACTTTGTAAGTCGAGGGGAGCTCGCCAAACTAGAGAATCTACTAAGGGGGTCTTACACCTAGGCGGCAAGGGTTAAGAGGGAGTCTGCAATTGTGTAAGTTTCCATTGGTGTCTGTAATCTCTTGAAACTTAGTGGATTGGTTTGTTGGCCAGGGAATGGCTACGTGGATGTAGACCTAGTTGGTTGAACCACGTTAAAATTTATGTGTCCTTACTTTTGTTGCAACAAATTTAATTTTCTATAAGTTTACTTAGTTAATTTTTTTAAATATCAAATTGATTTAAGAGGCCAGAAACTGACAGAAGAAAACTAAACTAAGTAACCAACTAAGCAAGCTAAGTAGGTAATTAAGCAATCTAAATAAGTAATTAAGCAAGCTAAATAAGTAATTAAGTAAGTATGCAAACTAAGCAAACTAAGTCAAGTAAACAAGGTAAGTAGGTAATTAAGTAATTAAGCAAGCAAGGAAGCAAGTTAAGAAAAGAAAGACTAAGTAAGTAAGCAAACAAGGGAGTAAGCAAGCAAAGAAAAATAAGACAAAGTAAGCACGCAAGCTTAGTAATTAACTAAACAAGCAAGCTAAAAAAATAAGACTAAGTAAGAAAAGCTAACTAATTAAGTAAATAAGACTAAGTAAGCAAACAACCAAAAAAAATAAGACTACATATGTAAACAAGCTGAGAAATGACTAATGAGATTAAATAAGTAAGCGAGCTAAAAAAAGAGAGTAAATAAGTAAGCAAACTAAGAACGCAAGATGAATAACAATGATGATGATGATAATGAATATTGATGAATGAATGATAGTGGTGAATGAAATGAATGATAGTGGTGAATGAAATGAATGACGATGAATGAATGAATGGGGATGATGATGATGATGATAATGACGATGATGAGATGGTGAATGAAATGAATGATGATGAATGAATGAATGAGGATCATGATAATAATGATGATGATGATTAGATGAGATGATGAATGAATCATAATGGTGAATGAAATGAATAATGATGAATCATGAATGATGAATGATGATGATAAACGAAATGAATAATAATGATGAATGAAAAGATGATGAGAATGAAGTTGATGAGGAATCATGAGATGATGGATGATGATGAGAATGAATGATTGGCATGATGATGATAGATGAATGAATGAGATGATAATGAATGAATGATGAATGAATGACGATAATGAATAATGAACAAATGAATGACGACTATGAATGATGAACAAATGAATAACTACTATGAATGATGAACAAATGACTGATGATAATGTATAGATTATGGGAAGACCCAATTGGTGGGTTACATCCCCTAGTATGTGGGTGGCCTAAGTAAGTAAGCTTAGTCTAAGATAAACCGAATAGGAACCTAACCTAAGTAAACTAAGTCTATGCTAAATATGTAACCTAAGTAACGTAAACTAAACTAAGTAAAGCTAAGTTAGCAAGTTAAGCTATTTTAAACTAAATAAGCTAGACTAAGCAAATGTAAGTAAATAATCTAAACTATGTAACCTAAGTAAGTAAATAATCTAAGCAAAAGAAATTAAAAAGATAAGATAAGCTAAATGCAAAGCAAGCTAAGCTATAAATCGAAATCTAAAAATAAATATAGATAAAACTAAATAAAACTAAATCTAAGTAAAATCTAGTCTAATCTTAAACTAAATCCAAACAAATAGAACATTAAAATAAATCTAAATCTAAATAAATGTAAATAAATCTAAATAAAACTAAATATAAATATAAATCTAGATAAAACCAAATAAATAAATAAAATAAATCCAAACAAAACTAAATAGACAAGGCTAAAACAAATTGATAACATAAATCAAAATCAAAATAAAAATATACATAAACACATTTTCAATATAAATCTAAATTACACTAAATTGAAATAAAACTAAATAAAGAATAAGTCCAAATCTAAATTAATAACATAAATCAAAATCTAAACCTAAATTACAAATATACATAAATACATTTTTAAATATAAATCTAAATCTAAACCTAAATCTAAATCTAAACCTAAATCTAAATCTAAGTCTAAATAAATAAATAAATACATAAATGTAAATCCAAATCTAGGAACTAAATCTAAATTATTTTAGTTCATGCAGCAAAAATAAGAAGCAGATGATTTATTGACATTAACCAACTTGGTATCCTCAAGCGCAGTTTCCAATGTTTGGATTTTATGTGACAATATTTCACAAATGTACTTAATTGCACCAAATATGTTGGTCCCTTCGGGGGAGGTTGTCCGTCCATGTGTTAGGTAAAAATATAGGTAAAGTGGAAACTGCATCAGAAGTATTGTGTAACTGAAAAGTAGATCTTTTTCAGTAGTTGTTAAGTTAAAAGAGAAGTAGGAATGAGATAAACCTCTATCAAATTCATGGTCGCACTCTTTCCTATCTGTATTATGGTCCCTTTCTCATCTGTTCTAGTCTTTGTCACGGTCTTTATCTCTCTCCTTCTATTCCACTCCTCTCTGTCCTTATCCCTCTCCTTATCTCTGTGCTCCCTACTACCTCTATGTTCATCCTTCTCACTCCTCTCTTTATCTCTTTTAGATGAATGCCGACGCGAAATCCTACTCATTAACTAATTGTCATATTTCAAGTGTGATGCTTGTTTAATAACAAAATAGCAACCATTATATGCATTAAACAAAAGGCATCAAGGAGAGAGCAAATAAATAATTATCAGAAAAACAAGTAGGAAAAAATAGCTTTATATTCGAAATTGAAAAGCTACTTTTAATTCCTAATTCATACAAGCGATCTTTGCTATCCTTTAGCTTCTATTGTAGTATTACTAATTGATATTTAAAGAATTTTAACACGGGAAGTGTCCAAACTACTTTAAGAAAGTGGATGATACGATTTTAGAGTAAATATCTTAATTTTGATGAGAAAGTTAACCAATTGTCACATTTTCATGTAAAATGTGATGCTTGTCGAGTGACAAGAAACTAGCAACCAGTGCATGGTATAATTAGCCCAACTAGAATGATTACATTGAACCAAAGGCAATGAAAAAAGTTCAGCTTCTGGTGGTTTAACCATCTCTAGTTGACCGAGAAGAGGCTGACCAGCGAGGGCTATTGTCATAGGGACAGACATAACATCATAAAATTCAACATATCTGCAGAAAGACCATTTGGCATCAAATAAATATAGCATAACTATTAAATGATATGCAGTCTAATAAATATTTCCATTTTACTCTCTTATGATAACACATCAAGGGGTTAAATAACATTTTCCTGCATGGTAGACAGAATATAGGCAAATGTTAAGTTAGCCATCTACCTGACCAAAAGAAAACCAAAGTATACTTATGTTTTGTTGAGTATCTACTGTGCAGTTTATTGAAACTGTATATTTTGAGTGCTTCAGACAGTGGCATTGAGTTCTCCCAACAGATGACTCCTCATTTCTATGGATCAAAAATCAGTATCAAGCGCTTCCGAAGAGTTTTCAGTCTGCTTGTCTTTGAACTTTAGCATTGGCTTATTAGATAAGATAAAAAATTAGAGCAAATGAAAACACTATCTTATGATACTTCACTTATCTCTGGTACTCATTTTCTAGCTTGCCTCTTCTTTTGATTATTTCTCCCTAAAACATAACAAATGTGGTTGCTTGAATTCGAAACTTATAAAAAACAATAATAATCAATTGCTTGACATTCCATTTTTAGAAATCAAGCCCTCAACTCTTATCCTTCTATCTTGGATCCTTCATCTTTCTAATGATGAATTTCTTTTCTTATTAGAGAGGAAAAACAAAGAAATTATGAAAAATAAAAAGATAATAAACAAATACAATAATCAATTGCTTGACATTCCATTTTTAGCAATCAAGCCCTCGACTCTTATCCTTCTATCTTAGATCCTTCATCTTTCTAATGATGAATTTTCTTATTAGAGAGGAAAAACAAGGAAATTATGAAAAAAATAAAAAGAAAGATTTATGTGTACAACCAAACACAAGTAGATTATGACAATTTTGTTGGGAATCATGCAAGGTATTTTAAAATTTTATAATCAGAATAAACGCAGCGGAATAATAATAATATTCATGCATCCGTTCATGGCTAATTACGTAGATTACATACATGCATAATAATCAACTATTAATTACGCATAGAGATTTCCGGATTACCTTTCCATGATGACGAATCTGATGTAGAATCTGAAAGCTCCCCAAGTGTGAAGCCTCCGAAAGTATCCACACAGAATCTGCACCCTTAATCGGATTTCACCCCCACTAGATTTTCTAGAGAAATCCTACATATTATTCTGACTATGATTTTTGTGCTAGCTAAACCTGTGTCATAATATTACATTATATAGGAAACATACATGACCTAGGGCCACATATGGACCAGTCTTGGACTCATAATAACCAAATCAATATCAAGTTACTACGAGCCTAGTTAAATTAATATTAGGATGATCCTAAAATTAATTTAATATTTTCTCTAATCCAATTAATCTGCAAATTTCATTTGTATGTGACCTCTCGGGTTCATAATTAATTGACAGCGAAATAATATTAATCCAATTAATATTTAATTAGAACTCTTCTAATTTATTTCTCGCAAGTTGTGAGGGATACCTAGCAGTCTATCATGACTACCCAACTAATAATGAAATGAAATTCTACGAACCCTTTAGTAACAATTATGCAATCAATTCATTCTGTCTAAATTATCCCGATTGAGCCAGAGTCATGGATAGGGTCGTCAAATTCTATTACTCAATCATATGTCCAAATCTATTTAATCAGTAACTTATGAATAATACGTGGAACAACTTCCACTATTCTACCTTGGCCAAGGATTTCTAGTTACTCGATTAATAGATCGCATAGGATCCCTAATTGACAGATTCCATATCTACACACCTATCTTTATGCCGGAATAGATCGTAACCACTGAGTACATTATTCAATCCTTGATGAGAACTAGCTTTATTGCACCAGCAAATCATGTTACCCCTAACACAAGATAACCGTGGTGTCTCAGGTCTAAGGACTTAATTGCACCATTATACTATACAACGAATTATTGACCATTCTATGTAATTCGTTGTATTAGCAGTCATGTCCAGTCACTTGTTCTCAGCAAGTACTTATATATCTACCCTTACGATATGAGACTAATCGCCCAAATCAATATCTCATATTATTTGGATGGTAGACTGTAATCCGATCTTTCCGGATAAATCAACGCCCAATTAATTTATTCTATGATCGGGGACTATTTTAGAATATATTTATGAATATAGATTATGTCACTCATATCCTTACTCTTAATGATAGAATCTATAAATATTATTCTAAGAACTCTTATTTAAATAATTAATCGCATTAATTATATTTAAATAGACTGCCCACATTAAATAAATAATATAATTATTATGTCCTAAAATTGGCTTTTAGGGCATATAATCCAACAATTCCCCACTTGCACTAAAGCCAATTACCTTGGTATCTCATACCTATCTTCTCAAGATGGTAATCTAATGACTGCTGAATCATTGCCTTAGTCAGTGGACTAGCACCGTCAACTGTTGACATTATTTACTGCATAATATCATCATTTCCACAATCTCTGATTGATATGGTAATGCCTCTTTAACGCGCTTGGATCTCTAGTGAGACCTAGGTTCTTTAGCTTACGCTACAACTCCATTGTCGTCACAACACTACCCGTTTGACTTAATGGAAAGAACCATCCTTAGTTCAGTTACGAATTCCTAGATCCAAATTGCTTTCTTTTATTACATCTGATGCAACGATATACTCAACCTCTAGAATTTACAATTGTATCAATATTTGGAACATTTCCAAATTGTTCTTCCATTATAGGTGAGTATGAACCCAGATGTGGATTTCTAATAATCCACTTCAGACTCTTAGCCTGAATTCATAAAACTTTAAGTTTCACCTTCTCTATATATCAAGAATATTTCTTCAGTGCTTCTCAAGCGTTTAAGAATGCTCTTGATTGCTTTCCAGCATTCATAACCTGGATCAGATAGACATCTACTTATAACACTTATTTCTGATATCATGTCTGTGTACACAGCATGACGTATATAAGATTCTTAATTGCTACAGCACTTAGAATCTTATGTTTCCAGTCTCTCTCTCTTTAGTAGTCTTAGGACTCACAGCCCTAGAGAGATAAATGTCATCTCTTAAAAGAGAACAACCCTCTTTTAGAATCTATGTACATGTTAAACACCTTTAATACCTTTTTGGAAAAACCCATTAATCCTTTTGATCTATCACTATAGATTAACTTCCAAGGATTTAAGCGGATTATCCCAAAATTTACTTGGAGAAATTATTTGAATAATTAGACCTACTTGTGTAGTCAAGATTCGTCTTCATTCTCAATGAAGTCAATCGAATGTTCTAGATTCTTTAGGCTTGGTTAAATCCATAAATGGACCCTTTTAGTTTGCACTCTATGTGACTCATCACTGGACTCAAAACATATTGGCAATCCCATATTAGTGTCTTCATTAATGAAGTCATTATGGAATGTCGTTTTGATATCCTTCTACCATATCTCATAATAGTAGTGTGCAACTAAAACCAATAAATCATAATGAATTTCAACAATTGGTGAAAAGATTTCCTCATAATCAACCCCTTGCCTATGACTATAATCTTTTACCATTTGTCCTAAAAGTCTCCACCTTTATTCATTTAAGACTTTATGGGCTCAAGCCATTTAAGCTTATATCAAACATAGCTTTTCATAACTGACAAAATCACCAATCATGATCATTGTCATCTTACTGATTTGAAAATCTTGTGAAATTGACTAGTTGTTCTTGGATTAGGTTATCTAGGATCAAATCCTAGATTCGACTTGGGTTAGCTGGTTGTTTAGTGACTCCCATTGAGTCATACTTTTCTTCTCATACTATCTTCTTAGATGAACTATTCTTCCAAGAAGAAGTTGTACTTGCTAACAGACTCTCTAGTCAGCAAGGGAATAAAAGTTATATCCGAACGAATCTTTGGGATAACCAATTAACCTTGTCCAATCTCATTTCTAATTTATCAATCTTAAGCCTTTGATTGGAAGCAGGATAACACTCATTCTTAATACCTTAAGACTAGGTATCATATTCTCTCATATCCTATATGAAGTACTTAAGATTAATTTGGAAGTGACCTTATCCAAGAGATGGACTGCTATAAGGAAAATGTAGTCTCACAGGCTAAATTATAAATCATCATAGTTTATCAATTACAGACCATGTCCAACAAGGTCCAACCCATTCTCTCCAATACTTCATCAAGCATTGGAATACCAGAAGGAGTTAATGAAGTAACTATGTTATTTTCCTTTGATATACTATTTAGAAATTGAAGCTAAGAATTCTCCATGATCTCATCATTGAGACTTACTTCTCATTTCTAGTTTGATTTACTACTTTAGCTCTGAATTCCTTGAACACTTCAAAAGATTCAGATTCATACTTATGACAATCATATGTAAGGTAGCTAAATCCTTATTGGGCTATTTCGCCAAATGGCCCATATACATCTCTCTGTATAAACCCTAAATATTTGTGGTCCTTTGACTTTGTCCTACAAAAGGTGATTGGATCATTTTTAAGAACACAAGATTCACGTGTGGGGAATGTCCCGGGGCCTCAGGGGCTTACTAGTCCTTCATTCACCAATTGTGTGATTCTTGTTTCTCCTCTATGACCTAATCGTAAGTGCCACGATAATCTAAAGTTATCAGTATCTCTGAATCTCTCATATTACTCGTTCATTTGTCATTGTCCATATAAGACTTTATTTTTTAATTTACTAGTGTCATCTCATTTATTTCCCAAATAAATGAAACACATAAACAACAATTATTCCAAAATTAATGAACACTCAGATGGGTAAACGAGACGATGAGATGTATTTATAGAGGACATCCATTCCTATTCAAACTCTTTGAAGTCCTTTGGATTTTCCTCTACTAGTAGTTCTTCATTTTCTTGTAGTGGAAAAAATTACTAATCAAGTTTCAACTTTCCATATATGCCCTTGATACATGACTCTCATTTTCAAGGGTTGTGTCAAATGTATTCACACGGAAGAAATCCATTATGAATGACAAGAGAGAATTAATAATTGACTTTGAGGATTAGATTTCTGCATATGATAAACCATGAATAAACTCATGGACTCAAGATACTCATCTTGAGAACACATGCTTTCAAATAAATTCATCTAATTATTCTTTGGAACAATTTTCTAGATATCTCATATCTACCACTAAATATCTCATATCTAGTTGTCCTGTCTTGCTTACTTCACAACTCTTGTAAGTAATTAATGATGGATACATTACACATGCTCTCTTGCTTCTTTTTGACAACTTATTTTGGGCATCTAGAACGTGTATGACTTTCTCGGATCTTGAGAACAATTCTCAAATCATTGAGCTAGTCATCGAAGTTTGGTCTAGTCAAAATATAAGGTTGGGTTCATATCCGATACCATATAGGCAGTAAATTCTAAGGAT
This sequence comes from Ehretia macrophylla, assembly GCA_037974665.1. Taxonomy (NCBI): domain Eukaryota; kingdom Viridiplantae; phylum Streptophyta; class Magnoliopsida; order Boraginales; family Ehretiaceae; genus Ehretia; species Ehretia macrophylla. The sequence goes on from CM075770.1 coordinate 30,833,706, forward strand.
GTTAGATAATAATATTATTAACCATTTGATTTGGGTCTTCAAATCAAACAGTAACCCCCACTAAATTTCTCGAATCTCACACTTCCCTAGTGGAAAACGGAAAAACAATAAGGTGTTTTTCTTAGTGGAATTGGGGGCCCATTCATTTTAACCCACCTCACATTTTAGATTTTTGGTAAAGTTAAAACAAATAGGTGAATAACCTCTTATTCAATGTATCTCATATAAATTCCAATTGTTCTTGCCTCCAATCCTTTCGACCTCACATTATAGATTTTTGGTCTCCAAGATTGTTTAAGTTAAACCCATTATCTTGGAAATTTGGATCAATGCAATACTGACACCTCACATGATAGATTTTTGGTTTCCAGTAAGAATCCAAATTTTCCACATCTTATGCTTATATAGACTTAGTTCATATGTTGATACAAATAAATAACCCTTATTTGTCCATAGCCAGCTACTTACTTGCCCATCACACAAACTAATCTCCGATAACGGAAGGCAATGATATAATCTTCTCAAGACTACACAATTATTAACTTAATATTTAATTTTGGAATGTTTGCTGGTCTTTAGTTTAGGTCTCACTTTTCACATGCTTCTAATTCCAATTTATAATATAAAATAGAAACATACATGCATTTATTACATATTTATCGCATAAATAAATAAATAAATGCATAAAATAAAATGGTATGATCATGGACTAGGAGCACTTATCAACCTGAGCCACTGGGTTGAATACCTAAATCAAATAAAAGGCCCACAAGAAAAATTCATGGGTTGCTCCTCCTCGACTTCACAAAACTCCTTTCGCGAACTGGGCTCACCAACTCTTGATATCTTCATCTTGATCTTCCATTACATTTATGTACATAGATTTCTAATCTAGTGGGGATACATAAATAAGAATAGGGTTTTACATATTTAAAACGGGATAAGAGGCATGCAAGCCCCATTTTAAAATATTGCATAAATCTCAAAATGGGTAAATAAATTAAATAATGACATTCATTCATCCATGCATTCACACAAGACTAGTCCATGATCACCCATAAACATAGCAAATAATAATGAAAAATAATCCACAAATATAACACAATTAATTTCCTAATATAATCTCATTATATTAGGTTTATCCAATTAATAAACACCTTTATTAATTTGGATCCTTAAATATCTCATATTTAAATAAATATAATCTCATTATATTTATAGTAATTAATTAATAAACAATTTATTAATTAATTATAAGTATAGCACAATTAATCTTTATAATATAATCTCATTATATTAGGTTTATCTATTTAATAAACTCTTTATTAAATTTATTCTATTTAATAAACTCTTTACTAAATTTATTCCATAAATATCTCATATTTATAAAATACAAATATAATCAAATTATATTTAATAATTAATAAACTATTTATTAATTTAAAGTGTCAAGAATATATCTGGGCTCTTTTAATTAATTTGTCATACAAAGTAATTTGTTTAGACTATAAAAATAAAATAAATCCAATTTATTCTATTTAAGTCCAAGTCCAAAAGTCAACGGTCCTATTCAAACATAAAATTAGACCATATTATTTTATATCCAAGTCTGAATTAAGTTTGGCCCAATATAAACCACAAAAGGGTCCATGCTAAAAATTTTAAACACTTTAAAATCAGCCTCAATCAAGTCCAACATCAGACATATGCCCATAAGCCCAAATATAAGGAAAAGAAAAATAAAATCAAAATGATATTAACCCAAAAACACATTGGGTACGATTTGGGTTCAGACCCTATCCGGTTTGGATTCGGATCCAGATCTGGACTTGAACCGAGTCTAAACCCTAAACCAAAAAAACTTTTTTTTTCTCTTTTCCTTCCTTCTTCCCTAAGCAGCGCTGCCTCCCACCCTTTCTTCCCTTCTTCTTCAGCGTGCTGCTGCCACCATTGCAGCAGCAAGACCTGTTGATGTCGTCGATAGCAGCAACGCCTGCTGCCGTCGTCGACAACAGTGGCGCCTGCTACTGTTGTCGACAGCAGTGGCGCCTGCTGTTGTCCCTGACGGTAGCGGCAACTGTCGCGAGGAGCAGCAGCACACTGCTTCTCGCGTCGCTGATGCGAGGAGCACACTGCTCCTCGCCTCCTCTAACCATAGGGAAACCCAGCTGCCCTATGGTGATGGGGCAGCAGCGTGCCGGCAACCACGTCAGCATGCCGCTGCTGCGAGAGAAGGAGGGTAATTCTCCAAAAACTTTTTTTTAATTTTTATTTGATAAATCGGCTTTGAAAATTAATAAAAATAGATAATATAGTTTCAAAACATCTTTTAAAACTCTGTAAAACACTTTTACAAATTATAAATAATTGTTCTATTCGTTTGAAAACAATTTCAACAAATTGTTTCACCTGGAAAAATAAAACAATCTTCATAAAACATTTTTTATGAAATCAATTAGGGAAGAATTCTAGGGCTATAATTTAATCCAATTAAATCATGGGCACAAAATTAATAGATCCTCTATATATTAAATTTCTCAATAGTTTTTCAAACTAGAATTGACACTTTAATTGTGCTATCTTTATGTGCTAAAATCGAATAACCACGTAAAAGACATGAACGGTGTCACTGATACCACTGTTGGGAATCATGCAAGGTATTTTAAAATTTTATAATCAGAATAAACACAGTGGAAATAATAATAATATTCATGTATATGTTCATGGCTAATTACATAGATTACATACATGCATAATAATCAACTATTAATTACGCATAAAGATTTCAGGATTACCTTTCCATGATAACGAATCTGATGTAGAATCTGAAAGTTCCCCAAGTGTGAAGCCTCTGAAAGTATCCACACAGAATCTGCACCCTTAATCGGATTTCACCCCCACTAGATTTTCTAGATAAATCCTACATATTATTCTGACTATGATTTTTGTGCTAGCTAAACTTGTGTCAGAATATTATATTATATAGAAAACATACATGACCTAGGGCCACATATGGGCCAGTCTTAAACAGACCAGTCTTGGACTCATAATAACTAGAACAATATCAAGTTACTATGAGCCCAGTTAAATTAATATTAGGACGATCGTAAAATTAATTTAATATTTTCTCTACTCCAATTAATCTGCAGATTTCATTTGTGTGTGACCTCTCAGGTTCATAATTAATTGACAGCGAAATAATATTAATCCAATTAATATTTAATTAGAACTCTTCTAATTTATTTCTCGCAAATCGTGAGTGATACATAGCAGTATATCACGACTACCCAACTAATAATGAAGTGAAATTCTACGAACCCTTTAGTAACAATTATTCAATCAATTCATTCTGTCTAAATTATCCCGATTAAGCCAGAGTCATGGATAGGGTCGTCAAACTCTATTACTCAATAATATGTCCAAATCTATTTAATCAGTAACTTATGAATAATACGTGGAACAACTTTCACTATTCTATCTCAGCCAAGGATTTCTAGTTACTCGATTAATAGATCGCATAGGATCCCTAATTGACAGATTCCGTATCTACACACACCTATCTCCATGCCGGAATAGATCGTAACCACTGAGTACATTATTCAATCCTTGATAAGGACTAGTTTTATTGCACTAGCAAATCACGTTACCTCTAACACAAGATAACCGTGGTGTGTCTCAGGTCTAAGGACTTAATTGCACCATTACACTGTACAACGAATTATTGACCATTCTATGTAATTCGTTGTATTAGCGGTCATGTCCAGTCACTTATTCTCAGCAAGCACTTATACATCTACCCTTATGATATGAGACTAATCACCCAAATCAATATCTCATATTATTTGGATGGTAGACTGTAATCCGATATTTCCGGATAAATCAATGCCCAATTAATTTATCCTACGATCGGGGACTATTTTAGAATATATTTATGAATATAGATTCTGTCACTCATATCCTTACTCTTAAGGATATAATCTATAAATATTATTCTAAGGACTCTTATTTAAATAATTAATTGCATTAATTATATTTAAATAGACTGTCCACATTAAATAAATAATATAATTATTATGTCCTAAAATTGACTTTTAGGGCATATAATCCAACAAATTTCACGTGGATTTTAGCTCTCATCAGCTTTTTGGATAGGTATTTAGTTTTGGCTATTTCCATTTTATCAATTTGAAATGCAACTCCAACATAGCTTCAAAAGCTGCTCGTTGCTCTAAAGAAAAATTTATGATACACTAGCACAACAGCTTGTTGAGCAAATTATTTCAGTACACTATTGTACATAAATATCATTGTTCCTGTTAAAAAAGTCACGAGGAAAAAGTTGTTTTGCAAAGAGAAACATTACCCAAATCCCTTGGAACGCTTGGAAATGTGGTCCATTATAAGGCACCCATCTGTGACCTGAAATTGCAATTAGAGGATCAAAGATGTTAGAGATGGACATGAAAATGACTCAAACTACCTTATCCAATCAAACGTGCTATATCGATCACGATAAGTGTGTATTGGTACAATCTTAATTTCTCCTCGAAGATTTCTAGCACATAGGAGAAAGTACTAACTGCTACTCCATTATAAGGAAAGTTAGCTATATCTCAACAATGAACTTTCAAATGCAGAAAACTTCAATTTGTTGTGCACAAGACATTGGAAATATATATAATTTCAGGCCTATGTTGACTTGCCCTGAGAGAGGATACATAAAATTTATAAGAACAAAATTTCAAAAAATGAATGGTATACATTGACGGGTTTCATTCTCCTCTTTTCTTCTCCAGTCTCAGAATAGTGTAATTGCTCTGATACCATATTAAGAAGCCTGAGGTTCTATCTTAAAACCAATTGGAGATTTCCATAAAATCGCTATACAAGTTTATTTTGAAGATTTCCATGAAATCGCTGCACCTCCTAAGGTAAAGACATATTCACTCGTGGATTTCATGTCTTTAGTATCAGATATCCAGTTCGCATCACTATATCCTTCTAATACAGCTGGATATCTAGTATACTGCAGCCCAAAATTTAAGGTATATCTCAAATAACTAAGAACTCGTATAATAGCTTTCCAATGACTATGTCCTGGATTGCTAGTATACCTACTAAGTTTACTTACCGCGTAAGCTATATTAGGTCATGTACAATTCATGATGTACATTAGACTACCAATAATTCAAGAATATTCTAATTGAGATATTCCTTCTCTAGTATTTTTGACTAAAGGTAGACTAATGTCCATAGGTGTTTTCGCTTGTTCTTTATCCTCCTTTAGGAACCGTTCAAGTACTTTCTCAATATAATGAAAATGTGATAGTACAAGTCCTCCAGATATTCTGGAAATTTTAATGCCTAAACTAACATCTGCTACACCCATATCTTTTATGTCAAATTTACTAGATAACATTCTCTTAGTGGATTTAATAACATTATTATTGCTCCCAATAATCAATATGTTGTCCACATAGAGACATATAATGACATACTCGGTTTCAGTGCCTTTCACATAAATGCACTTATCATATTCATTAATTCTAAAGCCACCTGCCATCATGGCTTTATCGAATTTCTCATGACATTGTTTCGGTGCTTGTTTAAAAGTCCATAAAGAGACTTTACAAGTTTACAAACCTTCTTTTCTTTCCCAAGAACCACAAACCCCTCGGGTTGTTCCGTGTAGAATTCTTCATCTAAATCTCCATTTAAGAAGGCTGTCTTTACATCCATCTAATGTATTTCGAGGTTATTTATAGCAGCAATTGCTATCAACATCTGAATAGATGTTATTCTTGTCACTGGTGAATATGTGTCAAAATAGTCAAGACCTATTTTTTGCTTGAAGCCCTTGACTACAAGTCTTGCCTTATACTTATCAATTGAACCATCTGCCTTCATCTTCCTTTTGAAAATCCATTTACACCCCAAGGGTTTATTTCTAGGTGGAAGATCCACTAGTTCCCATGTATGATTTGACATAATGGATTCAATTTTACTATTTATGGCCTCTTTCCAATAGGTAGCTTCAGGAGTTGACACAGCCTCATTGAAGGTTCGAGGTTCATCTTCTAACATATAAGTTAGAAAATCTGGACCAATTGATTTTGACATTCTAGCTCTCTTGCTACGTCTCGATTCATCTTCATTTAAAGATTCTTGGTCTTTCTCAATATCATGACTGCTTGTAGCATCATGATTTCTTTTCAAAGAGGTATCTTCTTGTACATGTTTACAAGGAAATATCTCTAAGAAGAAAACACATTCTTTGATTCTAAAATTGTATATATTAACATGAATGTCAATTTCAGACCTATGCACAAGGAACCGATATACATAACTATTGTTTGCATATCAATGAAGATACCATCTACAGTCTTTGGTCCAATCTTGACCATTTTAAGTGGTGGTACAACCACCTTTCCTAGAGACCCCCATACCTTTAAGTATTGGAAAGATGGCGGTTGACATTTCCATAATTCATAAGGTATTTTGTTTAGTTTCTTATGGGGTAGCTTATTCAGAATATAATTCGCAGTCAAGATAGCCTCCCTCCACAAGTTTTGTGGTAATCTTGAGTTTATCAACATAGCATTCATCATTTCCTTTAATGTATGGTTCTTGCGTTCTACAATACCATTTTGTTGAGGAGAATATGGAGCAGTAGTTTGATGAACAATCTCCTGTTCCTCGCAGTATTTCTTGAAAGGAAATACATATTCTCTTCCTCTATCAGTCATTAGTACTTTGATCTTCTTGCTAATTTGATTTTCAACCTCAACCTTGTATTGCTTAAATACTTCCAAAGATTCATCTCTACTTCGGAGTAAATACATATACCAATACCTCGTGCAATCATTGATAAAAGCAAAAAATATTTTTTACCACCTCTCGTTTGCATAAACTTTAGATCACAGATATCACTGTGAACTAAGTCCAATGGTTTTGAACACCTTTCAATTCACTTGAAATAATTTGAAACCATCTTAGCTTCCACACAAATTTCACACTTCTTATTCTTGTTATAAACTAACTTAGGCAATAATCCTAAATTCTCAAGTTTATTTAGAGATTTGTAAGTAACATGACCTAACCTATTATGCCAAACAATAGGGGACTCAATCATGTAAGTAGAAGTAAAAGCGATATTATTAACAATTTCAAAGGTTACAACAGACTTAGGTACCACGGTCGTTACATTTAGTTTAAATAGACTGTCATTGAGGTACCCTTTCCCAACAAACATCCTACCCTTGGTGAGTACAAATTTGTCAAACTCAAACACAAGCCTAAAGCCATTCTTACTCAATAAAGACCTAGATACAAGATTTTTCCTAATATCAGGCACATGAAGCACGTTGTTGAGACTTAATTCTTTTCCTGAAGTCATCTTCAGGACGACCTTCCCAGTTCCTAGCACCTTTGATGTGGAGGAATTTCCCATAAATAGTATTTCTTCAGGAGTTGCTACTTTGTAGGTACTAAACATCTTTGTCTCAGAATACACATGTTATGTAGCCCCAGTGTCTACCTACCATTGCTTGGGATTACCAACTAGATTAACCTCCGACATAACTGCCGCCTGATTAATGTCTTCCACATCCCTAGTCAAATAGTCCACTTCAGTCACATGGACTTGGCTTTACTTCCCTTTTTGGGAATTTCCCTGAGCTTTGCGAATTTTGCAATCCTTGGCACGGTGTCCAGTCTTGCCATAGATATAGCAGTTCCCTGAGAACTTACTTGTCTTGTTGTCACCACTATTCTGACCTTGGTGCTTGCGCTTCTTGTTGTTGTTGGACCTGTTTTGCTCTACAACATTTGCCTTAGCCTCATAGCGATTATCGGTGTTCCTCTCAGAAACTCAGTTATCCTCCTCGATCCTCAACCTAACAACCAAGTCTTCAATGTTCATCTCCTTGCATTTGTGCTTGAGATAATTCTTGAATTCTTTCCACGTCTGAGGTAATTTCTCAACTATTGCACCCACACGAAATAACTCAGGTAGTTTCATACCCTCGACATCAAGTTCATGCAGAATGAGTTGAAACTCTTGCACTTGGCTCATGATTGTCTTAGAATTTGTCATTTTGAAGTCCAAAAACTTACCAATGACAAATTTCTTTGCACCGACATCTTTAGTTTTGTACTTCTTCTCTAATGCTTCCCACAATTCTTTAGCAGTCTTGATTGGATTATATACGTTGTACAATGTATTGTCCAACCCATTGAGAATGTAGTTCTTGCACAGGAAATCAGCGTGCTTCCAGGCATCAATCGCAGCAAAGGTCTCTTCGTCTGGACTCTCACCCAACTCTGGTGCCTCTTTTTGCAAGAACCTCGCCAGGCTAAAGTGGTCAAATAGAACATCATCTTTTGTTGCCACCTTTTGAATTCACACCAATTGAACTTCTTCGGCCTTTCACCGGGTCCAACAAGTCCAGGAGTATGTCCCATAAAAGCAGTTGCCATAATTGGCCTAGTGGGAGGTGTTACTTTCTCAGTTCCAGAGTTTTGTCTGATTTCATTCACAAGAGTAGTAGTAGTAGTAGTAGACATACTTCTACAAAATTAAGAATACACAAATATTATAATAATTAAAAGTACAACAAGTGGATACACTCCACAATTATTACAATGCCGTGAAAAAATTTCACAAATAAAATTACAAACAATCAAAATTAAAATGAAAAACGCGGATAAGTTAACTACGTCAAATTAAATCTGAGCGTTAGAAACTATAAAGCCACGTTTCGAGTTTGAAGTTAACTAAGTTAGACTAAACCTAAACTTTAGAAACAATCAAGCAATTCGAATTAGAATTGAAATTAACTAAGTTAGGCTATACCTAATCTTTACAAATTTTCTTATTCTAAAACTTAAAAGATAAACAAAAACTAATCTTTCGAAATTTTAGTTTTAAAACTCTTTCACTTGAATTAATTGCAATTTATTAAGTCCATTATCGTCTTAAGATTGTGGGAGAAATTGCACGCGTAAATTGCAAAAATTAAAGAATGTAAAACTAAAATCGCAATTTAATACAAATGAAAGATAAAACTATAAAACTAAAATGCAAAGTATAAAATTGCAAAAAATAAACACTTAAGCAAAAGTCGCAATCTCAATCATGTATTTACAAATGGAATCGAGTAGGCGAAAATAAGAAATAAATAAAGCAATACGCAATCTTGATCATGTAATTACACATGTAATCAAGTAGGCATTTAAATGGAAAAAGAAAAGTTAAGACAGGACGCAGTCTTGATCGAAATCAAGTAGACGTAATAAATGTAAAAGGAAAAGTAAAAGAAAGAAATTGACAGAAAGAAAATGAACGAAAAAGAAAAGAAAGAAAGAAAATGAAACTGATATGAAAATAAACGTATAAACAAACTTACTTGTATTATGCAGTAAACAAAACTTCAGAGATAAATCACCGAGGCCTGACTGAATCAGTTTCCTTAAGACGATATCGCCCCACTACGGTGCTTACGGACTCTTAGCGATTGTCTCCTAGGATTCAACGGTGAAATTCTTGTTATAGAAGCACTTCAAATAACAAGAAAAGGCGAACACTGGAATGCTTTAGATCTCTCCCAGTTATGAACTATTAATGCACTGATATATTAAAACACTCCCTAACGTGCAGAAACTATTTGATAATTATCCCATCTAAATGTCTTGAGACGCATGCTATTTATAGATAAGAGGACTCAATTCATGAAGCGACGTAAAACTTGAAAAAATATGCCCGTTGCAGCTGCAAGGTCGACCCTTTCGACCGGTTGCGTTGACCAGTACATTTTTGTAACAACCGGTCGACCCTCTCGATCGGTTGCGTCGACCTACACTTTCTGTGGCAATCGGTCGAACTCCCTCGATTGACTACGTCGACTAAAAAGTTCAACTGGTTCCAACGGCTAATTTTAACAGCTTTAACACCAATTTCTCGTTCACACTAAAGTTGGGTTGTCATTCCAACACCAGCAACTATTAGAGTAGGCATTTCTATTTGATTGAAACCTAGAAAGCAAAAAACAAAAACAAAAAACAAAATGGCAACAGCAACAGCAAAACCAGACCCATTGTGCCGTGGGTGTGTGTCATGAATGTGTGTGTAGTGTGTACCGTGGGTGTGTATGGTGTGTCGTGTGCCAAGCACCGGGCGTCAAGGGTGGACTACAGTGGCAAAGACAGTAGTCAGATGTTGAGACACTCATTTATGCATTATATAACCTCCTGATCTAACATACAAGTATAATAAACCTTCACAAACTTTCTATATAGGTGATTAAAATTCATTCTTCACTTTTTAATTCCTACAACTTCATTGTAACCAAGTATACAATTGACTTTTTTTTTCTTCAGATCAATAGCCATTATCGTTGCCCCCTTTTAATTAGCTAATGGCATTTTCATTTTATTTTTCCTTTTACATAATTTAAAATACTTTTTTCTTTTTTACTTTTGTTTGTTATTATTTCTAAATAAGAGTCTAAGATTTTCTTAATGGGATTTTCTCTCATAAATAAGAATAAAAACAAGAAAATTAGAAATAAAAAATTAGAAGAGTCTATACTCAAATCAAAAGAAATGCTATTTAAAGTTAACCCATTATTATACATGTATGCATATGCATTGTACTACCTATGAGAGAGAGACAATAAACCTTATACATGTGATTTTGAAAGCAATAAACGGTATTATTAGGACCGTGAATGCAATTGACAGTAGATTTAGAAGTCTTTGAGTAAGTAGATATTATCATAATTGAATTGGATTTAATTTGAGATTTTTTTTTTTTTTTTGAAGGATCACAAGAAAAGTCTTGCAGACAATGAATCAACTGTGGAGGGCGTGGTGACCTATACAATCCGTAAAATGTCTCTTTGAACTATATTGACATACCCATTGCTATTACCAATTATCTCACCTTTCTTGCTACTTTTTAATTTTTTCAATATATAATTTTTATTTTTAAAAAAAATTGCCTCAATCCAAGGGGTGCATGTACACCCCTTGGTCATAAGTTGGCTCCGCCAGTGTTTGTACGTTTGTTGCTGGTGTGTGTTGTGTATATGTGTATGTGTGTACGTGTGTTGCGTGTGTGTGTTGTACATATGTGTGTGTGTGTGTTTGTGTGCCGTGTGTAGTGGTGGCGGTGGTGGGGTGTGTGCGGGAAGGCTGGGGAAGAAGAAGGGGAGAAGGGAAAAAAATAGAAAATAATTTTATTAAATTATGAGGGGTAATTAAGTAATTTTGTTTATTTTTTTTGATAAGGGTAACATAGTCATTTCAAACTAGTCAATGGTTTGACCCTTAAAATTAACTAAGGGAAGATAGCCTTAGGGACCAAAATGAGCATTTTGCAGACCTCAAGGACTAATTTGGAATTATGTAAGACCTCAGGGACTAAAAAGTTATTCTCCCTCCGGTTGGCTTTAAGATATATACTAAGCTCGGCCTGATTCCTCAAAACTAGAATTTATTCAAAATACAACCGCTGGTGATTTAATCATGTCACATGGTAAATTAATAAATATAGCACTTAAAACATATATGTTTCATGTTCATAATGATTCTTAAAAAGATTTTATTGTATGCCTATTAGTCGAGTATGATATTATTTATATTAATTAGCTTTATTACGATAATAAAAGATTTACTTAAACATATATTATATGTTTCATGGTCGTAATGATTCTCATAAAGATTATATTCTATGGGTATTGCTCAAGTATGATATTATTTTCTTTTGAACACTTATAAGGGGTTGAACACTTGGTAATGCTAAGATTGAACTATAGACAGAGTTCTGTGAGTGGTCAAACTTATAATGTTGTTGGGTATTGGAGCTTAAGAAAGAAAATTGAACTAAACTAGGGTTTTTTTTTTTTTTTTTTTTGTTTAATACGTTTGCTCGTGATTCTTTCAAAAGCTTCCAAACGTGGATTTAATATATATATATATATATATATATATATATATATATATAGGTTTTTTAAACTTAGCTCCCTCTAAATGGACTAGCTTCGCCCCTATATATATATATATATATATATATATATATATATATATATATATATATATATATATATATATATAGTTTTTTTAAGCTTAGCTCCCTCTAAATGGGCTAGCTTCGCCCCTACTCACTTGTGCATGCTTCTTAATTTCTATGCTTTCTATAGGATTTCTCAACTTTGCCTTTTTGCCAAAAAAAATAAATAAATAAACTTTGCCTTTTGCCCTTATATCATGCCATCTTGTTTTTCACGAAATACCTCATTGCTTTCTTCTTCTTCCTTTCTTATTAATTTGATTATCCTTGTACTGAACCCTCAAGCTTCTTCGTGGGCTCTGATATAACAGTTGACTTGTAACGTTGTTGAATTTCAAGGTTTACATTGATTACAATAGTTTTTTTTTTTTTTGGGTCAAAGATTACAATAGTTGATATATTGTGGCGGAGGATCTCTTTGATATTGATTTGGATATCATGGCTCAATGGCTCATGACTCCATGATTGTGGAGCTCTCGTAGGCTCCTTGAATATGGAGCTCAATGGTTCATAATTTAGGAGCTCTTATTGGCTCCATTCTTGAAGCTTTTATGTTTTTAGCTCAATTTACAATTGTATCACACATCTGCTATGTATAACATGCATAAGGCGGTGATGAGCCTTTGAATCTCTATGTGCTGATTAAATAATTTAGCCGCGATTAATGGTTGGCGATTGAAACACAATCATTGTAAATTTTTAATTTATTGATCATATCTCTTGCCTTTTGCTCTAAAATAATCCAGCATAATTGAGCACTAACAAATGAGTACCAATAATTCCAACAAAACCTTCATGATTCTTTCGGTTATAATTTTGTATAATCAAAACAAGGGAGTTTCCCTTACGTTCCTTCATGATTCTTATATTTAATTTATTTTCCTTAACTAGATAAGGATAAAAAGACGGTTGAAGATTTGTCTTTTCTCCCATAAATCCACATATAGCCCTATTATTGAATATTGATTAGTAAAAACAAAATCATTATCGATTAAACTGGGACACAAGAGCAGCATATATACGTTTATTGACGTACGTGTTTTCGTTTTTCTTTTTCACTTGCTTTATTTAATAACTACAACAAGTCCTTTTTTTTTGGGTTAAAGTTATGAAGTTGTTCCTATACTCTAAGGCAAGGGACTAGTCCTCGCTCGAAGTTCGAGAATACCCTTGATTACGAATTGCTTTTATTGAATTTCGAAACACCAAACTTCATTTTATCAGTTGAGACTAATAAATGAATCCCGTTTGTAGATGAAATATTTCAGTAATTTCCCAAGCTTCAACCGTTGACTATTACATTCAACACATACAAACATTTCCCCATCATGCGTCACTTTCTCCACCAACAACTAGCACAACACGATAGCGCAATAACAACGTTATAAAACAAGGAAGCCAATGTGCACCAATCATGCACTCAGAGAGACCATGGACCTTCTACTCGTTGTGCTTACACTACTGTTTGCCTTAACATTGTTCCATGGCCTCAGCACACTATCAAGAAGAAGCAAAAAACTTCCACCGGGGCCAACTCCCTTACCCTTAATTGGAAGCCTTCACTTACTCGGTGACCAACCCCACAGGTCCTTAGCCAAGCTAGCCAAAACCTATGGTCCAATTATGTGCCTAAAATTAGGTCAGATTACTACAGTGGTCATCTCTTCACCAGCCGTGGCCAAAGAAGTTCTTCAAAAGCAAGATTTAGCCTTCTCTAGCAGATTTGTTCCTAATTCAGTCCGAGCACATGACCATTCTAAGTACTCTGTTGTGTTTCTATCTGTTGATTCGCGGTGGCGAAGCCTTCGGAAAATCTTGAACTCTAACATCTTTTCAAGCAACAGGCTTGATGCTAACCAGGACTTAAGGTTTAGAAAGGTCGAGGAGCTGACTGCATATTGCCGAAAAATTAGTCAAACTGGCGAAGCTGTTGATATTGGCCGTGCTGCTTTTAGAACATCTTTAAATTTGTTGTCTAACACCATTTTCTCTAAGGACTTGACCGACCCTTATTCGGATTCAGCAAAAGAATTTAGGAGCGTAGTATTGAATATCATGGTGGAGGTTGGTAAACCCAACTTGGTGGATTATTTTCCTATGCTTGAAAAGTTTGATCCTCAAGGTATAAGGCGCCGCCTAACCAACCATTACAGCGAGGTGTTGAGGCTATTTGACAGTCTGATTAATGAGCGCTTGGAGCAAAAGAAATCGCAAGGTGTTGTGAAAAACGATGTGTTAGATGTTCTACTTACGACGAGCGAAGAAAATCCGGAAGAAATCGATAGACCTCACATTGAGCATTTGTGCCTGGTTTGTACTCTTCTCTTTCCCTCATCACAGTTTCCCCAATTTTTTACTCTAATCTTTCATGGCAGTTCCAAAAAGAATGTTATAATATATATATATACACTTGTTCACTTAACAAATCATAAATTTTAACACGGACTATTCACTTATTCACTTAGAGTAGGACCTTAGTTTTACATCTGTTAAGAATCATGAGCTTCTATCTTCAAACTAATTGATGTCAAGTGGAGTAGCTCAGATGAGTCACACTTGAAAGATTGAATACATGTGGATCGAATTTTGAGATGAGTCATACATGGAAGATTGAATACACGTGGGACACACGTGACAGATCGAAGATGCATAGAATATGACACACGCGAAAGATTGAACACAAGTGGACCTAATTTAAGATGGGTCGCACGCGGATGAATATGATTGGACCAAGGGCCCAACTCTGATATCATGTTAAGAAGCCTAAGTTCTATCTTAGAACCAATTGTTGTCAAGTAGAGTAGCCCAAGATCTTATAAAATGTTTTAAAGTTTCTAATTTTTTCGATGTGGAACAAATGTATATTCTAACAACATCTATCCATGTATGACCTATCTATCTTAGTATAGTTGCACGCATCTTCAATCTAGGTTCCTAGTCCCAGGCATTTCCCATACCATTTAAAAAAACTACATTTTCAAACCAAGTGACACGTTTAGACCAAAACAAACAAATCAATTGACATGTGAGGAGGTATAATATCACATAATTTCTCCTGTATATTGCTAGAATAAACTTGGTGTACCATTTGAATGTTTGTCGTTCCACTGAGTTGATTTCACCTAACTATTTCACCATCTAGGACCACTGAAAAATCCATCAATCCAACTCTCATGTTGTTTGATAGGCTTGGCTTGCAACAGTCTTTATGATATTTTTTTCAAAATTAAATTGTTTCTTTGTCACAAAGTTTTTCACAATAATTTTGTCTCGTGCATCAATCAATCACGTTACTCTCACAGGACCTATTTCTTGCGGGGACAGATACAACTTCTAGCACATTAGAATGGGCAATGACAGAAATACTTAAGAATCCAGAGACCATGAAAAAAGCCAAAGAGGAACTCACGCAAGTTATTGGAAGAGGAAAATCAATACAAGAAGCTGATGTTGCTAACTTGCCATATTTGCAATGCATTGTTAAAGAAACTTTAAGGATACACCCGTCAGCTCCGTTCTTAATTCCGCGTAGAGTGAAACGAGATGTTGAAGTGTGTGGATACATTATTCCAAAGGGGTCACAAGTACTTGTAAATGCATGGGCAATTGGGCGTGATCCAAGTGTGTGGAAGAATTCATTTGCATTTAAACCTGATAGATTTTGGCAATTAGACATGGATGTTGGTGGTCGCGATTTTGAACTAATTCCTTTTGGTGATGGAAGAAGAATTTGCCCAGGCTTACCATTGGCTATGAGAATGGTTTCACTTATGCTTGGTTCTCTCCTGAACACTTTTGATTGGAATTTGGAAGAGGGCATTGCACCTGATCAATTGGATATGGAGGAAAGGTTTGGCATTACATTGCTAAAGGCTCATCCTCTAAGAGCTATCCCCATTTCTCTGTGACCAAGTAGTGTTATTTGCGCTAAATAAGGCCCACAACCACGTTATCTTTATTAGAGTTGGGCACTATGTGAAAAATAAAAGCTTGTATAACTATGAGAAGTTCCTTCTTTAGTTCATTTTAGTACTGTTGCATTTTTTGTACGGACAGAAGACAGCAGTCATCATACAAAGACATGCCCCTCTATATATGTCTTTATCTCATCTTATTCCTAAAATAGAGAGTCCAGTTGGCTTTAAGAGACTAGGGTCGGCCTGATTCCTCAAAACAAGAATTTATTCAACATAGAATTACAGCGGGTGATGTAATATATCATGTCACATGGTAAATTGAATAAACATAGCGCTTAAAACATATATGTTTGTAACGACTCCACATCTCGTTAGCCCAATTGATGTTCCAAGCCTAGTGGAGCCCAAAGCAAATAACGAACGCACAAGCCCAGGCCTTAGGAGAAGCAGCAGGGCAAGGACCATGCCTTAGCATCTAGAGAATTACGTGTACAGTTAGTTACATATAGAACGTGAAAGGCAAAGAGAATGTGATGCATGAGGAGTATAAAAAGATACAAACAGCATAGTGAGAGGCTAAGCAAGATCCATTTCAATTTCTGTTGCAATTTCTTCTCTGCAATTTCTTATTTTGCATCTCAAAACTATTTTCTTTCTTTTAGTTTCTTAAATTTTTCTATTTAATACACTCCCTAAAATCCAAAAGCATAACATTGGTCCTTTCGTTGAGAGACGAACATGGCGGACGGAACAACACCCGATGCTATGAAGGAGACAGTGAAGAAGCTCGAGCAAACTGCAGCCGAGCATTCTCAATGGCTCGATAACCATCAACTCACTCTTGGCACTCTTAATTCTATGCTCACGACTCTTGTTGCCAAATTTGACCGATATATTGCGCTCTTAACTGAAAAATTTGGGGCTCTGCCACCTCCATAGGTGGAGCAGACCGAAGTTCTATCCAACGGCGTAGATGACGAGGATGCAAATTGTGGTAATACTCAGTTGGTATCTCTTGAAGAACTCGTGGAAGATGGTTTATTGACCAAGGAGGAGCTCACTAAACAAATTGATGTTGAATGTGTTGATTTCTCAATGGCTGCCTCACTACTCTTCTCACATGCACAACACAGAAAGAGGGAGCTGAAGGTCGATGCCTGGTTGGGTTCTCGCACGACCACCGCTGTTCAGGATCTAATTGATGCATTTTCATCAAATTTATACGTGCCGTATTCTTTGGTTGATATGTATAGCAAGATTGGTGAAATGGAGTCTGCGAGGAAGGTGTTTGAGGAAATGACAGAGGGAAGTTCTGTGTCGTGGACCGCACGTTATGGTGGGTATGTCAAGTGTGGAGGTTTTATTGTTGCGAACGAGCTGTTTGATGAGTTAGTAAATCTTCCGTGGTGGATTCTTTGGAGTGTGTATTGGAATGAGAGGGTTATTGAGATGACCATTCAAGAACCGACTTTTTATGTTGAGCGCATCCGTCTTGAAAATATGGAACTGAGTTTTCGCAATTTGCCGGGTAAGATGACAATTCAAGAACCGACTTTTGATAGGATAATCGTTGTCTACAAGAGAGCGAGTTCTCAAGTGAAAGCTAACCAAGGAATCTATGTGAAGCATTTCAGAAACATCCCTATGGCAGATATGGAAATTGTGCTTCCAGAGAAGAAAAATCCTAGTTTAACTCCTATGGACTGGGTCAAATTCCTCGTCTCTGCTATTGTTGGACTGGTTGCTGTTGTGGGTTCTATTGAGATGCCTAAAGCCGATCTCTGGGTTAGTTTTGCTGTTCTGTCCACGGTCATTGGTTATTGTGCAAAGACATACTTCACATTTCAACAAAACATGGCCACATACCAGAATTTAATCACGCAATCAATGTATGACAAACAATTAGATAGTGGAAAAGGCACTCTTCTTCACTTGTGTGATGATGTAATTCAACAAAAAGTGAAAGAGGTGATAATGTCGCTCTTCATATTGATGGAACAGGGGAAAGCTACATTGCAGGATCTTGACCTCCGCTATGAGGAACCAATAAAGGAAGAATTTGGTGAAAGCTGCAACTTTGATGTGGACGACGCAGTTAAAAAATTGGAGAAGTTAGGGATTGTTGCTCGGGATACAATTGGAGGGTATTAGTGCGTGGGTCTCAAGCGTGCACATGAGATCATTGGGACCACTACAGAAGAACTTGTCTTGAAAGCGAAACAAGGTGCTCTCATTGTTACTTCAACTCTGCGAGATGGTTACTATATTCATGGACAATGTGCAATGATAATATTTGACGTTACAGCTCAACAAATGTGGGATGCTAAGAATATGTCGTGTGCAGACATGGAGGCAATGGAGTTAATTATTAAAGCTACAAGAATCATGGTGACATTTTTCAATTGCAGGTTGATCATAAGAAGGGTGATGACATAGACATGTTTGAGAGGGAAGAGGGCAAATTTCCAAAGGAAAATGGAGATCGCCAAAGCAACAGTTTTGAAGTGGATAAAAGATCTGTGACAACTGCAGGATCTGGCAACGGTTTTGAGAAGTACCATAAACAGCATTTGGCGAAGCGACTCCTGTTGGGCAAAACAGTTTCTGATGATGCTGAGAGAAGTCTGATTGTTAAGCTGAAGACATGGAAGATTCTCGAGCATGCGATTCACGAGATTTACAATCACAACGCCAATGGCCTTAGCTTCGAAGAGCTTTACATTCTCGAGCATGCGATTCACGAAATTGACTCAGAGACCAATTTGAAAGGGAAGGAAAAAGCTGATCAGAATGATGGGAATGTCAACGAAGAAACAAGTATCTTACAATTTTTTTTTGGTGCTCACGGAATCCATAGTGCCATGAATCATTATGTGATCATGAATGTTCACGATGAAGAGAAAATGAGTTTTCTTGAGATGACCTTGTTTTTTATTGCGCTGGAGGTTAAAATGGCACCTGCTCTGTTTAATATGATGGTGGATGGGTACTATGCGGAAGGGAGGTTTAAGGATGCTATTAAGCAGGAATTTGTGGACTCGTATCTGGAGGCTGAACCATGAGGACAAGGTTCTTTCGAACGACTCCGTATCTCGTTAGCCTAATTGATGTTCCGGGCCTAGTGGAGCCCAAAGCAAATAACGAACGCACAAGCCCAGGCCTTAGGAGAAGCAACAGGGCAAGGACCATGCCTCAGCATCTAGAGAAGAGTAAAATGCATCATATACCCTTGTGTTTTTTAAAAAGTTGCGTCATAAACCCTGTGTTTTAAAAAGTAGCGCCACAAACCCTGTGTTTTTAAAAACATTGCAAATAAAACCCTGCCGTCAGTTTTTTCGTTATTTTTGGTATTAAAAAGTAGCGCCACAAATTCTGTGTTTTTGAAAACGTTACAAATAAAACCCTGCCGTCAGTTTTTTCGTTATTTTTAGTATTAAAAATAACGAAAAAACTTATGGCAGGATTTTATTTGCAACGTTTTCAAAAACACAGAGTTTGTAGCGCTACTTTTTAAAACACAGGGTTTATGATGCAACTTTTTAAAAACACAAGGGTATATTGTGCATTTTACTCTCTAGAGAATTATGTGTACAGTTAGTTACATATAGAATGTGAAAGGCAAAGAGCATGTGATGCATGAGGAGTATAAAAAGATACAAATAGCATAGTGAGAGGCTAAGCAAGATCTATTTCAATTTCTGTTGCAATTTCTTATTTTGCATCTCAAAACTATTTTCTTTCTTTTAGTTTCTTAAAATTTTCTGTTTCATACACTCCCTAAAATCCAAAAGCATAACAATGTTTCATGTTCATAATGATTCTTAGAAAGATTGTATTGTATGTCTATTGATCGAGTATGATATTGTTTATATTAGCTTTATTATGGTAATAAAAGATTTACTTAAACATATATGTTTCATGACTGTAACGATTCTTAAAAATATTATATTTTATGTCTATTGGTCAAGTATGATATTATTTTCTTTTGTTTTGAGTGATAAGGGGTTGAGGAATTATGAACACTTGGTAGGCTAAGACTAAGCTATAATTCTAACTACGATTTCGGTCTCTATTGAAAAAAAATAAAAAAAGAAAAGAAAAACAAAGCTCTTCTTCTTCCATTCTCAAATGAGCATAGATTAAAACGGAGCAAAAACTTAATTACCATGGACATACAAGCTGCACAAGATCATGACATATGCTTTCGATTTCTTATTATGTAAATACATCCACATGCAAAAATATAGAATCAAAAGAATTAAGGCAAAAATATTAATCTTGCGGAGGAAAATCCCGGTCTGAAATGGCCAGAACGGTCATTGTCCTTCACAAACTTCTTATACTGCATGCCGTGTTAAATTTGACTTTTTGCGGAGAATAGAAAAAATCTTATCTCGTATACGTAAAGTAATCTAAGTAATTAATGCATACATTGAACAAGACCAATTCAATGAAGTGTTTCGTACACTTGTGGTTGTGAAATAGAGAAGTGGGCTCCACACACATGGGCCCACTTCTTTATTTCACAACCGCACACTTGTTGTTTTCTTATGGGATAAAAATTTTTAACGAGATATATTTTAAGAAAAATTATTCAAAAAGTCTGACAAATCGAAATAACACTTATATGAAGTGGGCCTTATATATGAGACTCACTCCATCTATTAGAAATACTGATGATTAGTCAAATCTTTTGAAGAGTTTTTCATATCTCACCAATTGAAGAAAAATAGTCATAATAACATAATAATATTATTAATATTTTATTGTCTCCAACAAGTTTCCTTCTCTTTGTTTATTTTCAAACTTGACTATAGTAGCTTTGAACATTCATAACATTACAAACGTTTCTCCATCATGCGTCATTTTCTCCCTTATCTTTATTTTAAAACAAGGAAGCCAATGTGAACCAATCGTCAGTAAGTGTGAGAGAGACAAAGGACTTTCTACTCGTTATATATGCTTACACTACTGTTTGCCTCGACATTGTTCCATGGCCTCACCACACTCTCAAGACGAAGCAAAAAGCTTCCACCAAGGCCAACTCCCTTACCCTTAATAGGCAACCTTCACTTACTCGGTTCCCAACCCCACAAGTCCTTAGCCAAGCTAGCCAAAACCTATGGTCCTATTATGTTCCTAAAGTTAGGCCACATTACTACAGTGGTGATATCTTCACCAGCCGTGGCCAAACAAGTGCTTCAATCACTAATTGATTTTGAAATAAAATTTACATTGCATTAGAGTTGGTTATTATTCTAATTGACCATAAATACATCCATCAACATGTGATTCATCTCTCTCTTGATTCCCGATCAAGATAGCTCATTACAGTTGCATCTCACTATAGCTACATTTTCAATTCTAGTTTCTAGTCACAGGCAGCTTACCAAATTATTCAAAAATTACATGTTCAAATCAAGTGACACTTTACGGGTATTATAATATTCATTTGTTTCATATTAAAAAATTATGAGTTTTAAAATTATTTTATAAGATATTAAATATCTTCACTTGCCACTATTAGACCAACCAATTGGATGGCAAAAATCCATCTAGGACCACTGAAAAATCCATTAATTAAAGTCTGATGTTTTCGATTAGGCTTGGCTTGCAAACAGTCGTTATGATATTTTTTTTAAAAAAAATAAATTGTTTCATTGTCACAAAATTATTCGCAATAATTTTCTCTCATACATCAATCAATCATATTACTCCATAGGACCTATTTGGTGCGGGGACGGATACAACATCTAGCACCATGGAATGGGCAATGGCAGAAATACTTAGGAATATTCCAGAGACAATGAAAAAAGCCAAAGAAGAACTCGCACGAGTTATTGGAAGAGGAAAACCAATACAGGAAGCTGATGTTGCTAGCTTGCCATATTTGCAATGCATTATTAAAGAAACCTTAAAAATACACCCTTCAGTTCCATTCTTAGTTCCACGTAGAGTAGAATAAGATGTTGAAGTGTGTGGATACATTATTCCAAAGGGGTCACAAGTGCTTGTAAATGCATGGGCAATTGGACGTGATCCAAGTGTGTGGGAGAATCCCTTAACATTTAAACCTGAGAGATTTTGGAAATCAGACGTGGATGTTAGAGGTCGCGATTTTGAGCTAATTCCTTTTGGTGCTGGAAGAAGAATTTGCCCAGGCTTGCCATTCGCTATGACTATGAGAATGGTTCCACTTGTACTCGGTTCTCTGCTGAACTCCTTTGATTGGAAGCTTGAAGAGGGCATCACACCTGATCAATTGGATATGGAGGAATTGTTTGGCCTTACATTGCAAAAGGCTCAGCAGCTATCCCAATTTCTCTCTGACCAAGTGGTGTTCTTTGCGCTAAATAAGGCACACAAACACGATACCATTATTATTGAATGAATTGCTTACCGCCCCCTATGTTTTGCTTGAAATACTCATTTACGTCCTGTTTTTTTAAAATAGGCTCATTACCCCTCTGTGATTTTCAGAGTGTAGCTGAACGCCCCTACGTTAAAAAAGCCGTTTAATTTAACAACAATTGCAATACATGCGCTTAAAATGCGATTTTTTATACTTTTGGTTTAAATAAATTCGTTGCTGGACAAAAATACATTTTTAGTAAATTGCTTGCTGCCCCCCAGTATTTTGCCCTAAATGCTCATTCACCTCTGTAATTTTAAAATAGGCTCATTACCCCCCTGTATTTTTTCGATTTTAATTTTATGTAAGGGTATAACAATCAATTAACTAATTTGGTAACGATTTTGTTAACAGGATAAGAGATTTTTAGTGCGTCAGCTTAATCAAAAAAATACAGCGGGTAATGAGCCTATTTTAAAATTATAGGGGGTGAATTAGTTTTTCGAGCAAAACACAGGGAGGCGGCAAGCAATTTATTCCATTATTATCATTATTATTTTGCTCGGCAAAAGTAATCATTTCATTTCCACATCAAAACACTATACATCAAAGGTTCCAATATATGAAGCCTCAAGAAATACAAATATTTCAGTCTCTACAAAAAAGTGAGTTTTCTAAAGTGTTTGGATATTTACGAATTAAGCTAACCTTGCCCCTCACTTAATGTTGCAACATAAGTAGAGAAAGCATAGAGCAGCGGAATAAAGTAAAGCTATAACAGGATTAAGAATACCAAGATTTAACGTGTTTCAACTGTGCGGTCTACGTCCACGGGACCAATCCCTGGTCTAACAAACCAATTCACTAAGAAATATCAAGTTACATCACCAATGGACTTACACAAGTAAAGACTCTTTCTTGACCTTTAACGCCTCGATGAAGAACTCTTTAGCGAACTCTAGTTTGGCGAGCTCCCCTCGACTTGCAACATTATCTCCTGAGAACTAGAACTTCTTCTCCCGAAGAATGATTAAAGGATACAGCAACCTAATCACTCAAAGACTTATACAAGTTGCTCATGATGCACTGTCAAAATAAACAGAGTTGCAACACTGATAAAATCAAGAACTCAAGCACAGATCGTGTTGCAACATGACATGGAACAATGGACAAAAATCCCTTATGCCAAGTGTAAGTAAGTAAAGTAAGTTGAGTAAATAAGCAAACAAGGAAGCAAGTTAAGAAAAATACAATTAAATAAGCAAGCAACTAAGGAAGTAAGCAAGGAAAAAAAAAGACAAAGTAAGCAAGCAAGTTAAGTATTAACTAAGTAAGCAAGATAAAAAAATAAGATTAAGCAAGCAAGCTAAGAAAATAAGATTAAGCAAGCAAGCTAAGTAATTAAGTAGAAGCAAGAAAGTTAAGTAATTAATTAAATAAGACTAACTAACCAACCAATCTAAGAAAAGGAGAGTAAATAAGTAAGCAAGCTAAGAAAATGAGACTAAATAAGTATGCAAGCTAAAAAAAATGAGATGGATGATGATGATAATGAATGATGATGTAAATGATAAACGAGGATGATGATGATGATGAATGATGAATGATGAACGAATGAATGACAATGGTGAATGAAATGATGATGAATAAATGATAATGGTAAATGAAATGAATGATGATTAATGGACGGGATCATGATGATGATGATGAATGAATGAATGATAATAGTGAACAAAATGAATAATGATTAATGATGATGATGATGAGGATGATTAGATGATGATGAGGAGGATGATGATGATGAGAATGAGAATGATGTTGATGATGAATAAAATAAGTGAGATGTTGATGAATGATGATGAGAATAACGTAATTAGGCAAACCAAAATTTTTCTTCGAAGAAAATAAGTAGAATAATTGACATGTGCACAAACCTTATCCAAACTTGAACACCTTATATGCGTCTCGTATCGGATGAATCCTAAAACCTAAACTCTAGTCCTTATACCCTATATACAACACCTATACCTTAAACCCTAAACCTTAAACTCTAAATCCTAAACACTCAGCTAAGTAGGTTAATTAATCTAAGTAAGCAAAACTAAATTAATCTAAGCCAAGCTAAGAAACTAAACTTTATAAGTAAGCTAAGCAAAATAACTAAAGTAAAACAAGTAAATAAGTTAAATTAACTAACTTAATTAAGTAAGCCTAAGTTAAGCTAAATTAAGAAAGCTAGGATAAGTTATATAAGCAAGCTAAGCTAAGTAGAACAAGGTTAAACTAAGTAAGCTAGCTAAGGTAAGCTAAGTAAGCTAAGCTAAGCGAAGCTAAGTAGGTAAACTAAGTTAAGCTAAGTAAGTTAAGTTAGTAACCTAAGCTAACCAAGCTAAGTAAGCTAAGTAAACTAAGCTAAGCCAAATTATGTTAAGGTAAGTAAGTAAAGTAAGCTAAGCTAATTAAGTAAGTAAGTAAATAAATAAGTAATCTAGCTAAGTAAACTAAGCTGAGATAAGTATATTAACCAATCTAAGTAAGTTAGCTAAGCAAGCAAGCTAAGTAGCAAGTAAGTAACTTAATTTAAGTATATAATAAATAGTGAAAGTGTGGGAATAAAGAGAGAGTAAGGGTATCAAAAGAAAATATTGAAAACAAGTTAAATAATTTGAGAATCAAGATCCAGGAAAATGACAGAATTACCTTCCACTATGATAGACAACTATTATAGATTTGACCCTTGTTTTCTCATAAACTAGTGAAAATTTCAAATAAACCTACACAGTATTTCAAATTAGACATAATTAAGCTTGGAAATAAAGAGAGAGTAATGATAGCTAGCAGGATAAAACATTGAAAATTAAGAACCAAAAAAAATGTTATAATGACCTTCCATTCTGATAAACTATTCTGGAATCACCCATTGTTTCTCATCATCCAGTAAAAATTTCAAATAAACCTACATAATATTTCTAATTAGATAAATCAACATTTTTTTCGAAGAAAATAAGTAGAACAAACTTGACATATGCACATACTTCATCCAAACTTGAACACCCTATATACATCCCATATCGGATTAATCCTAAACTCTATAACCTATACTTTAATCCCTAAACCATATATACTATACCAAACCTTATGTCCTATACCCTAAACCCAAAATCTTAAGTCCTAAATGTTATGCTAAGTAAGCTAAGCTAAGTAAACTAAAACTAAGTTAAGCTAAGTAAGCAAACTAAGTAACTAAGTTACGCTAAGTAACTAAACTAAGTAAACTAAATAATTAAGCTAAACTAAGTAAACAAACTAACTAACTAAACCAAGCAAGTCTAAGTTAAGCTAAACTAATAACTAAGCTAAACTAAATAAGTAAACTATACTAATTAACTAAACTAAGTAAAATCTAAGTTAAGTTAAACTAAGTAATTAAGCTAAGTTAAGTAAGTTAAGTTAAATAACTAAACGAAGTAAGCTAAACTAATTAACTAAACTAATTAAACCTAAGTTAAGCTAAGCTAAGTAAGCAAGCTAAAGTAAGTAATTAACTAAATTAAGCTAAGTAAGCTAAGCTACGGAAAGCTAAGTCAAGCTAAGTTAAGCAAAGGTAAATAAGCTAAAGTAAGATGAGCCAAAGTAAGCAAAATATGTAAAGTAAGATAAACTAAATAGGTAAGCAAGCTAGCTAAGTAGGTAAGTTAGCTAAGACATTTATTAAATTAACTAATATAAATAAATTAGCTAAGTAAGAAAACTAATAAATAAGTAAGTAATTAATTAATTTGAGCAAGTATATAATAAATAGTGCTTTGAGTAAGTTTAAAGTTTGACAACTAAGACCCAAGAAAATGACATAAATACCTTCAATTCCGATAGACAACTATTCTAAAATTGACCATTGTTTTCTTATCATCCAGTAAAAATTTCAAACCAACCTACATAATGACTCCAATTAGAGAAAGCATCTTTTTTCTTCGAAGAAAATAAGTAGAACAAGTTTGCCACGTGCACGTACCTTATCCAATCTTGAACACCTTATATGCGTCCTATAGCGAATGATTAAGCTAAAACATAACTAAGCAAACTAATTAAGCAAGCAAGTAATCATATAAACAAGCTGAGAAAATAAGACTAAGTAAAAGCAAGTAAGCAAGTTAAAAGAATAAAACTAGCCATTAGGGCTTTGGTCTAGTGGTATGTACGTCGCTATGTATGCGAGAGGCTGCAACCTCAAGTCTCGGTGGTTACATTGTACGGCTTTAGGCTTCCCCTGGATTATTATTACATAAATAAATTTTTTAAAAAAAGAAAAGAAATAGAGAGAGAATAAAACTAGGTAAACAAGCTAAATAATTAAATAAGTAAGTTAAGAAAGTAAATCTAATTAAGCAAACAAAGTAAATAAGCAAGCTAAGTCAGTAATAAGTAAGCAAGAAAACTAAAAAAATAAGTGAAGAAAACTAAACTAAGTAACCAACTAAGCAAGCTAAGTAGGTAATTAAGTAATTAAGCAATCTAAATAAGTAATTAAGTAAGTAAGCAAACTAAGTAAACTAAGCCAAGTAAACAAGGTAAGTAGGTAGTTAAGTAATTAAGCAAACAAGGAAGCAAGTTAAGAAAAGAAAGACTAAGTAAGTAAGTAAACAAGGGAGTAAGCAAACAAAGAAAAATAAGACAAACTAAGCACGCAAGCTCAGTAATTAACTAAGCAAGCAAGCTAAAAAAGTAAAACTAAGTACGCAAAGCTAACTAATTAAGTAAATAAAGACTAAGTAAGCAAACAACCTAAAAAATAAGACTAAATAAGTAAGCAAGCTGAGAAATGACTAATGAGACTAAATAAGTAAGCGAGCTAAAAAAAGAGACTAAATAAGTAAGCAAGCTAAGAACGCAAGATGAATAATAATGATGATGATGATAATGAATAATGATGAATAAATGATAATGGTGAATGAAACAAATGGTGATGAATGAATGATAGTGGTGAATGAAATGAATGATGATGAATCAATGATAGTGGTGAATGATGATGAATGAATGGGGATAATGATGATGATGATAATGACGACGATGAGATGAATAGATGAGATGGTGAATGAAATGAATGATGAATGAATGAATGAGTGAGGATCATGATAATGATGATGGTGATTAGATGAGATGATGAATGAATCATAATGGTAAATGAAATGAATAATGATGAATCATGAATGATGATGATAAACGAAATGAATGATGATGATGAATGAAAAGATGATGAGAATGATGTTGATGAGGAATCATGAGATGATGGATGATGATGAGAATGAATGATTGGCATGATGATGATGGATGAATAAATAACGATAATGAATAATGAACAAATGAATGACGACTATGAATGATGAACAAATGAATGACGACTACGAATGATGAACGAATGAATGACGACTATGAATGATGAACAAATGAATGACGACTATGAATGATGAACGAATGACTGACGATAATGTATGGATTCTGGGAAGACCCAATTGGTGGGTTACCTCCCCTAGCATGTGGGTGACCTAAATATGTAAGTTTAGTAAGTCTAAGATAAACCAAATAATAAGCTAAGTCTATGCTAAGTATGTAACCTAAGTAAGGTAAACTAAACTAAGTAAAGCTAAGTTAGCAAGTTAAGCTATTTTAAACTAAATAAGCTAGACTAAGCAAAGGTAAGTAAATAATCTAAACTATGTAACCTAAGTAAGTAAATAATCTAAGCAAAAGAAATTAAAAAGATAAGATGAGCTAAATGCAAAGCAAGCTAGCTAAGCTAAACCTAATTCTACATAAATCAAAATCTAAATATAAATATCAATAAAACTAAATGAAACTAAATCTAAGTAAAATATAGTCTAATCTAAAACTAAAACTAAAAATACAACTTAATTTTGTATCGCACTAGCATAAGACTAGTCTAATCTAAAACTAAATCCAAACAAATAGAACATTAAAATAAATATAAATCTAAATAAATGTAAATAAATCTAAAGAAAACTAAATATAAATATAAATATAGATAAAACCAAATAAATAAATTAAATCCAAACAAATCTTAATATACAAGTCTAATTCCAAATTGATAACATAAATCAAAATCTAAATAAAAATATACATAAACAGATTTTCAATATAAATCTAAATTACACTAAATTGAAATAAAACTAAATAAAGAATAAGTCCAAATCTAAATTAATAACATAAATCAAAATCTAAACCTAAATTACAAATATACATAAATACATTTTAAATATAAATCTAAATCTAAACCTAAATTTAAGTCTAAGTCTAAATAAATAAATAAATACATAAATGTAAATCCAAATCTAGGAACTAAATCTAAATTATTTTAGTTCATGCAGTAAAAATAAGAAGCAGATGGTTTATTGACATTAACCAACTTGGTATCCTCAAGAACAGTTTCCAATGTTTAGATTTTCTATGACAATATTTCACAAATGTACTTAATTGCACTAGATATGTTGGTCCCTTCGAGGGAGGTTGTCCGTGTAACACCCCGATCCCTCTCGAGACCGGAGGTTCTATCAATCGATCTAATCACAACACAAACCAAACCCGGGCAAAATTTTCAGGGAAAACGGACGGAGCCTCCTCTGTTTCTAGGCAAAAAGCAAACCTGCGACAGCATATAAATGGACCAATACCATGTCCAAACATTCAACCACCTCAAGGCCATCCGAGCCTTGTTCTCAACAAGCAACCACAAGCAAATATACATACATTTTCAAGTACTAGACTATTCTAACTCTTCCTTTAACCATACAAACATGCTTAGTAATTAAACTACACCAACCTATTGCATAAGTTAGACTAACATATCTTTCTATCTCTTTCCTTTGTCATTACAAACATACATTGAAATTAAGCTACATTAACTAAATACATAATCTAACTTATCAAACTACTTCAACAATCTAATGAAACTTAAAATACATACTTCTTGACATTAAATACATACAACATAAGGAAGCATATATCTTTACAACTTCGACACTCAAGCCACATAGGCACGCAAGACAACTCTTCAGGCACGAACTTTCACGAAATCACGAACTTTCCAGCTAACATGACATTTCCTGAAATGTGGTGGTGAGGAGTGAGTATACACAACACGTATACTCAGTGAGGGCGAGACAGATATCGAGTTGGAGAGAAAGAAGATCGTGCAATGCAAAAAGATACAGTTAAGCAATACAATCAATAAAAAGCATACAATATAAACAACAATACAATTAAACAACTAAAGAAAGCACTAACACAACCAATCAAAGCTATACCACACTTTGAAGGCTATGGTTCACTCGAGCGAGTAATGTACCGATCACGATTCCGATGACTTTAACGATGACGCGCCGGCCCAAACCACCTTATAACACCAGTTTGGAATACTCCGGAAGTATCCATCAACCTACGACCCAAATCCCCCTGGGAGGCAACCCAAGCGAGAAAGGGAATAGCAGCGGAGCTAGAGCAACCAACACTGGCAACCCAAGGCTACCCAGAGAGGCCCATCACTCACGCGCGAGACACTATGCAATGCAAGACTCGATACAAGGCGATAAACAAGCGATTAAGCCATACGTGGGAGAATAACAAAGTAAGTTACTCTCGCACGCAATAGCAGCAATTGATAAGCAATTCAATCCAAAACAACTCAAACAAGTAATTCAAGTAATTCTAAGCATTCTATAAGCATAAAGACAAGAAAACACACAAAAACACAAATCGGCCCCAACTATCAAAACGCTACCATTTCCAAACGAGCCACGAGTTCTGGAAACCGACTTCACCAACCCTCCTAGGTCACCATAAGGCACGTCTAAAGACCCCGAAACCTTACTTTACCCTAGAACTCGCGCAAAGCCCCGATTTCTCCCTTTCTCGTTTGAACTACAACTATAACAACCAAACACCCAACCAACGCCATAATCGCACCGAAAGTGCTTCCATGGCCTCCCGAAGCAATGCCAACACGCAAAACGAGAAAATGCTAAAGTCGACCTAAACGACCCCGACTTTCCCAAAGGCTTAATTCTCATTTTTTCCACTACGCAACCCAAACAAACCACACATTTTAGCATTCTAGCGTACCTAGCACATTTCTACATCAACATAAAGCATAACAGCGCAACTTCAACGTTTCAAGGTTTTACTATTCATAAAACACTATTCAATTAGCAATTTAATTTGCAATCACAACATTTAACCGCAGAAAATGTTACAAAGCTATAAATACATGTTCTACAAATGCCAAGGAACATTCTAGAAGCATCAAATCGCTTTAAATAACGATCTACGGATAAATCTAAAAATTGACAAAGTTAACATACACAACGTATAAATGCGCAAATAAATGCTTCCCTCACCTCAGACGCTCCTAGACGCTAGGAAAACCTCGTAGAGTGCCTCGGAAACCACCCCGTGGAAGCCCTCGCGAAGAATCGAAGAATTGAAGTTGAATTTTCTTTTTTTCTTCTCCTTATTTTTTCGGCCATGGCTGCTCTGTTTTCAGCTCTCTTTTTTTTGTGCTATTTTAAGCTATTTTAAAAGAGGCAACAAGTCAAATTGGTCAAGCTTTGGTCAAACTAACTTAACTTGGTCACATAGGCTTATTTTAGGCATTTTAGGGCTAAAACATGTAACATAATTTTAATTCTAGCTAACAACAATTAAAATACAAAATTTAAGTCATCTAAATACTAGTTTCACTATTTGCTGAGGACTCGAATTCATTTCCTAACTATCTCTCTCGATATGCAATGCACGTTGCGACAACAAAGAAGTAACAATTAATTCTCAAAGAACCTAAGAAATATATCATTTTTGGAAAGCATCATAGTTTAGAATTTACTTCGGCTCGGAGTTATCTTTCTCATTTATTTGAAAACCGAGTGATTTTAACGCAAAATAACCAAAATCAATTTTTAAAGTAATCAAAACACTCAAGATAATCAATATTCATTTAAAAAAATTAATTTCACTAGTTCTAGAATATTTTAAAGAATTATAAAGTTAATATAAAGCTACAAATGAGGGTTAATATAAACACATAGTCAAACACAATTAAACCCTAACATTTAAGATAACACTTAATTAGTCACAAGAAATGAAATTCAATTACTATAATTATCAAGAATAGGTAATAATCTTTAATTATTCAATTTACAACTACTAAATGCTTCCAAGAGGAATATTAAAATAGTGCAAATTGGTTGATTTAACTAATTAAACATTTAATCAGATGCAGTCAGGTGTTATTAAATGCATGCCGGGTTCGGGTTATCACATCCTTCCCCCCTTAAAACAATTGCGTCCTCGCAATTCTTCTTCCAATAGAACTTAGCATTATCTGAAATCCAATTCTAACTAATCTTCATTAGCTACCGAACAAGTATTTCATCAAGATGACCAATAGGAAAGTTCAAGTAGAAATGCCAAGCAGTAACGCCAAATAAAGGCTCAAAGATAGATACCATACAAGAATCCCGTTGACACGAATACCGAAGAAGAATAAATTCCAACCAGAAACGCCGAGATAATACCAATAAAGACTAAAGCAAAGATACTGTAGATATTATCAATACCACATACTAATGGCAGGAAGAGTACCAAAGGAATACCCTATTTAAGAATCTTCAATAAAAGTCTAACAAGTACCAAATAAGAAAGTTAAGAGATAGCCAGAGTAGGTGCACCTCATGCAGTATTGACTACCGTAAATAGACCCAGCTGATAGTTCTGTAAAAGAATATAGAGAAGAATACCCAAGGCCAACCTCTAAATGAAATCTTCCAATCACTGTGTTCCTACCGCAACATCTTAGTCAAACAGCAAGTATAGATTTCCCTGAGTAGAAACGCCGATGGGGAAGTCGTAAACAATACAAGATAATAAGTCCAAGCAGAATTCCAAGTGTAGGATCTTCCAACAATGCCAATAAGGAAAATACTAGTAGAATGCCCACCGAACAATGCTCCGGTAAGAATGTAGCCAAGTTTGCCCAATAAGTAAATGCTAAATAAATGGCCACTAAGGATCCTAGAGAATGCCATAATATAATCCCAACTAAAAGTACCAAGAACATACCAATAAACAATCTGAGGCAGAGTCTAACCAAGAATCCCAAGTACCACTCAGGAAGACTCCAAACAAGAAACCCAGTCAATCATATTACAGAAGTTTCAAGTCTTTCAATATATAGCTCAAGAAGCATCTGATTAGGAAATCCAAAATGTACGCCAACATATATATACTTATCAAAAGTCCATGAATGAACACCAAGCTGAATAACCAAGTAGATTCCCAAAATAATATTGCTATCGAATATTGGGTAAAATACCAGAGGAAATGCCGTGCAGGTACACTATATGCTATTGAAGATTTCCAATCACGATTGCCAATAAAATATCAAGAAGGACCAGAACAAAGATATTGTAGACAATATTATGCAGCAAGTCCAATAAGAACTCCAAAGAAAGCCATTTTTACTAAGCATAGGAGATAATCATAGAGGAATCCCAACAGCCAAGTCTACCAAGAAGTGCCAACAGAAGTTCTAAAGAATACCCAATAACGAAGCCAAAGAATGCTACCAAGAGCCATCATACCGAAACCCCAAAGAAAGTTATCTTTTTCACAACTGTTAAGCACAGAAAAGGACCATAGAGATTTGCCAATAACCGAGCTCCAAAAGCAAACACCAACTTCCAAATCAAGGCTAGTTAAATGCCATTCATTTCTTGCCAATCCATACACCTTGGAAGGCCAGTTGTGAACCACTTCTTCAGGGGAGGAAGAAGTCTTTCTTACCATTTCCACGGGACATGTATGAATGCCCAGATATCACATTTATACACATGCCTTAAACTATTATGCAAGCAAGTTTACAAAATAGTTTATTCAACAAAGTCACTCAAGCACGGCAATCAAGTCAAGCACAACATAATCAATTCAAGACATTTTAAAACACACATTACAAGCAATACTTCAAGCAAATAACAATCCACGAGGTCGATTCGATAGGCCAATTCAATGCACAACTAGACACCTTACTTCACTTAGCACACAATTAACACATAACACATAACTATATCACATAGGAGCACACATTCATGTCAAGACACATAATCTCACATACAAGCATACACTTTCAAGACACACTTAACAAGCACACATTCAAGGACCACTACCCACCAGACTGAAGACCATGTCCCGGCTTTTGAGCTAGACAAGCTCTGATACCACCTGTAACACCCCGATCCCTCTCGAGACCGGAGGTTCTATCAATCGATCTAATCACAACCCAAACCAAACTCGGGCAAAATTTTCAGGAAAAACGGACGGAGTCTCCCCTGTTTCTAGGCAAAAAGCAAACCTGCGACAGCATATAAATGGACCAATACCATGTCCAAACATTCAACCACCTCAAGGCCATCCGAGCCTTGTTCTCAACAAGCAACCACAAGCAAATATACATACATTTTCAAGTACTAGACTATTCTAACTCTTCCTTTAACCATACAAACATGCTTAGTAATTAAACTACACCAACCTATTGCATAAGTTAGACTAACATATCTTTCTATCTCTTTCCTTTGTCATTACAAACATACATTGAAATTAAGCTACATTAACTAAATACATAATCTAACTTATCAAACTACTTCAACAATCTAATGAAACTTAAAATACATACTTCTTGACATTAAATACATACAACATAAGGAAGCATATATCTTTACAACTTCGACACTCAAGCCACATAGGCACGCAAGACAACTCTTCAGGCACGAACTTTCACGAAATCACGAACTTTCCAGCTAACATGACATTTCCTGAAATGTGGTGGTGAGGAGTGAGTATACACAACACGTATACTCAGTGAGGGCGAGACAGATATCGAGTTGGAGAGAAAGAAGATCGTGCAATGCAAAAAGATACAGTTAAGCAATACAATCAATAAAAAGCATACAATATAAACAACAATACAATTAAACAACTAAAGAAAGCACTA
The DNA here is from genome assembly GCA_037974665.1 of Ehretia macrophylla. NCBI lineage: Eukaryota > Viridiplantae > Streptophyta > Magnoliopsida > Boraginales > Ehretiaceae > Ehretia > Ehretia macrophylla. The sequence goes on from CM075770.1 coordinate 30,868,100, forward strand.
ACACAACCAATCAAAGCTATACCACACTTTGAAGGCTATGGTTCACTCGAGCGAGTAATGTACCGATCACGATTCCGATGACTTTAACGATGACGCGCCGGCCCAAACCACCTTATAACACCAGTTTGGAATACTCCGGAAGTATCCATCAACCTACGACCCAAATCCCCCTGGGAGGCAACCCAAGCGAGAAAGGGAATAGCAGCGGAGCTAGAGCAACCAACACTGGCAACCCAAGGCTACCCAGAGAGGCCCATCACTCACGCGCGAGACACTATGCAATGCAAGACTCGATACAAGGCGATAAACAAGCGATTAAGCCATACGTGGGAGAATAACAAAGTAGGTTACTCTCGCACGCAATAGCAGCAATTGATAAGCAATTCAATCCAAAACAACTCAAACAAGTAATTCAAGTAATTCTAAGCATTCTATAAGCATAAAGACAAGAAAACACACAAAAACACAAATCGGCCCCAACTATCAAAACGCTACCATTTCCAAACGAGCCACGAGTTCTGGAAACCGACTTCACCAACCCTCCTAGGTCACCATAAGGCACGTCTAAAGACCCCGAAACCTTACTTTACCCTAGAACTCGCGCAAAGCCCCGATTTTCCCCTTTCTCGTTTGAACTACAACTATAACAACCAAATACCCAACCAACGCCATAATCGCACCGAAAGTGCTTCCATGGCCTCCCGAAGCAATGCCAACACGCAAAACGAGAAAATGCTAAAGTCGACCTAAACGACCCCGACTTTCTCAAAGGCTTAATTCTCATTTTTTCCACTACGCAACCCAAACAAACCACACATTTTAGCATTCTAGCGTACCTAGCACATTTCTACATCAACAGAAAGCATAACAGCGCAACTTCAACGTTTCAAGGTTTTACTATTCATAAAACACTATTCAATTAGCAATTTAATTTGCAATCACAACATTTAACCGCAGAAAATGTTACAAAGCTATAAATACATGTTCTACAAATGCCAAGGAACATTCTAGAAGCATCAAATCGCTTTAAATAACGATCTACGGATAAATCTAAAAATTGACAAAGTTAACATACACAACGTATAAATGCACAAATAACATGCTTCCCTCACCTCAGACGCTCCTAGACGCTAGGAAAACCTCGTAGAGTGCCTCGGAAACCACCCCGTAGAAGCCCTCGCGAAGAATCGAAGAATTGAAGTTGAATTTTCGTTTTTTCTTCTCCTTATTTTTTCGGCCATGGCTGCTCTGTTTTCAGCTCTCTTTTTTTGTGCTATTTTAAGCTATTTTAAAAGAGGCAACAAGTCAAATTGGTCAAGCTTTGGTCAAACTAACTTAACTTGGTCAAATAGGCTTATTTTAGGCATTTTAGGGCTAAAACATGTAACATAATTTTAATTCTAGCTAACAACAATTAAAATACAAAATTTAAGTCATCTAAATACTAGTTTCACTATTTGCTGAGGACTCGAATTCATTTCCTAACTATCTCTCTCGATATGCAATGCACGTTGCGACAACAAAGAAGTAACAATTAATTCTCAAAGAACCTAAGAAATATATCATTTTTGGAAAGCATCATAGTTTAGAATTTACTTCGGCTCGGAGTTATCTTTCTCATTTATTTGAAAACCGAGTGATTTTAACGCAAAATAACCAAAATCAATTTTTAAAGTAATCAAAACAATCAAGATAATCAATATTCATTTAAAATAATTAATTTCACTAGTTCTAGAATATTTTAAAGAATTATAAAGTTAATATAAAGCTACAAATGAGGGTTAATATAAACACATAGTCAAACACAATTAAACCCTAACATTTAAGATAACACTTAATTAGTCACAAGAAAGGAAATTCAATTACTATAATTATCAAGAATAGGTAATAATCTTTAATTATTCAATTTACAACTACTAAATGCTTCTAAGAGGAATATTAAAATAGTGCAAATTGGTTGATTTAACTAATTAAACATTTAATCAGATGCAGTCAGGTGTTATTAAATGCATGCCGGGTTCGGGTTATCACAGTCCGTCCATGTGTTTGGTAAAAATATAGGTAAAGTGGAATTGACAAAGTGGAAACTGCATCAGAAGTATTGTGTAACTGAAAAGTAGATATTTTTTAGTAGATCTTAAGTTAAAAGAGAAGTAGGAATGAGATAAACCTCTATCAAATTCATGGTCACACTTTTTCCTGTCTGTATCATGGTCCCTTTCTCATCTGTTCCAGTCTTTGTCACGGTCTCTCTCTCTCTCCTTTAATTCCACTCCTCTCTGTCCTTATCCCTTTCCTTATCTCTGTGTTCCCCGCTACTTCTAAGTCTATCCCTCTCACTCATCTCTTTATCTCTTTTAGATGAATGCCGACGCGAACTCCTACTCATTAACTAATTGTCATATTTTCACGTCAAGTGTGATGCTTGTTTATTAACAAAATAACAACCATTATATGCATTAAACAAAAGGCATCAAGGAGAGAGCAAATAAATAATTGAGTAATGCTATATATCATCCCTTTTCCCATTACCTTTTTATCACCCCTTACATGGCATCCTACGTGGCATGCCAACTAGTTTTTTTTTTTTCTCTTTCTTCTTTTTTATTTTTTTTTTCTTCTCTCTTATTATTTTTTTTTTCTTTCCTTAATTGATATTTCCTAAATCTTGTCTTCTTTCTCCACGATATCAGACTCACCAAAACTAAAATTTCTTCACTTCTTCTTCAACGCTGCTTCTTTTTCTTGACCGGTCCTTATCTGCAAAATCAATCCAAAAATCAAGCCATGTCTCATCGCACATCATGGGATCTCTCGATCCATCTTCTTCTCTATCTACACCCACTTCGATATCGGTCTTCCCCTTGGTGAACACCTCATCTCCAACAAACCCGTAAGTTTTTCATTCCTCTAACACCTATATAGAATCATATATGTCTATGGGTATGTATATATATATATATATATATACATATATATGTGCATGTGTGTGTATAATATGATTAATTCTTACACTTTTATTAAATATTTGTAGAATCATTGTGAAACTATGTGAAATTTGTGTAAATTGAATAAAGTTTGAATCTTTATGGCTAGTTTGTTATTTCTAGTATGATTTTTTATCATGGGTTTTTACAACATTATCGTGATAAATTAGTTGGAATATTTTATTAAGTAGATGGGGATAAATTAGTTGCATCATAGTGATTATTTAAAGATCACTCTTCATCACCAATACGAGCATATTATTGATTAACTTCTTATAAGCAATTGCTTGTGCCTAATCAGAACTATAATTTGAATGGAAGAAGTACAGATAGGTATAGGTCAAGTTAATTTAAGTTCACTTCATAACTTGAGTTTTTTGTTTTTTTTTTCCTGTTTGTTTTTGTTCATTTGTGAACAAGGTAACTTGAGTTCATGAGTCTAGACAAGTATTTTATGTGATTCTCATACAGATTTTTGTTTTTCTCTAGAAACTTTCAGATTTTTGTTTTCTTTTTGCTGGAATGTGACACTTGAAAATTTTGAAATTGTAAAGTTTACGCTTTATGTTAGCCAGGACAGTTTCTTGGTATTTCGCAGGTAGTTATCAATTATGGTGCGTCTTGGTACGTTAATAGATTCTTCATAGTGTATATTTTGTATTTTTATTCATATTTTACACTAAATTAGTAGATTTTTTTTTTTTGAAATAGGTCATATTGAGGCTCACTTCAACTGGGTTTTTATGTTTTTGGATGTGGAAAATAAAGGAGCACCATGTGTTTATTGCAATACCTAAACAATTTTTGATGTTATATTTTCACTTATATAGAGATGGAGAAAGAGTTGATGAAATGTTAGGTGCCAGTGTTCCAAAGACACACGGTGAAAGTGTATGTAAAGAGCTCTTCCTCAAGCCAACACCTCATGTGCATTGGATTTTACTCGTATCCATTGGTATCAATCTCTTCGAGCACCCAGGCCTTTTTTTTTTGGTCAAGTGCACCCAGGTCTCAAAGCTGTGATATTACACGGTCCAAGAATCTTCAAAAAAGCTGGAATTGAATTGAAAAACAAGCTCTTGTTAAGCGGCTATATGATCATCTATGGCTACATTCGTGAAAAGCATAGCCCCTTTCTTCAATTTTGAAGAAATGGACACTTTATCAGGAGAGATTTGTACTAACAATTTATAATCAACACAGTTGTAATGATACAATCAATTTTGTCTTGAATAAATATTTCTTTTTCTCAATCATCTTGTTGTCGACGCCATTCATTCTAGTTGAGACTAAAGTCTCATTTGAGCTATTGAGTATTATTGAATATAGTATGATATAAATAATACTAGAAGAACATATCTAGAAAGAAAATTGATTCCCAAAACAGAAATAATCAATGCAATTGATTCTAGTTTTCATTAAGTAAATCAAATGTTTCATAACAGCTTGAAGAATTAGACTGCCGAAGCCAACAAACTGACAATTAAAACTATATTGTAAAATAAATGGCAACAAGATTCCCATTTTTTTAATACTCCATTTCAAATGTTACGCAGAAGCCAAAAGATATTGGTGTAACTACGTTAATTCAATCTACAATGTCTTTTTCATGTCGGCAATAATCCAATGGCATACATTTTAACATTCATCCAAAATTTGGATCATTAACATAAATTCACAAACATTGAAAGTTACTCTCAAAAGTAAGCAACACCTATTTCTAGAATGTTAACATATATTTACATCAGTTGAACCACTAGATTTTTACAAAAGTGATCAATGATCATCATTTTTTGCATTTTTTCCATCATTTGGATTGCCCATCACAAATCCTCCGCATTGCTAACATGTAAATAGTAGTGAAAAAAGGAACAAATGTTAGTTTGAGATAAACAACAATGAACTGAAGTGAGAAATAAAAGCAAACCTGTAAGAGTTGCATACAACTATGACGCATTCCAAAATCATTTGTAAGGTGCTGGTCATAAATAAAAATATTACTAGCTGATCAAGGATAAGTAGTTCAATTAAAAAAGATGAACGATTAATATAACTATAATGCTTACTTGAATATTCATCAATGAACTAATTGAATTTGTACTTTCTTGTGTTCCAATGTTTGCAACTTGATATGTTCCAGTAGGGTAATTCGAAAGAATATGTTTAGCATTTAAATTTAGAGTTTCTTGATGTTGGATATCTGATTCATTTCATGTCACCTATAACAATAAATGCATAAAACAATAAGGTTTTCATCCAAATAAAAAGTTAGAAACAATTAACTTTCACCTCACCTTGGAGACCTTTTGTCTCCTTTGGGTAGGCATATCAAATTGGGATTCTTTCTGCATACGGCTTCTTTGAGAATTCTATACAATACACAATTTAAACCAAAATTTGCAAGACCAAATCAGTGAAGTGTGGAGAGTAAGCGTCTCTGATAGCAGGTAATAGGAAAAAGAAAACATGTATAGAAAATTATATATACCTTTTTCTTGGTTGCCTTCAATAATTTTTCTAGATTTGACTCTTTTCTTTTAAAGCAAGGACATCATTTTATTGATACTTGTAAAGGGCTTAGAACTTTAGAACCTGAATGAGAATCTTGAAGATGTCCAACATTATCAAGTTGTCCAAGTCCGTTTCCCTGAACATGTAGATCTATGCATTGACCATCTAATGTGTCATTGTTGAGAAGTTTTTCTTCCAGCTTTTTCAAGAATGTCATTGCACTATTATATTGTCTTTTAGATTTTGCTCCATTCGTTCAATTCTAAGTAGGCGTGAGTACAATTTATTATATCGTATAATCTTTTCATTAGATTCAAATCCATCATAAAAGATTTTTATATTTGTATGAGGTCGCTTTATATCTTTTCGCCAGCGTAATAAAATGTATTTATCGAGTATGATATCTACTTTTTGATCCATGATCACACATAATGTGTGTCTACAAAGAATCCCTCGAAACTCAAATAGTCGACAAATGCAATTAATTGAGCATAAATAAAAATAATTAAAAGAATATTTCTTTTCTTTTTCTTTGCAGTTCAAATAATGAATCAAAATAATATTTTCTCATGCTTTTACCTAAATTTGTCATAATTTTACACATTAGTCAAGTAAATTCTCTTGATATTTAAGAAATAGCTTAAATATAACACAAAATAACCGTCAATAGAGGGAAAATAATCCCAATCTATGTAACTTTAATTGGATATATACACATTAATATATCCCACGTCATCCAGAAAAAGAAAAAAAACTTTTGCTTTACCATCATCCATTACTGGTTTCTAGGCATCCCTGAGTGTCTGACTCCTAAAGCGCTATGATGCAACTAATTTATCCTCATCTACTTAATAAAATATTCCAACATAAGGTTATTGTAGAACATAATCTCTATATCATTAGCAGAGAAAGATAACCATAAAATAGTCGTCTCTTTTATTGTTCAAAGACTTAAAGTTGCTCTAGCTACATATGAAACGTTAACTACACCATACAATAGTCTACTGATAAAAATTGCTCTTAATAAAAGTTTAAGAATTAATCATATTATACATAGATATATATATATATATATATATATATATATATATATATATATATACCCACAAACATATATGATTCTATATACGTGTTAGAGGAATGAAAAACTTACAGGTTTGTTGGAGATGAGATGTTCGCCAAGGGTAAGACCAATATCGAAGCGGGTGTAGATAGAGAAGAAGATGGATCGAGAGATCCCATTATACGCGATGCCACTTGACTTGATTTTTGGATTTATTTTGCAGATAAGGACCGGTCAAGAAGAAGAAGAAGAAGAAGCAATGTTGAAAGAGAAGAGAAAATTTTTTAGTTTTGGTGAGTCTGATATCGTGGAGAAAGAAGGCAAGATTTAGGAAATATTAATTAAGCAAAGAAAAAGAAATTAAAAAGAGAGAGAATAATAAATAATAAAAAAAAACAAAAAAGAGAAAAAAAAAGAAAAAAACTAGTTGGCATGCCACGTAGGATGTCACGTAAGGGGTGATAAAAGGGTGATGGGAAAAGGGTGATATATAACATTACTCTAAATAATTAGCAGAAAAACAAGTAGGAAAAAACAACTTTATATTCGAAATTGAAAAGCTACTTTCAATTCCTAATTCATACAAGCGATCTTTGCTATCATTTAGCTTCTATTGTAGTATTACTAATTGATATTTAAAGAATTTCAACACGGGAAGTGTTCAAACTACTTTAAAAAAGTGGATAATAGGATTTTAGAGTAAATATCTTAATTTTGATGAGCAAGTTAACCAATTGTCATATTTTCATGTAAAATGTGATGCTTGTGAGTGACAAGAAACTAGCAACCAGTGTATGGTATAATTAGCCAAACTAGAATGATTACATTGAACCCAAGGCAATGAAAAGAGTTCATCTTCTGGTGGTTTAACCATCTCTGGTTGACCGAGAAGAGGCTAACTAGCAAGGGCTATTGACATAGGGACAGACATAAACTCATAAAATTCAACATATCTGCAGAAAGACCATTTGGCATCAAATAAATATAGCATAACTATTTGCTGCCAAATGGTCTTTGGAATTGGCCTATGGAAGGGTTGTGGATTTTGTTCAAGCTAACAACATTGTTGCTCCTTTGGAGCTTACAAATGAAAAGGTGGATAAATACATTAGCAGGAATCATTGGAATTGGCCTCCTGAGATCAACTTTATGAACCAGTTGACGGCTTCTCTTTCTTCCATATCTGCCAAGATACTATTGGCTAGTATGCAGGTAGCAGTGGTGAATTTAAATTTTCTTCCACCTGGGAGTGCATTCATGAAAAGAAAGGGAACAAAGCTGTTGTCCCTAAACATGGCTTTTGCACTTAGCTTATGTGTTTAAATCGTAGCCCCAATAAGGAACGATTGTTTAATTAGGGTGTTATTGATAATACAAACTTTGTTTTCTGTGGGTTGGGGATGGAATGTAGGGATCACCTTTATTTTGAATGCCCATTTACCAACATAATTTGGAGACATTTTACTTCTCTTATTAAGGAGCAGAATCTTGTTACCCATTGGGATTTGATGACTACCCGACTTTGCAGAATTTGCAGAAAGAAGACACTTAAGGCTGATATTGTAATAACTATGTTTTGTGCGAGTGTCTACTACATCTAGCAGGAAACAATAGAAGAATACATAGTACTAGTACATGCTCTGAGGAGCAGATTATGGAGAAGATCCTTCTTAATGTTAGAGATAACATAGCGTTACAAAGTACGTATGTTAATAGCGCACATAATAGGACCCTCAGTGCTGTTTGGCAGATCATGGATAGATTGATGTAAAGATCCCATTGTGTACCTTGATGTTTTTTTACAATTGAATGAAATGATTACTTACTTAGCAAAAAAACAAATATAGCATAACTATTAAATGATATGCAGTCTCAAAATATTTCCATTTTACTCTCTTATGATATGGGTGGAATGGATGTAAGTCTTTCGGCCAGGGACAGGGAAGACTGGAGAGTGAGGGGAGATTTGAGGTTGACCACTACAGTAAATGTAATAATGACTTCTAATCAAGCTTCAACATAAACATGCAATAAATGCTATCTTCTACAGTGACTGATGACGAGATTAGAAAAGCTATGTTCTCCATCAATAGCTCCAAAAGCCCGGGGCCTGATGGTTATCCAACTTTCTTCTACAAGAATGCTTGGGATGTCGTTAGAGCCGATGTTTGCTATGCAGTACGGAACACCTTTGAGTCGGGTCACCTTCTCAGGGAAATTAATACAACAACCATCACCCTTATTCCTAAGGTTAGCAATCCGTCAGGGCCGAGCGATTACAGGCCCATCTCTTGTTGTAACATCATCTACAAATATGTTTCTAAGGTGATTGCGAACAGATTATGCAAAGTCCTTGACTCGATCATTTCTGTTAATCAATCAGCCTTCATTCTGAGGAGAAAGATTTTGGATAATGTGCTTATTGCGCAAGAGTTGGTTAGAAACTATGGAAGAAAACACATTACATCCAGGTGCATTATTAAGTTTGATATTATGAAGGCCTATGACTCAGTTGATTGGAGTTTCATTCGATCTTGTCTTGTTGCTCTTGACTTTCCGGGGGAGTTTATTAATTGGATTGTTATGTGCAACTCCACGCTTACTTATTCGGTGATGATTAATGGCCAAATGGAGGGATTATTTCAAGGGAAGAAGGGTCTCAGACAAGGGGATCCAATTTCACCATATATCTTTGTGATTGTTATGGAAGCCTTATCTCAACTTCTTATTCAGTGTGGCAATTTGAGGGGCTTTGGTTTTCACCCCAAGTGCAAGAAGATTAAGCTCAACCATTTGGCCTTTGCAGATGATATTCTCATTTTCTGTAAGGCCAATCCTAGCTCCATCATTCTTATCAAGAAAGCAATCATCATCTTCTTTAAAATGTCAGGCCTTCACTTTAGTACCAACAAAAGTGAAATTTTTTTTGTTGGCTGCCCTGACAGTTGTAAGCAATTTATTTGTGAGCTTTTGGATGTCAAAGAGGGTAGTTTGCCTGTGAGGTACTTTGGTGTTCCTTTGATTACTGGCGGATTGAATAAAGCTACTTGCAACATGTTAGTTGATAAAATCACAGCTCGTATTGATCACTGGACTACTAATTGGCTCACTTATGCAGGAAGGTTACAACTAATCAACTATGTTCTGCAAAGTATTACAGCCTATTGGTGTAATGTCTTCATGTTTCCTAAAGGTGTTATTACAGAGATCGAGAGGAAGTTTACGGCGTTCTTATGGAAAGGGGGCGGGGATAGCGCGAGAGGAGCCAAAGCTGTATGTGCAAGGGTCTGTAAACCAAAGAAGGAAGGAGGCCTCGGTGTTCGTAGTGTTTCGGAGATTAACATTGTGGCTTTGCTGAAACAGTTATGGCATACTTATTATGATGATGACTCCTTTTGGGGTTATTGGGCGAATCGGGTACTACTTGATGAACAATGCATATGGAGCATCGACATCCCAAACAATGCTTCATGGACTTGGCGAAACTTGCTTCAAATCAGACACATTGCTTGTAAGTTTATTCGCCACCATGTTTCTAATTGTTGTAAAACTTATCTTATGTGGGACACTTGGTTGCCATGTGGGAGACTTTGGGATGTGGCGCAAATTATGAACATTGGTGTCTCGGTTGAGTGTTGTCTCATGAAGGTTGCGGATTGCATTGAGGGAAACGAATGGAGTTGGGCGATCCAGCTTAGATGGGTCAAAGCATATGTCAACTTCAATCCTAGAGCCGATATGGATGATAAAATTGTGTGGGCAGCCTCAGATTTTAATTCCTATTCTACTTGGGAGAATATACGTGGACAAAGCGAGGAGGTGATTTGGGACAATCTGGTATGGAACAAATCAATTATTCCTAAACAAAGCTTTTGTACTTGGCTTGCCATGCTTGACAGACTCTCTACCAAGGTGAGATTATCTAGTTGGGGTGTTACGACTGATGTGAATTTCACTTTTTGTGGATTGGGTGTGGAGTGTCGGGACCATCTTTTCTTTGATTGTCCTTTCACTCGTCGAATCTGGAAATGGTGTGCTAAAAGGATTACATGCGGATTGCTTAATGCTAGTTGGGATAATATTGTTGAGAAACTTAGCAAAATCAGCAAAGGGCGTAGTTTGAAAGCTACTATTGCGAGAAATGCTTTCAATTCTTGTATCTACAATATCTGGCTAGAGCGAAATGGTAGACTTTATGGAGTTACACCACATACGGAAGATCAGATTGTGGAGAAGATTAAATCGGATGTGAGGGATAAGGTTAGCCTACAACGTAAATATCCTAATACTTTAGAAAATACACTTTTTGTTGAGATTGGAACATCTGTATATCTTAAGTTCCCCCCACTTTGGGGTTGTTGATGTAAGTTTTTTGCAGTGGAATGAAAATATTACTTTTGCCAAGCCAAAAAAAAAAAAAAAACATAAACATGCAATAGAGAACTATATCTATGACCTAGGACTAAAAAGCTACTAGAATTTTGATAACACATCAAATGGGTTAAATAACATTTGCATGTATGGTAGACAGAATACAGGCAAATGTTAAGTCAGCCATCTACCTGACCAAAAGAAAACCAAAGTATACTTACGTTTTGTTGAGTATCCACTATGCAGTTTATTGAAACTGTATATGTTGAGTGCTTCAGACAGTGGCATTGAGTTCTCCCAACAGATGACTCCTCATTTCTTTGGATCAACATTCAAGCACAGGAGATGACAAATCAGTATCGAAATGCCTTCTTAGGAAAATTCTTGAAAACATCCCCTACTTTGGGGTGTTTTTAAACATTCAGACGTGGTGCATTATACGTTTGGCACGTGGCATTGTGTATAAGATAGGAAGGATTTTGGCCTTCAATGCAAAAAGTTTGTTTAATTTATACTTTAGCCCCAATTATGGAAGAAGATGAAAAAGCCCTTCTGTCAAGTTGTGAAAGCTGAATGGTTCAAAATGTTATGCGTGTTCCAAGGCACCAAGCTAGCAGTGTTGATGTGACATTTTTTTTTCTTTATATGTTATATTGCTTTTTTCTGTTTTTACATTATACGTTGTATACATTTTTTTTTGGTCAAATACTTTGTAGAAATATAGTTTGTATACTTTTGGGCATTACATGATATATTTTGGATATAATGTGATATATAGGTACACTCTCTTTAAATTAATAGACTTGGGATCTCTAAATTTTACCAATTCATTAACATTGTAATTTATTGATAAACTAATAATTATCAATTTATAAAGATATTTTTATTTTGGCTTAAGACCATACATATTATCACATCAAGTGACAAAGTTAAAATTTAAAGTACCATAAGTATATATATGTAACAAATTAAGAATTCTTAAATTATTCATGATTATTAATAATAACTATGTAGTCAATTTTATTCAAACAAGTGCATATAGAGTATTGGATTCATTAGAAAATACTTGTACAAGGTCTTGGATCATGATAACCGAGCAAGAATTACCATTAGAGATGCCAATGTTGCATTTACCTATTTAGGTAAAGAGGATTCATCCTTTATTTATTTTCTTTTAAGTATGGTACCTCAACTAATAAACATGGTAACATTCGGGATAAAATTTATTTTTCTCGTATTGTCTTAGCGATTAAAAAATGTATTTTGCCTTACTTCAGAATTTATAAGAAAATATAAAAAGTTTACCTTATTTGACGGTGAATTTGCGGTGTTTGATATTATCTTTAATGAGTAATTGGATGGTTACACTCCAATAAATCGATTACGATTGATTGTAAAACACATTTTTTTTTTTTTGTAAAATAATATCCGTTTCTTATATTTTGAGTATTAGGTAATATGAAACCGACCATACCATATACTGTGAAGGTCTAGAAAATATAGAATTTTATAGTGAAAATATAGAAAATATATTTTGGCACCACTAAATTTTATTGATTCGTCAACGTGTCAATTTATTAATAAATTAATAATTATTAATTGATAAAGATATTTTTAACTTTTGGCTTAACAATGTATATATTATCACATCAAGTGACAAAGCTATGACTCAAGATACTATATGCATACGTATTAACAAATTTGGAATTCTTTAAAATACACGTAACTATTATAAATATCTACTATATGCATACGTATTTAACCGATATCATACAAATAAGCACTCAAACCATCAATTATACTCCAAAACTTTTTGTTGCAATACGACCCGAGTCTTTTATGTGCATTGTGAACATATAAATATGAGATTCAGTTAGATCTAAATTTCAACAAAAGTGAAGCTACTCTTAGTTCATATTTTTAGAAAACCTTATAGTAAATTCTTTATATGTTTTTTAGTTAATTATTAATTTATAAAATATTCTAAATTCGTTATTTATGAGTTTATGGAGATTAATAATTTTTTACACTGGTCCTAAGTCCGGACCGGATAATTGTATTATTTGAAAGATATTATTAATTTAGTGAGGATTAATTTAAAGAGGTTATATCATACTTTATATATTTTTGTTGTATAAACGACACCGTTTAATGTAAATAAACACATATCATAACTTGTAAAACTTTTGTAACCTAAATATTTCGAAAATTGGGTGCTAGAAAAAAAAATAACAAATCTAAATTATATAAGATAATATGAGAAAAAGCTTATGTTATTGGACTAGTCAGAATAAGTTCTAGTCGAATCATGGATTATGATAGTGTTGGATTCACTAGGAAAGGCTTGTACATGGTCTTGGATCATGATAACCGAGCATGAATTACCATTAGAGATGCTACTGTTGCATTGACCTATTTAGGTAATAAGATTCCTCTTTATTTATTTTCTTTTAAGTATAGTACCTCAACTAATAAACATGGTACCATCCGGGATAAAATTTGTATGTTTTCTCGCATTGTCTTAGCGATTAAAAATGTATTTTGCCTTTCTTTAGGGTTTATCAGAAAATAAAAAAAGTTTATCTTGTTTGACAGGAATTTACAGCGTTTGATATTGTTTTTAACGAGTAATTAGACGGTTACACTCCTATAAACCGGTTACATTGTGAAGGAACACAAGTACACAACCATGTATGAAGTTTCTAGGTTTGGCATCCCTATGCTCTATTTGCACTGATGCGTAGATGATGATCATAGGGATCATGTTTATGCTATGCTTAGGGCTGAAATAAGCTTTCTATTTACGAATAAGACGATTTGGTTTGACAGCGTTGGATTAATTAGAAAAGACTTGTACAATGTCTTCGACCCTGACTGTCACGCCCCGACCCTTCACAGAGCCAGGAATCCTATTCACTCCACTAACATAACCCGACCCTAACCCTGAGCACAAAATACGAGAAAAAACAGATAGAGTTTTTCCTACTTATAGGGTTATCCACAAACCTGCGCTCAGAAGAAATGATCCACAAACAACAATATAACCATCATATAATATCATTCTCAAGATCCTAAGGCCATCCGAGCCTTTCTATTAAGCAAAAGATAAACATGCATGCAACAGTTCATAAGTTCTTAGCATAGTACGATTATAATTCCTCTTATCTTACCACTCTAATATCTCCTACTTAATTAACTTAGAAATTATGCTCCGATCAAACCATCCAAGGTTAACATCATTCAACCATTACAAACAAGCAACAACTTATTTTAAGCTTTATACAAACCAACTACTTAAACTTAAATATACATCCATAAAAACATATAAGGCTTCAAGGCCTCAAAATGGGTACAAGCCAACAAAGTCTTCATATTAACACATAAAGGCCACCTCAATCAACAAGTAAACAGGCAAGAACACAATCACGAGACTCCGCAGCCTCCTTCTCCTCAGCTATAACTAACACAGGAATTTGTGGATCTAACTCAGCAACACCTGAAATGTGGTAGAAAAAGGGTGAGCAAACACAATGCTCAGCGAGGGAGGGGATAAATGGGAAGTTTTTCGAAAACCATTTTCATGCAATGCAGACAAGACATATAATAGCATTGGCTAACATTATAAACTACGATGAAGATAACACTGAGTATAATGAACATTAAAGCATTAAACGCTAAATAAACACTTTAAAAAGGATATCGCTAACCCCATGGAACGCTCCATCTATGCGGGTTCACTTCTCTTCCGTTACGTTTCTCTTCCCACTGACTCATCACTTGCCGGCATCACTTATCGCTCCGCTGGGTGTACTCCGGATGTACCCCGTCCATGGGACGAGTCGTCTATGTGACTAGGGACTAGTCCTCAGTGGGTTAGCATCCACTGGCAAGCCCTCTACCGCTCAGCAAATGATCACCACTGGCAAACCCTCTGAACTTGTTAGCACTGTTAGTACGCTGCGAGCAGTTTATAGCACATAACACGTTGGAACACTTAATCATTAGTTACGCTAAATGCCCATAAACGAGAAGTGACAGAAGAGGTCACTCTCATACACATACTCATTCACATGCACTAAGATCACTAAACGTGCGCTAAGCTACTTTAAGCCATTTATTCACATTCATGACACACTTTAGTTCCAATCATCTCCTAGCCATTTCTAGCATGCATTTAGGCACTTAGACACTTATAGAGCTTCATTTTGGCATTAGAATCAACATAGAACACAAAAACACCATTCTTGAATAAGGTTACTATTCATATTCTTCCTCATTTCACTTATACACACAAGCTAACACTACACATGTAAACTAAGAGAAAAAGTTCACTCTACAACATCATTAACTAGCATAGAAAGCATTAGAAGCATCAAAACAACATTATATGTCAAAATCAACATTTTACCATTGAAAGATATTAAGCAAAAATGCACATAATCATGACTCCCTCACCTCAAAAAGCCAAGAACTCCTTCAACCTTTGCCCTTTGCACCAACACTATAGCACTTCACACAGCTCCAAAACATCTCCAAAGCACCAATTCCCTCAATTACCACTACATAATGCAACAACTATTTACATAAGAAGTTATACAAATGCATTTAAACACTTAACTCATCAACTATAAATCAATTACTAACATATTTCTTAACTTTCTATAAACAAACCCCTTAGTCCAAATTCAAGCTCATACAAAATAAAACCCAAGCAAACCACAATCCAACTATTTCATTCTTCCAAGTACACTTTATGATCCCCTTTTAAGCTATGAAAACTCACTTTTAACAACAATGATCACAAAAGCCCCGAAAGCCCCGCATACACTTTACATTACAACTACCCAAAATACCCTTCCAATCAATGCCATAATTGAATTTTAGGCACTTCCTAACATAATAAATACTAACTATGACATTCAAACGCACCCGAACAACCAAACTACAAATGACCCCTTTAGTGATCAAGCTAGTATCTCTAGGTTTAACCAATGTCTAACCCTTTTAAGCTTCAATCTAGACACTATAGCATTTATGGCACCAATGTTAGGCATTAGATTAAGCATATAGGCCTTAATTACATTAACTCCCTTTTAAAACACAAAATTAGCATAAAAATTCACATCAACGAAACTCGATAAATTTTAACGTACAACCATTTTAGCATCCCTAGAACCTATATCAATAATTAAACCGAGCATTGAGTCATAATTTAAAGGGTCTGAGTGAATAGTGCCCTAATCTACTATTCATCTTCTTCAACCTATCAACTACACATGTAATCTTCAACTACACAAGCAAATAACTCATAAAAGTTTACTCTACATCTTCTCTAGCTAGCAAATCATGCATTAGAAGCTATATATCATCATTTAACAACAACTTCATAAATTTACTACAACTATAAAACAAGAAAATATGCATATATACATGATCCTCTCACCTTGAACAAGCTAAAAGTGAAAAAAAAATTGGCTAGAGATACCTTTGATCTTAGCTAAAATCGATGAAATTTGAAAAAGGTCCAAGCCCTAGCTCTCAAGAGGTCTCACAGTTTTCTCTTGACTTGTCCGATTTTTTTCTTTCTCTTTGCTATGTTTATTTTGTGTGTTATAAGCTATTAAGTATATAATTATGTATATAATAGGTAGGTAGATATATTAGGTAATGGGTTGGGCTAATATAATTGCTATTGGGCTTAATTAAACTAGCTAAAAATAAATTACAACTTCAAATAGCCCAAAACACTAAAACTATCAGTATTCACTCAAGGACACTAAACATTTTCTATCTTGCACTCGGGACATGCAATGCACATAATTCAAGTGAAGAAATACATTATATATAAAGTATATTGAGGAAAATTTATAATTTTCAGAAAATAAAATAGTTAAAATTTTACTCCGGACTCGAAGATACTTATTTATTTAGTTGAAACTAAAGCAAATAAATTGAAGAAATAAATCTAATTAATATAATTATCAAAATAATAGATTATTTATTTTATATAAATTAATTAGATATAATTTGCACATTTTTAAGAAATATGAATAGTATTCTAGTAAATAAATGCAATTTACTAAAATAAAACACATAATCTCACACAAATACTTTAAGTAAACATATAAATAGATGCAAATAAGTACTATGCACTATACGCTAGGTCCAGGTTGTTACACTGATCACCAAACAAAAATTACCATAAGGGATGCCGATGTTGCATTTCCATATTTGCAAGGAAAAAAAGATTTATTAGAAACAAATATATATTTTATTTATATAATCCCGTGCATCATTCTCTTTTTCTCTTTATTTTATCTTTTTTTCTTCCTTTAGTTTTTGGTTTTAGAATATTTATTGGTTGAGGTTTGGTAAGAGAATTTTAAACTCGAGCATGTATAGGTTGGGTTTGGTAAAGAATTATAGTAATAGGGCTTGGGCTGGGTTTTAGAAACTTTAGCAATTATTCGACCTATTGTCATTCATCGAACAAGTCTATACAAGCCGCAATGCTTCAACTAGTTCATCATTTCACATGACAAATAGTCATTTTCGTATATTAACATATAACTTTATTCAGTATGATGCACATTTTATCTTATTAGATAGAAGATTTATGATAAATGATACAATGTTAACAATAGTACTAGAAATTTTAATATTCCTTCCCAAAATTTCAACATTCCCTCCTCAATTTTAAGTTCCCTCATTTGATTTCAAAACCCATCCTATAAATACCATTATTCTCACATCTTTTAATGTTTAATCCACACAACAGAACGCCACATCTCATAAACACTAATTATCTCATGCAGTGCCAAGAACCTGGTCAACATGTGTCGAGACCCAACACCAAGAGTGGTAAAACAAACCCAAGATCTTTCAAGAATGAATGGAAACTGCGACCCTTTGCTTAGCAAAGCAAGAACCTTGGTATGGTGAAAACGCCACAAACGGGGATGGAAATCCGTTTGATAAGTTGAGGTTGAACGCCACAAGAAAACCTTGATAAGTTCAGATGAGTATCTTGAAGAACTCAAGAGAGAATAATCTCACAATTTTAATAGTAAAAAAGGTCTAACTTTTATTTCACGAAAATCAGCCTTATATAGGCAAAGAACAAATAAGTTTCCTATTTGAAAAAGAACTCCTAAACCCTATCTCAACTAGGAAAAATGTGAATAGTAACTAGGTCAAAGGAAGTAGACTTGGAGCCCAAGAAAGACTCCTAAACCTAATTTCCGTCCATAATGGACTCTAGAGAATAAACTAGAATTCAAATCAAACTGAAACTAAAACTAAGATAGAATTACAAATAAATCAAATTTTGACCAAATCTTCCAAGTTTCTTGAAACTTCTTGAAGAATCTTGAATTTATTGAATCTTGAAAACAGAATCTTGACTTGATTCTTTGCTGAAAAATTCGTCCAAATAAATGGTTCATTGAACTTGGACGCTCATGGCTGGTTTTGGGCTCTCTCTTGGGTCTACTTGGATGAGTACAACTAACATTTCTTCTCCCCTACTAGCCAACATGTTTTTCTCTTGTTGCAGAACTTTCCAAACCAAGTTATTAAGCTCTTCCTTGAACCTTTTAGCGCGAGCCCTCGTGACTGGACCTACTGGATCTTGAAGTGTCCTTGCAGCCTTGATGTCCTTATCATTCCCCCCTCTTGAGAATGATTTGTCCTCAAATTGTCACCTACATCAAAAGGACTTAAGTGAGTAACATTGAAAGTAGCACTAACACTGTACTCACCTGGTAAATCAAGTTTGTAGGCATTGTCATTGAGCCGCTCTAGGACTTGAAAATGTCCATCTCCTCGAGGCAGCAACTTAGAATGTCTTTGAGCTGGGAATATTTCTTTCCTCATGTGTACCCATACCCAATCTCCAAGCTCAAAAATCATCTTGTGACGTCCCTTGGTAGCTTGCTTGGTATATTGTTCAGTCCTTCTCTCTATGTTGAGTCGTGCCCTCTCATGGAGTTGTTTCACCAATTCTGCCTTTTTCTTACCATCTAAGTTCACATGCTCAGAAACAGGTAAATGTGATAAATCCAATGGAGTTAAAGGATTAAAACCATAAACAATTTCAAATGGTGAGAATTTAGTAGCAGAATGAGTAGTACGATTATAAGCAAACTCAACATGTGGTAAACAATCCTCCCAAGTTTTAATGTTCTTACTTATGATAGCCTTTAACAATGAAGATAAAGTCCTATTAACTACTTCTGTTTGACCATCAGTTTGTGGGTGACAAGTAGTAGAAAACAAAAGTTTTGTTCCTTGTTTACCCCATAATGTCTTCCAAAAGTAACTCAAGAACTTAGCATCATGATCTGAAACAATTATCCTAGGCATACCATGTAACCTCACAATTTCCCTAAAGAATAAATCTGTAATATGTGAAGTATCGTCAGTCTTATGACAAGGGATAAAATGAGCTATCTTAGAAAATCAATCTACAACAACAAAAATTGAATCCCTTCCACGCCTACTCTTAGGTAAACCCAAAACAAAGTCCATAGAAATATCAATCCAAGGTGAGCTAGGAATAGGTAATAGTGTGTAAAGTCCATGTGGCTGAACCCTAGATTTAGCTTGCTTACAAGTGACACATCTTCCACAAATTCTCTCAACATCCATTTTCATGTGTGGCCAATAAAAGTGCTCTTGTAAAATAACTAAAGTTTTAGCAACCCCAAAGTGTCCCATTAAACTACCACCATGGGATTCCCAAACTAACAAGTCTCTTAAAGAACAATTGGGCACACACAACTTATTTTCTCTAAACAAAAACCCTTCATGCCTATAGAACTTACCTTCTGCAGATTTTTCACTAGCCTTATAAACTTCACTAAAGTCATGGTCATCTTGATAAATGTCTTTAATATGCTCAAAACCTAGAAATTTAGCATCAAGAGTAGAGATTAAGGTATACCTTCGTGAAAGTGCATCCGCAACCACATTCTCCTTACCTTGTTTATAGCAAATGACATATGGAAAAGTTCATTGAACTCAACCCACCGAGCATGTCTCTTGTTTAGCTTGTGTTGACCCTTCAAATGCTTCAAGGATTCATGATCTGTATGAATTACAAATTCCTTTGGCCACAGATAGTGTTGCCATGTCTCCAAAGCTTGAACCAAAGCATACAACTCTTTGTCATAAGTGGGGTAGTTAAGTGCAGCCCCGCCTAGCTTATAGCTAAAGTACGCAAGGGGTCTTCCTTCCTGCATAAGAACAGCGCCTATGCCTACACCTGAAGCATCACACTCAATTTCAAATGTTTTAGAAAAGTTAGGTAAAACAAGTAAAGGAGCATGAGTAAGCTTGTGTTTAATAAACTGAAACGCCTTCTCTTGATCTTCACCCCATTTGAACGCAACAATATTCTTGATGCCCTTAGTAAGTGGTGCTGTAATGGTGCTAAAATCTTTCACAAACCTCTTGTAAAAACCAGCAAGTCCATGAAAACTTCTAACATCACCTACACTGGAGGGGGTTGGCCACTCTTGGATGGTTTTCATCTTCTATTCATCAACCTCAATACCTTTAGCACTAACAACAAAACCTAGGAAAACAAGCTTATCGGTGCAAAAAGTACACTTTTTGAGGTTAGCTTATAACTTCTCCTTTCTAAGCACATCCAAAACCGAATTTAAACATGAGACATGATCATGCAAACTCTTACTATAAACCAGAGTATCATCAAAATAAACAACAACGAATTTTCCAATGAAAGCTCGCAAAACATGATTCATTAAGCGCATGAAAGTACTAGGTGCATTAGTTAATCCAAAAGGCATGACTAACCACTCATATAAACCATATTTAGTTTTAAATGTTGTCTTCCATTTATCTCCTTCTTCAATTCTTATTTGATGGTACCCACTCTTAAGATCAATTTTAAAAAACACACAAGAACCATGCAATTCATGTAACATATCATCTAAGCGAGGAATAGGATGTCTATACTTTATCGTTATGTTGTTGATGGCTCTGCAATCAACCCACATCCTCCATGTCCCATCCTTCTTAGGCACTAAAATTACCGGAATTGTGCAAGGACTCATGCTTTCTCTCACGTACCCTTTTCCCATCAACTCTTCGACTTGCCTTTGAAACTCCTTTGTCTCCTCGGGCTTGTTCCTATAAGCTGGTCAATTTGGTATTGAGACACCAGGTACGAAATCAATTTGATGTTCAATCCCTCGGATAGGTAGTAGACCATGTGGTATGTCCTCGGGAAACACATCCTCAAAATCCTGCAAGAGAGAAACAACAACACTAGGAAATGTAGAATCAAGTTGGTCAGTGTTTAAAAGAGCCTCCTTGTACATGAGTACAATCATCAGCCGTTTCGAGATCAAGCTCTCTTAACCTCACTTGCTTTTGCATAGAAATTACTTTGTTTTCTTTCTGTTTTTACCTCCTTGACCGAATTCGTCTATCTTTTTACTTCCTCTCCAGATTCGGCCTTACTCTTTTTTTCACTCTCATTCTTTTGTTCTCTCAAGTTCTTTTGTTCACTCAATTTTTGCAACTTCACTTGATCCTCATAAACATGTTTTGGTGTTACCGGAACTAGAGTGTTTGTACGTTTACTGAACACGAATGAGTACTTGTTGGTGAAGCCATCATGCTGCACACATCAATCAAATTGTCATGGTCTTCCCAAGAGAAGATGTCCAACATGCATAGGCATCATATCGCACAATACTTCATCTTCATATTTTCCAATCCGAAACGGTAGAACAACCTGCCTGGTAACCCTTACTTCACCACAATCATTCAACCATTGCAGTTTGTATGGACATGGATGCTTAATTGTTATGAACCCTAGCTTGTCAACCATAGAAGAACTAGCAACGTTAGTGCAACTACCACCATCAATAATGACACTACATATGTAACGCCCCGATCCCTCACGAGACCGGGACTCCTATTTATCATGCTATTCTCACCCAATTCCAAACCCCGGGCACAAAATTTTAGGGGAAAAACGGACGGAGTCTCCCCTGTTTATAGGACAATACTGTTACCTGCAAATAGCCACTCAAGACTTTTGAACTATAACAACAACTTATCTACTAATGTCTCCAAAGCTAAAACACAATCACAAGGCCATCCGAGCCTTGGAGCAACAACATTCTACTAAAGCACACAAGCATGCGAGATAAATTGGTTTTAGTCATAAGTAATTAAATACAATGAAATTCTAAGTTTCATATGAAGATTAACTAACACTCCAAGCATGCAAGGGAAATTAAAGTCTAGAATTCATTATTACAATCCAACAACTTTCTTTAACATCCTAGTACACATCTACTAAACATATATATACAAGACTCCAAAGCCTCAAAATACATTTTTAACAAGAACTCCACGCAAGAAGCACATAAAATCCACCTCAGCACACAAAGTCACGGATTCTGATCTACGTAAACTTCCTCTTCTTCTATCAGCTGAGGATTCACCTCAGCTTCACCTGAAACATATTAAATGAGGAATGAGCAACAAAGTTGCCCAGCGAGGGAGGTGATGCAGCATGCCAACGTGCAATATGATATGCAACACAAGAAAACATATATAAGCCACGTAAACCAACAAGACAATAAGCCAAGCAATTAATCACTTTAAAAAAGGATACGGTTCCACTTCCAAGTCTTCATCCACGAGCCGCGATCCACGAGTATCACGAATATGCCGGCAAACCCCAAACACCACAATTGGGATACTCCGGATGTATCCCGATCCTACGACCCTTTCTCCCGAGGTAGGTCCATGCCCAGCAGGTGAACCACGCCTCTGGGGTAGTGGAGTATGCCTCAGCGAGAAGGGAATAGGCACCATGGCAGTCGAGGGAGCACGGCAAGCCCGATGCCGCCCGTGTTTCTCGACGCTACCATGTCCGATTTAGGTTGCGCAACCCAATACAAGTCACAAACAATCAATATAACACATAACACGTAAGAGGGACGACAAAGTAGGCCGCCCTCGCATATATGCACGATAAAAGTTCATATAAGCACGATATTAACTTTAAGATACCAAAAGTAACAATTAACACAACTAACTCCAATAATCTACTCAAATAACTTAAATACATCTTAAATAATCAATGCAAGGTATTACTAACACACAACAAGTTCCAAATGCAACTAAAATGGCTAAAACTACATTTCCCCTTTCTTTAACCGAGCTTTCTTTCTCCTAAGCATGGTTTGAGATTCTCAATCCTACCCTAGTCTTTCTATATTCCTAATTAAGCTTAAAGGTACCCTTTAATGTCATAAAAACTCATTTTTGAAGCAAAAGTTCGGGAAGGCCCCGAACGGGTTTGAACTATAGCCATACTAACCGAACCCCAATTTCGCGAAACGAAAGTACCAAAGGTGCTTCCTTAACTCAAGGATACCCAAATCGATGCCCAAATTTGCCCGGATTGCCTAACGTGCAAAACCCCCTTTTTAAAGTAAGCGATTTATGCACTAAAGTTCAAATTCGAGTGATTCAACCTAACGTGGCTTTTCAATTACCTTCCTTAGGGTCTAGAGCACCTAAATGAGGCATCAATTCAAGCCAATTAACAAATTATATAATAAAAAAAAACCCTAAATTTTCAGATTTTACTATTCACTGCACTATTCATCACCTCTTTGATCAATTTCAAGTTTCAACCATTAACTTTACTATCAAACCTCAAAAGTTAACTCTATAGGCATCAAATAACTCATAGAAAGCATTCATAACAAGATATATAGCTATAATTGACAATTCAATAAAATTGAATATGTGCATATAAACTTTAACTCAAGCAAATAAGACTCCCTCACAATTTTGAAGATGTAGAAGCTTTGTTGAAGGTCCTAAGTTGCTCCAAAATCCTCTCAAGATCAATCTAGGAGCTCAAGTGCATGGATGTTGAAGCAAAATTCTCTCCTTTCCTCTCTTGAAGTGGACGGCCAAATGGGGGGGACATGGAGGGAATTTTTGCAATTGTTTTGAGAGCTAATATGTTATGTGGCTTTTAATTGATGAGTTAGTTGTTTTATGTGATGTATATAATTAATTTCCTAAGCTTATTAATCTCAAAAACTTAATCAAACTAGGCCAAAATGCAATTTCAATTATTCTTAGTTGCAAATGTTACTATTCTTACGTAACACTATTCAAAGCTCACGGAAAATATTTTTCAAACGCATACTCCTAAGCTCGAAAGTTCAAAACGAAAATTCCTTGGTTCCTTTTAAATGTCGAGTGACCTAGGAAAAATTTAAAATCAAGATTTCGAAACAGTCGAAAATATTATGAATAGTAACCCACAACAAAAATAATTAAACAAGAAAAATGATGCACGTAGAAATGCGCACATAAGTATGCAACGATTATAATAAATTCTATGGTGAAATTCTCGGGTGTCACAACATACCTTGTCTTTCACATGGCAGCGAGTGTGAAAGATGTTCTCACGTTGTACTACCTCTTCCTTTTATTTAGCTTGCAAGCTCAAGGCTCGTCGTGCCACTAGGCCAAGCATCTCCCCATGATCTTTCCCAAACTCCTCTTCTCCCTCTGTGATGTCCTCTAGTGTGGGCATGTCATCAAAATGCATTTTTCCTTCATCTTCGGATTCAATCTTACCACTTTCGCGGATTACCATAGCTCGCTTGTTTGGACATTGGCTCGCTATGTGACCCCGTCCCTGACATTTAAAACATTTAATCTCATTAGAGCGAGCTATAGTAGGAGTTGTTTTACCTTGAGAGGTCGTGGCATTGGTGGATGGTTTGGGCTCGGACTTGACCTTGGAAGTAGACGGACTCTCCTCTTTCTTTAGGTAACTCGTCCTCCAAGGTGATACACTCGAGTATTGTGGGGCTGGTCTTGGTCGTGAACTTTCCCTCTTTAGTTGCTTCTCCACCTTGATTTCCATATTCATCAAATCCTCTAACTCCACATAATGGTGCAACTCAACTGTGTTAGCAATCTCACGGTTTAACCCATTCAAAAACTTTGCCATTGTCGTCTCTTGATCTTCCTCCACATTGGCTCTAATCATAGCCAACTTCATCTCTTTATAGTACTCATCGTGTAAAGCCCCATATCTTGACCAAGTAAAACTTTTCAGTTACTTACAAGAGTAAGGATGATTTCCTTTAACTTCTTGGGCTATTTCGGTTGTTTTTTCGATTTTAAGGGTTTTTGGTCTAGAAAAGGGGTTTCACTTCGAGGTGAATTATAGGAAAATCAGGACCCCGTCGCAAAAAATAGGTAAACACCATTGGGTTTCCTTTAACTTGTACTACTTAATGGCGAAGTTTGGAAAAATTGCATACCGGCCTGAAAATACAAAAATCGGGGACACCTACGCATGAAATGGGCAAAAAATAGAACATTGGTGCCCTTCCCGGGGAGTGACACGTGTCTTGGGACACGTGTCATACATGCGTGGACATGCCACGCTTGCGTGACATATGGAGGGACACGTGTCCCCCACATGGCCAACCATGATTGGTCAGCCAACGAGGGAAGGACACGTGTCCCTCCTTGTGTCAGCCTTGAGGGCCTATATAAGGGGATCACTTGACCCCTTGAAATGAAACGAGCAGACAACTTTTCTCTGGCCCGGTTCCACTAAATTATATTAATTCAGTTTAGTTAACGTTTCAAAAGTTCCAAAATCGGTCCGAGTCTTCTCTAATTTTTGGCATTTTGAGGCAAGAGTTTTATTACTTTACTTATTTATGGTATCTACATGTTGTTAGTATATCCCTATTACGCTTAAATTTGTCCAGTTAATTGCTAATATATACTGCCCGATTTATCTGTTAGTTTTAGCATAAGGTAAGCAGAAATACTGCCCAAATATTTCCAGAAATATTATACATGTTATTTGTATGTCGTCATAATACCCAATTTACACTTGGAAATTGCTTTATTATAGTTGTTACCCTCCCGAAATATTGCGGAACATGTGTTATTACTTGCCTGGGACAATCTCTTTAGTTGATCCCCCTATGATCTGTTGTGTGTTCTATGACTACTTGTGCATGCCTGTGTGCTTTTGAAATTGGGGCTTGCAACCCTAGGCCTGATAGCTTGCACGAATGCCGGGCAGCATAGGGCTTGCCGGTGCTCCTGTGCCTATCGTGGTCCTATTCACTCTTCTCGCTTGGGACCCCTACCGCCCTTGGAGAGTTTTCTCTCGTTTGGGACCAGGACCGCCCTCGGGGATGTTGGGTCGTAGATTTTGGATACAATCCGGAGTATCCTCTTGGGAGAGATAAGAAGTTATCCAGCCGGCCACCATGTGAAATGATCGGTTTGAAACTTGTTCCTATACTCGCTTGGGACCAGTACCGCCCTAGGAGAGAAAAAATTGTTTATCTTTATGACCCTACTATTATTGATACATGAATCAAATGTGATAGAAATCTCTACGGATTACCACATGTTATTGTATTTTGGCATTTACCGTATGTAAATAATTTGTTAATATTACCGTATGTGAATTGCATCATGATTTGCAAAAGAGACCCCAAAATGTTTTTAAAACTCTTCTATTCCACCCTCACTGAGCTTTCAAGAGCTCACCCTCTTTTCTCCCCCATCCCCCTCCCCCACGCCCTCCCAGTGCAGGTGCAACTTAGCTTGAAATGGAAATTGACTTTATATGCTGAAGAAGAATGTTTACGTGCCTGAAGCTCCCTGCCTATCATGTTTCGATCCAAGTTGTAAAGTTGGAGTTTGTTTGTATTACTCTCGGGTGGAAGAGTAGCAGTGCTGAAACCCTAGTCTGTATGATAGTCGAGCAGTTATCGGATCTCAGATGTTGTAACACCTTTTTGTACTTAACTTATTGTATAAAAGTTTTTTACTGAATAGTTTTCTGTATTTTCTTTCTCTTAAGGTTACGTTAATTATTTACGGGAGACCGCAGCAATAGTGAACATAGACTTT